>OY992502.1:14917784-16117784 GCA_963921215.1 Scoparia ambigualis
TTTCCACTTATGTTATCATTTACTTTTATCAGCAATGTAGTGTTTAGTTTTTAGATATTCGTGTCATTATATTATTTAAAGTCTTTCTTATTTTATTCCACTTTGCGCGGCGCCGACGCAGCGCGCCGGGCGCCTAAGCAACACCCGTAACACCCGTGTTCACCTTATCGCGTCTGAGTCCGAATAATACTGCCCGCAGGGTCGCCATATCGGGAGACGACAAGAACAAACGACTGTTTACTTTGAGTAACTCTTTATTACTGTCTCACATAATTGATACACGTTATAAGTAAGTATATATAATGTTGTACACAATAACAAGCGCAATGCGGTATGGTTGGTGGAGAGTTTTCCCCATCGTCCAAGGTCGAGTTTGAAGCGAAAAGAGAGCCTAAGAGATCGGCTTTCTCCTTTGCAGTATAGGCCAGGCAGTCATCGGCCTTGTGCAATAGTGGTAGGGACGGCTGTCAAAAATTCCCTAAGATAGCTTTGGCGAGAGACCAGAACGAACGCGTCCCCGAAGGAAGGCGCACTAGCCTCTCGCCAATTCTACTTAATGATGACTTCGCCTTGGCAATGTTCTTCTTAAAGGATCTGGCGGCAAAGCTTTCTGAGCGCACTGGTGTTTGGATCCTTTGATGACACCGCATTAGCCCAGGCTTGGTAATGTTGTCGCTTTTGGCGAGACGCCATTTTGCAGCAACGACCAAACTATGGTTGGGACTTGCCGCCAATGGGAACCACAGAGTTTGGAATGAAAAGTTCCATTCCCTGCAGTATCACATCAACAACAGAGTCAGCGGCGACATCAGGATCATCCAGCGAGAAGCAAACTCGCCACCACGGGTAGGACGCAAAGAAACTTCGCATCCCATCCCAGTCCGCTGACCTATAATGCCAGACTCGACGGCTAGCCGCTGGTTGCGGTTTTGAAGTTTTTGTGAGAGGCACAGTGCTGCGAATCAGACAGTAGTCTGATGAGCCTAGTGGTGCATCAACAGAAACTTGATAGCCGTCTGGGTGCGAGGTCAGCAGAAGGTCCAATAAAGAAGGTGCATGGCCCTCCACATCTGGAACCCGTGTTGGCTCTGTTACCAATTGGGACAGACTGTAGACTAAAGCGAAGTCATGAACGGCTCTACCCGCGTGGTCAGTTGTGCGTGAACCAAGGCATTCGCCGTGATGGGCATTGAAGTCTCCCAATACCACAATCTCGGCCGAGGGGATCCGTTGGAGAAGGGAGTCCGTCGCCGCTTGGACGGTCTCGATAAGATGGTCAGTTCCGATATTACCGCTGTGGGACCTATACAGGCACGCGTAGATGCGAGGATAACGTCCGCAGTCAACGTGTAGCCATAAGATGGAAAGGTCCCTATCTTCAAGATTGCCAAGGCGACGGATGCACATATCCTCCCTGACATAGGCACAAACACCGGCTCGTGGCAAAAATGCATGTTCCAAGTTGTATCCCGGGTAGCGCAAGTAGGAGATGTCAGGAGGGGGGGATATCTGCGTCTCGGTGAGGAAGAGCAAGGCCGGTTTCGCCGTCTCGAGGTGGTAATGGACGGCGCTCAAGTTAGAGTGGATTCCCCTGATGTTGCAGAAGTCCACACGAAGCGTAGGAGGGGTTGCCAATTGTCTTGCCTTTCTCCTGCCTGCAGCATGCTTGGCACGAGCGGACTTTTGCCCTCCCCAGAATACGTAGGGCAGCCTGAGCGAGAACGCTCAGGGTGGGATTCTCCGACACTGGGTGTGTCTGTACCCCCCTGGGGTAAATCTAAATTAAAGTTTGCTGCCATATCAATTGTGAGGGGGGGGAGAGGGATCCCCAGAACCCTCATTCGCCGGACGAAACACAACAGCACAGAGTGCCATTGTTTCACGCCGAAAATTCGTGAGGGGGTGGTATTAAGCTGGGCGAGCCGACCCAATGCGTGCTGCAACGCAGCGTAGCTCTACCACTCAGTTGGTGTCACTCATTTAGCACCACCCAGGGGTCACATGTCGGGTCTCAAGGGTAAACCTACGGACGCGAGTAACTTAACCCCCCAAAAGGTATATCAAAATAAAAAAAACAACATCTGAGTTTTGGCGCCAAACTCAAATGTTTGGCACGCTCTGAAGCCTGAACGGCTCATACAAACTCATTCAATAATAAAACTAAAAAAAAGGTAATTTAAAACATAAAAAACCCGACTGCGTTTCTGTGTAATTTGGAAATGAAAAAACCCTAAAACAAGAAAGTCGTTATGTATACCCGATTGCACTTTTAAGTAGGTATCGCCAAATTTGTAAAGAAAAATTGTAGCAGTCTGGCCCATTCTAGAAAGTCAGCCGTCTAGTCAGTAGATTGGAGTATTTATATTAGTTTTTAATCGCCTCTGGTCTAGTGGCTAAGCCACCGGTTTCAGGCCCAGAGGTCCCGGGTTCGATTCCCAGCGGGGGGTATATCTTTGTGTGCTCGGTTTTGTTGGTGGTAGGGCTGTTAAGTCCGCCTGGCTAGCTACCACCATCTTATCTAAGTCTGTCGCCATAACAACGATGTTTATAGCATTGTTGTGTTCCGACAGTTTGAGTTAAGATAGCCAGCTCCTCAGTGGTTGAGGATTCCGGGTGAAGCGCGCTTCCACCTTCGGCCTTATCATCACTTACCATCAGCCAAGCGCTTACCCGTTGTAAAATAAAAAAAATAAAAAAATCTGCATGTAATATAGGTATGTGCTCTCAATTTCACTAAGCCTCCATTTCTTGAATGGGTCCCGACCATAAAGTTACTGAAAGGTATAGTAACTCTAAGGTCCCGACTGCTACAATTTTCCAAATTATTGAGTCGACGAATTACGAATAGAAAGGGGGTGAGCGTTTGCTATTTGTCTAGAGGGATTGTACAGAGTTGTCTGCTGCTCTTCACGCAGTCCAGTGAAGCGTATTTTTAACTTCCAGACGCAGAAATAAAGAAAGTTATATGCACTACGGTCAGAAGTGTAGCTCTACTGTACAATGCTCATTTATTGTTTTGCTCAACCAAAGATTCGCAATTAATAAAACGAGCGAAAGATATGTTCAACGGTATGGGCTTCGGAAGCGGTGTACTCACAAAAGATAAAAACCAAAACTATACGAAACCTTTGAACATACCGAAGGGAGTGGACTCGTGGGAAAGTATTGGCATCTCCCCGTCTACGATCGAACAAGTAAGTTATTATGGAAATTATAATAATTTGCCGAGGGCAGAAGACAAATACGATTTAAAATTGAAACACTGTCTCTTCCAACTTCCTTCAGATCCACTTTTCTTTTCTTTAAAATAAGGCAAACGAGCAGGCGGATCACCTGATGAAGAGTGATCAGCGCGAAGTCATTTTTCGAAGCCAGAAATTTCGCAAATTATTATTATGACAAATTCCGCCACCCATGGACACCCGCAAAACCAGAGGACTCGCAGACGCGTTGTCGACCTCATCTGGAGGAAGGAGTAGGAATTGTGAGAAAGGGGGGGGGGGGGGGGGGGAGATGGGCGCGGTACTTTCACTTACCGGACGAAACACAACAGCAACGAATGCTATTGTTTCACGCCGATATTCCGTGAGAGGGTGCTAGGGTTGCCAACATTAAAAAAAAAAGTATTTTACGGTAAGATAACAAAAATAAAAAGTGTTTAAAAAAAATGGACAGTATATTATGATTTTTTCAAACATTTTAGTAGCAGCGCTGCACCACGCGACAACGTTCGCAACTTTTTTACTTTATAAACAGGTATATGGTTACAGTGTACCAGTACACACTGCACGGTGATAATTAAGAATCAAACGAACTTACCTTGTGAAGTTTGATTCCAATTATACGAGGGTCTCAACCGAAGACGATTACTTATTACATGCAGCAGTACATGAGATGGTGCTATCTTCTTCACACTTTTAGATATATCCTAAAAAGAAATATCTTATTTCCGTTCCCTGCACTGGCAACCCCGCGTCACGAGACGTCATTATTTCAGAGAATTTTGTGTTATCCTCCACAATTTTTTATTTTATTTAATGGGTTGGGAGGGATGGGTTGACGTAATCGTCTTCGGTTGAGACCCTCGCATAATTGGAATCAAACTTCACAAGGTAAGTTCGTTTGATTCTTAATTATACTTCGGGTCTTAACCGAAGACGATTACTTATTACATGCAGATGTTCAGAGCATTGTAATGTTAACACAATAAAAATATGTCAATTTAAACTTTACAATATGTAGGTAGTTTTTTATAGGTGCATAAAAACCTCCTTTAAACTTTAAAAGATGCATTTAATGGCACAATTTCATTTATTTATTTGATTAAGTATTATTATTTTGTTGTGTAAATACTGCATTGACAAATTCATTCTGATTTGTACCTAAACATTTTTACAACAGTATTAACAAATACATTTAAGTGACACAGCCTCAGCCCACAACAACTCTGCGAATAACACCTCCAGACTAGATCTGTGAGCAGTGTGAGCAGTAAATGCCGAGCGACTGCGTGACTGTAAGCTCCAAATACAGACAAATATCGGTATCGGCATGTCGTCCACGTCTTGGAATCCTTTTATTTTTATTTTTATCTGCAACAAATGTTTGTGACCGCCTTTTTATGAGGTTGGCACAGCCAGCAACAAATAACTGGGATTCTTACAAATATTGGACAATCTGAAAGCGGTTGTCAAACGCGAGTCCTGAAGTCTAAATGAAGTCGGTAATTTCAATCACAATCACATAATTTTGTATTGATATATTATTTTTGATTAAACTAATAGACTGCGTTTTTTGAGCAGAAACAATAGAAAATATAGTGTAAGAATCATAAGTGACAAATCAATGATTATGATCTGATTCTAAGGATAGTCCTGGAAATATGGTTTAATTAACATGACATTTGTGTCCCATGTTAAATTGTATTTTTGATTTGAAGCAATAAAACTTAGTTAGCGTACACTTAACAAAACTGTGTTAAACACAGTCATTCATGTAAAGTAAATTACTTCCGTTAGATGGCAGGTAAAGTGGACCTATGCGTATTTAAACAACATAGAACCTTCCTCAAACTTTTTGATTAGAAATGATAACTTTATAACTATCAGCTTTGAAAAGATTCAAGTTATTATTTTTTGAATAGAGCTACCAAGATATTATCAAATACAGTACTGATTTAATGTTACTGATTTTGTTGCAAGAGATGTAAACATATATCTTAAGATGCTCGTGGTATACCATGTCTGGTCAACGATTCACTAATAATTTAGCGCCACCTGGATAAGGCTATCTAGAAGTAGATGGCTCGCCTTGAAAGGAAATTAGGTATAACAAATATTATTTAGGGCCAAAGAACAGTTTTTTTTTTCTTAGACAACAAGTTTGGGCCACATTGTATACCAAGGATGTAAATTCTAATCTGTACCACAACAATACCGTCTGCTTTATCCAATGTATATTAAATGTGTTTTTTTTTTGTTATGGCTTGGTCAGGATTTCGTGATGCATTCTGCGTTTGTAAGGGTTTGTAAGGGTTTGTACAGTCAAATTATGGCTTTGCCAATAAACTAATAATATATGAAAATGCATGGTAGGAGAGTTACCTACTCCGTATCTAAGTATATCCGTATAATGTTTTCACAAGACTGGATGTAGGATGCGAATACAAAAAGTTTCTGAACCAATTAATGCTAAGAACTTCTCTCGTTCAAACAACTTGGTGTAGGTAGATAATTCAAACCGCAACGGCCGCTGTGCATGCCGTAGTCAATATTCCTGAATTCATCTAAATCCCTTATTGTACATTTATGTTTAAAAACAAGTTCTGTTGCTCTGTTTTTTAGTGATGCTTTTGTAAGTGTTTGTGACAAACCCTATGTCTCCAAAAAGGTGCTTGTACTCGTAGTTTTATTATTCAATACACACTCGTCATAGTTTGAGCTTATTTTTCGTGCGTAGGTACAATACATAAACTAAACAATTATTGTAGAAAATTTAAATATTATGCGCAATTGTTCTAGAACCGGTTCCAGTAATTTCGCAAACACAAATAGGCCGAACAGATGAACTGCGGCCTCAAACTAAACTTTTTCCGATCAGCTGTAATTGCAGTAGATACTTAATTAAATTTAAGCATCTTGAATATGAATTGTTGACAATAGTAGTTGTGATTTAATAATTTAAGGGCAGTTCGATTCTTTCAAATATAATTATTTTGAAGCTGCTTTAAATTTTAAGTGAATCTGTGAGATCCTTTACATTTTTTTTTTTGTAAACTTTTCCTGACCTTTATAAACACAACAAAAGAGAATCAGACAAATCAGTCGAGCCGTTTTCGTGCGCTTAGCAACATATTTGGCGATTCATTTTAATTTACATAGATTGAGATAGTAAGTAACAGACATTGTTTTGGGGTATAGTTGTTTTGTATAGGTTTGCCGGGAAAATGAATATTACATTTACGAATCCAATGTAAAACATTACGATCCCTAGTGAGCTCACACTTTCTGTCATTCAGTCATAAAAATAGGTCAAGCGACTGCAGGAGCTCTGATTCCAACGGCTCCCTGTCAGATATCCGGCGGAACCTTGGCAGTCCCTCGGCGGTGTAAATGGTGCTGGTGGGCTTGATCGCGGCTCGATAGCTGATGATACTACGCGCAGTGCCCCCCCCCCCCTAGAGTTTAAAGAACCTCGAAGTTGATCACAAATGCCCGGACCCTGTACAGAGCGTTGGATTTTTGTTTTCTTTCCGAATCAAACTTGGTTATAGCATTAGGGGTCTTAATATTATTATGCTCAGAAAGTAAAGTTTTAAAACTTTTATTCATATTCACCTCCAACAGAGCTTAGTATTATTATTTCAATTTTCTTATTTAGTTTTGGGCTTCCAGGCTTATGTACATAATTACCATATTTTTTTATTTTTTTATTCCATTTATTTAAGTAGGTAAGTAATACTTATAATTTTTTTTTTTTTTTTGTAAATTTTTATTATGAGTAATCCTTTATTTTTTATGAGGTTCTTCTCTGAGAAATTGTAGAATGTATGGGTGTGCAATGAAAGCAGGCTATCGTCGGCCTGACCGTCATATACAGGGACAAATCGAAGATCTCAGTGGCGCAGCTGGCACGGGCACAGGCGCTAGCGCTGCAAGCAGCGCGAATGGCCAAGCTTCGTTTCTGCCGCTACTGGTTGAGTCATTGTAAACATCAATGACATAGTTTAAGATGTCTTCACCAAATCATTATTGATAAGTAAACCCGAAGATAACGAAACGTTGAAAACATGTCTACCTCAGGTGGAAATCGAACCCACGTCCTCAACAATGTTGAGACTCTGCTTTGTTCCACGGACGACGTGGAAACGTGAAAACTGTTAGGGTGAAATAGGTATGGCCTCTCACGGTTAATGTGGAGTAGAAAATCCTCAACACAGTTCAAGTGGAGTTAGAAACCATGAAACGGCTAGCGTGGAGTAAAATAAAGCCTCAACACTGTTAAAATGTACTAAGTACATAATCCGGAAACGGCTTGCTTGAAATAAAATATAGCCTCACTCAATCCTGGTAGAGTGGAGTGAGTATCTTCGACACGGCTTGTGTAGCCGCTTTGTCGCGAAGTAAGTTTAATTATTATTCTAATACAATTAATAAGTATATATAATGCTGAGGTCTGACCTGAATACCGCGTGGCGACTCCTTTGCTTCAAATCCAGAGGGGCTCCTTGGAATTTTCTTTCTTGATGTATCCACCAATTGACAACATCAATATAGCCTCAACACTGTTAAAGTGGAGTGAGTATCTTCGACACGGCTTGCTTGGAGTGAGATATAGCCTCAACACTGTTAAAGTGGAGTAAGTATCCTCGAAACGGCTTGTGTGGAGCCTCAACACTGTTAAAGTGGAGTAAGTATCATTGATACGGCTTGCGTGGCGCCTCAACACTGTTGAAGTAGAGTAAGTATCCTCGACACGGTTTGCGTGAAGCCTCAACACTGTTAAAGTGAAATAAGTATCCTCGACACGGCTTGCGTGCAGCCTCAACACTGTTAAGGTGGAGTAAGTATCCTCGACACGGCTAGCGTGGAGCCTCAACACTTTTAAAGTGGAGTAAGTATCATCGACACGGCATGCGTGGAGCCTCAACTCTGTTAAAGTGGAGTAAGTTACCTTGACAACGGCTTGCGTGGAGTAAAATAGAACCTCAGCACTGTCTAATTGGTGTAAGTAACCTCGAAACGGCTTGTATGGAGTAAAATCAATGACATTCAATGTCATTGAGTAAAATAAAGCATCAACACTGTTGAGCAGTTATATATCCTCGACACATCATACGTTTAGTAAGTTAAACACTGTTACAATGGTGTCTAAGTAAGTAGTTTGGTATTTAAAGAATTTATTGTTGTAAATGGCTTTTAATTTTGTTACAATCATTATTATAGAACCCAAGAAAAACCAATAAAAATGAGGGTAGATAATTTTAATGATAAATGATCTTAGTTCCTTACAGCTATGATACATTCCTTAATAGTTCATTTTCCTGGTAAATTAGCGTTATGTTCTAATACCTGCGTGTCGTAATATCGTTGATACGACATTTATCACTATTCACCGACACCGATGATGATAAACGCCTACGTTTTTTGAATTAAAATGATTTCTTTACTTTACGAAAAATACCATAATGATCACTGTCTCTCAACTTCGAACTTTAACATTTTCCCATCATATTAAATACAAATTTAATTTCGTTACGAAAAGTACGTGTGATTCCGATAACACAAAAACACGTAATGACGTCTCGTGACGCAGGGTTGCCAGTGCAGGGAACGGAAATAAGATATTTCTTTTTAGGATATATCTGAAAGTGTTAAGAAGATAGCACCATCTCATGTACTGCTGCATGTAATAAGTAATCGTCTTCGGTTGAGACCCGAAGTATAATAAAACAGTTTTATTTTTGTTCAACAGTAAAAAGTATAATGTAGTGAAAAACAGTAATACTGTTTTTAACAGCTTTAATTGGCAACCCTAGCTGCAGCGCAACGTGGCCCTACAGCCGGGTCCGCTGCGCCAGATTTTGAACAGAACATTGTTCGAAAACATAAATTACTCAATGGGCCACATTATTGCTCAATGGGCCACGCCCCTTAATTATGTTTTCGAACAATGTTCTGTTCAAAAATCTGGCGAAGCGGACCCGGCTTACCACTCCAAAAAGAACTCCACTTTAAGAACGGTTAAATGATTTTGTACAATCTCAGGTGAAAGCTCGGCATATCTCTCGAATATCGCCAGAGTCAGGGATCACCGCCGCTGATGTGGCTGCTGCCCCGCACCGGTCGCACCCGGAACCGCTGCTGGACTCCAAAGTTGCGTCTAAGTATGACGAATTACGAAATTTAGAATCGCTCGATATTTCCATTACTGACTATTTAATTGGTTTACTTTGAGGAAATGTATAAATACTTATGTCTACTCGTAAGTACATAATAAAACTAAGCACTGACTAACCTTTTAAAAAATGACTTAACAATTTTCGTGATAACGCCTATACTAAGTCTTAATAATAGCAATTAATTTCCTGAATGTTTTATTCTGAAGGAAGATATTTTGTCCCTCACAAGACAACAGAGGCGGTTAAATATTAAAAATAACTGTATTAAAAGTGAGTCGCACGGTAGCATAGAGTTGGAAATAACTATAAATGGTGTTATTACCTACATTAGATAATCGGTATCTACCTACCTATCAAGTAGATAATTAAAATATTTCTCACATAGGTGGGCGTTTTATTATTAGTGTAATTGCCTTATGGTAACATCATCTATTAGTTATTCTGTGTCATAATATAGTATTTGGTAACAACTTAAATATATAATAAAAGCTCTTGAATACATATAATGCCGCAATTTCGGAATGCTACTATATTATATTACCCTGATGCTACTTTGGTCTGGGTGGGAGCAGCAGAGCGTTCAAGCGTTCCTTATAGAGCGTGCATTGTTGCGTGAACGCGCATCTGCATGTTTTTGCTGGGGCGCCGAGCGGCGTTGTCATCAGCAGCTGTTCAAGAAAATCAAAACATTGTAGTTATATATTTAGTGAAGTAAGAAAAGGCAGGACGCCCCATAATAATTATCAAAAACAACGCGACCGACGAGACGTAACGCTGCCATTATTACCTATACGTAACATTTAAGTTGGCAGCCTTGTTTACAGTCACCTAGGGAATTTCTACTCTTGGCTCTAAAAAGGTGCAATGCGGGAGTTAGGTCATAGAGTAGGTAATTTTCCGAGTTTTCAGTCTGGCCTCCAAAGCAGTCAACGCCCGCCTAGAGGCGTCGTGCTCCGAGTTGGTAGCCAGGCTCACCTGCAGACAGCGACGAGCGAGCCCCATGTCACCTGTGGACTAATTATAAAAGGTTAACTTACAAGGCTTAAAACAAAATAACAAAAATAGATATGTTCGTTTACGTGAACATAAAAAATATGGTGGTGTAAATAACTGATAAAAAAACTATGGTATCGCTATCACTAGTAGGTATAGGTACTGGTCTCATAACAATAAAAATAATTTATGTGAGTGCAAAAAGATTTATCCTTCAAATCTTACCAATGCAATATGAGCTAGATTGAACCAAATATCCGATCGGTTTTCGATATTTGTAGAGAAGTAAAGAGCTTGACGAAAGCAGGGCAGTATCAAGTCCCACTGGTTGCAGTAAAGACAGCAGAGCCCAAGGTTGTTGTATATTTCTGGCCCTTGGCTAGTTGTGGCTAGTAATCGCCTAGAAATGTTAAAAACGTAGTAAAGTCATGTGTCGCGCTTTTTTATTTACAGATTATTTGATAAAGGCAATATGATTGAGATGAGTGATGATGACATACCTACATACATACACATAATCATGACTATTATCCCCGAAGGGTTAGTCAGAGACAGGCAATGAGGACAGCAAAAGCAGTCCTCTACCATAGTCCACTTTTCACCGAATAGCGACTGCACATGTGCTCAGTGTGATAGGTGGTGAACCCATGCATCGCCTGCTGTTGGATGTTTGTGCAGTCTATTAGTCGACTTTTACGACACCCAAGGGAAGACCTACCTACTTTAACGTTTCGTTATCTTTGCATAGTTAAGTTGCATAAATTGAATACCTACTGATAGGTTTTTTCATTCTCTTTCACGATTGTAGATACCTATAAAGCCTTTTCCAAACAAATTGTAGGTAAGAGTACATATAATATTTAGATTTAATATAGCCTACCTGTAATATCGTAAAGCTATCTCGGGTTGATCGTTATAAAAATTGTACATTGCGATGTTGGCAATTGCTTCAGTGTTCGACGGATCTTCTAGCGCCACCTTACGGTATTCCTTCAGCGCCAAAGTTGTATTCCCCATCTGTTCGTGTATTCGCGCTTGCTCTAGCGATAGGGGTGTGAACTCATGAAACACCGATAATCCTTGTTTGCAAACCTCCAAAGCCGACAGCGGTTGGTTCAAGCTTACATACATCGCTACTAGCCGCAGATATATAGCAATATGTTTGTTTTGCTTTAATGCTTGCCGGAGACATTCCTCAGTGTGTCTGTGCATGCCCAATACAAAATAGCAACGAGCTAAGGAAAAGTTCCACCACCAGTCAGTGTTATCGTTAGCTTTCTGTGCTTGGAAAGCTATATCCATAGCCTAGAATAAAAATCAGGGTTAGAATAAATTATATTAGCGTGTCACCGACATAAAAAAAGGAGGAGGTTCTCAATTCGACGAGAGTTTTTTTTATGTGCCTACCTATGTTCTCCAATTACTCAAAGACGGTTGAACCGATTTATTACTAATGCCATCCTGAAGAATTTTAAAGAGAACTTTTAGATTATGGTTTCTCATCTGTCCTAAGACGAATAATCCCACGTGTATGTCTTTTTACCTTGCGAACATCGCCTTCGCAGTAGTAAACGTATTCAAACAAAGTCTTCGCGGCTGGTGTAAAAAGTTTGTCTTCTTTCGTAAGGAAGCGAAGGGAGAGTGGAGTGGTGGCCGTGAATGGCGCACCCGCCATAGCTGTGGCGGCACGAGAGGCGCGCGCCGCGGTGTGCAGGGCGCTCCTGGCGCTAATAGCGCGCGCTGTCCTTGTGAACCCCCGGGACCTGGCCGTCGCTGATGCGTTGCTTGTTGTATTCTGATGACGAAGAGATACATTTGTGTGTGTACGAATAGGAGTGACTTCTACGAGTTTTGCCGGTTAGGTTTGAAGCTTTTGCCAGATCAAAAGTATAGCGAAAGCTGAGTAAGTACCGCCAATTCTTAACTAGAACCCAGGTAAAAGTTACAATAAAATTGTGTATACAATTTATACCTACACTTCATTACGTCTCTTGGTGTAGTCAGTCAGTGTAGTAGAGTCACAGACCACGGTCTGTGAGTAGAGTATATTGAGTGACGGATGAACGACTGCGCGCTACCATACGATAATCTCTTTGATTGTTTTTTGATGTTTATTGTAAGATTCTTATTTTCGTCCATGTAAGTATCTAATTCTGTAAGCTACCGATGGGTAACATCATAAATCTTTAGGAAAGAAATCGCAGCTTCTGCATCTTATTATGATAAGGATGCATTGTTTTAACAAAAATAGTAGTAAGTACTTACTTTTATTTGTAACGCTGTTTTAGATTCCCTTAGAAACGAAGTGCCAGGTCTTGGTGTCTTAGCGACAGCAGTTGATGTTAAATCTTCTTGTTGCGGCAAATACTCTACTTCTTCATAGCCATTGCCAGCAATTTTAGCTTGTATAGACATAGCACGCATTTGAATAAACTCTATCATTTGATCATTTCTCTCTTGCAGAACAGAACTACATAACTTAATACATTCATCAAACTTTTTTGTTTTGTATAAGTTTATAATCTTGTACTCGTGTTCCATTCTTGGAAATATTATTTTTCACCTCTGTCTGATGCACAGCACACACCAGGAAATATGATTTCACTTTTGTAGTGAGACACAATATCTAGTAATTACTATCTGTACCCTGCACATCTAATAGTCTTGGCTGTACACTACCTCAGAACACGGACGAGTACCTCAGAACAATAATTAACCCACTACAATTCGATACTGTTGCTTAGCAACAAAAGCATATCAACAGTCTCTTAACTGCGCCAACTTTTTATTTGATAGGGACTGTTGGGTTCGTCTCTAGCTTCATCAGCGCTAAACATGCTGGGTCAGCGAGAATTTCCCCCACTGAAATATCCCGTACGCTTTGCCCCACCGGAGGACCGGCTCGGATGGGAACTGAGTCCAAAACAATCACAACTGCGACTGGGGCGGTAACCGCAACCGCAATTGTGAAATAATATAAAACAAAACAGTTTTAATGTTTTCATCTTTCAAGATAACAGAATGACAATAGGTGCCCGCACGGCCTGCTATGACAAGCCAGGCCAGGCCGCACCTAGAACACCATGTCGCCGCAGGCGGGCTGGTCGGCGATTATGGTGGATGGAAAATGGAGATGGAGGTGACGGAGTATCCCGCGGACCGGATGTAGGGCTATCCCGCTATCCGGTATTTCTTAGACACCCTGAGTGACTCATCGCGCCGTAGGAGGTGGATTGGTAGGTAGGTACCATTGAGCGTTATATAGCTCAATGGTAGGTACCTAATACTCCCTCTCGGAGGCCCGTCCGTCCCATTACGTACCATCAAAAACGGGCTGCGGACGTTATTATGAAACAGCTTGAGGAGTCAAGCTGTTTCATAATAAATATGTAAATATGTAGTACCATTCCGAAAATACCTAAGAACAATTTGAACATGATTTGGACTCACCACCCTGGTGTTAAGATATAATTTGAAGTAATTTTTGTAACGAACACCCAAAAGCAGTATTATTGGCCTCCTGAAGCACAATAATAATTATTGTGCTTCAGGAGGTCAATTATTGACCTACCTGACAAACATTGACCGGGCCAATCGTTGCACACATGCTGTGCCAATGAATGTAGTTGTAGTGGATTATGCAATAGTGATGCGAAGCGAAGAAAAAAATCAAAATGCGTCTTTTTTTACTTGCATTTTTTTTATGCATCCTACCCCTAGACCCCTACCTACCCTAACCCCTACACCTACGCTCACATAAATAAAGGTTGATCAGCTGTCAACTGTACCTAAGAAAACCCTAAAAATGCAATCTATATAAAAATATTGGACAACATCACAGACATTGATGTGACTCCAAGATAAGTAGCTAAAGCACTTGTGTTACGGATATTAGAACCAGCGAAGGTACCACAATATAATCTACAATAGGTATATAATAGAGTGTGGCGATGATTTTCCAAAAATCGAATTTTACTTCAAGCGATTATTCCATTCGCATAATTTCCCAATCGAATCGGTTCCTGATTTTTTTTTTTCCGGAGGTTGATTTTTTGAGAAGCTTTTTTTTCTTTTTGTATTATTTCCCAATCTAATCTTTTCCTAATAGATTTTTTTCCGGAGGTCGATTTCTTCAGAAGTTATTTTTCTTTTCGCGTAATTTTCGTATTTTGATTTTGTTTTATTTTTTTTCAGATAAACGTAAAGTTTTATTGTCTTATCAGCAGCTTGTTTTTCATTGGATCTCAGCAGCATCAATTTTTAGTCCCAAATTCTCGACATTACATAGTTCTATTTTGTGGTTAAAAGACAGTAAAAATGTTACTTATTTTTTTTTAAATAGCATACAAATTAGAATAGGAAAAATTGCTTCTAGTAATATTTCCTAGTGATCTGCACAGAAAATTAAAAATTAGGAAATTATGCGAATGTAAAAATCGCTTGCAGTAAAATTCGATTTTCGGAAAGTCATCGCCACACCCATATAATAACAAGCAGACAAAGAACAAATACAAGTGTTCATCACATGAATGTTTGTCCTGGGTGAGGATCGAACCCACGACGCGGCGCAGAAGTCCGGGTTACTACCAAATGCTCCATCAAGCCCGTCTTAAAGTAGATAGTGCCCAACCTAACCAAGGTAGGTACAGTAACACTTATTATTAAATACCTAGGTAACTATAGAAATGGATTTGTATTTAAATAAAATACCTACACTATACAAAACAATGAAGAAGATACAGTTATTTAATTTTTGATTGACTGATAAAATAAAAAAATATATATACAGGTGTAATCGTTAAGTGTGCACAGGCGACTATTCCGAAACTATGAGAGATATCAAAAAACTTAAAACTGATAACGAAAGTACGTTATCTAATGAGTAAAATGGCATCAATAACTATTTAAAAATCAAACGAAAAGTATCCAAAATTTTGACATTAAACACTCCCATACATTTAGTATGAGATTAGTAGAAAGGTTTTAGTTTCCTTGTTTTAAGTGGTCTAGTATTCATTTTACCTTAATCATATTTTGTGATTACGTATGATATGATAATTATGATTTTCAAGTAGATACACGTTTAGATTAATAAGGTATCTTACCACTTCAAACTAATAATAAACCTTGTTTCAATATCGCATTAATTTGAACTGACTGAAAAGCAACGCTCTACAAAAATACCAAAAAAAGTAACTTTTTGTTATTCGTTCTAAATTGAAAATCTTGATCGCGGGTCGGAATATGATTACGGTACTTACTACTAATCCGATACTAAATGTACGGGAGTGTTTAATGTCAAAATTTTGGATACTTTTCGTTTGATTTTTAAAAAGTTATTGATGCCATTTTACTCATTAGATAACGTACTTTCGTTATCAGTTTTAAGTTTTTTGATATCTCTCATAGTTTCGGAATAATCGCCTGTGCACACCTAACGATTACACCCTGTATATTATATATTTTTTAAAGTTAAAACTCGCACATCACTACTATGTCTTCTTGGAGCCGATAAGATGATTGGCCCTGATAGAATACAATAATTGGTCAATCACTTCAAAAGCACAATGATTGACCCTGCCAGTTTTTGCTTACAAAATGTTTATGACGGCTTTTGGACCAATTTTAAAAATAGCGTTTACAACTCAACACAAGTTAAGTTTAAAGTATAATAGAATATTGTGAAACCGTATTTTAATAATATCATGTGCGTCCCTATAGCTCGTAAGTACAGTGATTGGCCGCCCAGTTTTACTTTTTTGAGGTTAGGTAGCCGGTTACATTTGAGTTAATTAACACGTAGTCAACCTTGTATAACCTTGATATTTAAATCCTTGTAGGATTTAAATATCCGTGAAATCAAAAACGTTTGTTTTCAGGCAACTGACATCGTATATTATTTTTGGTTACTATGACTCATGTACGTATTTATTATACTAACGTATTGTGTTCGAGAGATAGAGTCATTTGCCGTTTTATTACGTCTACACTCGTTTACACAATATTACGTCCATGCTATGCACAGAGTACTTTTTTATAATACTTTGCTATGACTACAGAAAAACATAGATAAAATGTCTAGGACATTTTTTAACAACCTCCCTTTTTGTGCAGTCGGTGAAATAAAAAATAATCATCAACCTCCCAAACCAATCCGGTTAGCTATGGCATCTATTGATGGCCGACTGAGGGCCTTGGTTAAGAAATCAGCACTCTGTAAGTTTGCCCATATGTGCTTGACTTGGATTATTCCATCGGCAACCAATTCCCTCACTTAGAAATGTCTTATGGCTACGTGTTTGTCCTTCTATGCAATTCAGGATTTTGCGGCAGTTTTACTGCGGCGTCATTATCTACTTACAAGATAGGTATTTGCTTTAGGGCAGAAATTTCATTGTACAGCCTCTGTAGCCACACCATCTCTCGTGATGTTTCGCTTGCTGCAACAATTTCAGCTTCTCTTGTAGACATAGTTACTGATGGTTGCTTTTTACTTGCCCAAGCTATATTGCTCTACCAGCATATAAGCATAGTATGCCACTTGTGGAGCAACCATTTTTAAGGTCTCCTCCATGGTTCGAATCGCTGAAGCAGTCCCAGTATTCCCGTTCTAAAATCTTTTTTGTATGTTATACCATAACCTGATGTACATTGTAGGTAACGCATTGTACGTTTAACCTTTAATACATCCTCTTTGGAAGGGTTCTCCAAGGTTCTTGATACAACACCTACGGCATAGGCAATATCTGCCCCCTTACTCTCGAAAGCGATCTCTATTGGTATGTGAATTTTCGTACTCTTGAGTTTCGACACTAGCGATGAAATGGATTCATGTCGCGCGGATATTGCGTGAACTAAATGACATTAAGTTTTGTTGAAATTCGTACCCTGGACGCTATTTTGACAGTTAAATTTGGTATTGTGATGGTGTTTAGATTGGCTGTCAATTGAAATTGTCACAATAACTAAAGTGGTACTTTAAGTGTATTGAATTTACGTATTTTTCGGTAAATAGGTACTCATTTTTAAGCAGATGCGTCGCGTAGCGGTGTAAGAATACTACCACCCCGTCTCTTCCCTTAGGTGTCGTAAAAGGCGACTAACTGACTAAAGATTATTAAATGTGTAAAATGTGATAAGACTTGTTACCTACTTAAATAAATTATTTATAGGACTGCACATCTTAGATTAAAACATTGTTTCAACAAAGCTGCACATACATCAAACAGCATAGAGCGGCGATGGGCTTACCACCGGTCACGCTGACCACATGTGCAGTCGCTATTTGGTGAAAAGTGGACTATGGTAGAGGACTGCTTTTGCGGTCCTCATTGCCAAGTCTCTGAAGTCTCTGACTAATCTTTCGGGGATAATAGTCGTGATTATATGTATGTATATAAGGTGACTGCTAGAAACCGCAAAAAACTTCTAGGGCTGGTCAGGTCAAGTGTTTCAAACATGACAAAAATGACAAAAAAGAAATTCGTGTTTTTTTTAAATTTTTAATTAAATAATTCATTTTGTATATTTTAATTAGATGGTCTTTGAGTATCTAATTTATTTTAAACCAATAACATAAGAAAAATAAAATTAAAAACAATTAAAAATAACTATTATTTACAACGCGCGGGCAACGAACGGCTGGCCGGCCGACTGTTGACCCGTAAGCGTTGTCAGCTGGGCGATAAGTACCTACGTTAGTCTGCAATCACGAGACCCCATTTATTTTCCTTTAATTGAAATGTGCGTAAGTATAAGGTGCAGTTAAGTCCAACGCCACTTTTTAACTGTAATTATGGTAAGTGTTATGATGTATGAACGTAATTTCAATTCAATCCTAGTAAATATCTATCACACCACACATTATGAGAAGTTACAATTATCTTTCCTTACAAATGAAAGATCAATGGGTAGTTGGGTAGTTATCTAATATCGCGTCCGCACGCTAAGCACTTGCCGCTAACTCCAAACCAAATGACCAGATGACCTTTCATGTCCTCGACAACTAAACAGCCTAAAGCATTGTGATAAGTTACCTATGTTATGTTGTTGTTATTCAAGCGGTTATTTTACTATTCAGTCTTACTTATTTATTTACACTAAATTAAGTCAAACTAATGTCTCGCATGAAAGGCAACGTTAATACCTAAAAAGCTGCGTAATTAATAGGTGTTGGTAGGTACTTACTTACATGGTGTTAGAAGCATTCCAGTTTATTACATCAGCGAACAGGAAAGGTTATAAGCTTCCCATCACACCTCACAGGCTTTGGACTGTCAAACTAACGTAATATTACATAAAAATTAAACCTTCGCCAAAATAACGTAAATAAAATAAAATTTATTAAAGGACGAACTAAAATAACTCTTGTGATTGGCACATTATTATTACACTTATTTAACGTGTTTAAAAGAACACCACCTGTTCTACCTACGAGTCTAATACGACTTAACACCCATTTGTTACACAAAACATTAATTTGTTACTGAACTGATTACTTTATTCACGGTAGCCTATTCATAATAATACTAATCCTTTACTAATTAACTCATACTTGTTATTAGTTTAATCACCCACACACAAATGCACCTCACATACACACCAAAACTTTCCCGAGGAAACTGCACGCACCTGATGCGCTGCGCTGCGCAAGAGACTCAAGTGAGTTCAGTGACTCGACTCAGCACTGCTATGCGATTCTCTAAGCGACACATAGACGCTGCGCGCATGGCTGTGATTTGCTGTCTCTTTCCAATTCTATGAATATGAAAGAGACGCAGTCATTTGTCAGCACTGCGGCAGCCGCAGCTATCAAGGCTTTAGCTTAGAGAATCGCACGGCAGCAGTGCCACAGTGCGATTCTCTAAGTTAAAGCCGTAACGTTGGTACACCGCCTGCCGCAGCGATAAGAATTTACTCTGTCTCTTTCATATTCATAGAATTGGAAAGAGACAGCAGATCGTCTACGTGTCGCTCGCTTGCGCATCTTGCATCTTTGATTTTATTCGGCAGTCAACTTATGCATTCTGTCTGGTGCGTTCGCGTCGCGTGTGCGTAAAAATGCCTAAAGCACGCCGAATTAGTGTAATAATAATTATGTGCCGATCACAAAAGTTGTTCTAGTTTATCCTTTAGTAAATTTTAATTTATTTACGAAATTTTAGCACAGGTTTTTACTTTTATTTAATCATTATTACATTAGTTTGACAGTGGGAAGCTTATCACCTTTCCTGTGCGCTAATGTAATAAACTATAATGCTCTAGAACACCACGTAAGTACCTGCCTACCTATCAATTACGCAGCAGTTTAGGTATCAACGTTGCCTTTAATGCGATACATTAGTTTAACTTAATTTAGTGTAAGTAGGCAAGACTGAATAGTGAAATAACGCTTGACTAACAATAACACAAAATAGGTAATAAATACTTATTTTAGTTTAGTTGTCGTAGACATGAAAGGTCATCGTTCGGTCGTTGGTCGTACCTTAGATAACTACCTACATTTGATCTTTCATTTGTAAGGAAAGGTAGCTGTACCTATCTTCTCATAATGTGTGATAGATTTTTTTTGTAAGACGTAGGGTAGGATTGAGTTGAAATTACGCTCATGCTTAACACTTATCATAATTACAGTTAAAATGTGGCCATAACTTGATGCAATCGATAGTCGTTGGACTTAACTGCACCTTATACCTACGCACATTTCAATTAAAGGAAAATAAATGGGGTCTCATGATTGCAGACTAACGTAGGTACTTATTAACGCCCAGCTGACGACGCGGACGTGTCAACCGACGGCCTCCCGGCAGTTCGTTGAACTTCGTTGCCTGCGCGTTGTAAATAATCGTTATTTTTAATTGCTTTTCATTTTATTTTTCTTATGTTATTGGTTTAAAATAAATAAGATACTCAAAGACAATCTAATTAAAATTTACAGAATGAATTATTTAATAAAAAATGAAAAAAACACGAATTACATTTTTGTCATTTTTGTCATGTTTAAAACACTTGACCTGACCAGCCCTAGAAGTTTTTTGCGGTTTCTAGCAGTCACCTTATATACGAGTGTGGACCTACCTACATAATTGTAAGTACTATGACGGCGCGTTTGGCTCTTTCTTTTCTTATTTTAAAAAACGCTCTAAGAACCGAGCTAAAATTAAGCAGAAACGTTAACTTTGCTTATTGGGGAACAGGGTGCCTCATATTATGATTTATAATAAATTTTAAATAAAGTTTCTTTGGTAAATTAAGTAAGGTTATATTCAGTTTCTTTAACTCTCAGTATCTTAACAAAACAAATACTCTTTTAATAAAACAGTACTTAATACTATTCAGCAAAATTTATTGCCTAACACACAATTGTATACCTACTGCTTGCTTACAATTATTTAATCCGTTAATTTGTTATCTCAAAAAAATACACGTCTTCATTAGCTTCATTATTTATTTATTTGCTGCTTGTTGGAGAGCATTGGCAACCTCACGTCCGTGCCTCAAAAATATCTTGTGCTGGACTGGATGCTCTACTGCATCTGAGACGGTCCAACCGTATTACCTTTATCTATGGTCCAACCACTTTCCTTACTGCCTCTACCCGTTTGCCTCATTCATCAAAACCGAATACTGAGCTTTAAGTGGTCTTTTTTTGAGCCCAATACTATAAAATAAAGGTGAACAATGAATTTTATGATATTTGATTGATTCGATAATCCCTTAAATGTTTGTTTTAATCTAAGGATAATCCCAAATATTTTTCAAGACGTTACGAAAGTTTGAAACGTTCACTGCTTAGATTAAAACAAAAAGGGAAGATACGGCATTAGCGTCTCGTGAGTGAGCCGCCAAAATTAGGCCTAAAGGCACAATTTCACTTCAGTTACAATTTGCCGAGCGAACAGGCTACATCGCACTATTGCGGATATTCTACTGTGTGAAAAAGAGAAAGACGCTACTCCGCTGTGGCGTCGGAATCGGTCGTACGTACTCGTCTGTTGCGAAGCGACCGAGACGTCAACGCGCTACTCGCTGACTCCCTCGCGCTGACGTTGAAACTTACCGCTTTGTCTCGCTCGCTCGATATTTACACTTTATAGGTGTGCGTGTGTGAGTGTTTGCTTAAGTAGTTGAGTAGGACTATATTTTGAATGACTACAAGTAGGAGCATGCCGTATCTTCCCTTTTTGTTTTAATCTAAGGTTCACTGTCACTTTAATTGACTATTGGTGGAATAAGTAAAACTTAGATCGTCGGTCAATTATAGCAAGTGTAATATTAATCTTTACTTTCACAACAAACAAATTTATTAGATCTTACATCGCAGAAAATTAATAATAATTTATTGTCCTTCATGACCATAAAGTTACTATACCTAGCGGAATAGGTATAGTAACTTTATGTTCATGACAGAAAGTGATGTTGTCAAATCAGAGACAGACAGACACACAATAGCTAAAGCATAGAAACCACGCTAAAATAGCAAGCGAAGACATTATATTCATCCTTCTTCTTCTTACGAGTCATGCTAATGAGTTAGAATGAGATGGAGAATGTTTGACTTGTCCTAATTTGTGAAGGTGGTCACTAGTTTATTCCACACTAGGGACGTCATTTCACGGCATTTTATATGGACAAAAATAAAACCAAATATTGAACATGTAAATAAATATGAAGGCCAAGGATAAGCGCGCCGTCAATTTATTTCATTTTATTAATATAGTACGTTTCCAGGGCAGGCGAAAAAGCCGACAATGACCGAAGTATTATGTTACCATCAAGAAGACAGAATTTGTATTTCTTTCCATGCACTATTGTCATTCTGTATATTTCGTTGCGTTTCACTACACGCACTACATTACTCACAAAATGCACATCCACGAGAAAATGATACAGAATGACAGAAGTGTATGGAGAGCGATACAAATCCTGTCTTCCGACGCTAACATATTAAATCGGTCATTGTCGGCTTTTTCGCTTGCCTTGGAAACGATATAAACTAAATCAGACATATTTTCAAGAAACTACGTTATGGTGCACAAGAAAAACACCTACAATATTATATTGAATCACTGTAGGTACAGCTGCGTCAGATCGACCTACCCAAATCTGTTAAAATATCCCAATCGATATTGAACTCTATGACTACAACATTAGGTTAAGATTCGGTTGCAGGTATTTCACAGATTATTAGGTCGCAGAGTAGGAAGGGTAGGGCAATATGGCGCTATCTGTACAGCCAGCGTCACATCTATATCCTTGTATGTAAAATTCCCGCAACCAAATTTCATCTTAATATCAATCAAGTAGAGTTCAATATCGATTGGAATATTTTAACGGATTTGGGTAGGTCGATCATTGGCCGTGTGTACACAACTTTTCGTTTTATTGTTAGACCAAAAATTTGTAAACGGTAAAAGTGATCACTTTTGAATTCAACAAGTTTTGCGAGTTAATAACGAAAAGCAGTGTACAGTCAGTGTCACATCGGCCTACCCTTATCTGTCAAATTAACTAGATGGATATTGAACTTTATGCTTTGAACGTACATCTGAAAACTGTACAGGAAAATATAAATATGGACGATTATTAAGGAAATAAAAAACTTATAAATAAATATTTAAAACATTTTTTTTAAATCATAATTTGTCACGAGGCGCACATTCCTGTAATTCATGTTTGGTATTCGTATTGTCAAATATAACTTAAGTACGGCTTTTATCAATAGGATTCTGTGATTGTCATCGAAACTTTGTTCTAGAGAATGATTAACAAGATTGCTCAAAATGCTTGTTGATACAAATGTGTCGCAGACATTGTTCATGATTGATTGATCGTAAAATGTTTGAAACATAATATATGACTGCGTTTATTCCATATCCAATTTAGTCTTCTTACACGCCGGCCGTAGCCATTTTTTATTTATATCATCATTTTTTGGAAACCTGTAACCAAAATGTAGATTTTTAAAATTAGTGAAAATGCAGGTAAATGGTAGTAGTAGTAATCAAGACGACCATTCAATTATGTATATTTTCTAAATTATCAATAGGTAGGTACTTTTAAAGTTATACATTATTAATATCATGTTAAAAGTAAAACAAGTTGTAAATGAGGCGTATACATATATCATAATTTAAAGATAGATGTGCCAACCACTTACATAAAATACTGATTTATCGATATAGAAATGCACGTCACTAGGCGAAAAAACATAACCTTCAATATTTGAACAAAATTTCATTGATAAATGCCTTATATCAGCACAGAACTGGACACGATGACTATTTAGACAAACTATTAGTGTGTTTTAATAGATTCATGCCATTAATTATGTTTAGGTTAAACGAAAACAGTCTGAACTCACCGATAAAAGGTTATTGTCTCTTGATTATTTTCTTTTCTGAGTAAAAGGGATTTACAGCCCTCAATCACACAAGACATTTTGTCACACGTAACGCATAAATATCACTAACAATGCTATGGCTAGTTTATAAGTTTCTTCGAAAGAATACCTTGCAAATAACTAAATTTATCTGAGAAGAGCTACAACTTAGCGTGAAAATAATCCGTCATTATAATGTAACCAAGTTAGGTTGCCACTTAGTTACACAGCAACAAAAAGAAAATAACGACACATTTAATCAAAGGTCATTGCATTTAATCTGATGGTGTTATAAAGACATCCAATTACATCCGTTTGACATTTACCATGTGACAAGCTAGAAAAAAATGTACAACAACCTAGAAAGAAACGAATGTGGATTAGAGGTTTCATTCCCTCTCGTTACAGAATTAAATGAAGCCATATGAGTAAGATAGCTGTTGTCTAGCTCGTCTTTTAGCGTGGTTTCTATGCTTTAGTTATTGTTCTGAGGATTATCCCATAAAGTTACTATACATAACGGAATAGAGACATGAGCTGTCAAACGAAACCGAAATAGGGTGGCATTTGTGTATGTCAAATTGTTTTAAAATGCGTTCAGTGATGTACGTCATGTCGATTTTCACATTAATATCGATATCGATAATATTAATTATTAACAGTAATATTATCAATAGAACTAAAATAGGATGAGATCCCTCTGTCGCTGCAAAGCATAAAAGCAAAACATGATGTTCGCAAAATATCCCCTACGGGGCTCATGTTTTGGTTTTATGCATGTATAAGTTTAAGACCTATAATGTACCACATGACGCAATAAACGCTATCTATCTATCTATCTGTCTATCATCTCTCTTCCCTTCGGTCTCGTAAAAGGCGACTAACGGACTAAAGACTGCACATTCAACCAAAGGCATAGAGTGGCGATGGGCTCAACAGCATAGAGCGGCGATGGGCTCATCAAAATAATACTACGAACCTCTCTCTTCTCTTCGGTGTCGTAAAAGGCGGCGATGGGCTCATCTAAATAATACTACCAATCTCTCTCTTCCGTTTGGTGTCGTAAAAGCGACTAACGGACTAAAGACTGCACATACAACCACCAGCATAGAGCGGCGATGGGCTCATCAAAATAATACTACAAAAAGTGCGCGGCAAAGATAATTGCGGCGCACTTACAAAGAGGATTAAAAACTCATTACTGCCCGCTAAAAGTTTCTTAGAGAAAACACCACCTATCGGTGCACTTAAAGGCGAACCAAGTCGTCCTTTTTAAATAGATGGGATGATAACTAATTTAGCTACCTTTATTCTTATAATTGTAAGCCGGTAGTTACCGAAACCAGGGGCTGGAAACGAATAACCAACAGCTAGATACCAGTGTTCATTTTAAAAAAAATTGCAGAACATAATTAGTGCTACTCTATAGCAAAAATAAGAGTTTATCAATTAAAAATGTAATAAAAACCGTTTTTATTTTCGATGCTCAAATCGGGTATCTATCTACCCGGTATCAAGCGGCTGTTTATTCATTTCTAGCCGCTGACTACGGTAACTACCGCCTTACAAGCCGCTGGTTTACAACTACGGAGGCGTCACAGAATATTTGAGTCATCTAATATCAAAGGTGGCAATATCCATTTTGTTAGATTTTGACTAAAGGGATAAACACGTAGGTAGGTATATTGTGAAATTTATTCACCGCTTAAATTAGTTTTTTTTTAAATATAAAATGTACAATGAGAACGATCATTTTACTCTGTTTTATTAAACAAATATGGCCTATTTAAAGCAAAATTTACATGACGCGGCGGACAACCGCGACAGATAAGTGTGCACAGCCTTAAAACATGCAGCGCGCCAGATTTCTGTCGGACGTCCGAACGCTCAAGGTTACGTCCGCGACTTACGTCCGATAGTTTGCACAGCTCTATGTACCATTCATTCAATCACAGACCACAGACATAATATGTCTGTGTCACAGACATATTCTAGGTCTGTGCATTCAATAGATACCCTATAAGTCGCGGCTGTCAGCCACGTCCGTCAGCCGCGTCCGTCAGCCGCGTCCATCAGCCGCGTGTCAGCCACGTCCGATAGTTTGTTTCCAGCTGGTTTAATGCTCTAAGTTTCCAGCATAAGATTAAAACCACAGACATATACTTATTATATGTCTGTGATTAAAACACCCTTTTTTAATTTTTAAAAAAAGAGGGAGGCAAACGAGCAGGCGGGTTACCTGATGGGCAGTAGGTAATCATGGACACTCGCAAAACCAGAGGAATCACAGTCGCAGACGCGTTGCCGGCCTTTAAGGGAGGTTTAGGGAAGAAATAGGAATTGGGAAGAGGGGGGGGGGGGGAGGGGCTCCGGAACCCTCACTGGTCGGACGAAACACAACAGCACCAAGTGCGATTATTTCATGCCAAATATTCGTGAGAGGGTGGTATTACGCCGGGCGGGCTTTAATCTAAGGTCGCCATGAACAAAAGTCCTTATAATTGGGGTAAGTACCTAACGCAATGAATCGGTTAAAGATTTTATTTTGCTTTGAAAATAGATTCTCGTTTTTTTATGATCTACTAGTAGCTCCACACATTACTATTTGTAGTTGCGTATTTGCTGTATTTGACAAATAACTTCCATGTGTGGAGAGTACATTGAGCCTTTATTGCCATATTTGCCCATTTCGCAAAAGGAGACAAATATGCAAACACGCAAATATACTGGCCACACATAGTCGGTTTGCTGTACAAAATGGAGGGTAGCAAATAATGTTAATTTTTTGGTATTTGGCTCCCAATGGCTCCATGTGTGGCCGGTTGTGTCGCCTATTTGCCCGTATGTCGAAAATTTTGGCGCAAACGTGCACTAACAAATACAAATAACCATGTGTGCCGTGTGGAGCCGCTATAAGGATTGTACGCGCACTGTTTCTTTGCCATGAACAAACCATAAAAAACACAAAACTGAAATGGCGAATCACGAATGTTGTTCGTGATGCGTGTTTTAGTTTAGCAAATTGATTTTTTCGAAGAGTAAAGTGTAGTTTCTATGAGCGTACCTTTAATAAATCTTAGATGCGATTCTCTGAAATTATCATAACGTGTAAAAGTTGTTTTGTGTACGAGAAAGTCACGCGCGATTATGATCAATTAATTGCAAGTGGTAAGTTATCGTACGTAACCTTCACTGTTGCCCTCAAACTTGCAATATTTTTGGTTTTTATTGCGTTGTTTAGTGTTTAATTTTGATTTCCATTAAATTCTTATCTCTATTGACACAAGGTATGATTTTTGAAAAATAGCATGTGATTTGCCATTGTGTCAGAAAAGAGAAAGGTGCATTGTTACTGTTTTTCTATAACCTACTTAGCTATTGCGTTTTAGATATGGTATACCCTCAACATTTTCATTTTCAATTGATACTCATTTATTTTTATGTACAACCAACCTTTATTATCAAGTAAAACTTACCATGTGGTAAAATAGATATAACTTTTCAACAATAAAAAATACTAATAATAGGTACATAAATATGACTATAAATGAGATAATATATAAATTACAAAGAGGTATAAAAATCTTAATGATATTTAAAATGAGTGTCCTCGAAATCATAGCAAGATTACTAATTTAGAGAATAGGATGTTTTGTTTGGCCACTGGTGAAATGATAACCTAATCTATATAAATTATGTAGTCTCATGCATTACCATTGTCATCTGATCATATTTTGTGTCATCTAAAAACCATATGTTTAAAGTAATGTGGATGTGGCCTACATTGGCATGGCCTGAACTAAACAAAAGCTATTTATAAGGTTCCTGCCATAAGTTTGGCCATTATTTTTTTTTGTTTATGGAGAAGAGAGATCTTGTACTAAAGATAATTGTAGTGATAGTTGGCTAGGGATTTTCTTTTCTATTTACGTTTGAAAATAAAGAAATTATCTAAAAATTACATTTTTGTTAATTTCTTCATATTCTTAGAAGTTTCATATGTTGTTGGTAAAAAAAATATGTCATGTCAGTGTCTAGAAAATAAAGATGTTTAATTGTTCTTCATTACCTCTAACTAAGAGATAGAACTTATTTATTTATTTCAAGTACACAGACTTTTAGAGAGATTACAGCAAATATACCACGCGACCGGTACGAAAATTTCAAACTGTCAGAGAAACGGTTCTGTAAGCTTCACTCTAAGATTGTATTTTTTTTGGGTTCGGTCATTCATTGGAGTATTTAAATAAAATATTTAGAACTCTATTGCGATGCATTTATGAATTAAAATTGAACGAAAAGTTTCCCTAGTCGGAAGAGCGCTGAGTGGCGCTGATACGCGCTTATGCACATAAGGCCAATGCGCAGATCCGCGCTTCAGCAGCTGAGAGGTAAAAAGATTGATTTTATTTGCATGTAAATAAAAAAAAGGAATCAAAAAATTAAGTTGTTAAATTACATTAGTTAGGTAGGTAGACATAAAATCTAAAACAATTTCCACAATAATATTTCAAATAATCTATAGTATTGTATTTATTTTTATTGCATAACAACATGTTTCATTTGTGCAATTTTAATAGCTTTAATTTCATCTCATTGTTTATGAATTTGTGCAGTCAAATCACATAACATCAACTTCATATGAGTAATTTACCATTTAACTTGCTAATGTTATATATACTATGGGCCGATTTTTCAATGTCAGATAAAAGTTATTTGTATGCTAACCAATTTTAAATGTACAACAGGACCTCTTTATTCCGAACTCCGAAAATTTACCCCCTTTTCAGATTCGTGGAGTGTTCGGATTATAGTACAAAGAAATCCAATATTTTAGTTTGTCGGGAGGTATTTAATGACAAAAAAAAGCTTTGTCTCGCAATTTACGTAAAAGCATTTTGCTGGCACAGGAATGTCCACTTGGTTAGCCCATTCAAGACATGAATAAAGTCGACACCGCACTTGAATTGGAAATGCTTGCTACTGGTTCAACGTGGAACATGGAACCAATGAAACCTTGCCATTAATTTCAGCCTCAGAAACGCCTCTATTAACGAGAAAAGCTAAAGAAATGTCATCATCGGGTTAAATTGGACGGGGGTGAAGCGTTCGGATTAGAAGGTTTACTGATTAATGAGGATTTCGTGTATTGTCAAAATCATGTCTTTTTTTGACAAGTGACAATTTAATTTTGTCGTATTATACTTTATCAGATGGATAAGTTTTATCTAGGGATTGAAAAATTAGCCCTAAGTGCTATTATAATTTATTTTCAGGAAACCTGGACCACTGACAGTGACAAAGGTATTATTAAATAGTTACTTAAGTAACAGTTAATTAAAGCTATTAAGTTAGGTTTTCTTATACTTAATACATTTTTATAACTTTTCCACTCTTACACCAATTATCTAGCCCAAGTTAAACTTCTTTTAAACTGGTATTTATTGGTTAAATATAGATAAAAACCTTATTATACATAGAAATACCTATACCCGAAACTGTGTTTGTCTGTGTTTCATTGTTGTAAAATGACGCCCAGTTATTTATATTCCACTGATATAACAATTAAAAATACATCACATAAAATAGGTTTTTTACATATATTTTTACAGATATGTTTTTAGGTAGGTACCTAAAAACAAATCTAAAAAAATATTTGTAGTTTGAAATGCTATTACTAAACATATATTATTGCATTCTACAATACAGTGCAATATTCTAAATTTTGTGTCGTAAATAGTTGTATCTATTTCTAACTCAAATCCATGTTATATTGGCTGGCAGATGGCTGAAGTGGATCCAGAGACGTTGCTGGAATGGCTACTGACAGGGCAGGGCGATGAGCGAGACATGCAGCTCATTGCCCTTGAGCAGCTGTGTATGTTGCTGCTCATGTCCGACAATGTCGATAGGTGCTTTGAGAGGTAACAATCATTACATGAAAATTAACATTCAATAAAATACTGATTATAATAACTTTAATATATATAATTATAATAAGCCAAGCTAACTTTAAGTAAGTGTATAATAAAAGTTAAAACTAGATTATTTAAATACATTATAGTTTTTTTTGTTTCAGTTGCCCTCCAAGAACATTTTTACCAGCTCTATGTAAAATTTTCCTTGACGAATGTGCTCCTGACAATGTTTTAGAAGTTACAGCAAGGGCTATTACCTATTATTTAGATGTTTCTGGTAAGTACTAAAGTTTGATATTGAAAATAAGGGTGATACATGGTTTAAAGAAAAGTTTTTAAATGAAATTTGTTTTTTATCTACTTTCAGCTGAATGCACGAGGCGTATCGTAGCTATTGATGGAGCCGTAAAGGCTATTTGTAGCAGATTACTTACTGTTGACCCTGATAGCCGCACAAGCAAGGATCTTGCTGAACAGTGTATTAAAGTAAGTCTGTCTTTTAAATTAAATTCAAATAAAGGATAATGGGAAGTGTTAGGCCCACCTCTCAATAGAAATAATATAGTTATGAATGAATAGGTATTTTTATGCAGAATAAAACTTAATATTACGACTAAGATCAAATATCAGTACTTTCGGAGTTATACTACTTATTATATTTGAGATCAATTTGCAATTAACATACATACATATAAATAATCACAACTATATTAACCCCGAAGGGTTAGTCAGAGACTAGACAATGAGGACCGCAAAAGCAGTCCTCTGCCATAGTCCACTTTTCACCAAATAGCGACTGCACATGTGCTCAGCATGACAAGTGGTGAGCTATCGCCGCTCTATGCTGTTGGATATATGTGCAGTCTTTAGTCCGTTAGTCGCCCTTTACGACACCCAATAGAAGAGAGGGGGTGGTAGTATTCTTTCACCGCTACGCGACATGTGCTAATATACTATGTTATGATAATAGCTTAGTGTATCGTTAATTAACGATCGTACCTAGTTTACTTCATTATAAAATAAACATTACCCAGGTTCAAACCGTATCATAATGTAGTCATTGCTTATCTCCCTGCCTACCTGCACCTTGCTTTGGTTTCCTACCACATGAAGTTAGCAAAGTTATAAGTTATAATTGTAGTGTATATCTTCGAGACGGTTACGTCATAAAAATCTACAGAGGAAACAAATTGCATAATCTTATAGAATATAATATACGCACAGAGAATGTGTGTGTGTGTGTGTGTTGCATGGAATGATACTTCATATATGAAGTTATGTGGTTAGGTACCTAGGAGTTGGGAGACATCAACCATTTGTGACCCCCGCGGATCTTTTAAATGATGTAATTGTCATTGTTGTCATGGACGAATATTTTTTTTTTATCTTATGTGAAATACGTTATACCTTATAAATATCCATAAAGAATAATATGTTAGACTGAGACGACTTTAATACGTCGTATCTCCGAAAGTACTAACATTTGAGCACAGGTTTATTAGTAACTAATGTTCCGCTTGAAAAGCCCTATCCAACGGTATATCACACGTTACTATTGAGGGGTAGGCCCAGACTCCATACATTTGCGCCTATTGTCCTTTGTATAAATTAATTTCATAAATACTTCCAATATGCTTGGTTTAATCAACAATACCGCGCATATTTCATATGACTGTCATTCAGAATTACTGTGCAAGCAGTATTGAGTAAAGGTCAGGCCACAGGTTGGACTATTTCCCACCATGGCCAATATCTGATGCAGCAGATGTCATGTCACTAACAACACAACAATGTAATTAAGTGAACTTTTTCATTAAAGTCGTAATTGACTTTTTCGCTGTTTATAAAAATAGTTGAGGTATTCAATGATCGCTGATTGAGGATAATGGAAGAAGAAGATGACATTGCGATGACCACATACCGAATGGGATTAGGGTAGAATGGTGATTTCTTTGTTATTGTGTGTATTGTTGATGTATGGTGTATGTAACTGATTGCCTGTCGTTTGAAAGATAGTTGTTTGTTTATTATTCTTCTTAATGTATTGAGATGCACAGAACAGCAACCCTATTGGCTAAAAAATATGGATATGGACATGGGCTTCATTTGACCTTTGAAGCCCATATTTTGTCCTTATATGGGCATATTATATGCTTCAAATGTCAAATTAAGCCCATGTCCATATTCATATTTTTTAGCTGATAGACCCGCTGGTGTGACAACCATAGAAATTACAATGCAATAATACAATAATTGGTATTAAAGTTACAGACAAGGTTGACTTGATGTCAGTTAAACGGTTGCTGCTACATTCCATTATGGTGACCTCCTGAAAAATCCCCTTACTCCGTAGAATGTAGGATGGATTCCCCCATAAGGTCTTAATAGTTGTCTGTCCGTGATATATTGTAAATTTAAATTTCCTGCAGGTGTTAGAGCTGGTATGCACGCGCGAGGCGGGCGCCGTGTGGGAGGGAGGCGGCCTGCCCTCCGTGTTGCACTTCATCACCCACTACGGCACCTCTGTACACAAAGACACCCTGCACTCGGCGATGGCTGTCGTCTCAAGGTATCTTTGAAGCTCTCTTTTCGTGCTATATGTACTTTTATTAATTACCTAGAAATAAGTACACGGACAAAATACGAAAGTGAAAAATGTCTTTAAATTAAATTCGAAAGAAAAAAGATGTTGATGTCTCCAGTGACTTTGTTACATGGGACTATTTTTTTACATTGTAAACTGCATTTCCCAGGTTAGTCAATTCACATAAATATTATAGTTTAAGGTGTTTTATTTAAGACTAATTATATACAATATAATATAATCGTGTTATAATCCAGAGTGTGCGGTAAAATGGAGCCCGGAGACTCGCGCGTCGGCGACGCGGTCTCGTCTCTGTCTGCGTTGCTGCGACACAGTGACGCTCGCGTCGCTGACGCCGCTTTGCGTTGTTTCGCTTCGCTCGCTGACCGGTTTGCTCGCGCTCATGCTGACCCGGCTCCGCTTGCAGAACATGGTAAAAATATTCTTTGTCCACTTCTTAACCACCACTTTTACAATAATATACAACGCTAAATAAGAGTTATGAATAATTAAATCACAGGATGGAAAATGAAATACGAAGCATTTTTTTAACATTTAACAGGTCTCATAGAAGAGTTGGTTCATCGTTTGGGGAGCACTGAGAGTGGTGACGACAAGTGTCTCGCTCCTTCCGTTTCCACTACTGTCAGTCTACTGTCCACATTGTGTCGTGGCTCTGCACAAATAACACATGTGAGAAATAGTTTGCTATTATACTTATTGTAAATATAATAATTAAATCAGTAAAATATTTAATGATTTTGTTTTAATTCACAGGACCTAGTTCGCCTAGAGTTGTGTTCGGCAATCGAGTCAGCAGTACAGGCAGATGAAAGATGGTGCTTGGAATGCATGCGTCTCGTAGATTTATTGCTGGTGTTATTATGTGAAGGGCGACATGCCATTCAAGTGTAAGTACAATTGAAAATTATATAATTTATTAAAGATAACAAAGCTATTTCAGGCTGAGCTTTTGTAAATCTATAAAAGAATTGACATGGATCGATTCCCACTTATCTTGTTAATGAACCCCACATTCAGAAGAGAGCTTCTACATAACCTTCTGGAGGCCAGTCTGGCAACTGAGACCGGTCTATACTAGTACAGATGCCAACGTAAACCTCATTTTAAAAGTTACAATGTTAATTAAAATAACATTAGGATAACAGCTTTAATTTTAGTTCCTAGCCTAATTTAGTTTACCGTACACGTAAGCATACCTAATACATTGGTTTATGTAAGCAACTGACACGACACAATTTATGCGATTAATTATAATTTTAATTAGTTCACATATCAATCAATTGGTACGTAATCGGTAGTTTTTATTATTTACTATCACCGTGCTCTTATCAATACATCATCTAAGTGAAGCCTCCCGTGACGCTATATTTTATGGTCCTTCGAGCCGGATAAGAACCAGTGACCTACCGATTATTCTCCATTTTCCCTCCCATGACGCTACATTAAGGATGCTTTCAATTTAAGCGTTTAGAGCAGGACCAACATGGTTCAAGTTACACTTGAAACGGACTATTTATTAGTAACGACCAGGGTATTCTGGCCAACGTACGACAAACGGACCGCAGCCGTGCGTGTCTCAATAGTGTAGAGACTATATGTGAATCAAAGGACAGCAAATATAACATGATCCATCCCGGTGCCCCAACGGCCTGCTAAATTGAAAGCGCCCTAAAATGTATATTATCATCTCTACAGGGTCTAACAAAATAAAACGTTTAAGAGCGGTATCTGTACATAATTCTGAATACAATGACAAAAAATGGGCTCCAGTTTTATAGTGATTTTTCAAAGTTATGTTTCCTAATAAACTAAATCAATTAAAATAATGCATATCATGAATTCATAAAACATGCTGTATTTTTACTAACACGCACGCAAGCGTCAATAAATAGATAGCTTAGTGTGCTCCGAGTTTAGTGTGCATGTTCGGCTATCTTTGTGTGCGTGTAGTACAGCTGTACGGGTTTGGAAAAGGTGTATTTTTTGGTGAATTAAGATAATGTTTTTTTGATTATCACGGTAACGCGCCTGTAGTTTTGGACCAAATTAGGTGAGCATGCTCAGTGTGATGTATACAATGCTCCCCTTAAACGTTCGCTTATTGATATTGTTAGACCCTATATAAGGTGACTGCTAGAAACCGCAAGAAAGTTCAAGGGCTGGTCAGGTCAAGTGATTTATACATGACAAAAATGATCTCTTTGCAGACTAAAAGCCTATTCAAACCCGAGCGGTATTTGCTGCCGCTGTGGGTTAAGGTATATACCGCGCGGGTTTCGCTCAGGTATTTAGTATCAAGTTTTGCGGCTAGAGCGACTTAAGCGCTGCCGCTGCCGCTGTAGGTAGAGCGGCAGCGAATACCGCTCAGGTTTGAATAGGCCTTAACGTAGGTACTTATCGCCCAGCTGACGCGAACAGGTCAACAGCCGGCCGGCCAGCCGTTGCCCGCGCATTGTAAATAATCGTTATTTTAAATTGTTTTTAATTTTATTTTTCTTATGTTATTGCTTTAAAATAAATTAGATAATCAAAGACTATCCAATCAAAATTCACAAATTAATTATTTAATTAAAAATGAAAAAAAAAACGAATTCCTTTTTTGTCATTTTTGTCATGTTTAAAACACTTGACCTGACCAGCCCTTGAAGTTTTATTGCGGTTTCTAGCAGTCACCTTATATATTAAATGTCTATATTAAAATGTGGTACAGTGGCACTAACAGGGTGGGGTCGAGCTCCGCCGTGAGCGGGTGCGGCGCGAGCGGCGAGGGCAGCAGCGGCGCGGCGGGGGCGGGGGCGGCAGCGGGGGCGGGGACGACGGTGGCGCCCCGCGGCGACAAGTCCCACCGTCAGCTGATCGACTGCATTCGCGGCAAAGACACGGACGCGTTACTCGCCGCGGTGGCTAGCGGCGCGGTGGATGTCAACTTTACGGATGACGTGGGACAGACGCTGCTCAATTGGGCTGCTGCGTTCGGCACGCGGGAGATGGTCGACTTTCTATGCGAGAAAGGTGCGTTGTTCTTGTAAATGTCACAGCAATTATAATGTATATGTCGCCCTAACTTGAAACCTTTTATGTTTGTTACAAAACATCGTCATAAGGCAGCCGTTTTTTTTAAAAATATCTACAAATTATTATATACAATACTTCCTCCTTTATCGCTCTTTCTGGTGTCCCGTCGTCGTTTGACAAAAAACGAATAATAAATAATATTTTATAAAATAACTTAACTCGAAACTGAATCATTGAAATCGAATAACTAGTTTGGTGGTCTATGGCTAAGCAATATAAAATTGCTATGCAATTGATTTCCCGAAAATATAAGATAAACAATAATCTGTGTTAGATGCAATAAGTATTAAAGCCTACGTTATGCTACATATTAGAGCAGAAGTTCTCGATTTCTAAATTGTTTTGTTACAGGTGCGGACGTAAACCGCGGCCAGCGTAGTTCGTCGCTGCATTACGCGGCGTGTTTCGGACGGCCGGCCATTGCCAAAGTCCTTTTGCGGTATGGCGCGAATGCCGATTTGCGGGACGAGGACGGCAAGACCCCGCTCGACAAAGCCAGGGAGAGACACGATCAAGGTTGTTATAAGTCACTTATAAGTAACTTTAAGCATGTGCCAGACGGATGTAATCCAGCGTCCCAACAGGGGTGACCTTGGTGGTAACTTAGTTTCCATCCGCTGACTGTCTTTCGGCTACACGGATGTCATCAACCCGCCAACACGCTCGCGAATCAATCGCGAGTTACCAAATTTTAAAGTGTCAATTTTCTTTTTTTGGTCCAACTCCTTGTACTTTTCGAGTAATATCTCCCAAGCCGTTTTCTTCTGACGAGCTCTTTATAAGTTTCGGACGTAATATCTCACAGACGTGGCAAATCTTTATAGAGATCGATTAATTCGCTTATAATTTTGCGTTCGCGGCTCTGCTCTTCGGACGACATTTTGCAATCGCATATTTGGATTACATCTGCAGTCTACATGGATGGCAACAAGCAAGGTGACCCCTGTTGGGACGCTGGATTACATCCGTCTGGCACATGCTTTAATTTAATACAATGAGTATAGGATGTGTTTTAGGATCGTAGCAAATGGAAAGCTGTGGTATCTGCAAAACCTCTCCGGGAAGCGGGCGTGATGTATGTATGCAATACAATGAGCCGTGAGCTAACCACCTCTGTAGTCTAGTGGCTAGGCCACCGGTTTTAGACCCAGAGGTCCCGGGTTCGATTCCCAGCGGGGGGTACATCTTTGTGTGCTCGGTTTGGTTGGTGGTAGGGCTGTTAAGTCCGCCTGGCTAGCTACCACTATCTTATCTAAGTCTGTCGCCATAACAACGATGTTTATAGCATTGTTGTGTTCCGACAGATTGAGATAAGATGGCCAGTTCCTCAGTGGTTGAGGATTCCGGGTGAAGCGCGCTTCCACCTTCGGCCTTATCGTCACTTACCAGCAGGTGAAATGAAGGCCAAGCGCTTACCCGTTGCCGAATAAAAAAAATAAAAAGAATACTATCAACCCTCCTCTTCCCTTAGGTGTCCTAAAAGGCGACTAACGTACTAAAGACTTTATATACATCCAACAAAATAGAGCGGCGATGGGCTCACCACCTATTACGCTGAGCACATGTGCAGTTGTAATTTAATGAAACATGGACTGTGACAATGCTTCAGCGGTCCTCATTGCCTAGTCTCTGACTAACCCTTTGGGGATAATAGTTGTGATTATAATGTATGTACGTAATACAATACTACTAAGAGTAGGCTAGGCTTAAGTGCAGACGGGCGCAACCGAAAAATTAAGGCAGTTACGAGACGCGAGTCGGCCTCGAGGCAGATCACCTGTCCGCTGCTGGTCCAACGATTTTATGTGAGTGGTAGAAGAACAGTGGATCCGACGAGCACAAGATAATAATAAACTTTCCTACACTTACACCAATTACCTAACCCCAGAGAAGCTTCGTTATGAAACTCGTTAAATGGTTACTAGACAACGGATAAACATACTTAAAATACTTAAATATATAATTATTATACATAGAAAACACCCAGACCCGAGACAATTTAGAAAAACAATAGTTTCTAAATTGACCCGACCGGGGATCGAACCCGGGACCTCAGAGATGGCATCACCATGAAAACCGGTGTACAAACCACTCGACCAAGGAGGTCGTCGAGATGGCAGGAAGTTGAAGTAAAAAAGATGAGCTCTTTTCCCAGCCGTGTGTTACCGGATCAGTTGATAGACTTAAAGTATTCTCTTACTAACTAGTATGTTATTTGTGCAGGTCATAGAGAAGTAGCAGCTATATTGCAATGCCCTGGAGAATGGCTTGTCGTGGGTAACCATGATTCTCCAACATCATCGAACAATGAGGAAGACTTCCCGGAAACTGGTGATAAAGAAATGGCTGAGATTTATCTTGAGTAAGTTCTGTTCTGTTTGAAATGCAACAACATCGATTTTATTCAATTACAAACACTAAACTATTGTTGTGACTTAGTAAATGTAGTTAATATACCACAAGTGTTGGAAACATAACGTACAAAATTACTGTGATGCGGTTCAAGAGCGCTTTTACTTAGTTGCGCGACTGCAGCGCGACTTAGCGCTCACGTAAGTACCTTATTACAAGCCGTCGCCAGCCGCCAATACGTCGACGGCTGCCGACGACGTGACGGCAAATGCAGTTACTCTGCCGTCGACCTGCTGCTCGTGTGTTAGAGCCCTTAAAAGCATGGCTTCATATTTATTTAAGTAGCGCAGCTGCAGCGCGACAGCCGAGAGGCTATCTAAATAGCAAAATTAATTGTTCTATGCGCTTAATTTGAGCGCCCAGTTGTAGAATTATATACCTGTTACCACACACCTTATTGTACGGTTAGCAACCGCACATTGGATTAAGATTTCATTGTAATATTTAAGTAGCCTAGATAATTTAATGCTAAATAAGTAACTTCGAGCGCGATGCGGAGTCACGGAAATTAACACTAACTAGTTGTCATCTAACGCGCAACACTAACACTACTTTACTGTTACTCTAACTCATTGTTAACTTTATTACATCTCTTTTTCTATATGCTTCTTTTATTGTTGTGTTTAACATACATAACAAACTCAACTCGTATATATTGGTCGCTGTTTCAAATCCGGCTCGAAGGACCAAAATGTACAAGTTGAGTTTAAGTTATGTATGTATGTTAAACACAAGAATAAAAGAAGTATATAGAAAAAGTAATGTAATAGAATTAACAATAAAGTAGTGTTTGTACACTTAGAGCCACCGCACACATGATACTTTTAGCATCGGCGATCGGCGATTTTGCGACTGGCTTCGCGTTTTGGCGACTCTCTGCGTTCGATTGCAGTATCGGAATCACGCGTTTTAGCGATTCAGTAGCTGCATTCAGCTTCTAAAAAGAGTCTAATTCGCCGATCGCCGCTGCTAAAAGTAGCATGTCTGACGCTCTGGCCCTTACAGCATGCTCATGTTAAGGCGAGTCACTGAGGATATGCAGACAAAACTTTTTTGCTAGATCAATTGTTTTATGTATTTATGTACTATTAAATTACGCTCTTATAAAAATATATATATAATACACTAAGCTTAAAGAATGTGCTAATTTGTTACGCGATTAGATGTACTTTACTCGATCATAAAAAATCCCGAATACAGGCCAAATAAAAGTCTAAAACGGATGATTTCTTACATTTTTTTAAATTTTCAACAAAATTTACATGTAAATATTTATTTTGAAGTACTACAGGGAACCTGCTAATTCATTAGATCCTATAAAGTCTATATAGGCAAAAAAACCTATAAAACGCGCCTATTTGCGCCGCTACGCTGTTACACCCGTCCCGTACCGTCATACCGTCAAGAGAGCGAGAGAGAAGTGTTTAAAAGGACTCGCCTTAAGAGGTTTTACGCATTTCGGTTTTCCATACAAACTTCCAAGTCGAAATTTTTAAAAACCAATAAGCCAATTTTGATAAAAATTTGCATGCTAAAATAAAACACAGGTATCTAAATAGTTTGTTGATAACATTTAAAAAATTAAAAGGTTTATTTGGCTGAGTTATTGCGATTTAAAGTCCACTATAGAAAGTTTTAAATCGCAATAACTCAGTTGAATAAACGTTTTTTGGAAATGTTTTCAACAAACTATTTAGATCTCTATATTTTACCTCAGCATGAAGAGTTTCATCAAAATTGGCCTGCTGGTTTTTAAAAATTTCGACTTTGAAAGGAGAACTGGCACTTTCCATAGAAAAATGCTTAACTTGTATACAATAGAATTTGGTAATAAAGTAAAGCTAATATTATTTGCTACCTAAACCTAGTTTTGTCTTAATTTTATCAAATCGCGGATAAGATATTCAATTATTAATATTTTTTAATATGGAATCACTGAGTCTTTAAAAACAGACATGTTACTTTAAAAATGTCTAACGTGGCAGCATAAACCATAATTCTTTTGCTTTTAAAAAATAGAAATGTCAACAATGCCGTCACGACATGTTTGATTTGACAGCAAGCGGCTGTAAAACTGTCATTTGTTGACAGATATTGCGAAATAGATATTGAATTATAGATTAAAAAATTAAAAAAGTACACAACCCAAGCATAAAACGCCGGGTCACCTTTGTATGGGAAACCGAAATGCGTAAACCCTCCTAACCACGTGTGACGTGACACAGACGTCTGGTGGCGGTGTTCTGCGCGCGCTACCTGGGCGCGGGCGCGGCGGGCGTGCGGCGCGCGTGCCTGTCGCTGGTGCGCAAGATGGTGCACTACGCGCCCGCGCGCCTGCTGCGCCGCATCGCCGCGCGCCGCGAGCCGCGCACCGCCGCGCTGCTCACGCAGCTGGTGGCCGCCGTGCTCGACAACGCGGTTAGTACGACTACCATATCTCATCATCATCATCATCAGCCTATTAGCGTCCCACTACTGGGCACAGGCCTCCCACGTGGACAATAGCACACAATGGGGATATTGGGCCATAACCCACCACGCTGGCCCAATGCGGGTTGGTGGGTTTTAACGACTGTCATCTTACGACAACAACCGGGACCAACGGCTTAACGTGCCTTCCGAAGCACGTAGGAGCTCGAGATGTTTTCTTATTAATTAGGTCACCCATCCAGTGACCCGGCATTGAGAAAGAGGCTTAGCGAGCAAGATCGCAAGCCGAACGCGCTAGCCGCTGCGCCATCGAGCTCCTCTACCACCACTACCATACTATTACCATATCTATACTAATGTTATAAAGAGGAAAGATTTGATTGTTTGTTGGTATTGAATAGGCTCCGAAACTATTAGAACGATTTAAAAAATTCTTTCACTGTTAAGAAGTACACTATCTCAACTATATTATATTTTCAAAAAAATTTGGGATCCTTACTAAAACTCAAATAAATTCCTTAAATCGCGTGTGCTAAGATAAACTATTGATGATAAAATAATGTACTATGGCTTTGCAGAACACACCATTATCTACAAAAAGTGTTGCGATAGCATGTCTATTTTAGTTACGTCACAATAAGTGTTCTTGGGAGGAGAGTCATTTTGTAAATTCGTCACGGGGTCCGTACCCCGTCCGGTCCACGCGAACGAAGTCGTCGGCGGTCTGCTAGTGGTAGAATAAAACAAGTACGGTGACCTGGCCCCCCAGCGAGCGATAATTGCCTAAAATGTAGGGCTGTCGCTTTACGAGCGGCAGCGGCGGGCGCAGCGACAAAACACGCAGGCGCGCGCGGCATTACGTACGGCTCGTACCAGTGTGTGCGTGCGACGACGCGTACGTACGGGATGGCTCGCATACAAGCCGCGCTCGGTGCGTATGTATGAAGATACCATACTTCTTTTATTCTACTATGACCCTACCCTTTTCTCACTGACCAGCAATCGGCAAGTGCTGCTTTCCATTAAGAGCCCCTTGCTCGCTGTATGGTTTCCCACCTCTTCCATATGAGAAAAAAATATTGTCGTTTGGATTTTTATTCATAATGGTTTCAGCATACGGCGGTTAGTACGAGCCTATCCTTTCCTCATAGGCCAGCAACTCATTTACGATTTCTCTGGTGTTGCTTGCCATCAGTTGACCCGCTGTTATGTTTTCCACCTCTTCCATATCAGAAAGTAAAACAAATGGGTGTATTATTTATTATAGTTATAATGTTTCGATTATAATTATCAATTTCCACTAACGGCGTGGTCGAGTTATGTTCTACTGGAACGTCCGTGTTACTCATGTATTACGATAATTGTTTTAACATTCAACAACTTGCAATTTTATAATAATATGTTAGAATAATATGCTTAGATAGTTTGTCACAGTAGAATAATTATGTAACCAGGGGGAGGTGCCTTGGAAGCGGTCGCACCCGCGATACCTCCGCAGCCGCTATATCCGGCCGCCTGTGGTAAAGTTCCGATGGTGTGATGCAAAGACATTAAGCATTTCCTTGTGGACCGCTAATGTTCGATTATTATGTAAACCACTATATAGTTGCGGTTAAGTTAAAAATAATAATAAAAACGAGTATGTCTAGAATTATATATTTGACCTACATTGGCAGTCTAGTGGATTGTAATGTCTTTGGTGTGTTACTGTGCTACACACCACGCTAGTACAGGCGTGGCTTTAAACACTGTACCTTTCGTCGTTATATTTTCAATTCCCTACCTTAAAAATATATTGAATGGTTTTTTTTGCTTATAAAAGCCTACAAAATGAATGCTCACCATCTGTTTGACTGTATATAATAATGTCACCTCGAATTGTCTTGCTTTAATTGGACACTGATAAATCATAATGGACGCATTATAAATATAAATTTGTACTAATACTTATTCGTTCAAGAATTATTTCTTGATTACATTTTTTTATCATTTTCCTGTTAACGCATAAGCATTGTAAAGACATCACACCATCGAAACTTACCTGCATCAATGTTTCCCCTTTTGATGTGAATTAATATCCCGTGTTTTTATGTTGCGTGAATTATATTATGCGTGTTTTTTAATGCTTTTATGCACAGGGTGGAAAGAATAAATTCTGTATGTGATGGCATGCCTTATAATTAATATTAAAAATATACCATTATGCTCAATTAGAAGTTAACTTGATTGACTTTGAATTTAAACTGCAAAAAGTAAATGTTATTTTTTATTAATGTGTAAAAAGTGACGTTCGCCAACCCTAACTAGAGCGACTAACGGACGTTGCACATAGGGGGTTGCCAACTTAAAAAAAAAAATTTTAGGGTAGGATAAGAATTATAAACAGTATTTAAAAAAATACAGTATTTAATTTTTTCTAAGATTAAAAATATGGCTGCGCTGCACCGCGCGGACAACGTTTGTAGCTTTTTTTACTTTTTTAAACAGGTAGGTATATGGTTACCTGTGCACAGTGATACTAAAACAGTATTTTGAAAATTTTATTTTTGTTCAACAGTCAAAAGTATAATGTAGTGAAAAACAGTATAATACTGTAACAGTATAGTTGGCAACTCTAGTTGCACATACACCAACAGCTTAATGCGGCGATTGGCTCACTGCCCATCACTCTGAGCACTTGCAGTTATTATTTGGGGCAACGTGTATTGCAGTGCACTGCTTCTGTGGTCCTCATTGCCTAGTCTCTGTCTAACCATTTAGGGGCCGTCCATTAATCACGTGAGGCACGGAAGGGGGGGAGGGGTTCTGCAAAAATCCGAAATATCGCAAGGGGGAGGAGGTGTAGTAAGATATCACGTGTATTTATATTATTCGTCAAACGCGCAATTTCTAAACCGAAAGCAGCGTGTAGTGTGGACCTTGACTCGCCGTTGCCTAGTTCTACAATAAAATTAGATTATAGCTGTTAATCCTGTATTTAACAATAATATTTAAAAAAAATTAAGATACTTTGTAGGTACAAAAAATACACGTGATTTTAAGTGGGGGGAGGGGGGCGTACTTACCACGTATCACCAAGGGGAGGGGGATTAAAAAACGGTAATAAAACGTCACGTGATTAATGGACGTCCCCTTAGGGGTAATAGACGTGAGTGTATGTAAACCGATTTGAACTGCTTTGTAGAAAGCTGTGCAAAGCTGTGGTTTCTTGCGCCCTGAATGGGTGGTTAAAAACACGTTTTGGACGATTCAAAGTGCTTAAATTAAGTTTATTGAATAAATATATTTGTCATTTTCATATGTCTTATGTATCGCAGGACGATGACGACGGCCACCTCATAGTGCTGGGCATCGCGGAGGAGCTGATGGTGAAGGCGGCAGACATCTTCTTGGAGCAGTTCGCGCGGCTCGGCGTTTTCAGTAAGGTGGAGGCGTTGGCTGCGGCGCCCGCCGCCGCCCTTACTGCGGACGGCGAGCCGGTTGCTGCAGGTAAATATCTGTCGAATGTGGAAACTGTCAAATCGTCGCCTCCGTGCTTGAGGTACATGAGTTACTAATTATTATCATGTAAGTATTAAGAAAAACCTTCAAATCTAAAAACTATAGCTTAAAAGAAATAAAAGCATAAGCTCTTCTACTGTAAAATTTAACAATTGGAGATAGGCTAAACAAGCACGAAGGCGAAATGAGGAATCTGTCTAAAAGTGGAACTCGTCAAACGTAGACAAACCGCTTTTTGCATGTTCGGTAAAGTTGATGAACACGTAGGAATCGGAAACCACTTTGGTGGGGCCCAATTATCACCTCTTAGAGCAGTATTACTTTAATCTCACTATGCAAATTCTCATACGAATTTAGAATTTAGCAGTTGATGGTAAGACCCCAGACTTCTTTTGTATAAGGGCTGTAACGCGTGCCCACGCGACAGAGCACTTTTGTGTAGGACCTTGCGGGCACCCGCTTAACTCAGTTTAAGTCGTAACAGCGTTTTGTTAGGGGTGTGTCACTCCGCAGTTTAGGTACGTTCGGCCGGCGCGCTCGCACGCTTCACGTCACGCGTAAAACGAACGATCATTTCTGTGCTTTTGAGCACCGAACAACGGCTACTAAACGATCTTCTAATCCGTGTGAAAGATACTGTTGTGTTTACGAGTGTCTAAGTAAAAGAAATAACAGTGAATTTGATTTATTTTAATATATACTTAAATATATCCATGAGTGGAAACCCTGCGCTCATGACGTCAAACCGATATCGAGTCAGCGTTGCTTAACGGAATATGAACGCTCGGGTCACACGATAAATTTCAATTTCGCGTAAATGTCGTAGGAGTAGGCAATTTTTTATACCTAAACTTAACTTTACTTAGAGAGTAACCTTCTGTATGGTAGTACTATTAGTTATTCTGTGGTTGTGTTCCGCTCAGGCAGCGGCGAGGACGCGTCCTGCCTGTCGAGCGGCGTGGCGTACTCGTGGGGCGAGTGGTCCGTGTGCCGCGGCCGCGACGCGCTCTACGTGTGGAGCGACGCCGCCGCGCTAGAGCTGAGCACCGGCAGCAACGGGTGGTTCCGCTTCCTGCTCGATGGGAAGCTCGCCACGATGTACTCGAGCGGCAGTCCGGAGCACCAGACAGATAATACAGGTAGCCACATCACACAGACATGATTTGAAGCCTCTTCGCAAGGTAGTTAAGTTAGTTGATAAGATTTATCTACTGTTAGCAACTTTTTTATATACATATTTTTGACGTCATTATGTACCTGTAAAGGTTATTGAATAAAGCATTTGACTTTGACAAGTAGTATAATGTCATACTATCACAGAAGGGCATTTATTAATATTTCTGACGCTGTAGAAGAAAAGGGGGAGAATAAATGAACTTGCTGAGTTTGTTGCTGGTCCTTCTATTATAGAGTCCCATGCTATAAACATACTATAGGCTGGCAAATTCATACGTGGCAGTCCCATCGTCTGTGGGACTGGGTACGAAAGGTTGCGGGGGCGGGAAAGAAGAGCGCGGGCGGCGGGGCCGCGTAGTAAGAACGTCAGTTGTGTGCAGATGTCACCCCTCCCCCGTCGCCCGCAGACTATGGGGCTGTCACATACGATATTGCCAGCCTATATCAAGTTTATAGTGTAGGACTTTGTACTAGAAGGACCAGCAACAACTGCAAGTCCATTTCTTTTCCCCCTTTTCTTCTATTGCGTCAGAAATATTTATAAATGCCCTTCTGTCATAGAAGGCGACATTCCATCATATATCAACAGACAAATAAATTTAAGAGTCCTAACTATAGCTTTACCATTAGCTTCATCTTACTTGAAATATCGTTTAATAATTTTATTAATTTTATTTTGAACAGAAAATCGAGGCGAATTCATTGATAAGCTTCAAAGAGCACGGGCGTCAGTAAAGAACGCTGTACCTCAGCCGATTCTCTCGAAACCTGGGACGGCCAAACTTATACTTGGCAACTGGGCTTTATCTTGCAAAAAGTAAGTAAATGTTTTTCCTTTTATTTTCCTTCCTTCCTTTTATTACGATGTTCGCTATGTTCGTTAAAAATACTCTATTGCTTATTTATCCTAATTTTATTTTTTATGTGAAGGGAAAAGGAACTGCAAATACACAATACTGATGGTCAGCAACAAACCACGATATTGCGGGAGGATCTTCCAGGATTTATCTTTGAGTCCAACAGAGGCACGAAGCATTCCTTCACAGCTGAAACATTTTTAGGTAAGCATTACTAAGAACTACTTTGTTTATTGAGATTTTATACTTTAGAAATATAAACTTCAGTTTTTCATTTTTAAATTTTATACAGTGCACCTTAACATTTTTAAATAATTAGAAATTATGTTAATAAAGGTCTTGTGTACGTGATTTAGGTCCCGAGCTGGCAAGTGGCTGGGCAAATCGAAGACCAGTAACAACAGATTTCGCAAGTTCCAGTCAAAACCGTTCACGGCTGTCAGCGAAAACAGTAGCACTGAAATCACAGGTGCGTTACGTTTATTTTATGTATTAGGTGTAATAACAACATTAACCACACATTCCACATAACACACCATACATACCCACCAACTTTACCCACACAAATGCTTTGGGTCAACATGTTGGGTAATGGCCTAATCTTTCCATGTGCTGTGGTCCATGCGGGAAGGCCTGTGCCCAGTAATGGGATATTTATAGGCTCATGATGATGATATTTACAAAGGATATACTACGAAAAAAACTGTAGGAAATTACTAACATGGAGTTTTTAATTTTTGACAATCACTCCATACAGAATTGCCATAATTTATTTTTACTTTCTCTACTCTTACTACTATTTTATATCGCACTTAGTATGATAATTAAAACAATATTGTTTTCTAAGGTTTAAGCGAGCAATACACATTGAAATGAAATACTTTTTACGGATTAACTCGCGTTTAATTTTACTACATTACATAGTTTTTTAGTTTCCTGACGTTTCGAACCCTTTACAGGGTCCGTGGTCACAGGGAGACTACAACTAAACACTAAACTATGTTTGATGTAATAAATGAAACGTGAGTTAATCCGTAAAAAGTGTTTCATTTTGAATTATAACGATTTCAGTGCTATTCGTTCCGAGATTTCTTCCTAAAAAATAAAAGTGATAATCACTTTCCTTTTTCTTTTCTGTATGGACCTTTACATTTTTGTATATCACCAGTCTCCTTCCAAACGCTAACTGTATGTGTGTACAGGTTTGCGATCGCGCCCGCTCGCTATACTCGCGCCACTTGGCTAGCGCTGCGACGCGGCAGCCGCGGCCGCCGGTCGCACGACTGCGCGCTCTCTTGGCGAGAATGCAACGTCTGGCCACACAACCCACCAGTAAGTTTAATATCTGTGTTACTATTTTTCTATGTTACTTAATTCGCTCTCATTAGTCTAAAATATGACTAAACTGTTTATAGTTGCATATTTATACTCACCATTTGCCATCCCTAACTGTAAGAAATGGATAGTTAGCTAGATTTGTGTTATGGTGTAGGCACTTTCAACCACATTACAGCACAAAAGATAATGAATGAGAAAGTATGAAGAATGGAAGTGCGAAAGGCATAAAATGAATGTGGATTCAGTGTTGAAAAAGGCTCCGATTCTGTTGCAAGGTACACACGCCTGCAGATCAACCTATCCTCCAAAAAATTTCTCCAATCGATATTAATCATTATTCCCTAGTGTCAAAGTTCTAAATGTATTGAAGAGGTTTGACATTTTGTTGTACGTTGAAGTGCTGGCCAGTAATAACAATCAGATACACCGTCTATTCTTAAAGAGCCGTGTCGCGTAACGGCTCTATAAAAGAATACTACCACCCTCACTTCCCTTGGAGGTCGGTAGGCGACTAACGGACTAAAGACTGCACATACATCCAACAGCATAGAGTGGCGATGGGCTCACCACCTGTCACGCTGAGCACATGTGCAGTTGTAACTTGGTGAAACATAAACTATGGCAGTGGACTACTTCTGCGGTCCCCATTGCCTAGTCTCTGACTAACCCTTTGAGGATAATAGTCGTGTGCCGTCGCTTTACCACTTTGCAGCGATTTTCGTATGAAGCGCACCGACCGCCCAGGTACGTGCCCGTACCAAATAGACGACGCGGTGTGCAAGGGATTTTGACCTTTAGACTAGTAAAGCGACGGAGTCCGCCATTGTACACCATAATTGGATTCTTACACTACACTTGTTACGCAGTCGATTGGCAGCTGGAGCTGGCGGAGTCGCTGGAGCAGCTGGCCGAGCTGCTGTGCGGCGACGAGCTGCTGTCCGCCTACGAGCTGCAGTCGTCCGGCTTAGCTCCTTCGTTGCTGCAAGTGCTGTCTCCGCAGCCGAACGGTAATGCAATCTTAGACAATTGTAAAATACTAGCTGTACGCGGCATGCGTTGTAATGCCACAATTTTTATTGAGTTAGTTTCAAAACTGCCTAAAGGTGCGAATTTCCAAAAATCCTTTCTTAGTAGGTGAGCCTACATTATAAAAGTAAGCATGGTGCATAATTTCAAGTCAGTTTTCCTTTTTATATATAGATACTAGTAGAGTTCTCATGTTATATAAAAATGTCGATAATCTGTAATAAAGAACTGTCGATAGTTACTACACGGTGTTCAGCGTTTAGTACTATGGGTAACCGGGTCAAAGGCACGCTAGCCGTTGCTTCCACCGTAAGATAGTAATCGTAAGAACCGCGTAGTGGGTTGTGACGCTCGCTTCATGTGCTATTGTTTATAGGTTGATGATGAAAAAATTGTTTTCATAAGTTTATGAATCCGGCTCGATGGACCATTATAATGTAGGATCTTCTGTCATTGTCTATTGGCAGCCGTAGTCGTCCGACTGCAAGGCTGAGGCTACTTTTTCTCTTCAATATTTAAATATACAGTCGTTGTAGTCAAGCTCGTTCCGCCATCTTCTCCTGGCATAGCGTGGTTTGCACTATACATTCCAAGGAATATTGTTGAAAAATCTTAATCCATATTGTAACAATAGGCCCTGTCAGAATACCAGCGTCGTTGTAGTGTCTGTTCTCAGCACCGCAGTGGCACAAGCTGAGGCATAGGGTCCTCAATCAGTCTCACACACAACACATACACATTTATTTTATTTTTTGTTTCTATACCTACTGTTTCATTGTTTTTTTTTGTGTTCTATTTTTGTTACATGTACCTACTATATGTGATTTGTATGATTGTGAATAAATGTCTACTTACTTACATTAACCAGACGCCGCCGGCCAAGCGGCAGAACGCGAGCGTATCGTACGCAACTGGGTGTCTTCAGGCTCGGGCGCCGCGGGCTCCGCACTCGCCGCCCGCCTCGTAGGCGTGCTCGAGAGCGTGGAGCGGCTGCCCGTGCTGGCGCCGCCCGGCGACGCGCCGCCGCCCGCGCACGGGGCGCTGCACCACCTCACCAAGCGCATCAGGTGACGCCACACGCCATACTACACGCTATAACACTATGTAAAGCTCGACGTTCACGGTCAGTTAAACTGATCAGTTAAATAACTGATCAAATAAAACGATCCCCACTCACTGGCTTCAAACCGACCTTCGTTTCTCGATCGAAGGGCAGTGTGACCATCTCAAAAATGTCGAATCTGCCCGACATTAACAAAAAATCTGCCAAAATGTACCGCGTTTTTATCGCAACTTCCAAAAGACGATTTCTCGAAAGTACTTCTATACTTCTTATGAAAGGTGCTAGAAAAAGTAGCTAAAAATTTTGCTGCAATTTTTATTTAATTGTGGCTGCTTGGCTTCCAAAAATAGCTAGATCTAGCTATAAAGTATTTAAGTTGGCAACACTGGCTCCGACTGATGGCAAACGGATGTAAGCACGCGCACTCACGGTCAGTTTGGACTGATGGCAAACGAACTGAAGCTAGCGGATTACGGTCCGCCCGGAAATATCTGTGGGTTGTCGTCACTTAAAAATTTCAACTTAAGATTTCACACTCACGGTCAGTCTTTGGATGTATGTCAGTTAAACTGATCAGTTTAACTGACCGTGAATGTCGAGCATATGGCTGATTTCACAGTCACGCGTTTGATCAGCGCCGGCCACACGCGCGTGCTTACAATTACACTAGACAGTAGTTGCGTTTCATAGTCACGCAGGTCAAACGCGCCGTTTGTGAGACGCGCGCCCAAAGCGCACGCGGTCAGAGCTCCTCTACGGCAGTTAGCGTTTCAGAGTGACGCGGGTCGCGTACACTGAAAATGAGTAACGATTTCATGTTCTTCGATACGGGGCGTCTGATCGACGAAATTCGTAAAAGAAGATGTTTGTGGGATACCTCAGATGACATGTACAAGGATATTGACACGGAAGGTAGCGTACTTTCTAATTTGTAGAGTAATTCGTCAAAAGATCTAGAATTCTAGACGAAAGACGAAAATGTTAAAAAAACCTGTAACTATCTTCTCGTAAATCGAAGAACGATGTTACGAAGGCGCCTCTCAGTAACCTTGTGGCATTAAACAAATCAATTTGTAATCTTCTACGACGACGTCGCTGTTGCACTCTTTTCCATAAAAATAATTAGCTAATCCTCTTAATCGGTTTGCCCCCATGATGACGATTATACACAACTGTACATTGCAAAGAAACACGCGATACTAAAACTCGTTTCACAGCGGTCCGCCGGTAAGCGCGCGCTGGCCAACGGCGCGTGCCGCCGGCGTTACTCTGAAATCAGCCTAAAGCCTGCCGTCGACTACAGTAGAAACGCGTCGAATCGAAGCGAGTCGTATTAATTCCTAGTTCGTCCATCTCTGAAGAACTGAATCGAATTGTTCATTCATCGCAACTCTTCATCAAATTAGGTCGTTTTTGCGTCATGGACTGCTCGGATGAAGAGATGTTTTTATTTCAAATACTTTTAACACGTTAAACGCCATGGCAGACACCATATGACTGCCACTATATTTTCCCAGTGGGCTTAGTGAAAAATAAAAAAATGGTCATTATCTGTCAACATGTTTTATTGGCTTATTTGTTTTAAAAGGGGATTTATTATAATGTCAATTAAGTAGAATGGCGGAAAATGGTAAAAATAGCGAGAAATTGCCTGGCAGACACCTTGATCTGCCATGGCCCAGCCGAAGCACTTTTTGTTATTTTAGTTGAGGGGGCCCCGCGGGTCACCTTGGCAACCACCCCCGCACCTCTGGGCTAGCGCTAAGCTTGCTCTCGCTCGACACAGCTCAGTGTAGAGATATGGTATCGAAACAAAAGTATCGATACTATACTCATGAGTAGTATCGCAACAAAAGTAATCGATACTTACCAGTATCGTACTCGCATCAAAAGTATCGAGTTATTAGGGTGTTGAGTACATTTTGTTTTTCATTCAGTGTAAATAAAAAGACGTAAAATAGTACTTAAAAGCTGTTTCTTTATTTTCTCACTCAAAAGTCATCTCCCGTGCAATCAGACAAAAATATCTAGTAATTTTTTAACCCTTGAGCCCAACAGGGAGAGATTACAGAGACTAGGAATTTCCTAGTCTCTGTAATCAGGGCTCTAGCTTTTGAAAATAGACGTTCCGCCGGAACTGACGTCCCTGCAGTGCGAGCATGGATCTTTTATCGACCGATAAAGTGACATTAGACGTCGACAAATTGACATCGGCAGTACTTGAACTGTCAAATTTTATCGTCTAATGTCACATTATCGGTCGATAAAAGATCCGTGCTCAGGGGGCTGATATTATTAAAACACGATAAGCAAGCATAAAAAGCCCTCGGAACACCGTTTTCATATCTTCCCATTTCTTCCATTTCATATCTGCTGGAATGGGTTTGATTTCAACGGAAACACTGGATTCGCGAGATATAAACTCATCTCGTCTCTGTTATGTTCGGTGGTAATGCTATTGCGTGGTCTTCTCGAATTCGCTAACATATTTTGATGGTGTCCCCAAAAGTCATCAACTTCATCGACAGGCGACGAATTTCAGGCGAGTCTTACCAAAGCACAAATTACAAAGAATAATATGTCCAATCCAAGCAAGCATGGAATACCTATTTACCACAGACTACAGTACAGAGTCGAGTCAATCAATCCATAGACTTTTTTTTAAATTCGTTCTCTGATCTCAAAAATAATTGTATTTTTTTTATAATAGAGGTATTTTTTAATATTTGGAATGCTTTAATTTATACCAAATGATGTAAATAATTGAGAATATACTATTTCATACAATATAATTTAAGAAATGACAAACAAACCCTATAGAATTGAACAAATAAATTCAAAAATATGATTTTAACAGCACTAGTAACAACATGTCAAAGAAGAAATGTGTCGGGTCCCTGTCAGGTCACGAATATTTTCAAAACTTGTAAGTTTTTCTCTGCGCTAAGGCGTGAAGCTTGTTCTACAGAGCCCCGCGGGTCACTACGAATAGCGTTTACACTGTTATTGATGTCCGCCAGCCTAGTAAAGACCTTTTGGCGCAGGTCGTAGTGGCAGTCAAACCGTGTTTGCCGCGGCCCGGTGGGCCCGGCCCACTGTCGGGCATACGGTGTCTGCCATGGCCCATGTGATAATAAGTATTTTGGCTTGGGCGTTTAACATGTTAATAAAGAAGAGGATAATATAATAAAAAGGAAAGGGCGTGCTCCGTTTATTCAAACAAAGATTTTTTATGAGTTTTTAAACGATACCTACTTAAAGAAATAATAAAAATACGTTGGCGCGCATCCGCTTCTCCGCGTCGACTGGGGCGCGCCGAGTAGAATCGAATCGTATCGGCGAAGAAATTCGCCTGTCGAGCAATTCACGCGGTCGATTTAATTGAGCGCGCCGCAGCTCGATTCTAGTTGACGCAGTTTCATAGAAATATATAGGAGGCAACTTTCTGCGATTCGATTCGACTCTGCTCGGCGAGTCTAGTAGACGCGAGCCTTTATAAACCAAAGGCGCGCAGTGGCGCCGCTACAGTCTAACGCGTGCAATCAAGCTAAACGGTCGTATGACGGTGCGCACAAACTCGCCCTCCCGTTTGATATAAATAGTCCTTTTAACGTGTTATCTAGGTAGTTTTGGCGGTCTACGGCCCCCTGGTTAGTTATTGTGTCGTGGTATCGTGTGCAAGTGTTTCCAAACGTGAAGAGCCGGTATAGCAGGAGCGCTCTTTCCTTCTCCGCGGTCCTGAGGTTGCTTATGGGACACTTGCAGTAAGTTCTACATTTAAGATTAGGCTAGACATATGCCTAGCACGCTGCCTGGCACGATAGATATCTATCGTGCCATCCTAGACGCCGTCTACCGTATGTCCGTGAACCGCAGACATAAGTACGCCCCGGCGTGTTCGCTGAGGTTAGGGCAACGGGCTTTCTGTCCTACACACGACCGGCTGCGTACTATACACACACTATACACTCCGCGCTCGCCGCCGCCTCGTGGGCGTGCTAGAGAGCGTGAAGCGGTTACACTTGCTGCGGCGAGCGGATAATTTGACTATTGCACGTTATACTGCGGAAGTCTCAGTCAATGGTCATAGAAAGAATGCAAGGAACAAAGAATCCGCTCGCAGCGGCAACGTCGTGGCCGAGCCGTAAGGCTCTGTCTCTATGTATCGGACAATATATTTTGAACTTTATCCTCTGAACTTATGGTCGAAAACTAATGAAAAATATCAACGTGACGTACCCAAAAGGGTTAAGATAACCACCACCGGATGTAATTCACACACCGTTCTCAATTCACAGACTGCGTGTGGAACGCGCCAATGAAGAGAACGCAGAAGAGTCGACCTCCAACAACGGCAACAACGCCGGCCGCAGCCTGAGGGTAGAAGCGCTCACCACAGTGCGTCAGCTGGAGCGATTCCTGGCGAAATACTTCGCGCGCCAGTGGTACGACATGGAGCGGACCACTTTCACGTTCGTGCAGAAGATCAAGGCGGAGGCACCGATCACGTTTAACTACGATGTACGTATTCATTTAGCTTCTAAGTGGCTAACACACATAATCTGAAGCGCTCACCACAGTGCGTCAGCTGGAGCGATTCCTGGGCCGCAATCATACTAAGCAACAACGATATTACCAAAACTAAACCTTTACCGTTCAGCCGACTTCATATAGCGCTATCGCGTGTGTCAAACGCGATAGCACTATAAAAGTACGTCTTACGACTGCGTTTCAGTTGTGGTTTGGTTGAGATTATTTAGCGTGATAGCCCCCCTGGCCAAATACTTCGCACGCCAGTGGTACAACATGGAGCGGACCACTTTCACCTTCATGCAAAAGATCAAGGCGGAGGCGCCGATCACGTTTAACTATGATGTACTACGATATTTATTTAGCTTCTAAGTGGCTAACATACTAAATCTGAAGGTCGAGCCGCCCACCACCTTTTGTTAGAGCACTCCGCCTGTCACGCTGAGCACATGTGCAGTTGTTATTCGGTAAAACGTGGACTATGGCAGAGCACTGATTTGCCGTCCTCATTGCCTAAACCCTTAGGCTGAGTCCTGAGTCACGGCGCATCGCGCAGGCGGAATCCGCCGCGCACGAAATAAATACTCGACGTGTAAGAACCTGTCTGAACTGCGAGCGGGTGCGCCTACCTACTTCATTCCTTTTAGCCATAGTAGAATTAAACTAGTACGCTGACATAGCCCCCAAGCGAACGATAATTGCCTAAACTGTAGGGGCTTTCGCTTTACGAACGGCAGCAGCGGGCGCATTACGTACGGCCGCGCGCGATTGGTATCGTTAGCATCAATAAACTCGCCAGTGTGTGCGTGCGACGACGCGTACGTACGGGATGGCTCGGCCGCGCTCGGTACGTTTGTATGAAGATAGCATACTTCTTTTATTCTACTATGATTCAGTGTTAGGGGATAATCAAAAGGGGGGAGGGGGAGGGGGGGGGGCTTAAATCTATGTATGTAAAAGTCTTCAACGACAATAATTACACTTCAGGGCCATATTAAAATAAAATAAGGAACACGTTACATCACCGTTTTCCTTCACAGCACGACTTCGACGAGAACGGCGTGCTCTACTTCATCGGCAGCAACGGCGGTACCTGCGAGTGGGTTAACCCCGGCGCCCACGGGCTCGTCAGCGCCTGGTCCTCGGACGGGCGGCAGCTGCCCTACGGCCGCGCGGAGGACGCCCTGTCCAGGTCCCCGGAGCCCCTCAACGTGCACACTAATGACGATAGGCGCGCGTTCATAGCCCTAGATCTGGGCCTGCATATCGTGCCGTCGGCGTACACGCTGCGCCATGCGAGGGGGTACGGACGCTCGGCGCTTAGGAATTGGCTTTTTCAAGTAAGTGTGACGCGTTTATTAAGTCGATTTAGTTGCGCGGTTCCAGCGGCCTCGCCGGAGTCCATCAACGTGCACACCAATGATGATAGGCGCGCGTTTATAGCCCTAGATCTGGGCCTGCATATCGTGCCGATTTGACTGTTTCAAGTAAGTGTGACGCGTTTGTTTGGGCGCTTTCATATTAAAGGCGATTTAGTTCTCACCAGACCTCCTAAACGTGCACACTAATGACGATAGGCGCGCGTTTATAGCCCTAGATCTGGGTCTGCATATCGTGCCGTCAGCGTACACGCTGCGCCATGCAAGGAAGTACGGACGCTCCGTGCTAAGGAATTGGCTGTTTCAAGTAAAGTGGAACGCGTTTATTCATTTGTTTAGAACGCCATAGCGAATTAGTTGTGCGGCTGCAGCGGCTTGTCACGGTCCCTGGAGCCCCTCATGTGTACACAAATGATGATAGGCGCGCGTTTATAGCTCTAGACTTTGCCTGCATATCGTGCCGTTGGCGTACACGCTACGAGGGGTTACGGACGCTCGGCGCTTAGGAATTAGCTGTTTCAAGTAAGTGTGAAGCGTTTGTTTGGAGCGCTCTCATATATAGGCGATTTAGTTCTCACCAGAGCTTCTCAACGTGTACATCAATGACGATAGGCGCGCGTTCATAGCCCTAGATCTGGGCCTGCATATCGTGCCGTCGGCTTACACGCTGCGCCAAGCCCCATTACCCTCTTGGTAACGACGCTCCTCGCTAAAGAATTGGCTGTTTCTAATAAGTGGGACGCAATTTACTAATTTATTTGGAGCGCTTTCACATATATCATCATCATCACATTTAAGGCCTGATTTCCCAAAATGATATTTTCAGTTGTAATATTATTATGTAGCTGCTGATAAGGAATACCAGTATTCACCATAAACAATGTCCACAGATGTCGATGGACGGCGTGACGTGGAGCACCCTGCTAGCGCACAGCGACGAGCAGGCGCTCCAGGAGCCCGGCAGCACCGCCACGTGGCGGCTGCGCGCCGACGGCCCCTACCGGTACCTGCGCATCCAGCAGAACGGGAAGAACGCCAGCGGCCAGAGCCACTACCTGTCGCTGTCGGGGCTCGAGATCTACGGCAAGGTCAGTGCTAACGGGACGTACGAAATTGTGCTGGCGAATCATAATATTTGTTTTTTTCTCTTCTCTACTTTTCAAAAACTTAAACTCAGAATATATTTATTCAATAAACTCAATTGATAAGTACTTTGGATCGTCCAAATCTTTTTTGTGGCAAAGAACGGGCGCAAGAAACCACAGCGCACACAAGCAACGACATTACAAAAAAAACTGTCACAACTTTTTTACTTAGTATAGTTTTTTCTCAGCTTCTCAACTATACAAGTGCAGTAGAGAATTACCCACCACATTTTTTCAGCTTCTTAAAGTAGACCCCCTACGTGTCGTGACCATATCATGAAATGCTCAAAATGTTGAAATAATCATGTCCTAACCTAACCTAATTCTAAAATGACCGAGCATTTCATAATATGGCCACGACATTAGTAGCTCTTTACATCCATATATTAATATTACCAACTTACAGGTGGTTAGCGCATGCGAAACCCCGCCGCGCCAGAGCGGCAGCCCCAACACTGGCACAGGCACGGGCGCAGGGACGAACGCGCCGGCGGGCGGCACTCAGGGCAGCGGCGGAGGCGCTCGGGCCCGCCGATGGTCACGTGGCGCGCGCGGTTTGTGCGCGGGCGCACGCGTGTTGCGGGGCCCCGACTGGAAGTGGCGCGATCAGGACGGCGCGCATCCTGCCATGGGCACGGTCACGTCGGACCTGCACAACGGATGGGTGGATGTCAGGTATGATTTGTAAGTTGCTGTAGACTTCCAAATTAGCGGCAATGAGCCGCGCTTCTGTCGTGTTTGCGTTTCATGACATATTATTATAAAGTAAAGTCGCCGTTTTCCTCTGTCTGTGGCACCGCACTATTCTTCTAAACCACGCAATGGATTATTATGCGGTTTTCACTAAAAGATAAAGCGTTAACTGAGGATGGTTTTTGTTTGTATTTTGTAGAGATATTTTTTTAAATGGCTGAACTATGGCGGTCTTTCTAAGTTAGCGTGGACAAAGGTGCGGGCGGGCCGCTAGTTTAGAATAAAACACTTCATAGCGTTGCGAGAGATTGCGAGTTGTCAACTTAACCGTATAGTTATATATATTTTAAATTTTGCTCGTTCCTGCTTGAAATGCACAATTTGTATATACTTATTCCCTGTTATTAATAAACGTTGATTAAAGTTACACTTAGGATTAAATTGACGCTGTCTCTATCTGTCTTCTTTAACAGAAACGAGACAGCGTCACTTTAAATCGAGCTGTAACATTTGGCCATTTTTTATTAATAAGACGGATTATGTTTAATTTCGTTCATTTTGATATTTATATTTGTGTTGTTACCGTACAGGTGGGATCACGGCGGCCGCAACTCCTACCGCATGGGCGCGGAGGGCAAGTTCGACCTGAAGGTGGTGAGCGGCGGCGCCACGGGCGGCGAGGCGCGCCACGGCCGCAAGAGCCACTCCACGCCCAGCCTGCCCGACGCCACGGCGGTCGATCAGCAGGTACTGTAACTATTAGTTCAAACGAGCCGTGAAGAGACACTTAACCCGTGGCGCGCCAGCCACCCTAAAGCATTAAATGCTTTACGTGTCAGGCATTTTGTGATACATCACTTTTTTATTCTTTGATTAGGGAAAAATATTTATTGCGTAAAAACTATACGACATTTTCGCGTAAATGAGGTGTCATTCTTTTCTGTATGAGTTTTTGTACGTAGTTAACTACTTAGAATGAACAATAAAGACTTACTTGTAGTGGCACTGGAACGGTTTTCTTTTGTTTTCAATATTTCATAAAGGTAACCTTTGGTTTTACTGTTTGTTATAATAATTAACAAACGACACACAACACAATTGACATAATAACTATTTAGTTAACATTACTATGAACCGGTCACATGAATCATAAACACTTTGGCACTAAACTTCACTCACAAAACAATTTTTAACTTATTAACCAAAATAAATAACCGCCGCCATAACGTGGCCGGCCCGCGTAAATAGTGACCTAAAAGTATATTATGTCTAACTGTAAATAAAAAAAGGTTACTGATGAAATAATCTACAAATTGATTAATGTTTATAATCACTTTTATCAAAAAAATCAAAATATGAAGAAAATTACAGCACTTTAATGTTAGCTGTAATTGTTAGCAAAATCAAAATATCATAATTATACTTCTAGCTCTTCGTTTAATCTAAATTGCCACTATATCACACAACTATTGCATTGTACAAAAACTGTATTAAGTTTCCAGTAAATATAGATAAGAATCATACGAAAACTTATATATTTTACGTCGAGAAAACATCATGTAAACAAATCACAACAACACAACTTTGTACTAATATGGCCGACGTCCGTCCATAACTTCAGACACTCTTTTTAATTATTTTTTTCGATAATGTTTTGTTTGGTCCGAATCCTACTAACTATGTTAATTTCTTCTATACGGACCATAGAAAATTCACAGACAGCTAAAACTTGTATACTACGACTCGGACCGGCTAAAATAAAACAACCAATCTGAGCCAAGTCTGTTGTACACCGGTAAGTACAAGAGACACGCATGCCTCTCAACTATTTTGTACACCGGTAAGTACATATGACGCTCGAGGGGTTAAGTGACCGACAGAGCGAAGGTGACTGATGCTACGTCTCTTAACGCTGCACCAGTTGTCCTCGCGCCTGGACTTAACATTAGGATGCTTAATATTAAAAAAAAACTACAAATGTAGTGGTTAATTGTCATTTACTTAGTTTTTTTCAATAATAATCTAAAACAGCTGTTCTACTCGAAGGGTTAGACAGAGACTAGGCAATGAGGTCCTCAAAAGCACTACCACTGGCCACGTTTCACCAAATAACTGCACCTGTGCTCAGCATGATAGATTGTGTTGTGAGCGCGTCGCCGCTGTATGCTATTAGACGTATGAGCAGTTTTTAGTCTGTTAGTCGCCTTTTGGTTGGGTTTGGTAGTATTCTTATAATAATGAGCCGCCACTACACAGCTCCCTACATTTTAATACAACATATAATGTTGCTTACTGAGCTGCCCATCCTTTTATTACATGGGAAATAATCATATTGTATACCGACCATCATCTACATGTGTAACTTCGTAATATTTGATTATTTGCGTTAAAAAACGCTCAAATAAACTCAAAGATAACGAAACGTTGAAAAAAATGTCTACCTCAGGCGGGAATCGAACCCGCGTCCTCCGCAATCCGGGCGGCTGCGTTGACCACTCCGCCACCGAGGTATTGGTTAGACCGACGAAATTTTTCAACGCTTTTTACTTTATGTGCTTATAGCAACTGTGTCTTATCAAACATCTTAGAATTTACTTTTTTGGAGATCTGAATGAAAATATTTTTTACAATATTTTAAACATTCAGTAAATAAAAAAGACTGCTTTATAGATTCGTAATATTTAATTATTTGCGTTAAAAAACGCTCAAATTGAACTAAAAGATAACGAAAGGTTGAAAAAAATTGCGGAGGACGCGGGTTCGATGCCCGCCTGAGGTAGAAATTTTTTTCAACGTTTCGTTATCTTTTACTTGTGTAACTGTTAAATTCTTTAACAGTTATTTTATTAAAATGAGTAGCTAGTCTTGGTTCAAAAACACAAAATTGAATTGACTTCGTCCATTGTAGGTATCTGTAGCGTCCACCGAGCAGGCGTCGTCCGCGGACAACATATCGGGCGAGGAGATGGCGAGCAACATGACGCGGCCGCGCATGCACGCCACCGATCTCTCCGCCATCAACAACTCCACGCACCACATCAACACGGGTGAGTTAGGCCTTGTAAGGCGCATTTTCATTGGTCTATAAGTCGGTCCTTTATCCCGAACGCGGCGAGGCCCCGCATTTGGACTAACCGAAGGTTCAATGGTTTACAACTGCCGATGGATTTTTAAGGGGATTCAGAAATAAAGACCTTTTCGAATGTAAGTATAAAAACTTTGGGCCCTGTGGCATGCGGTTTAAAAATCTTCCTACACCTCGCATGCGGGCGCTAACGACCATCCCCCCTCCTTACTTCACTAAGTTTTATTTGTACTGGCACCTCGAGACCAACCGTTAAGTTATGCAAGAAGTGCCAGACGTCCCTGCACCAGTAGAACACTCGCGCAGGAGACCACCAACGTTAGGTCTTGACGCCAAATTAGTGCCTGCCGCAGCGCGCTCTTCATTCGGTACTCATAAGACTAGTGTCTCGGGAGAGTATCCCCATGAACACGTGTAGTTCACTGCCTATTGTCCAGATAGGTAGCCGGAGCTGTCGAGCTCGCTCACTTCTCGTTGCACGAAGGGCACAACTCGCAGTTGCCACTGCTAGGGTCGTCGACTCTAAAGTCGACTTCCAAGTGTCCACCTTGGTAGCGGAGTAGTAAGCACACTCACTTCTCGGAACCCATCCGGGCGCCTAGCCAGTTCCCACGTCCTACGCGGCTGGCTGGACCGGAGACTTACGGCATCTAGGAGGCCGCCTCTACTAGTTATCCAGACTAGTACCGGAGATGTCAACACCAATGTCCAATGAAAACCACCGGACAAAGCTGCCAACTATAAGGGAAACTCTCGTTCCCCGCAGGACTTTTCGCTTCTGGCCCCTCAGAGACCGCTACTAGGCCCCGCCCGCTGTGCACGAGTTTGGAAGTCCTGGCACACAATACCAGGACAAACGAACATTCCCAAGCTCTACAGCTAACCACACGCCACTACGAGTCCAACCCATGTCCGGATCCCGCCGGAGGCGCCTGGTTAAAGGCACGACCAGCGGGGGGCTTGAACCGGAACCCCGTAGTACCTCTGAAAACACAACCGGACCCGTAGTTCCAGTTGCGATACCCTATCTATTGAGGTCAGGCGCTAACGACCAATGAAAATGCTACTGTACTGACATAGCGGCAGCGGCTGGCAGCGTTCAAATACATAGATTTGTAATGATCGGTTCTCGATGACAGCCAGCTATATCTTACTTATCGGGGCGGCCACACTGACCGATGTCAGAGAAGGCGGGATAACTTGTGACTTGTATTCACGTATAGTGTAGAAAATATTGTTTATCTTTTTTGTGAGGATTTAGACTTCAAGATTTGCTGACACGGCATGTTCAATTGCCCAAGTCACCACTAATTAGGCCTACGCTACACTCGACGCAAATTCCGACGCCGAACTTCCGTTGCTTTTTATCTGTTTAATATTCTTTATTTTTAATACATACATGAAAATACATTAGTTCGCATACCTTTGAAATAATACAGCATAAAAAAGCGTTATAGCATTCTTAAAGTAATTAATTGTTTCTCTCTTAGAGTGTGTTATTTCATATGTTTAATTTGTTTCAGATCTCGCAACGATAGTAGAGTCGTTGACACTAGGCGCTGAAAGTAACAATTGCATGACAGACTTGGGCAATACCTCCTTCACGAACATGGAGATGGGACCCACGAGCATCACCGACATCACCAAGCCGTACCCGGCCAAGGAGCCCGTGCCCGAGACCAATTCGCAAGAGGTTAGTAACAACCACCAATGTGACTGATATGTTTGCCTTTACTTTTGTCTTCAGTGTTTATACCACATTTCAAGCAATCGACCAAATCGTGTTGCTTTTGTCATTTTTATTTAAACCTTTATTCACAGTTTTATACATAAATAGGCTTAGAATTCTAAAATTTTTTTAAACTATAAAAGTGCTTGTCTCATTTTGTACTTTTCACAAAATAGTTCAATCAACACAACATTGTAAAGGCGGGTACAGACTTACACAATGTAACACGCATTGAAAGAATTTGCCGTCCACATTGTTGCAACGTATCATGCAATGTAACAGAATTCCCATAGTGTGGACGCCTTGCGCGCATGAATCGTGCTCACTACGCGCACGAACAGAGCATTTCAACTCGTGCGCGCCGCGACCCGCATTTTGTCGGTTTTTTCGCCGAACACAAAGGGGCGCGCAGTGTGCGCAGAGCGCTAGTGTGGACGGGTTGAAAATAGAGAAATAAAACACAGCAGACAGCTATGTTCGCCGCGCGCATGCCGGGAACAGATGCGACTAGGTACATGCTCGGTTCGTGCGCGCGCTGCGTCCACACTTCGTTCGCTTATGAAACCGTTCATGTTACGTTGCGTAAGTCTGTACCCGCCTTTAGGCGCTGCGTAGACGCTATGTTGCCCACACGGGACACCATCACACAAAAACGCCGTTGCACTGTCCGGTAGCGGCAACTGAACTCACACAATTTTTTCTTTTGCGCAGCCCCTTAATTTTGACATTATGCAACAATTACTTGTTTGAATATCCTTTTCATTCCGTGTGGCTTTTGTTTTGAGTTAACACGTTCCATGTACGCGTGGTTGTGTGCGTGTTTGTACGGTGTTATGTTTACGCATGCGCAGGACAACGAAGCGCGTAACAGCGAAGGGGACGCGGTTCGGAACAGCGCTAACGCGCTACTGTCCAGCGAGCTGCTGGCGCTGCCCGCTTCGCTACTGCACACGCTAAGGAACAACGCCAACCGTTTGCACATACAGGTAGATGCTACTGCAATCTTGCGATAAGAGACCGCCTTTGCTCGTACTTTAGGATTTTGTTAATGTCAAACTGTTTGTTATGTATGTGCAATAATGAGTTTATATTTCTTTCTTGTGGTGTACCACATAGATCTAACATCAGCAACCTTTTAAAAATGTTGTCTTTTTTCTACAAGATTAACCCGTGGAGCGCTCGACGCCTAGGAAAAAAAAGCGCCTCAAGCGCTTCGCTATATAACAATGTTTTTTTTTTTTTGGTTTATCTTCAGAAATAACCTAATTACGTAATTCCTGTATAATGTATCCATAAGTGTTATATATCAATGTAATCTGCATGAAATTTCCTATCGAAATATAAGCTTAGTAAAAAAATAAACTTACATGAGGGTCTGAGGTGATGATTGAATTATGATGAATGTTATCATCGCTGCGTACCTACACTTTCACACCTCAATACACATATTTCCCATACACTTTCACTCAAAACAACACTAACACCACAAAGTTCACTTATTCAAGTATTCACATTTAAAATTTCAGGCTTTGAAGTCACATATTAACTTAGTTATTCACAATAATATGCACCGCATAGGCAAATACCTAACAGCGGCCATCACCGAACTGAGTCCGCGAAATCTCGTTTTTTCGTTGTTTTCATTGTTATTAGTTACATTAGTTATTTGGTAATGAAATGTTATTTTATCAATAACTGTTTATGTAATCGACAAACTTACAAACTATTATTTATATTTCTTACTGAGGAAAAAACCTACTCGCCATACACGCTTACGAAAAAATCACACTTCAAAAGTTCATGACTTTTTTTTACAAAGATAAACACTAATTCCATAATAACCATTATTTTACCACAATCTACACTCTTTTCCAAGTAATTAAATATATACTTTATATAAGATTACTCGCCGTTTTCGTCGAGAATTCATTTTTACCTACCTACTACAAAGTGATTGACGCAACAACTGACAAAAAAAACGTTCGACTTTTTTATATAATTTTTCTGACTTCCCTTCCAAATTGTAGTCAAATGGTTCCTAAATAAAAGTTACTCCATACAAACCAAATAATAATTCAAGCTAAACGGAAACACCGCTAGTACCAATCGAAAAGCTAAAATTTGAACGCCAGTGGCGCGCTGTAAATCTGTTCTACCTTAAGAACACTTTGCGCACGTGCAAGAAAAAAAACATGTATCAAACCTGAGTACATTTGACGCTCGACGGGTTAAGAATATTTTTTTTTATAGACACTGAATAATTTTATTTAGCCAACATATTTTGAACGATTTATCATACATGAATTGGTTTCCGTAGTGTGAGGATAACGAGAGTGCCGAGGGTCAATATGGCGACCACAAGAAAGATAGCCAATCGGGCACGGGTTCGAGCACTATGAGCGCCAGCGAGCCCGATCTTACACAACAGGTAACAAGTTATTTATTTTTCTATTTATATTAAATGAATTTATTCAGTATTACAAACGCGAAAAAGAAACAAAAAACAAATTTAATATTCTTTGCCTTTGCTCATTTCAATAGATTTTATCAATTGTCTTACATAAAAGAAATTACAATTACGGTAACAGTATTAATTATCCAAACCTGTCTTTCTTTAATCAATATTAATAATTTTACATTAAATAAAATATTAACCTCTCGAGTGTCGCGCGGCAAAAAGCATCGGATACCGTTGAGTGTCGACGCCGTGACCTGCTGAACTCAAGTGACCTGACTTATTTTACTATTTTGCTTATATAACCTATGATTCATGTCAGTTTTTTATGATTTTTACATTTTTAGAAACCTAGAAACATTGTCTAACCATTAAAATTAAGTAATAACAAATACATACCCTTTTTACTGCATTTTATGACATTTTATTTTACCAAACGGTCAAAAATTCTTCAATACACAAACTTTGACGATTCAGAAATCATGTAAAACTTGCATAAATCATATTATTTTTAGTTACACACCACACTTATCATCATAAAACATTCAACACTTTGCACCATACGCATTTGTAAACAAAACTATAGAATTATATTACAGCTCAAAGCGCCATTTTTATTCCTAAACTGTTTGCCATTTTCGCGAACACTTACGTTTCAAATATTTTTACACTATGTACCAAGATATAAAAGTTCAAGAAAATCACATCAAAACAATCTATACATCTTTCTGACTGACACTACACAATCTTGTTCACAAATGCGTCACCATTTGTTTTCATCGACTAATACTCACACTTTTTCTATGAACACGATAGCCAATCATAATTTAGTATTCGAGCGCATACAACACAGAATCGAATGATATCAAACACTGTTATTGGTTAAAATAAGTTGAAAGTAGTAAAAAATCAACCATAGACCTTGTCACTGGCGGGACACCCGGCATTCCCGCCGACACTCAATGGTTATTTCGTGGGAATGCCGGTATTCCCACCGACACACGAGAGGTTAATAATTAAAATATTTATTTTTTTCAATATTTATTTTTACTTGAAAATAGTTCCTCGTGCCATACTAACCAAGAGGCAGAATAGTTAAAATGTTAAATAATGTAATACTGTTGTTAAATAATTCATTTACGTAAACTAAGCGGCTCTCATACACGGATAAACCTAGTAAGGTTTTTGTGTATGCATTTCTAATTTTAATGTAATAAGATGATTAATTTTTGTATTGGAAAATGAAAAGAAAAAAAAATCTTACTTATTTATGCACATCGTTAGTCAAGCCGCTTAACTGACAAATCAAATACATTGACTAAAGCGCCATTAAAACAATGTGTTGCGGTGGCAGGGCGCGGCGCGTCTGCTAGAGTCCCTCGGCGTGGGGCGCGGCACGGGCGCCGGCCGCGGCAGCAACCCGCAGCGGACGGCACGCACCAACCACTCTACCAGCCTGTTCCCTAGGTAAGTTACCCTTAACTCTGGTGATTGCCTAAAAGGCGGTCCCAGATCACCTCAGCAGCAAGTGAAGGATGTACTATGGTTTTTAGTGGGTATTATGCTCCCTGCGGAAGCTGGGGGGAGAGCCCCACATAACTCGGAGTACAATAAGTTTTCCGTAGTTTAAAAAATAAAAGGTAAGTTACTTTACACTTAAGGCCTGTTCAAACCTGAGCGGTATTCGCTGCCGCTGTGGGTAAAGGTATATACCGCGCGGTTGCCGCGCGGGTTTCGCTCAGGTATTTAGTATAAAGTTCCGCGGCTAGAGCGACCTGCGCGGTATTTTTGCTGCCGCTACCCACAGCGGTAGCGAATACCTTTATAAATAAATATTTAAATTTAGTAGATTGCACTTGAACAATGACGACTAATTCTGTTTGCCATGTTGTTTCGATTTGAATATGGCAAATCGAAATATAGCATATAGCTATGGGAATATCTAGTGGTAGTAAAAAGCTGTTGTATTACTTAATTAGTTGCTATTAAAATTATTGACTGATGTAAGACTTATTAGTGTGGATGTATGCAAGTTTTTGTGTCATTTAACTTTTTATTTAAGGTAAATACTATTGTTTCAGCCTTGTGCGCCTAGCTCTGTCGAGTAATTTCCCCGGTGGACTATTGTCAGCGGCGCAAAGCTACCCGTCTCTTGCACCGAACGCCCAAAATGCCCTTACACTATCGCTCACGTCTACTTCAAGCGAGAGTGAACAGGTAACACATATATTATAATCTATTATGAATGACTTAATGTTTTGTGTAAGTCACCAGACATAAATTGTAAAATGTTATAATTCTATTCTTAGGTGTCTTTAGAGGACTTCCTCGAGTCTTGTCGTGCTCCAGCTTTGCTTACGGAATTGGAGGATGACGACGAAGGAGACGATGCTCTTGATAGTGACAAGGAAAACGAACCCACATATCAAGAAGTCGTAAGTAGTTTTACATATTATAGACTGTAAAAACACCGTTTATCAAAACATAAATTGCAATAGTTTTTTTAAATTTTATTATAAAGGTTTGGTGCGGTTAGCACATTCAGCCATTGTCAATAAAAAGAGATAATAGCTATTTTTTTTAGCATAAAGTAGATGATAATATGAATGTTTAATGGTAAATGATATTCCTCCCAAACTCCTTGAGTTTTAGTTAAAATGTCAGACTTTACTGAGATCTCACACGGGCTTCTTGATAGAATTTGAAAGTTGCACTGTTTAGTTTCATTTGCCAACCCTTATGCACGAACACTTAACGATTAATAATCTTCTATTATTTTATATTAATATCCGACAAAACATACATTTTAGAAAATACAACAATACTGACGGTACGCTTCACTTTCTCGCGAAGAAGTCTTTCATAATTATGTTAATACCGTTAACCGTGTCATCTAGCGGTGGAAAAATACTACCACCCCCTCTCTTCCCTTGGGTGTCGTAAAAGGCGACTAACGGAATAAAGATTGCACATACATCCAACAGCATAGAAAGGCGATGTGCTCACCACCTGTCACGCTAAGCACATGTGCAGTCGCTATTTGTTAAAAAGTGGACTATGTGGACTATGGCAGAGGACTGCTTTTGCGGTCCTTATTGCCTAGTCTCTAGCTAACCCTTCGGGTATAATAGCACAGAATAACTAATAGTACTACGTACAGAAAGTTCACTCTCTAACGACTCACGCGAAATTGAAACTTATCGTGTTACCCGAGCGTTCATTTTCCGTTAAGCAACGCTGACTCGATATCGATTTGACATCATGACGTCACAGAGCGTAGGGTTTACGCGCGCGCGCAGGGATTACGAGTTACGTCGGCTCGCGGCAACCTTTACTGCCATATGCCTAGGCGGTCTGCCTGGAAGGCGCGCCGGCCGAACGTACCTAAACTGCGGAGTGACACCCCCCTGATAATAGTCGTGATTATAATATATGCAAGTATGTGTAAGTTACAGTGCGACATAAAAGAGTAGAAATTAAATGAGGGCGCTGTTGTCGTTAACATAGCAACCCTGATAGGTCGAGCAAATTGGTCTTGATACTTGTTTTTATTTAATATGTTCATATAATTGGAAAACATCACTTACACATTGCTCTGATATAAAGGAAGTAGCTAAGGCACTTGTGTTATAGAAATCAGAAACAACGACGGTACCACAACACCCAGATCCGAGACAATATAGAAAAGTTGGTTTTCTACATTAACCCAACCGGGAATCGAACCCAGGACCTCCGAGATGGCGACGCCAAGTCCGGAGTGCTCTACTCTCGGCTAAGGAGGTCCTCAAAATAATTAATTTGAGTAGTTTGTATGTAAAAATGAAAACAGCCATTTTTATTTATTTATTTTATTTATTTATTTTTATTTATTTATTCATGGAAAACAAACGGCAATGGATTACACATAATAGCGTAAGAATATAAAAATAATTATGCCTTATGCAGTTTTCACAGGTAGAAATAAGTTCTATAAGCGAAAAAAAAGAATTGTGAATAACATTTATGTAAACATGCAAAAATTAACAAAAATGAAAAAAAATATATATATAATAAAGAATAAAGAAGAAGAAAGCCATATCAATATATTTTTAGTAAATAGGTAGGTATTTATACTAAGTAATTGTTAATGAAAATTATGTATCAAGAAAGAACGTTTTGTTCATTACATTCTTGAAGTAGTTTTGATTCGCACAAAACAAGTCAACATCTTTGGAGTAGTTGTTATTGAAATTTTTTGAAACTCTAAAATACGAATTTTGTCTATAATTAGTCGAACATAAGTCTATGTGAAGTCTAAGAAAATTTCGCCTAACAGTGGTACGAATTGGTATTTGTAATTTAACCTTGGACAGAAGCTCACTGCAATCAATTTTGCCCAGAAATAAGTTATGCAGAAATGTTAAGTCAGCCACTTCTCTCCGCCTTGATAAGGGGAGTAAGTGATGGCGTTGGCAGTCATTTTCGTAATCAGTACAAGTGCTGAGCTTATACTTAAAATTTAAAAATCTCAGAAATTTCTTTTGAATTTTTTCGATTGTTTTAGACCAACATTCATAGTTAGGGTTCCAAGCTTGGCATGCGTATTCTAATTGGCTCCTTACAAGAGAACAGTACAAGACTTTAAGTGACTTTACTGATTTGAAATCCCTAGTCGTTCTGAAGATGAACCCCAACGTCTTCATGGCTTTAGATCTGATACATTCGATGTGTTTATCAAGGAGAAGCTTTGAGTCGAGAATTACACCCAAATCTCTTACGTGGTCAGTACGTTGTAGTGAGTGGCAGTTGATTTTGTAGTCAAAGTGGCGTGCGTTTTGAGACCTAGTGAAAGTTATATAGTTTAGATACAAAACTAATAAATTAAAGTCCAGATACTCTTCAAGTTTCGCAAATGCTCGCGGCTTCCATCATAGCCAATAAGTTGCCTTAATTGAGCTATTAATTTGCATATTGTTGGTACTTCTTTTTTTACAGTGTAAAAAAAAAATTCCCCCTCGCCCCCCTCGCAGGGGAGCTGCGCCCTCCCCCCCCCCTGTCCCCACACTTCGGTTCTGTTAATATGGTATTGTATTACCTAAAAACGTGTAATTTTTCGTGATTATAGCCGATTTTGACAAAACTTTAAAGTGGTTTTTTAAATATTTTACCGCAACAGCTGCAGCTAAAATGTTAATAAGCCTTTATTTAAGAACCCCTTAGACCCCCCCACAGTGTTAGTTTCTTCAAATTCAGGCGACTCGATTCAAAAGCCAACCGACATAATTTACTATACTTACCACATTCTACCCCTTAACACTTGATAAAATTTCCCAATAAATTAAAAAGTTCAAGATTCTCGAGTCGACCTATAATAACCAACATTTTTGTTTGTAATATCATAACCCCAAAACTTTTAAAAATATTTAAAAATACTGATTGTTTCACGGAATTTAGCCGATTGCGCATGGGCATATTTTAGATAATTATACTTTCAACATCTTTTATAACTTACTTACCAGTATAATCTGCTGTACGTTGGTAAATATCCTCCAGATTACGTAACGAAGTTCCGTCTTGAAATTCTGCCAAACTTCGCAAAAAAAACCTTATATATTATGTTACGAGAACCGCCATGGATGGTCATAATCATGTTATCAGTGTTTTAAATCCAGGAATGTAGAAATATCACTAAAACAACAATTTATATCGTAACCACGGACAGAGTTGAACAACCACTTGACATTAATGACAGATAATCAATGTTGCCAAAAAATGAGTGAATTTAGTTCTGGATTATTTAATTTCTACTCTTTTATGTCGCACTATAATACGTGCGAATAACTTTAGGTATCCCGAAACCTGCTGTCCCTGATGGAGGAGGAGGCGTTGGAGGCGGTCCGCGGCGGGGGGCCGGGCCTGCGCCCGCGCCGCCCCTGGGACGACGACTTCGTGCTCAAGCGGCAGTTCTCCGCGCTCATACCCGCATTCGACCCGCGCCCCGGACGCACTAATCTCAACCAGACCGTCGGTATGTGGGCGTTTCTGCCTTATTTTTTATTGTTTCATGTTCTAGCTTCCGATAGTAGTCCAGCTCGTCCCGCCATCTCCTGGGCTTGCCGCGACGTCGTCTAAAGGGTTAAAGTTAAGTTAAGGGTTAAAGGGTAAACACACGATCAGTTAGCAGGCTGCCTGTCAGCCGCCCGCCGCCGCCTGTGCGTTGTACTACTAACTGACAGGCCGATATCTGCCGGCGAACTGATCGTGTGTGGGGCCCTTAACGTTGCGTGGGCTCCACTCAGTGGTGGCAAGTTGCACTCCGACAAACCATGGACCATCAGGTCATGGGTGGCTTGAAATTGCTGCGATAGGCAGCGTTAAGTCTTAATTGCTAAATAACTTATATTCTAAGTACTCACCGATGCGCCGCGGTGCTGTGATGATGCGATGCGGTGTTTCGATCGTCTCTACCCAAGGACAGGAGGAGGTGGATTAGGGGGGGAAGACAGGATATCGGTCGCAGCGCAGTCGCCGTGATGTGACGCGTAGCCTCGCTGGCGTGGTATGCCTGCTGAACCCTGGAGGCTGGTCCAAATTACTTAAAGACACGTCCACTTCTCGATATCAAGGGGGACCGGGACCGACTCCCCGGCTTACCGATTAGCCTTTTATTCGACCTAGCAAACAATGCCGTCCGCGAGGCAATAATGCCTATCAATCGCGAAGGAATTTTCGGTATCTAGGCTGCCGTTCAGCGCTAGTTCCGTCAGATCATATACACTATAGTCTCCGATGGCCCTTTAGAAAAGATAACCAGGGTTCTACTCGATTTCACCATTACTTCACAATAACTCACTCGTCGGCTGACATCTTTTCCCGTACTCAGAGGACATAGACAACTGAACGTTCGCTTTTTCTATATAATTTTTTCTATTCTTTGTGGTAGGCAAAGGGACCACAAGCATACTGCCGGTTCTCAACACTAGCTATTTATTGTCAACTACATTGGTAATTATGTGGTTTTGTAGAAGATGTGCTAAGCCTAAATGTCATAAGTTTTTATGTTTCCTACCACTTACAATACTACATTGGTAATTATGTGGTTTTGTAGAAGATGCGCTAAGCCTAAATGTCATAAGTTTTTATGTTTCCCACCACTTCATCTTTAAAAACTACACTACATCTGCAGAGGCCGTGGTTTCGTTTGTGCTCCCTCCTCCCCCAAGGGTCTCCACCACGACTGGCCATGTGCTGCTCGCATCCAGTGGCCATCCGAGACTTTCACCAGATCGTCGGACCACCTTGTTGTGGGCCTGCCTACACTGACCCCAACTACCATCTACCCAACCCCACTAACCCCAACGGCCATCGGTTCTATGGGCGATGTGCCCTGCCATTGCCACTTAAGCTTGGCAATTATTGGCTACTTGACAGTTCTCGTCACGTGCCATTTTGCCCTGTGACATCACACTTCAATAAACAAACAAATATCTTGAAACCTAACAGATAGTTTTTGTTTATTTTGTAAAATGTGACGTCACACGAAGCTCAATCATGGCCGCCCGTGTTTCGGGTTTTGTAATCCACAGATAAATATTGCAAATTTATTTTTCAAAAATAAGATATTTACAAATTATGTTTGACAAATAGTAAAATTTTTAAACACTGAAAAAAAGACGACAACCTCAGGCGGGAATCGAACCACGCACCTTCCGCATTCCGGGCGGCTGCCTTAACCACTTGGCTACCGAGGTCTGGCTTTCAACCGTCGAAATTTTTTGTCAGTGCTTGATGCTTATGTTTCTAGTCAACATTGCTTCATCAAATCTTAGAAGTTTTCACCTCTGAGATCCGAAAGAAATATTTACAAGTATTTGAAAATTCGGTTAAGATGAAGCTGCGTTTATAGATTAATGTTTTATATTTTAGCGTTTTATTAACGCTTAAATATACTTAAGTAAAATTTTAAACACTAAAAAAAGACGACAACCTCAGGCGGGAATCGAACCACGCACCTTCCGCATTCCGGGCGGCTGCCTTAACCACTTGGCTACCGAGGTCTGGCTTTCAACCGTCGAAATTTTTTGTCAGTGCTTGATGCTTATGTTTTTAGTCAACATTGCTTCATCAAATCTTAGAAGTTTTCACCTCTGAGATCCGAAAGAAATATTTTTCCAAGTATTTGAAAATTCGGTTAAGATGAAGCTGCGTTTATAGAATAATGTTTTATATATTTTAGCGTTTTATTAACGCTTAAATATACTTAAGTAAAATTTTAAACACTGAAAAAAGACGACAACCTCAGGCGGGAATCGAACCACGCACCTTCCGCATTCCGGGCGGCTGTTGACTAAAAACATAAGCATCAAGCACTGACAAAAAATTTCGACAATTTCGACGGTTGAAAGCCAGACCTCGGTAGCCAAGTGGTTAAGTATATTTAAGCGTTAATAAAACGCTAAAATATAAAACATTAATTGACAAATAGTAATTAAAAACTACCATATCCGACATATTTCATATTTTATTTTATTTTATTTAAACTATGTCGGTTACCCGATATTGCATGTCGTGTCTTTTTTTATTTTAAGATCTCGACATACCTCTGAACGAGGACTCCGACGCGGAGGAGGCTCCCGAACCCGTGGCCAGCGGCGGCGGCAGCAGCAGCGGCAGCGAGAGCGGCGCCCGGCTGCCCGCGCTCCGGCTCATACTTAGCGCGGGCGGGGCGTCGCTGCCTTTAGAGCGGGCCTCGTGGACTTTGTACCGCGCCGTGCTCGCGCTCAACGCCAGCCTGCCCGCGCACGACACGCATCGTGACACCACATACACGTGAGTAGACGGTTCACCACAAACTCGGGTTCGTGACTGAAGTCCCTTTTTAGTTGCGTGGTGCCGTTTCGTCGCACTGCTAAAAGATACTATACGATATTAGCACCCTTGCGGGGAGACTTAGTTCAGCTGCTTATGCTGTTAGGAAAATTAGGCATTTTACAGACGTGGAAACTGCTCGATTAGTCTATTTTAGTTACTTTCACAGTGTTATGTCCTATGGTATACTACTTTGGGGTAAAGCAGCAGATATAGAAACCATTTTCATTTTACAGAAAAGAGCAATAAGGTCCATATATAACCTAGGATCAAGTGACTCCCTTAAGGAGCTGTTTAAAGAAATAAATATTCTTACAGTTGCATCACAATTTATTTATAACTGTATTGTTTACGTGCGTCAAAACATTACTCATTTCAAAAAAAATTGCGATATACACAAACTAAATACTAGAAATAAGTATAAACTTGTAATTCCTAAATTTCGACTTCAGAAAGTTTATGGATCATTTATGGGACAAAGTGTCATAATTTACAATAAAATCCCGAACGATGTTATAATTTTGCCCTTTGACAAATTTAAGACACATGTTAAGGACAGACTTTTAGAAAAGGGCTATTACACTGTAAGCGATTACATCAATGACAAAAATGCATGGAATTAACATTCCTCTAGTTTCGCATACATTGTTCTAATGCGTTCATAGTGCCCGAGTAAAACTTGTAGATTCACTTTTGTTTTTATCTTTTATTTTATATAATTGTTTTATGACTATTGACTGTATAATTTGGTAACGACATATTGTTTTGTAAATGTCGTTACCTCTATATTATTATAAAGCTGTGGAGTTTGTTGTGCCCGTTCTTCTCCACAGCTAAAAGACTTCCTGAATGGGTGGGGTGGGTGGGTGGGTTCCTGTGCCTATCCATCCATCCATATAAAAAAAAATTGACGATTCAAAACGCTTAATTTAAGCTTACTGAATAAAGTTATTTTGATTTTGATTTTGATTTTGATACACTGCCTCTAAAGGCTGATTTACACGTATTAAGTTGATAAGTAGATAACTAAATTTTAACTTAATTTTATGTGACTTATATGAGGCAGAGCTTGGTCGTATTTTGATCGAAGTGGTTGTCGGGAACTTGATTGTGTATCTTATTATTATACATTATATTAGTGAGTGTACGCATCCGCGTATTGTATTTAAGTAGTACCACGTAATGAAGTCGTAAATTCGGTGCCAAAATTTTATTACTCAGTTTTGGACGAAGTCAAAGAAGAGATAATTAGTGATCGCCATAACTGACACTATATCGAGAATCGCTCGTTGCTTGGCTTGTTTATTTCTAAATTTTCTAAATTTCGTGCTTCTTGTATTCCACAAGCATTCTTTCTTTCAATATTCTCCGACAAACTTCAGTGTAGTATTTTACGTCCACTTCGACATTTTACAACAAGAAACACGACGAACAATTTAACCCGAGCGAGTCACTACACTTTTGCATTTAACTAATATTGTGCCTCAGTGGCGAGGGCTTCAGATTGGGGCAAGCCACGAAACCTGAAGTTCCTAATCTTGCTACCTAGGTACAATGTTGGTACCCATTTGTGACATTAGCCACATTTTTTACTCAAATCGTCATAGGCCGTGGCATTCGAAACGTTCTTGTCGTTTGTAAAAAAACAGCCTATTACCTTCTATTACATCTCGAATGATATAATTGTGAGAATTTTTTGAAAAAAAAAAATTACGCCGGCCAATTTTGGCGTTCTTTATCTCAGTAACAAAAATACAATTAACAGTATTTACTTATTGAATAGTGTAGAATAGCTATTGGCATAGTACGTAGCGGCCTCGCTTTTTGTAAATTTTGCTTAACTTTTTATTTAAACCCAAAATTGCAGAGAAAGATATTCATAAATTGCGCGAGGGCACTTTTTTGAGCTCCTGGATTGAACTACTGTTCTAAACAAATGAAATAAAAAAAATGAGAATGTTATCTCGTCGTATAATGCGTAGCGGCCACGGAATTTTTAAATATTATTGATTTTATATAGAAAAAAAATGTTATTCAAAACCAAAAAACTTCGAAAATCGCGTTAAGTTAACTGTGAATTTCTCTTATCTACGATAATATTATTGAGTAAAATTTATACCAGATTAATTGTTACTTCATGAGGAATAAAAATGTTATAATGAATTTATTATCCTATTTCGATGAAAACTATAAATACAACTACTTAAGTACAAAATTACTACTATTTACAGCTTATTCTCGCATAGTGGAGATTCGTAATATTAAGCATGCATTTATTATCGAAATTTTAACTGGAAAATTACTACAAAATGCGAAAATGGGCATTTTGCGCGGGAATCACAGTCGATATGTAGGCCTCTACACTTAATTTATTAATTATTACTTAATTATTTTGAATGGAAGCAACCAACAATCCAAAGAGTTTTTTACATAGACCTATTATAATTAATGCCATAAATGACTTTTAATAGTTTGCGAAATACATAAATCATGTGTGATGTTCAAAGAATTTATTTACCTCTGCCTTTCGTACGTATGCCAATCATCAACACGTTTAAGTACACATTTGTTTGCAACACATCACATGCCCAACACATCTAAGTTCGTCACAGAGACCAATAAAGAGACGAACTGAACTTAGAACACATTTTTTAATCACAAATTACGAAAACACTTGTTGCTTAAAAACAATCGCTCAAACAAAGTGAAGTGTGACAATAACAAAGAATAAAAAATGGCTGGCTGCAGCCTGTGGCTGCTGCACAGCACAATCGCGTATTAACGCTCGCCTCTGATTGGTTCGCCCGAGCTCGAGCTGTCGTCGGTCGCCTCTGATTGGTTCGCCCGCGTTGAAGTTGCACGTGATTCGGTAGAAATAAAGCCTGACTTGGAGAAGGCCTTACTTGCGAACTTCATAACGCAAGCTGGCTTTGACGAAGAGTATGAATTTCTCATAGAATCTATACATACTTACGCAGTATTATGTTTATAGAGTAGCAATTTTGTTAAAGTTAGAAGAGAGCGGATATACTTTAAATCCGAAGCCCGGTTGCAAGCCAACTTGTGCGAGAGAGATGTAAAGCACCGCACGATTTATAAGCAGCTTTATGCGATTTGTTTGGTGATTCTTAGTATGAGAAACTTATAAAATTGATAATTTGAATGCTGATGAAAGAAAATTAACAATGGTAAAAAATATTAAGTGATTTTAATAATTGCGTTGTACCAGTAGTGATATTGAGTTTTTGTTAGGGCAAGCCGGGCTTTTCGGCTTGTATGAAGGTACCGCCACTGTTGTGCCTGTCCAAACGTGTCAAGTGACAAGCCCCGCCCACCAACTTAACCGAAAAATAGACAAAATTTTACCTATTTATTTTTTAACTTAGTTGCTACTAAATTCTGTGTTTACATGCAATTAATCAATTAAAATTAAGTTAAAATTTAGTTACCTACTTAACAACTTAATACTTGTAAATCAGCCATAAGAGAGTAAATACTTTGTACCGCGCCGTGCTCGCGCCCAACGCCAGCCTGCCCGCGCATGACATGCATTGCGACACCACATACACTTGTGTACTCTCGGGCTAGTGAATCCGTGGTTTGGGTCGAGTGATCCGCTTCGTCGCGCTGCTAAAAGATAACCTGCCTCTAAGGGAATAAGGACTTTAGGCTCTAGCTAGGTAGGCCTCGCTGCCTTTACTGCTTTAATGGAGATACGGCTTTAGGCTCTTGCTAGGCAAGGACGGGGCCTCGCTGCCTGTGGAGCGGGCCTCGTGGACTACCTGTCCGTGCACGCTTCACTACAAGCTCTCGGGTTCGTGAAATTGTATTTCGAATACAATTCATTGGTGACAACTCTTGTATTAAGATATCTGTATTAGGTTACCGTTACCGCTCCTCCAATCCTTTTCTTTAGTTATCTTCCTCCGTCAACCCGGACTGTTACTTTTACTTGTCATTCCTAAAGTCCTGTTATTCTTCTTCTGCAGATTGACCTATAAAGAAATAGAGGGAATGGACACCTTTGCTTCATCAAGTGACAGCGAAGATGACGAACCGTGCGATCCAGGTAATTTCCTAGACTTTACTTCACTTTTATCTACTACGGTTAAAATTTCATAATGGCGTAAAATAATATAGGTTTCTCTTTTAACGCTTCAGGTGGCGTAATTTGCAATCCAGGTACTTGTTAACAAATTAAGCAATTGTTTTCGTTTATTTAGCGTCGAAAAATTACATTGTATTATTATTTTTGAATGTCGTTACTGGCAAATTCATACGTGATAGTGCCATGGTTTGCGGGACGGGGGACGAAAGGTTGCGGGGGCGGGAAAGAAGAGCGCGGGCGGCGGAAAGCGTAGTATGAACGTCAGTTGTGTGCAGATGTCACCTCTCCCCCGTCCCCCGCAGACCATGGGACTGTGCCTCCGGGGGATGTTAATCCATTTGTCAAAACGTCCAAGGATACAATACCCAGTTGCCAAAATGTCGATTGGTTAAAACATCCAAATGCCAAAACGTCCGAATGCCGAAATATCGAACTGCCAAAAAGTCCAGTGAACAACCTCCAGTTGTCAAAATGCCCAATCGCCGAATCGTCTGATTGCCGTTACGTCTCTAGTGAATATCACGATCAGTTGCCAAAGCGTCCAATTACCAAAACTTCTAATTACCAAAACTTCTAATTGCCGAGTCGTCCAATTTCCAAGAAGTCTAATATGCAGAACCACTTCAGCGCATGTTATTATCAGAGAGAAAATAAAGAGCTAAAGAGGTCCGAGAAGTAATGTCAAATGTATTTACACTCATGTGCACTTACTTACCGGAACATCACCGAGAAAGTGATAAACATAATAATAATAATGGTCATAATAAAAAATATTAAAATAGCAATAAAGATCATAATGGACATTATGGATCTTGCTTATTTCTGCCGCAAAGCAGCAAATCATTATAGCCGTTAAAATCAAACAACGCTTAAAAACGTTCAGACGTCTTTGTTTTTAAAGCTTCTGGACTGGAAATTATGCGTTCTAGGACACTGTACCTACTGACTAGTGTCAATAATGGCATCTGGACACTAGGACTCATTGGACATTTTAACATTTGGGCCAAATTCACCTGTGGTGCTTATGGCATCTTGGACATCTAGACCCTTAGTGTCAAAACGTGACACTTGGACTAATATTCCCCGGAGGCGGGACTGTCACGTACGGATTTGCAAGCCTATACTTAAGTACTTTCTATATATAGGTATCAATTTAGCTTTACATGTTCAACACTAAGAATGGTAGTTATTATTTGATTAGTAGTTGTTTCTCGGTAGTTAATTATAGATTGTGCATGTAAATAAATATGACTAAACGTTTCCTATATTAGATTCCACTATTTATTTATTAAAAAACGACACACATCACATATAACATTAGGATCACAACAATATTGATTTTTCTGCATTGATTTCAATTTTCAATAATCACCATTTTGTTAAAAGTGATTTAGCACGTGCATAACTGAAATGCACGGAGGGTGCAATGGCCACATGCCAAATCCTTGTCATATCATCTTTCACACACACTATCAATAGTATATTCTTTATCTTTTTCTGCTTTATATTTTAAACTGTTAATTACAAATAAGTTTTTATCTCTATTCCTATAAATCTTTATCTTTACAAAAAACCAATATATTTAGCTTGATCTGTCGCGATCCTGTTTATTATATTTGGGTGCCCACGATTCGGGTTTTTTAGTGTTGAGCCAACGCATCCTGTACTGTTACAAGTAATTGTGTTATGTAACAACTTAATGTCTAAATATAGTAGATTATTAACCAAGGGGATAAAGCAGTGTCTTCTGTCGCGGGTGACGATTTAAATCGCGAGCGTAACGAAGGACTCGAGGTTTACTCCCGAGCGTAGCGAGGGTGTTAAAAACTTATATCACGAGCGAAGCGAGGGATTTAAGACGAGTCCTGAGTGTAGCGAGGGATTTAAGTTCACCCAAGACTGAAACAGCTTTATCTCTGAGGGAAATACTCTACTTTTCTTACCATTTGCGAAAAAATTAACACAATAATAATATGAGAAAAAAAAATGTCTTAATAAATTCCTAGACTAATATTTTTTGTCGGAAAAGCAAAGGCATCAAGCTCATACGGCCTCGTCGGTTTTCGTAATTTTATTTAATAATCATAACTGCATAATAAATGCGTATTCCTTTTTCAAAAAGATGTATAATATACTACAGGCCCATGTCCAAAAATGGATGGGTCATATGAACCACCAGGTGACGTATGTAGGACGATATAAGACCATAAAATAATAAGATTCAGCACAATGCCGTCACTTGTAAGCTGTCCAACTGAGTGCTGGTGAGAATTCAAAAGTGCAGGTATATTTTTGTACGGCATTTTTACCATCGATAGAGAACCATGAAAAATAATAAAAAAGCGTGCAGTGCCGTAAAAAAATGGTGCGCCACAATGTCGGTAATTTTTTTTGATTTTCTAACAATTTCCAAAGTAAATTTGGTCATTTCATTCTATACGGCATCAGTTTCATACTGTTTTAATACAGCTTCTAATCCATTATTCCGCAACGCCGTACAAAAATCATGCGACAAGGGGAAAAAATCGAGGGTTGCAACCCCCTCTCTTTCCGTGGTCCAGGGGTGATTTGAAAAGTACCTACGGCTTCGGTTCCAAAACAATAACTAGCACTCAAAAGCACTATTAAAAATAATGCTGTTAAAAAATTATTGTTCATTTGAATGTATATCAATAACTATCTTAATTTCATGGTATACTTGATTTATAAAGCTGTAAAATCATTAGACTCTGTACGGCAACTTTTTTTTTAACATGATATTGTAAAATACAGTTGTTATATAGTATTGCCGTCCAAAAGAAACTGTTCTAAAAAAAATATAGAGAATACAAAACTGTTTTTTTTTTTTAATTATTGCAAAAGTTTCAATATTCATATATTAAAAATATATAGCAATTTTCTACATTTTTCCCTTGTTTTAAATAGTATTAAGATAAATAAATTAGGAAAAAATGATGCCGTACATTTTAATGCAGACCATATCTTTTAGGCTGATGAAAATGACCCTACCATTTTAAAGGTGTAGTACTTTATGGCCATCTGATACTGTACGGTATTAACATATTTTTGAAGAGAACAATTGATAATATGATAAAATCATTATGACGTCTTACTGAAGTAAAGGAAAAAAAAACGGAAAAGCTACAAAACTTTGGACCAACGAAAGTGTACGGCATGTTTAAAATATTATCTATGCATTAAATACTTTCGAAATAAATTAATTTTATGTTGTTTCAAATCACCCCCCGGACCACGGAAAGAGAGGGGGAAGAGAGGGGGTTGCAACCCTCGATTTATTACCCTTGTCGCATGATTTTTGTACGGCGTTGCGGAATAATGGATTAGAAGCTGTATTGAAACAGTATGAAACTGATGCCGTATAGAATGAAATGACCAAATTTACCTTGGTAATTGTCAGAAAATCAAAAAAATGTACCGACTTTGTGGCGCACCATTTTTTTACAGCACTGCACGCTTTCTTATTATTTTTTATGTACCTATCGATGGTAAAAATGCCGTACAAAAATATATGACCAAAATGTACTCACTCTACCTGCACTTTTGAATTCTCACTAGCACTCAGTTGGACAGCTTACAAGTGACGGCATAGTGCTGAATCTTATTATTTTATGCTCTTATATCGTCCTATATACGTCACCTGGTGGTTCATATGACCCATCCATTTTTGGACATGGGCCTGTAGTCTATAATGCTTTATATACAAACTCAATGATGTAAACACAGATGTGGTTCAGTATAAATTTCGGTAAGTATTCCAAATTTAAATCACATTCTCCCCCTAGAGGATGAATGAACGAAAAAATAGTTTTCAACACACTTGCTCATAAAGTGGTTCCTGTTATACCGATTTTAGCATCGTAATTTAGCTTATGTACACTAGTGCGGTAATGTAGTTAAAAAGTGGAATCTCAACATAGAGTTTTTATAACTAGATTTTTTTTAAAAAGGCAAACGTTTTTTTGAATAAATTAACTATTTTGATTAAAATATGAATAAATCAACTGTTTTATATAAACAAACACGGAGTAATTGCACCAAATTATTTATTTTGTCAATAAATTAGCCTTAATTCGTAACATTATTGTTTAGTTTATTATATTTTTAATATCTATAGGCTGTTTGGCTGTTGTCCTTTGCCTTATTTTTTTTTTTACTTGCGCGCGCGAAACAGCGTGCGTGTTGTACTACATGTATTTGTATTTATCAGAACGCGGACTAGCGGGCGCGGAAGGCACCGAGGGCGCAATGGCGACGTGCTGCGTGCGCGTGCTGCGGCGGCTGCGGGCGGCGGCGCCGGCGCTGCCCGCCGAGCCGTTCGTGTCCACCAAGCTCACCAACAAGCTGCACCAGCAGCTGCAGGAGCCGCTCACGTTAGCCGCTGCTGCGACGCCGCATTGGTAAGTTTTTTTTTAAATGTGACTCGTCATAGTGACCACATCCTGCCTGATGGTAAGCAGCCGATGCAGTCCAAAGTAAAGAGAGCGCTCCTCACCGTGGAACAAGCAAGGTAAAAAGCGCACTCATGACCGCCTGCATAAACCCCGTTTCACTCCCCAAGTCCCGGGACTATAGGAGACTATAGGACTGTAAATTACATGACGTTAAAATGACAGGGTACTAATGTATACATTTAACGTTGTTGCAGTTCTTACTAGACTTATAATCCTTTTTATCTTGGACCAAAATGTAAGGACAGAGAGATGAGGAAAATCAAGTGGACAGCTGTTAGGGAAAGTGCACCGTTTGGTAAGTAGACAGATGGGAAAATGGACAGTTAAAGAAAGTGCACCGTTTCGTAAGTAGACAGATCAGGAAAATGAACTGATCAGGAAGTAGACGGATAAGGAAAAGCAAGTTGACCAAATGGGAAAAGTAGACGGTTTGCCTAAGTGGACCGATCGGGAAAGTAAACCGATGGTTCCGGAGGGAAACACATGCGCCGGCAAAGAATTCCAAAGACCAAATGGGAAAAGTAGACGGTTTGCAAAAGTGGACCGATCGGGAAAGTAAACCGATGGTTCCGGAGGGAAACACATGCGCCGGCAAAGAATTCCAAAGCCGAATGGTCTTACAGAGGAACAACTTCCAAAGTAAGTAAGTTAGTTTATTGTTACGCGGTTATGAGCGGTTCGTGTTCACCAAGCTCACGATAAGCTGCACCAGCAGCTGCAGGAGCCTCTCACGTTAGCCGCTGCTGCGACGCCGCATTAGTAACATAATTGTATTCTTTACTTTATTTGTTTCACTTAACTGGTGTTATACTACACCCCTACATAACTATAAGTAGTTCGTAGCAATACTTATGACAGTACACAAAAAATGCTTTAACGTATCTATTTTCAACTGCGCCCGCGCATTGTTCAATGAATGGAATTTCTATTGTGGCGCCGCATTCTAAGTGTTAAAAATTGCATACTAATTAACCTGCTATTAAAATAACGTAACGGCACTGGTAGTGCACTATAAAAAGTTAAAGTGTTTTTTTTTTAGTTTTAAGGCTAATTTAATTACTTTATATAAAATATCTTACTTCTCTGTCGTGTCTCTTGTATGAAGTAAGAACTTCATAAAAGAGACAGATTAATGATCGGCATACACATGTAATGAAGCAGTTACAGCGACCCTTAAAACCTGAAAAGTATTAAATACTTGGCGGATATCATGATGACATTGACTATAGACGATTAAACTAACAGTTTTATCAAATCCATCAGGTGCCAACAGCTGAACGACTGGTGCCCGTTCCTGTTCCCGCTGGAGACGCGTCAGATGTTCTTCGCGTGCACCGCGTTCGGCACCTCGCGCACCATCGTGTGGCTGCAAGCTCAGCGAGACCGTGCGCTGGACAGGCAAAGGTGATTAAAGACACAAATAAGCCCTATTTATGTCTTATTCTATGGATAGATGATATTTTTCTAGTAAACGTTTTATCCTTATACTATGGAGTTGTTATCTAGAAGCAATATAGGTGATTCAAGTAAATAGGGCGTTTAGTTAATAGTTAATAAGTAAGTAAATTTTAGTAACTGCAATCGTTTGCTAATTATAGATTAATAAAAGCATTTTTCCTATATTTTTCTATTATTTAAACGTTACTGAAAAGGTCATTTATAATTAGCAAAATCGCACGGGTTTTATAGAAACTAAACCTGCTTTCTTATATTACAGAGCTGGGAATACAGTTTCGCCTCGTCGCGCGGAGTTGGAAGCCACGGAGTTCCGCATGGGCCGTTTGCGGCACGAACGCGTGCGGATACCGCGGCAGCCCGACTTGTTGCGGTCCGCCATACAGGTGCGTGGTGGTTATATTTACAAGTTAAGACCTTGTAAACTTGCAATAAGACAATAAAATTAAGATTATGATACTAATGTGAAAGCTGCGCCAATGCGCTTACTCGTCAAATAGATTAGATATGTCAGATTTTGCAACTTTGTGCAAATCTGCACCTCAAGATCTTCAATGACACCTCAACAATTGTTTTCCCTTCAGCCAACTTTGCAACCTAGAACAGTCACAAAGAGATTAATGTTTTATATTTAAGCGTTTTATTAACGCTTAAATATAGTTATGTAAAATTTTAAACACTGAAAAAAGACGACAACCTCAGGCGGGAATCGAACCACGCTAATGTTGACTAAAAACATAAGCATCAAGCACTGACAAAAAATTACGACGGTTGAAAGCCAGACCTCGTTAGCCAAGTGGTTAAGGCAGCCGCCCGGAATGCGGAAGGTGCGTGGTTCGATTCCCGCCTGAGGTTGTCGTCTTTTTTCAGTGTTTAAAATTTTACTTAAGTATATTTAAGCGTTAATAAAACGCTAAAATATAAAACATTAATCTATAAACGCAGCTTCATCTTAACCGAATGTTCAAATATTTGTAACTTTCGGATCTCAGAGGTGAAAACTTCTAAGATTTGATGAAGCAAAGTTGACTAAAAACATAAGCATCAAGCACTGACAAATTTCGACGGTTGAAAGCCAGACCTCGGTAGCCAAGTGGTTAAGGCAGCCGCCCGGAATGCGGAAGGTGCGTGGTTCGATTCCCGCCTGAGGTTGTAGTCTTTTTTCAGTGTTTAAAATTTTAGTCACAAAGAGACTCTCAGAATAATAATATATAAGATGGTGCTTTGTGTTCAGGTAATGCGCGTGCACGCGGGCCGTAAGTCGGTGCTGGAGGTGGAGTTCGCGGGCGAGGAGGGCACCGGGCTGGGGCCCACGCTGGAGTTCTACGCGCTGGTGGCGGCCGAGCTGCAGCGCGCCGACCTCAGCATGTGGCTGCACGACGCGCCGCACCCGCGCGACGAGCCGCACCACCTCGCGCTGCCCGACGGTAACACACATACACGTACGCACGCACGCACGCACGCACGCACGCACTCGCACACTCGCAAGCACACGCGCACTCGCACGCACACGCACACTCGCACGCACACGCACACTCGCACGCACACGCACACTCGCACGCACACGCACACTCGCACACACACGCACACTCGCGCACACTCACACGCACACACTCATACGCACACACTCACACGCACACTCACACACAACATACACTCGCACACAACACACACACGCACACAACACACACGCACACAACACACACACGCACACAACACACACGCACACGCGCACACTGACTACACTGAAGAAAAAATCCCGGTATTCGCAAGTATCTATAAGATCATCGGTGTATTTCGGTGTATTTCCGACACTTTGGAAAGAGGCACGTATCGTGCCGGTTTATAAAGCTGGGGATAAGTCAAATGTCGAAAACTTCAGACCAATATCAATACTCCCAGTATTTGGTAAGGTATTCGAGTCCCTTATAAGCCCAGTAATATACTGGCATGTTAAGCATTTAATTATTCCGCAGCAACATGGCTTTGTCAAAGCTCGCACCACAACAACAAATTTGGTTAGTTTTGTATCGGATGTGGTGGAAGCTATGGACTCTCGGGCATCTGCTGACGTCATATACACCGACTTCAGTAAAGCCTTTGATTTAGTCAATATAGATTTACTGTCAAAAAAATTGTCAAGGTACGGAATAACTGGAGTTTTGTTAAAATGGTGTAACTCTTACCTTTTAGATAGAAAATCAAAAATAGTCGTTAATGGCTATGAGTCAAAGGTGTTTACTACGTCGTCAGGTGTGCCGCAGGGCTCACTTTTGGGTCCGCTATTTTTTAACTTATTTATTAATGATATTACATCTTGTTTTCATCATTCCCAATGTTACTTATACGCTGATGATCTTAAAATTGTAAAACATATCTCTAGTGATACAGATGTAAAGTTGTTGCAGGAAGACTTGTATCGTTTAGCTTCATGGTGCGACAACAATAATTTAAAATTAAACTCTAAAAAATGCTACTTTATGCATTTTTCAAGGAAAACATCTCCGTATTTTTCTTCATATAAACTGTGCGACCATGTTTTGAGGGAGGTTGATGAGATCCGTGATTTGGGAGTCATTATTGACAATAGACTAAGGTTTAATGTTCACATAAACAATATTGTTAATAGAAGTTTTAGGTTGCTTGGATTTGTGTTGCGAAATTGTAAGGAGTTTAAATCACCACTAAGTAAAATTTGTGTCTTTAATTGTCTTGTCAGGTCGATTCTAGAATATTGTAGCCCAGTGTGGACACCAATGTATGACATACATAAAAAAAGAGTTGAATCTGTAAACAAAAGATTTCTTTGGCATTTAGCTTTTCAGAGTTTTAAGGCAAGAGAACTTCCATCATACAAACAACGCTTAACATATTTTAAACTCAATAGCCTAGAAAATCGTAGGGACATCACCGATTTAAAATGTTTGCATAGAATAGTTAATAATCATCTGGATTGCTCTGAACTTTTGTATAAAATTAGATTTAACACACCTCGCAACCTACCTCGTCCTTCTAAATATACTTTGTTTAAAACCAAAATGTATAAGAGTAATTTGGGGCACTTTTCTTCAATAAACCGTATGCAAGTTCTTTACAATAGGATTTCTAAAGGTAAAAACATCAACATTTTCAGTAAGTCTGAAGTTTTTAATAAGGCCATCCTCACCATACTGTAAACCTTGCCCATGGACTTTGTTTCATGATGACAACCGCACTAGTGAGTGATACTCGATCCCAAGACTTTAATTAATCGTAGGGCTAGTGCGGTTGCCGTTGACTAAATTTTTCATCTCGCTTGATTGTTTTGATTTGGATTAAGTATAAGTTAAGTAAGTATAGTATGAAATAAACGCATGTCGTGGTAACCTGTAACTAAGACGTCACTAAAAAATGTGTATAATGAATGTGTAAAATATTGTAAATTATGTGATTGGTTTTGTTGGTTGTCCTTAATAAATAAAAAAAAAAAAAAAAAAAATCATCTCAAGGATCTTATGATTTGCTAAAGTGCTAATAAAATTTCTCATAAGCATGACTCTCGAGTTTGAACGTTCTGACACTTCTGACATGCCAATAACTGAACTATCCATATTCAGTTTTTAATTTTTGTTAACAGAAAAACCTCCTGGATACTACGTGACTCGCGCTGGGGGTCTCTTCCCAGCACCACTCCCCCAAGACTCTCCTATCTGTGATAAAGTGTGCAAATATTTCTGGTTCTTAGGAGTATTTTTGGCGAAGGTCTGCAAATATTATTATTAATTTTTTATTATTGTTTTATTGGATGCATTATTTGAACATAAATATAATGTCAAAATATTTTGTAGGTTCTGCAAGATGGACGCCTTGTAGATTTGCCGCTATCTGAACCTTTCTTACGAATAATGTGCGGCGAAGAATTGACGACGGAACATCTTGAAGAAGTTGACTCAATTAGATATAGGTAAGATTATTGGCGCCGTGAATTTTGTGTTTCAGCATCAGCCACTTTTTCTTTAAACTGCCCAATTAACGGAGGACTGAAAGGCATCTTTTTTTTAAATGGTTTTAATGAAGAGAAGACTAACCAAGCATCAAACTTTCTTCCCTTTCATTTCGAAACGTAGACCAAAGATAACCTGAAGATGCTGTTCCATTACAAAAGCAGATAAAAATTGTATCAGGTATAAACCAAATTTTAATTTAGTACATGTTCCACGTTTCGTAATACTAGGGTTAAAGATAAAGAAATGTTGAAAAAAAAATGTCTACCTCAGGAACCCGCGTTTTCTGCAATCCGGGCGGCTGCGTTGTTGGTTGTTTAGTGGGGGTGGTGGTTGCTTGGATTGGTGGTGGTGGTTGCTTGGATTGGTGGTGGTGGTTGCTTGGAGGACGCGGGTTCGATTCCTGCCTGAGGTAGACATTTTTTTTAACGTTTCGTTATCTTTGAGTTTATTTGAGCGTTTTCTAACGCAAATAATCAAAATTTACGAATACTAGGGTTTATAATATTTTAGCAAAATTTCAATTCTAACTTTTCTCCTTTAGGTTCTTACAAAACGTGTTAGCGGCAGCGGAGCAGTACGAAATGATAAGTCGCGACGCGTCCCTGAGCGCGGCCGAGCGTGAGGAGCGAGTACGCACGATCTCTGTAGAGGGCGCCACGTTTGAGGAGTTAGCGCTCACCATGACGCATGTAGCGGCGCATACGGACCCAGCCGTCTCCGTGCAGCCGCTCTGCGACAGCGGTGAAAACATCGAGGTATGTAATCAACCTATCTAAAACCAAATTTATTCAATCGATCCATAGACAGCAGATTTTAGAATTTTGTGGTTTTGGTATAGTTTGACGTGCTTATTGTCCGTACATGGAGGAACACCGCGCTTTTTATTGATTTATATTTAACGTGTTACGTTGTAATTAATCTTTCAAGAGCATAAGGTTCAATATTTAGTGGCAACAAAGCTTCCATTGCCTTTGAAGGGGTTAACTGGACTGCGCACTTCAATTTACTAGTATTACAAATTTACACTCTACCACATTACAATTAGGTAGGTTTTTCTCTGTTCTACATGAAAGTAGAAAAACGATCGAGAACGGCCGAGCTTAAAAGGTAGTAACGTGTCCTTTTCTAATGTTGCCACCGGTAAATAAAAAATATTCTGTGGGAGTTAATTGGTACCTCAGGTACCTGTTTTAAAACTTGGAAATATTTGTATTTTACGTTTTTTGTGCTTGACTTTGCATATGGTGGGGCGTAGCATGATAGTCTGGCTAACTAAAGCTGAACCTCGTAGTTATTTGATTGACAACACTTTGTCTCTATGTGTGTCTATCTGAGGTGCCTTGTCGTATGTCAAATTGAAATTTTTCTGAGAAAATTGCAGCTGTGTGAGTGACCCTGTGTTACCCAGACATGATTTTTTTTTAATTTGCCTCATTTTTCCTGGTTCAGCTATCGTTAGCCAGACTATATGAATGGTTCACTGTTGACAGAAATTTCACGCGCCCCACGATTTTATTCTTAATTAATGTTACGTAGGTATACCAAATTTCAGCTCAATCGGTTCACGGGAATTGGTTTAAATCTTCTTTCCTAATAAAAGCTTGTAAACAAAAAAATATAATTTGACAATACATTTTAAAAATGGTTGTTTAATACTTTGACAAACGAATAAAATTTATCTGACCATTGAAAAATCTACTATAAAAAAAATTAAAAAACAGTTTTATTAGTTGTTGTGTCCCGGTAAATATTAAAGAAACATGGACACCTTATTGAAAGAGACTAACTACTACTTTTTATGCCTCTCACTCGGCTCGCTGTTACGTTCTTGGTGCACAGTCCTCATATATAGGTTCATGGACATGACAGCTTATTTAGGGTTGACAATATTTTTGGGTTTGATAATTTATTATATTTTTACGAGGTATTTTGTAACACCTTGTATAGCATTGTGAATGCAAAAAATTCAATTATAATGAAATGATGATGAAGTTATAATTAATCTTTCAAGAGCATAAGGTTCAATATTTAGTGGCAACAAAGCTTCTATTGCCTTTGAAGGCTTCGATCAACAATACCAACTAGATAACGCGTCACGTACAAAATCAAAGCTAAATTCTGTCCACGTGAATAAATACTTTTTCAAAGCAATAAATTACTCCTGTCACTTAAAAACGAAAAGACGTCAATAACATTTAATGGTGAAATCAACCTTGAGTGGCAACAAATAAAGTACTTTTTCCTGTTATTGCCTTGCGAGAAAAAAAGAGCTCACTTCTCAAGTGCGCTCTTATTTACCGAGACACATTTTTAGAGCTGACCTTGACATCTAGTTGTATTGTTGATCGAAGTTTGAAGGGGTTAATACAAACAGACACGTGTCTTTTACTAGGTGGGCGCCCACAACGCGCGCGCGTACGCCGAGGCGAGTGCGCGCTGGATGGTGCGCGAGGGCGTGCGCCGGCAGGCGGCGTGGTTCCGCCGCGGGTTCGGCGCCGTGTTCCCGGCGCGGCGGCTGCGGGCCTTCTCACCCGCAGAGCTTAGGCTGCTAGTGTGCGGGGAGCGCGGCCCGGCGTGGACGAGAGACCACCTGCTGCAGTACACCGAGCCGAAGTTGGGATACACGCGCGACAGGTAGCCAAGTTACTCAATACATTTTTTTTTTGACGACCTTGCTCGAGTGGTTTGTACACAGGCTTTCATGGTGTCGTCATCTCTGAGGTCCCCGGTTCGATCCCCGGTCGGGTCAATTTAGAAATTATTGTTTTTCTAAATTGTCTTATTGTCTGCGTGTTTTCTATGTATAATAAGTACTTATGTATTTAAGGGTGGATTTCACCAAAGTAGTTATAGGTCTTATTCTAAGAATAAATCCTTATTTACTCGCGTGTAAATGAACTTTACGTTTCACCAACGCTTAACCTAATGATAGAGTCACTACACTAGAGTCAATTCTTATAACACCAATTTTGGCCGTGTTAGCCCCTATTCTTAAGATAAAAATGTCACTAATGTCATTTAAAGCAGCCTTCAAAGTAATATTGTAACATAAAAATGCCGCATCCTTTGAGATTGAAGATTGACGAATCTGATAGCAGTGATGAAAATTATTTAAGGCCCATGCCCGAGATGGTTTAAGGAAAGAACAAATTACTTAGAAGATTAACAACAACAACATTTTTTTTGATGTCATCGTCAGAAACGTTACGTCAAACAAACAATGTTACGCCAGAAAATATAAAAGTGTAAAGCGCCTTTGCTCTCGTACGAGATAAACTGCAACTATACTTTGGTGGTTAATACGCTCATTCGTTCGATCCACCTAAGTTCGTTCAATAGCACAGAGTAACTTATTCTTACATTAGCGTGGTGAAATGAAATACAAGTTATATGTATGATAAATCTAGGTAGTAAATTTATACTCGGGTAGCTATTCTCGTGTAATTTTGATATTGGTGAAATCGGGTCTAAGTATTTTAAGTATGATTTACCGTTGTCTAGTAACCATTTAACGAGTTTCTCCGAAGCTTCTCTTGAGCTGGATAATTGGTGTGAGTGTACGAAAGTTTATTTATTTATTATTTATATTTATTTCTCTTAAATAATGGCTTCGTGGCGTCCGTCCCGGTTGGTGTCGTTAAATTGCATTCATGGCATTCGCAACCCAAAATGGGCCAGCAAGGTGGGTTACGGCCTAATCTCGCCTTGTGATGTAGTGGGCCATTTAAAGGCTGTTGATATGATTACAATAAATGCTTCCCCCCAGCCCCGGTTTCCTGCGGCTGGTGGAGGTGCTGGAGGAGATGTCGGTGCGCGAGCGCAAGGCGTTCCTGCAGTTCGCCACCGGCTGCAGCAGCCTGCCGCCCGGCGGGCTCGCCAACCTGCACCCGCGGCTCACCGTCGTGCGGAAGGTAACCTACATACGTACACTAGGGTTGCATGTCGAAAGAATATCGATAGTTTCCTGTTAGTCATTCATTGAGATGATGGAGGGATTCCATGGCGATGGTAAATAACAACTGCGTCTCTTTAAGTGATGTTGTATATTTACAGTGACTACATTGTGACTAACATATTTTAAGAATAAGGCATTTGTAGACTGAAAGGCATTTTAAGAATTAGGCATTTATCGACTAAGCCTTATCTAAACCTTACAAGACTATTTATACAATAATAACTACGCAGATGTTGGAGGGAGGATGCCGTGTCATATCTTTATAGGAACTGCACGCGTTTAGGAATGCGCTTACAAACTCTTTAACCAATACGTGAGGATAATGAATTATGTAGCGACGCAGGCCGCCACATAGCCCATTCAATGTCAACAAATACGTCATCAACAAAATAAACATTTTATTTATATCATTGCCATTATCCAAATCGATACTGTTGATAACGGCAATACTATCGATACTATTCATCGTATTGAGTTCAATAATGTCGATAGTATTCCAGTTGTAACTAAAAATATTCGATACCATTGATTTATGCCATTTTTAAGAGTATTGCCATTATCAATAGTATTGCTCTAAATTACTAAAAGATAGTATTGACACGCGTCGATTCTGTCGATAGTACTATCGATATCCTGACTATCGACATTCAAACAATCGATGGTTCTGCAACACTAATGTCGTCTAAACTCGTCTCATATAAATTTTTGTTTCCGCATGTTGTAACAAGATGTTAAATTACTGTTAACCATCTACCACTTCTAATGCATCTGTGTACACCAGTATCAAATAACTCTATTTTTTGACTATAGGTCGACGCCGGCGACGGTTCGTACCCTTCAGTGAACACCTGCGTCCACTACCTGAAGCTGCCCGAGTACTCGTGCAAGGAAGTGCTGCGCGAACGCTTGCTAGCCGCCACCAACGAGCGTGGCTTCCATCTCAACTAGATACAAATTTGTGTCAAGCTAAGTTCGACTTTACAACGAGTGATGTTTAAGAACAGTTTTCTACACAACGTTGTGACCAATATGAAATTGTTGTTGGCAAGATACATCTTAACTTTATGATATAAGAAAGCCATGTTTTAAAACAAACGAACACGTCTACTTATCGAAGATCAGATTATACATACTTTGAAAACAACAAGCCGCGTCACTCACCGTAAATGTCCTTTTAATTTGGCTTGACACATTTTAGTTTTATTGTAGTAATAATTACTCTAGCATGATGATATTGTTTTGCATTCGCACATGTAACACGTATGGTAACCACGTGCTATTCGACAAATAAACATGCCGCAAACGGGGCGGAATAGGTTTGGTTCAAATAACTTATAGGCACGTTTGAGCTATAGACTAATTATATTGCTCTTTAAAATTGCTCTAACTACACATTGTTTGACTGACGGACTTCAGTACAACTCATATACAACTAATTAATATATATAGCGTAATGTTAATATTTTAAAAATGTATTTTGAATATGAAAATGTTAAATATAGTATAATTATTTCATTCACGATTGGAATAAATATTATAAATGAAAAGACACATCTATTACATAACGGTTTGGTGTTTTGAAACTAACAATGATTTGTGGTATGGTTATTGTGGCGATCTACTGTGCAGCACCGTGCAGCTCTGAAACTCTTGAACATGTATTCTGTCTAGTTGGCTTTTGTTTGCAAAATAGGGAGGCTAATTTAGATTGTTGAAAGTGTGCTTTCGACTAGATCTCTTCAAAGTGTGATTTATTTGGTATAGAGTGATATTTTTCAGTTCTAAAATACGTTCTGTACTATAAGTGAAAGTTTATTGTGTTTATTCTAGTTCAATACAAAATTTTATTTCATTTTATCTAAATACCTTTAATCTTGACTCGAAAAGGCAGATTATTTTGGCTTCGCTTATGATTATTATCGCTGCGTTACCGGTGTATTGGGGCGCTTGCCTAGTTGTAAGTGGCGAATTTATTCTTCCAATAGCGTTTAGTTATCATTTGAGACAATATTAATATAATTGACACATGGTATAAATCGATAGATAAATGTTGATTAAATTCCTGGTGAGAAAAGCTAAGAAGTAGGTAGAATAATTAAATAACATGAAGTGGTTTTGTAGTTCTGAGGTTTCTTTTGAATATTTTCTTACTATCTGTTTAAAGTGGCATGCTAATCTAGTAACATCTTGTTTCTAATTGAACTTTCGTTCTACACAAATTGTCTGAAAATACAAAATATGATCACAGCTATTTCTAAAACATACGGCCTATAAAGCGGTTAACGATCTCCCTTTTTGGTGATATTTATAATACAATGGTTAAAAATTCAAACTGCAGACCGAGCGCTATCAAATGGACCGCATAATTTATATCTATTAAATTTTGTATATCTTCTAACGATTTACCTAATTCCATTATAGCTACACTGTGATCGGATCTGAAATCAAGTTCTATAAAAATATAACTTCAGGGTGTGAAACACTTGTGTATTGTTCGAATGATATTTAGCTATGTTGTTCCTTTAGTTAAATAATTTTGTCAACTGAAAGTTGATTGTGATTTACTATATTAAATATGTACGAATTAATAAATATTTTAGTTTATTAGGTATTTAACGTAATTTTATTAACAATTTAAGCATCTTGTAGTGCTCCTATACTTGTTGTTGAGGATTGTATCAATAAACTAAGTGAAAATTTATACTTATTTTATTTTATAACCACACAAAACACAAGTCATGACCTTGTCATTACATCACCAGCAAATTCTAGTTTCAGACAGCGCATGTGGGAACTAAATATATTGAGGCAGATCATACCAATGAGCTAGTGCTTATTGCGAATTGGTGAAAGTTCTTGGGAATGGTACAACCTTATAGCCATAGCCATAAAAAAGCAAAGCCAAAGCGGTTCTGTAGATGTACAGCAGTACCAGCAGACGACCGTGAACTGCTAATCGTCACTATTTCGTGCAAGTATTGCAGGCATATTTAGAAATAAATATCATAAGGTGTAATCGATGTTTACAAGCACAAAGTTAATCACCGCTAGACTAAAGCTTGCCGACATTTTGTCAATAGACATAATACAATTAAGATTATCGTTAGTTATTTTTGTATCTCCTAAGGCAGTTGTCCCACCGCCGACGATGAACGAGAAGCGAGTCGAGCTAGAACTAGAAACGAGTTGGAAAGCGAGTGTGTAGTTCCGATAGTTTTGTCGCTGGGCTATAAGCGAGTGAGAATTATCTTTAATAGCTCTTGTCGCTCAGCGACGAACTAGTGGAGCGAGTCTTCGCCGGCAGTGTGAACAGTCTGCAATCTACTACTTATATATGCATTTTTTTTGTTTACACTATTGCACGTTTCTTATGCGAGAAAATAGCCAATAGTTAGATGTCCGTGACCCCAGCGGGATAACCCCTTCAGATCGGCTTCAAATTACGCACCGATTTAGTTGATAATATGTTTAAATTTGTTAGCAAATACCAGAATTTGTTGATCAATAGTTATCGAGATATTCCATGTTAAAGGGTATCCCGCTGGAGTCACGCTCTTCAAAGTTATTTGACCTAAAACGAGCAACAACGAGACACGCTACTGATATAGTTATTGAGCTAAGTTTTTGTTGATTAAATTACGAATCTGTTGGCGCTTAAGGCACAAACATGCGGCGCAGGGAAAGGATGGGACTTACCGGGGTCCGAGCTGTAGGTCCTGGATCGTGCTGGAGGTGAAGGGGTGAAGGTGGCTGGCGCTCTAGGCGCGGGCGGCGGGCTTGAGGGCGGCAACACACACACAGTTCACTGAGGGCACTGGTCGGTGGCGTTTTAGGGAGAGGTGAGCTGGAAGTCCTAGCTCTAGGTCACTGCACACACTGTACACATATGTGACGTGGTCACGGGCTGAGTTCTAGGGCGCGCGACGCGTGGGTTCGCCTAGATAGCTCGGAGCACACTGGTTTGGCGCCAGCGCCGGTCCGCGCGGGCCAGCACTTCGTCCGGTATATTTGTCGTTGCACTCTGATTGGCCGGCGCAGAGACGGCTGTTATTCGTCGTTGCGCTGTGGCGCAAACATCTTCCCGGGCCCCAGGGGGTAGGAGGGGGGGGGGGGAGGAACGGAGTAACAGGAGACTACAGCCTCGATTCGTGCTGTGTTGAGTTAATGTCGAGTGGGTGTGTATATGATGAGCTGAGAGGAATGCACGTGTGTGACTGTATGTGTATGGTTGTATGAGAGCTGAATGCCTGTGCGCACGAAGCACGGGGGGGCGCGGGGGCGCGAAGCGCAGAGGGCGCGTGAGCGCGGGGGCGCGTAAGCGCAAAGGCGTGGGGGCGCGGGGGCGCAAAAGCGCAGGCGGCGCGGGGGCGCAGAAGCGCAGGGGGCGCGTGAGCGCAAAGGCGTGGGGGCGCGGGGCGCAGAAGCGCAGGCGGCGCGTGAGCGCGGGGGCGCGTAAGCGCAAAGGCGTGGGGGCGCGGGGGCGCAAAAGCGCAGGCGGCGCGGGGCGCAGAAGCGCAGGCGGCGCGGGGGCGCAAAGCGCAGGGGGCGCGTAAGCGCAAAGGCGTGGGGGCGCGGGGCGCAGAAGCGCAGGCGGCGCGGGGGCGCAGAAGCGCAGGGGGCGCGTAAGCGCAAAGGCGTGGGGGCGCGGGGGCGCAAAAGCGCAGGCGGCGCGGGGGCGCAGAAGCGCAGGGGGCGCGTGAGCGCAGAAGCGCAGGCGGCGCGGGGGCGCAAAGCGCAGGGGGCGCGTAAGCGCAAAGGCGTGGGGGCGCGGGGCGCAGAAGCGCAGGCGGCGCGGGGGCGCAAAGCGCAGGGGGCGCGTAAGCGCAAAGGCGTGGGGGCGCGGGGGCGCAAAAGCGCAGGCGGCGCGGGGGCGTGGGGGCGCGGGGGCGCAGAAGCGCAGGCGGCGCGGGGGCGCAGAAGCGCAAAGGCGTGGGGGCGCGGGGGCGCAAAAGCGCAGGCGGCGCGGGGCGCAGAAGCGCAGGCGGCGCGGGGGCGCAAAGCGCAGGGGGCGCGTAAGCGCAAAGGCGTGGGGGCGCGGGGGCACAAAAGCGCAGGCGGCGCGGGGGCGCAGAAGCGCAGGGGGCGCGTGAGCGCAAAGGCGTGGGGGCGCGGGGCGCAAAAGCGCAGGCGGCGCAAAAGCGCAGGCGGCGCGGGGGCGCAGAAGCGCAGGGGGCGCGTGAGCGCAAAGGCGTGGGGGCGCGGGGCGCAGAAGCGCAGGCGGCGCGGGGGCGCAAAGCGCAGGGGGCGCGTAAGCGCAAAGGCGTGGGGGCGCGGGGCGCAGAAGCGCAGGCGGCGCGGGGGCGCAGAAGCGCAGGCGGCGCGGGGGCGCAAAGCGCAGGGGGCGCGTAAGCGCAAAGGCGTGGGGGCGCGGGGCGCAGAAGCGCAGGCGGCGCGGGGGCGCAGAAGCGCAGGGGGCGCGTAAGCGCAAAGGCGTGGGGGCGCGGGGGCGCAAAAGCGCAGGCGGCGCGGGGGCGCAGAAGCGCAGGGGGCGCGTGAGCGCAGAAGCGCAGGCGGCGCGGGGGCGCAAAGCGCAGGGGGCGCGTAAGCGCGGGGACACGTACATAAAAAATTCCTGCGCGTGCATTGTGTGGGTGTTGGGTGTTATGTGTAGGTGTATATGGGTGGCGGCACGAGTCGAGGCGAAAATATTAAATGTGTAGGGTAGGGTGATATTAAGTGGACTGTATGGGATGTATCCGGCTCGAAGGACCATAAATGTTGGCGCTTAAGGCACCAACATGCGGCGCAGGGAAAGGATGGAACTTACCGGGGTCCGAGCTGTAGGTCCTGGATCGTGCTGGAGGTGAAGGTGGCTGGCGCTCTAGGCGCGGGCGGCGGGCTTGAGGGCGGCAACACACACACAGTTCACTGAGGGCACTGGTCGGTGGCGTTTTAGGGAGAGGTGAGCTGGAAGTCCTAGCTCTAGGTCACTGCACACACTGTACACATATGTGACGTGGTCACGGGCTGAGTTCTAGGGCGCGCGACGCGTGGGTTCGCCTTGATAGCTCGGAGCACACTGGTTTGGCGTCAGCGCCGGTCCGCGCGGGCCAGCACTTCGTCCGGTATATTTGTCGTTGCACTCTGATTGGCCGGCGCAGAGACGGCTGTTATTTGTCGTTGCGCTGTGGCGCAAACAGAATCCATCCGTGAAAAATGTAGGATTCTACTTTCTGTAGTTACCGAGTAATCAAATACCTACTTTTCGTCAAAATTCCTCCGAAAAGTAAGTTCTAGTTGAAGTATAAGAAAAAAGGCTACATTCATGAAATTTGGGGAAGATTTTGTTGACTCTGAGAGAAAATTTGTTAGACAAAAACGAGAACTCTAGCTACAGTGCATCCTGAGATATAACGCTAATTATGGTTATCCCGCTGGAGTCACGGTGTTGATACCTAAACATGGTTTTTCCAGAGGAATGGAGCAAGTAGCGAGTTTATGACATAGCCAAGATTTTGTTAATGTAAAAATATTTTAGGTGAAATTAAGGTTTATAACTTTTCCATACTAAAAGTACGCGTATAAGCCGACCAAATTAAGTTGATTCCTTACGAAGACCAAAATAGCGGCCAATTATTTTGTTTATGGGCCAAATCCGATAAAATGTAAAGGTATACCTAATGTAATGTATGAATAACTATTCATATCAATATACTAATGTAGATAGATAGATTTGCCCTTTTATGATTTACTATCTAATTTAAGGCATGTTGAAATAAAATGATCAAATTTATTTGGCAAAGTATTTATTTTTATTGTAATTATAGAAAAAAACACAGTTTGCAATCATAGGTAGTAAGTACTTGTTTACATTGATCGGTTCACGCCGTATTAACGTCACACGTGTACAAAATTAAAAAAAATAGTCTCGTTCTGTCGACAGTCTTGGAAGGAAGCGAACATACAACCCATCCCCAAAAAAGGGAATCGCTCGGATCCAGCCAACTATCGACCCATCGCTGTAACTTCTGTGCTGTGCAAGGTGTTTGAGCGGATAATTAAATCCCAACTCATTCACTACCTAGAGGATCACTCGCTGCTCCATGATCGCCAGTATGGGTTCAGACCCAAGCGATCAACGGGTGATCTTCTAGCGTACGTTACTCACGCATGGGGTGAAGCGATGGACAAGCATGGTGAATCTCTGGCAGTTAGCCTTGATGTCGCCAAAGCTTTCGATAGAGTATGGCATCGCTCCCTTCTTTCCAAGTTGCCGGCCTTCGGTGTGCCGCCCCGTTTGTGCGCCTGGGTTGCAGACTTTTTAGAAGGGCGGAGGATTCGTGTCCTTTGTGAGGGTAGTTCCTCCGAGTTCTATAAAGTCAATGCCGGAGTGCCGCAGGGTTCTGTGCTCTCACCTACTCTATTTCTTCTGCATATCAATGACATGTTGTCCTTGGGCAATATTCATTGTTATGCGGATGACAGTACGGTGCATGAGCGGTACATAGGACATCCTGCGGCAAAGCAAGCTGATATCGTGGTGAAAAGGCAAGAACTGCCAAACTGAACCTGACTCTCGATCGTGTCTCTAAGTGGGATCTGAAAACCTGGTCGAGTTTAATGCTAGAAAAACTCAGGTTTGTGCATTCTCGTCCAAGATAACTCCCTTCCTTGCTCCTCCCTCTCTTCAGAGCTCTCCTTTACCCATATAAGTGGACCTCAGTATTCTTGGCATGGACATCGGCCAGGAACTGAACCCAAAATGCTACATCGAGAGTGTTATTTTAACTGCCTCCCGTAAGTTGGGTATCCTCAATAAGGTGAGGCGGTTTTTCACTCTCGAGCAGCGCTGTTTGCTGTACAAGACTTAGGTGCGATCGAGTATGGAGTATTGTTCCCATCTATGGGACGGCTCCGCTAAATACCTCCTCGATGCACTTGATAGACTGCAAAGGCGAGCAGTACGCATTATTGGAGATGCTGAAGTTACAGCCTCTCTTGAGGACTGCGTAGAGACATTCCCAACTAGCAAAATTTCCTCTTACACACATCCCAAAAGTATAATTTTATCAGTCTTATGGTACTCCGATAGACTGCTATAAGTGTGGATTTGGGCGCACTTAATAAGTCTATTTACCCTTAAATATATCTTAAAATGGTCTCGAGAAGTGTATTTTCAATCTTACAAAATTCTTGTTGATGCTTTAATAATACCAAACAGACTTACAAATGATTTACAAAGGCATTCTTTATGGGTATTTACCCTTATAATGCACTTACTAATGCTGTTATAAGTGTGATATTACTTGTAGTGATCTCTGCGAGCTTTTAGTAAGACATGTAATCAGATGTAATCACAGTCCGCCGAAAGGATTGCCAAGTGCTCGTGAAACTTTTCTGAATAATAAGAAGAGTATTAAAAACGTAAGTATTTGTACTGTCCTGTTTAATTCTCTTTCCTACAAATAGTGTAAGTATAATTTCATGTTTAGTACGCATTACTAACTGTTATTTAATTGCGAAGTCGATTTTATCGAGTATTTTGAAATAACAATCACAATATTTTTACGGGCCATTTCAACAATGTATCTTTATTAATAAAAAATATTATATTAAAAATGAAAAATATGGAAATGTCGCCATTATCACCAATCATGCCTTATAGTGGCTTTAACAGAACCAATATAAGTGCATTACCATTGTTTAAGGTTTACACCGCACTTATAAAATCAAATTCAACCACATTTTTTAATCCACGCGGCCATTGCTCATAACCTTTAGGGTTCCTTATTAAAGTAAAAGTAGGCTAAAAGACAAACAGGGAAGATCCTGGTCGACCACCTTTTGACTTTTTTGCAATGCATTAGAATTCTAATTGCAATTATCTAAGTTTCTAAGACATTTGACGTGCTAGTACTCTTTACTATCTTTTACAATAGTCACTTATAAGATCGAGTGATCTTACAAAATGCATTTATAAAAGTTTATTAAGAATCAAGGGTAATTAGGCTTATAAAGTGCGCATATAATACTACTGTTCTTACAAAAGTTTTATAAAGTAAGCTTATATACATCTTTAAGAATAAGTTATAAGTAACAGACGATATCTAACAAAACACTTAGTAAAGTCACTTCTAAGATTGAGTGATCTTACAAAGTGCATGTATAAGTGTTAATTAAGACTCAAGGGCAATTAGGCTTATAAAGTGCATGTATAATACTATTGCTCTAATAAACATTATATAAAGTTTGCTTATATACGTCTGTAAGAATAAGTTATAAGTGTAACAGCCGATATCTAATAAAATACTTTGATAAGTCACTTTTAAGATTAAGTGGACTTACATAGTGCATGTATAAGTGTTAATTAAGAATTAGGCTTACGGAGTGCGTTTATAACACTACTGGTCTTATTGATGTCATTTCTCGTTTTCTTATATACTTCTAAAAGTATTTTTTACAAGTATATATGCTCTTATAGCTTAAATAGACTTATAATATGCCATTATTAGAGTCTCTATCTTAATCAGAACGTATATAAAATTTATTTAAGGACATAGCTCTTAAAAGCTTTCGTTTCTAAGGGTATTTTGCTAGCTGGGTTGCTTCTCTCAGTGTCTTCTACCGAAATTACCACGGAGAGTGTTCTGAAGAACTTTTTGATCTAATCCCGCCCTCTCCTTTCCTCTCTCGGACTACACGTGCTGGTCCTAGGAACCACCATCATACTGTGCAGAATATCAGCACTCGTACCAAAAAATTTGGCAAGTCGTTCCTCTGTAAGACCATTCGGCTTTGGAATTCTCTGCCGGCGCATGTGTTTCCCAGTTCCTATTATCCCGGGTCTTTTAAACGGGGCGTGAAACGGCATTTATGCAGGCCGTCATGAATGGGTGCGCTTGTTACCGTGCTTGTTCCACGGTGGTGAGCGCTCTCATTATTTTGGACTAAATCGGCTGATTACCATCAGGCAGGATGTAGTCACTATGACGTGTCACATTAGAAAAAGACTCTTAACATACCTAATATTATCTATAACCATAGAAACAGTTCGTCATAGATTTATATTCAATCAATCAGCCCGCAACCACCCACTGCTGAGTATAGGCCTCCCTTAAGTTATGCCAGTCCCTTCTGTTCCGTGCCGATCTCATCCAGGTGCTGCCAGTGACCCTAACGATGTCATCAACCCAGCGTGCCCTCGGACGTCCTCGATTGCTTTGGCCAGATTTGTATTATTTAGGTGAATATAGACTAAAGCATTTGCTCGAGCATTTCGGTGTAATGTAACGTTCTTACGAATGGTACAATGCAGGCAAGTGCTCAGTTTCCATGTAACATTTCCATGTAGTGTAACGTTCTTGCGAATGCTTGACGCTGTGTTCGACGTAAGGCTCACGGCGAGTGAGCCTGTCACACTTCTTTTTACCTTACGTACACTCTTGGTTGAAATGTCGAAAAAAAAGAAAAATAGAAATAGAAGATGGTGGCAAATGAACATATAGGTACAAAGACAAACTTTAGGCGGTTTCCAATTAACGTTGGATAATAAATAATTAATGTCCCCCTATTACCCGCGCTCGTGCCTTTGCTCCATGATACGTTACACCAAAATGCTCGTTGCCTTTTTTTATTTTGTATCAATGTAAAAAAGTACTTACTACCTATGATTGCAAACTGTGTTTTTTTTCTAAAATTACAATAAAAATAAATACTTTGCTAAATAAATTTGATCATTTTATTTCAACATGCCTTAGATTACATAGTAAATCATAAAAGGGTAAATCTATCTATCTACATTAGTATAGGTATTGATATGAATAGTTATTCATACATTACATTAGGTATACCTATGGTGATATTAGGTGATGTATTGAATTATGGTGTATCAATATTTGAATATAATGTCCAACCACATTTTATCGGAATCGGCCCATAAACAAAATAATTGGCCGCTATCTTGGTCTTCATAAGGAATCAACTTTATTTGGTCGGCTTATACGCTTACTTTTAGTATGGAAAAGTTATAAACTTTAATTTCTCCTAAAATACTGTACCTAGGAAACTGAAAAGTAGAAACTGGTTAGATTTTTACATCAACAAAATCTTGGCTAAGTCATAAACTCGCTACTTGCTCCATTCCTGTGGAAAAACCATGTTTAGGTATTAACACCGTGACTCCAGCGGGATAACCATAATTAGCGTTATATCTCAGGATGTACTGTAGCTAGAGTTCTCGTTTTTGTCTAACAAATTTTCTCTTAAAGTCAACAAAATCTTCCCCAAATTTCATGAATGTAGCCTTTTTTCTTATACCTCAACTAGAACTTACTTTTCGGAGGAATTTTGACGAAAAGTAGGTATTTGATTACTCGGTAACTACAGAAGGTAGAATCCTAGATTTTTCACGGATGGATTCGTAATTGAATCAACAAAAACTTAGCACAATAACTAATAACACGATAACTATTGATCAACAAATTCTGGTATTTGCTAACAAAGAAGAATGGTCACGATCCATACAAAAGTTACCCAGGCCCGGCGCAAACGAAACTCATCTCATTTTTTTTGTTATTTTGTGTACATTAATTAACAGTTTTTATTTATTTCGATTTCAGAGGCTAAGTTAGTTAAATCGCCTTCAAAAGGTTAAATATTTTTTTTCGAAAATGTTCTTCTCTTCCAGTGTTGAAAATATAATAATATAATAATCATAATAATGGCCAATCAATATTAGAACTAAAAAAAATATGAATTTTATTTGCTATGAAACGTCATATTGGTGCACGTAAAACTGTTTCTCACCTGATGACGTTGCCGCGCGCGCAAGTCCGCGTTTGATAGGGGTATGCGCGTCATACCCCTATCAAACTGATGAATAACCACGATGTGCCTACAACTGTCATCCCGAGTTTGATGTTAGGCACGAAATGCCTCCGTATTTCAAGTCTGTTTTCTACTTCGGTTTGAGTTTTTAGTGTCTGCGGCTTGTATCGGTTGGCAGCACTAGCTGTCTAGTGTGAATTAACGTCAATAAAAACAGACTTACTTCGAAAAGATCTATTTTTAAAAAATAATCAAAAATTACTCGATGCGGAAATTGTTGTTTTTCTTTACATTTTTCTATGAAAAGTTGTAAACATTTTTATATATTATTATTACAATGTAGTTAGAGGTTACATATAAAGAAGAAAAAGATACCCTTATCGCGTTTAATTTTTTTTTATTCCATAGGAAAGTCAGAAGTAATATTCCTTCCTTCACTCGGATACTGTTGGATCATAGTACAATATTTTTTAATCAAACCGCCATAATATTGAAGATAATTTATCTAGGAATCCAACGATAAACAATATGTGTGGTGTTTAAAAAAGGAAGGCCACAAAAACCACTTAACACTACTCAAGTACCTGTATCAAATTACGCCGCGTCATACCCCTATCAAATGCGGACTTGCGCGCGCGGCAACGTCATCAGGTGACAGGTATAGGCTTTGCGTGCCTAACATCAAAGGCGGACATTGGTAGGCACGTCGAGGAGATCATCAGGTGAGGGGACTTAAACATTTTTAAAACATATTAAAGTCCATCAGAACATTATTCATACCTAGTGCAGGATGTTGAAAATCATCTCTATGCGTCTAGCCCACCCTAGGCAATAAATGGTACTTATTACATGAGCACAGCTACCTAACGTTCGTCTGCCATGATTAGGTACATGTACAATACAATAGTATTATAGCGCCGACGGACACCCGAGACGCTGCGCAAGCGAGTTCGGCTATGCGATTCTCTTTAAGCGACACATAGACGCTGCACGCATGGCTGTGATCTGCTGTCTCTTTCCAATTCTATGAATATAAAAGAGACAGAGTCAATTCTCAGCGCTGCGGCAGCCGCTGCTACCAAGGCTTTAACTGAGAATCGCACTGCTGATCACTAGCGCAGCTAAAAATCCCAACAATAGACTATTGACATCTCGCTCTTTAAGAGAGAGTGCGAGTGAGATAGCAGTAGTGTCAAATAAGTGTGTAAGAGTTCTTTTGTGTATAATAAAGCTAGTAATTAACCCACTGCAAACGATCTAATTGTTGTTTAGTTTTGATTTGACCTAAAATGTTAATAATAGTACATTATGATATAAGTGCGGTAAGATGAAAATTACAGCCGAGGCGATATTGCTGGCCCGAGCCGTAGGCGAGGGCTACAAGAAAGCAGAGGCTGTAATTATCAAAGCGCACGTATGCCATACGACGTTTTATAACATATTTGTGAGGAAAAAAAAATCCGAAAAGGCGACTAACGGACTAAAGATTGCACATACATCCAACAGCATAGAGCGGCGACGGGCTCATCAAAATAATACTACCAACCCCTTTCTTCCCTTGGTTGTCGTAAAAGGCGACTAACGGACTAAAGGCTGCATATACATCCAATAGCATAGAGCGGCGATGGGCTCATCAAAATAATACTACAAACCCCTCTCTTCCCTTCGGTGTCGTAAAAGGCGACTAACGGACTAAAGACTGCACATACATGCAACAGCATAGAGCGGCGATGGGCTCATCAAAATAATACTACCAACCCCTCTCTTCCCTTGAGTGTCGTAAAAGGTACTAACGGGCTAAAGGCCTATGTTGTCCATAGATTCAAATGATAACTAATTTTTAAATTACATTACCGCACTAGTGCGAAGCTTATTACATTACGATACTGAAATCGGTGTAATAAGAGCTTCTTTACGAGCAAATGTGTTATAAACAGGTTTAACAGGTTTATAACACATTTGCTCGTAAAGAAGCTCTTATTAAACCGATTTCAGTATCGTAATGTAATAAGTTTCGCACTAGTGCGGTAATGTAATTTAAAAATTAGTAATCATTTGAGTCTATGGACAACATAGGCCTTTAGCCCGTTAGTAGCTTTTCCGACACCCAAGGGAAGAGAGGGGTTTGTAGTATTATTTTGATGAGCTTATCGCCGATCTATGCTGTTGGATGTATATGCAGTCTTTAGTCCATTAGTCGCCTTTTACGACAACCAAGGGAAGAAAGGGGTTGGTAGTATTATTTTGATGAGCCCATCGCCGCTCTATGCTGTTGGATGTATGTGCAGTCTTTAATCCGTTAGTCGCTTTTTACGACACCCAAGGGAAAGTTAGTGGTATTATTTTGATTAGCCGATCTACGCTCTATGCTGTTGGACAAAGAAAAATATATGTTGGCTTACCAAAGATTCATGCACTAGTAAAACAACAAAAAACGCAGTCATTTTCGGAAAATGTGTTTTCCTCGCAAATATGTTATAAAACGTCGTATGGCATACGTGCGCTTTGATAATTACAGCCTCTGCTTTCTTGTAGCCCTCGCCTACGGCTCGGGTTAGCAATATCGCCTCGGCTGTAATTTTCATCTTACCGCACTAATATCATAATGTACTATTATGTAAATCGTTACATGATTTTATGTTTTATGTTCAACATAACGGTGTTCCGTCATCAATGTGAGATTATTCTGATTTTATTTCAGATAAAAAAGTAGATAAACGATTAGTGGGTGTGATTTTCGTAAATTAAATTTTGACTAAGTTAGCCAACGAAACAGAAAAAAATACTACTGATAATTGATGTATACAAAATAACAAACTAACTGAGATATGTTTCGTTTGCGCCGGGCCTGGGTCACAGATGACCATTCTTCTTTAAACATATTATCAACTAAATCGGTGCGTAATTTGAAGCCAATCTGAAGGGGTTATCCCGCTGGGGTCACGGACATAATAGTTAGTCGTTTACTCGCCGTTGGTGGGACAGGACAACTGCCTGAGACAGGTGAATAAAGTCTACCTTGGGTTTATTGAAAGCTTTAACCTAGGGCCACTAAGTCTACCGTGCGTAGCACTTAATGCACCAAAGTGATTTGCTCCAGGTGAATTGGCTATTTGACAGTTGTAACAATAAAATAATAATAATAAATTTATTAGCACTTAAAAACATACAATAATAGTTTTATGCAGCAACTTTTGCACTAGGGTCGCAGGCCTGAATTGCAGTAGTTATGTGTATATTAAATATGAAATATGTCGGATATGGTAGTTCATAATTTAACAATAAATTATCCAATCGTTTTTTTATCAAGATATTTTGTAAATATTTTACTTTTTCAAAATAAACTTTGGGATTTTTTATCTGTGAAGTACCTACAAGACCCGAAACACGGCGGCCACAATTGAGTTTCGTGTAACGTCACATTTCACAAAATAAAACAAAACTATCTGTCAGGTTTCAGGATAATAATACATTGTTACCCTAGGGGAGAAAGTAGCTTAATTACTCCCGAGCGCCTGAGCGTAGCGATAGCGAGGGCGCCAATAGTTCGAGGGAGTAAATAAGTCTCACCAGAGGTAAAGACTGGGCTTTTCATTACGAATATAAGGAAAGTAAAAACAAAAACATGAATGTCTTTAGTCCGTTAGTCGCCTTTTACGACACCCAAGGGAAGAAAGGGGTTGGTAGTATTATTTTGATGAGCCCATCGCCGCTCAATGCTGTTGGATGCATGTGCAGTCTTTAGTCCGTTAGTCGTCTTTTACGACACCGAAGGGAAGAGAAGGGTTTGTACCTAGTATTATTTTGATGAGCACATCGCCGCTCTATGCTGTTGGTTGTATGTGCAGTCGTTAGTCCGTTAGTCGCCTTTTACGAAACCCAAGGGAAGAAAGGGGTTGGTAGTATTAATTTGATGAGCCCATCGCCGCTCTATGCTGTTGGATGTATTTGCAGTATTTAGTCCGTTAGTCGCCTTTTACGACACCGAAGAGAAGAGAGGGGTTGGTAGTATTATTTTGATGAGCCCATCGCCGCTCTATGCTGTTGGTTGTATGTGCAGTTTTTAGTCCGTTAGTCGCCTTTTACGACACCTAATATAAGAGTGGGGTTGGTAAAGTATTATTTTGATGAGCCCATCGCCGCTCTATGCTGTTGGTTGTATTTGCAGTCTTTAGTCCCTTCGTCGCCTTTTACGGCACCGAAGGGAAGAGAGGGATTGGTAGTATTATTTTGATGAGCCCATCTCCGCTCTTTGCTGTTGGATGTATGTGCAATTGTGCAGTCTTTAATCCGTTTTTCGCCTTTTATGACACCGAAGAGAACAGAGGGGTTGGTAGTATTAATTTGATGAGCCCATCGCCGCTGTATGCTGTTGGATGTTGGTGCAGTATTTAGTCCGTTAGTCGCCTTTTACGACACCGAAGAGAAGAAAGGGGTTGGTAGTATTATTTTGGTGAGCCCATCGCCGTTCTATGCTGTTGGTTGTATGTGCAGTTTTTTTGTCCGTTAGTCGCCTTTTACGACACCTAATATAAGAGTGGGGTTGGTAAAGTATTATTTTGATGAGCCCATTGCCGCTTTATGCTGTTGGTTGTATTTGCAGTCTTTAGTCCCTTAGTCGCCTTTTACGGCACCGAAGGGAAGAGAGGGATTGGTAGTATTATTTTGATGAGCCCATCTCCGCTCTTTGCTGTTGGATGTATGTGCAGTCTTTAGTCCGTTAGTCGCCTTTTACAACACCCAAGGGAAGAAAGGGGTTGGTTTGGTAGTATTATTTTGATGAGCCCATCGCCGCTCTATGCTGTAGGATGTACTTATATGCAGTCTTTTATCCTTTAGTCGCCTAATAGGACACCCAAGGGAAGAGATGTGTTGTTAGTATTATTTTAATTAGTCACAATTACTCATCTAAGAAAAACGATTCTCCCTAGTGAGGAAAAGTACTACTTTCCTCCCGCTCCTCACGCAACTCCAGACCTATTTTCCATCCAATGAAATGTGACGTGACAGGGCAAAATGTCACGTGACCAACCGTTTTCGCACGAAATATGAAATTAATGAAGAAAACTTAGATTAATCATTGGTCTCGCTGCGCTCGACTAGATACCTCCTTCGTACTTGTCAAATGCGGCAACAAATACTACGCCGAAATCGGCGTACCCGAGCCAGTCACACTGACAGCTGTGGGTGAAATGTACGTACCGAATGTTTTATTCAATTTTGGGCTTAATTCAAACTAAAATGGCAGTTTGCGTAGTAAAACTATGTAAAAATAATACTTCTAAAAATAAGAAGGACACTGGGATCACATACCATCAGTAAGTATCGTATAATTTCGAAATTTCATCATAAAATAATATGAACAATAAACGCCATTCAGTGTTACCGCTTATACAAGAATAAAGTCCCCGTGGTTGAGAATTTTATTATGTGAATTTATTTTTATTGTCTTTTATTAAGTATATAGGAAACCTATTTCATTTGTCTTACAAAGTTACTAGGTATATACTTAACCTAGTTCTATGTTATTTCATGTTTACTTATATTTTGTGATCTATAATAAGATGTAAAATTATTTAACCGATGAAACTCAACAACTTTCCATAAGGAACATGGGTCGAAAATTTTTTATTTTTCCCTATACAAAATGCGCAATCAGCTGATTGACTCAAGTATGGAAAAGCTATTTTTTTTCATTTTGACCTAACTATGTTCCTGAAATGTAAACTTTTCGTGTCTGTACTTACATTGAAAATATTTGCGAAAAACATAATCTAGGGGATGAAGAATACGTGAACACTACAATCATTTTTGGAATTTTTGTTAGTCTGTTTGTTTGACGCGCATCACACAAAAACCGCTGGACGGATTTTAATGAAACTAAGAACAGGTGTATAGTTTATGATTCGGGTAATATTATAGGTTAAAGGTTGCTTCACACATATCAGTGAAGCCACAGTTCTGACACAATGTTTTTCATACATTCTCTAAGAACGCATCCCCACTTGTATGTTCAGTGATAATGCTCTCAGTGTCAGTGCCGCCACCGGCAAATCACGGACGTATTCGTTTTGAAAAAGTCATAGACAATGTTTGAAATAATATTTTCACTCCTCTTGCTCAAAAAGAATGTCATTGTAGGCGAGGCTAAAATAGCTTTTCTTGCCCTAGGGGAAAAAGTTTTATTTTTATTTTTGTCTGTCACATGACAATGAGCCTACAAAAACGAAAAAGTATTTAGTCTTATGTAGAATAATCATGAATATAGACTCGACTTATTACTGTTTACCTAGATCAACAACTTTTTTGAGATAGTTATTATTAAAGTTTATGGTAAAATTAGTAATCATTTGAATCTATGGACAACACAGACCACGCCCACACAGTCCACGCTTCAGCAAGAAACAACTGCACAGTCTGCACATGTGCTTAGGTGGTGAGCGTTTAGCCCCGTTAGTCGCTTTTACGACACCAAAGGGAAGAGAGGTATTGGTAGTATTATTTTGATGAGCCCATCGCCGCTCTATGCTGTAGGATGTACTTATATGCAGTCTTTTATCCGTTAGTCGCCTAATACGACACCTAAGGGAAGAAATGTGTTGTTAGTATTATTTTAATAATTAGTCACAATTACTCATGTCAGAAAAACGATTCTCCCTACGGAGGAAAAGTACTACTTTCCTCCCGCTCCTCAGGCAACTCCAGACCTATTTTCCATCCAATGAAATGTGACGTGACAGGGCAAAATGTCACGTGACCAACCCTTTTCGCGCGAAATATGAAATTAATAAAGAAAATAGACTCGACTTATTACTGTTTACCCAGATCAACAACTTTTTTGAGATAGTTATTATTAAAGTTTGTTGTAAAATTAGTAATCATTTGAATCTATTGACAACACAGACCACGCCCACACAGTCCACGCTTCAGCAAGAAACAACTGCACAGTCTGCACATGTGCTTAGGTGGTGAGCGTTTAGCCCGTTAGTCGCTTTTACGACACCAAAGGGAAGAGAGGGGTTGGTAGTATTATTTTGATAAGCCCATTTGCCGCTCTATGCTGATGTATGTATGTGCAGTCTTTAGTCCATTAGTCGCCTTTTACGAGACACAATGGAAGGGAGGGGTTGGTAGTATTATTTTGATGAGCCCATCGCCGCTCTATGCTGTTGGATGTATGTGCAGTCTTTAGTCCATTAGCCGCCTTTTACGACACCAAAGTGAAGAGAGAGGCTGGTAGTATTATTTTGATGAGTCCATCGCCGCTCTATGCTGTTGGTTGTATGTGCAGAATTTAGTCCGTTAGTCGCCTTTTGCGACACCGAAGAAAAGAGAGGGATCGGTAGTATTATTTTGATGAGTCCATCGCCGCTATATGCTGTTCTACGAATGTGCAGTCTTTAGTCCGTCAGTCGCCTTTTACGACACCGAAGAGAAGGGAGGGGTTGGTAGTATTATTTTGGTGAGCCCATCGCCGCTCTATGCTGTTGGTTGTATGTGCAGTCTTTAGTCCGTTAGTCGCCTTTTACGATACCGAAGAGAAGAGAGGGGTTGGTAGTATTATTTTGATGAGCCCATCGCCGCTCTATGCTGTTGAATGTATGTGCAGTCTTTAGTCCCTTAGTCCCTTTTTACGACATCGAAGAAAAGTGAGGGGTTTGTAGTATTATTTTGATGAGCCTATAGTTGCTCTATGCTGTTGGATGTATGTGCAGTCTTCAGTCTGTTAGTCGTCTTTTACGACACCGAAGTGAAGAAAGGGGTTGGTAGTATTATTTTGATGAGCCCATCGCCGCTCTATGCTTTTGGATGTATGTGCAGTCTTTAGTCTGTTAGTCGTCTTTTACGATACCCAAGGGAAGAAAGGGGTTGGTAGTAATAAAAAAACTACAAAAAAAATGAGGTCTAATCATTGCTATACATACCTACCATTTTTCTACAGAAGAAACCTACGTCTAACCTAGTTACATAATAATATATACAATTATATTGATACAGTCATATTCGCTTTTAATTGATAATTTTTAAATATTTTCTGAGCTACATTTATAACCAGCAACTTAACTAATACATCACAGCAAAAATATGTTTCCCATTTACTCGGGTAACAGTTGCCAGATGGGTAACAAAGTTTTCACGCACACTAGCATCCTTGCATATTGTCATAAACACACTACAATAATGAGTTGCCGCATTTACGGAGCTGTGGTTTATAGGTATATAACTTTTTTTTTTTTGGTAAACATATTATCCTTTATTTATATAGCATTGTGAATGCAAAATTTCAATAATAAAGATATTTATACGCAATTACGTCTTCATCGATTGTTAAATACTTGCAATAGTATTTCTTTCGAATGTAACGGTAGACTTCACAGTGACGTAATACCGCTGGCTTGCAGCGTAAATCAAACTACTATGAAAAATTCAGCGAGTCTTCTGGGGTCTCGGTAGCTCAGCGGTTAGAGCAGTGGACCGGCAATCCAAAGGTCGTGGGTTCGAATCCCATTCGAGCTTTCTGAGACTGGTTGATTTTTTTCTAGTAAACATTTTATCCTATATTTATATAGCATTGTGAAAGCAAAATTTCAATAATAAAGATATTTATACGCAATTACGTCTATATCGGTTGTTAAATACTTGCAATAGTATTTCTTTCGAATGTGAGGGTAGACTTCACAGTGACGTAATACCGCTGGCTTGCAGTGTAAATCAAACTACTAGGAAAAATTCAGCGAGTCTTCTGGGGTCTCGGTAGCTCAGCGGTTAGAGCAGTGGACCGGCAATCCAAAGGTCGTGGGTTCGAATCCCATTCGAGCTTCCTGAGACTAGTTGATTTTTTCTAGTAAACATTTTATTCTATATTTAATAGCATTGTGAATGCAAAATTTCAATAATAAAGATACGTAATCTAATATTAATATATGAATGTATTTATTAAGGAGCCATGTGTGTGAGTGTGTGTGTGTGTATGTGTGAATGTGTGTAATTGTGTGTGTGTGTGTGTGAATATGTATGTGTTTGTCGCATTAATGGCAGGCTATTAGTAATCTTTCAATTTCTTCATAGTTGAGACTCTTCAACCAAGTGTTAAGGGAACGTTTTAATTGATTTGCCGTCAGCTGTTTTACATTCTATTACTTGTCTCACTATTTAACTACATGGATGGATTTAACCCTTCATGGATTCCGACGGTGAAATTAACAATTGAAACGTTCGCTAATGCAGCCTCCATTACTTACTAACAACGACGTGTACATTTTGTATGAGGCCGATTATGCCAGAAAGGTCTCGTCGCTTACGAATTTATGCCGGGATGTGCCGCGACACTTCCGGCGACGGCTCTCGGCTGCAACCATTGAGATATTATAACTAGAAACGAAGTCCCGAAGCAATTTTTCGCGCTCTGATATGGATTGTTTGGATTACTCACATTCAGCAGACTTTCTTTCCACATCACAGCTAGAGTTGGCTGGAAGAGATCTCTTCTGGAGATAAGCTCAATTATGTCTTTTGTAATGTCTTTTTCAATGTGTTTTCTTTGTAGGTACAGTCACGAGCAAAAATATGTAAACAATTGTAACTCTTGTGAAAACGGAAAAATAGGCTGTTTTCTATTAGTTGTTATTCAAAATATTTTAGATATTTCGCACTGAGATTTTCAATGTGTATTACAGAACGTACGTGTGAGGGGAAGCACGAAGCCAAAACATGATTGGAAACATTTTGCTCGACAGAAAAAAATCGTGAAGTTACATCTAAAATTGATGGTTAAACAAACTTACCTGAAGTGAAGTTTGACCGTAATTGTACGACACGTTGCATCCGAAAAGATTTATATTCACAAGGTAGTCCACTCTTCAACGTACCAGGCATCCAACATACAGCTTGTATCAAGCGGGGCCAGCCATATTTCACGTACCTAATCAGTTACTTTTAGTGAGCTGGCACACATAAAAACATTTCTTGATATCTCGGGCATTGTGGAAGTACATACTTTTGAAAATAATACGAGTTTATCGACATTATGACAACACTAACAAACAGCTGATCAAACAGCTGATTGGAGTAATGAACTCTGTCTAGTGTTACTTCCTCCTTTGCCTCTGCTGTGACCCTAGTATTTTTGTGCCTATTGTGCTGACTCCACCCGCTTTCAACTATTTATTTTTGATAAAGTTTAAACTTTTAAAGGGTTCCGTGTTGTTATTTTTTTCACTAAGAAAATAAGTTACGACTACCTACTTTTATTTAGTCAATTATTCTCTGTTCCTATCACCAGGTCAGGTCAAGAATGTGTTATCTATCAGGTAAGTACTTTTGACGGTTAATTAGTATGGAGGTACGAATCCAAAACATTTATGATTTTGAGAAAATTAAATGTACTTAAATGTAAAGAGTCGTCTGAGTATTGTTCATGAATTGAAAGGCTTGTCTTACGAAACGCACTGAGAAATGTCTTACTTCGCATAGCATTTCTACTTTGCTTAGACCGCGATTTTCTAAGCGACACATAGACGCTGTGATTGCTGTCTCTTTCCGACTCTATGAATATTTATTTATTTTTTATTTTAATCTTTATTGCACAAAGAAAACAAAATGTACAAAAGGTGGACTTAATGCCAAGTGGCATTCTCTACCAGTCAACCTTAGGGCTAGGCAGAAAGAGTTGTAGGCGGTGCAATTCAAAATATGAAAGAGACAGAGTCAATTCTCAGCGCTGCGGCAGCCGCTACTGCCAAGGCTTTAACTTAGAGAATCGCACTGCTGAACAATAACTAAAGCAGTATTGTTCTGAGGCTTAGACAAGTAAATGTTTGTGAATACGGGTTTCATTCAGCACTGAACTAAACTCACCCGTTTACACGCAGTAAAAAAAACAAAACAGAAAAATCTGTCACCATGTGAGTTTTCATTGTAACTTTTATGTCGGCTCTAAAAAAACAGAAAATAATAATTTTAATAATTTGAACAGTGATAAAAAAAAGACTAAACTAATTTAAAAATATTGCTAGTTTTCTTAACTCAAAGTCTAATTTACGAGCCCTAAAAAGTATGGGCGGTATTAACATAATGGCGGTATTGATACTAGGAGTCACTCCTGGTATGGGCGGAGTCACAAGAAAGCGTGCGCGTGCGTCTTTCTTCTTAATGGGTTCTGTAGCTCATTTTATTTTTCTAACCGCTTTGGTTGACCCGGTATAAATGTAAGCATTCCTGAAATCCTAACTAGTCACACTACAACATAGTTAAACTTTACTAACTAACTAAGTTTAACTATGTTGTATCACACATAGTCACACATAGAATAACATTTTTAAACATCTGTGACATACGTACTAAATAAAACTTACGTGTGATGGAATATTTTATCACTAATTGACTAAATTAATAGCAACAAACCTAAAAATTATACGCAGCGCTTAAGCCAGTTTACACTTTGGTAGTATTTTGTGATGAATTAATAAATAACTTAACTAATTTATAAATTTTGAACCCTAAAAACTACTAGGGTTATGGGCGGTATTAACTTCTAGAACCCCAAGCGGTCGCATGAGACCGCAGTTGACAGTGCGCGTATTTCAGTGCCTTTGTGGGAGCGGGCAAACTACATTTTCCGATTTCTAAGTACCAGGAGTAGGCGGCACACCCCACAATAGCAACGCCCAACGGCACGGTAGGTATTTTTTCGCAGTTGTTTGTGAAAGCTTGCAGAGTGCATACCTACTTTTAGTTATTTTTTTGCTGTTTGGTTTCGATTCGACTACCTATTAAATTAATATGGCATTTCTAAGTATTCAGGAGTATTACGAAATTATTCTTTGTGTCGGAGCAGCTAATGCAGTCTCCGTGGTGCTCGTGAACTGTATCGCGAGAGATTCATCGACGGCAGACCAGAAGCTGAGCAGCGACGCTTGCCATCGGCGGATTGCTTTCGACGAATGATTTTGCGTCTCCAGCAGACTGGATCCTTTCGTGCGACGAGTCCGGAGGTCCAGCCAAATATGCGGGACCCGGGTTTTGATGAGACTGTGTTGGAGCCACTTTTGTAAACTGTTTATTGTGAAGTGCAGTGGACTACACGTGCTTCGCTTTACCTCTCAAGCCCCAAGCGGCAAGAAGTGAATCTTTGTGTGCTGTTTTTATCAGATTTATCTAATGTAAGTAGGTACTGTTGTTTATTAGAAAATTATTATTCTGACTAATGATCAATAGGTAATAAGTTGTAAGAAATACATCGAAATACGAGTAAAATAATACGTGGTGTAATCCGTTAGCATTTTTTCAATTTCCGAGTGAATTGTAACAATATTAGTTTTGTTTACTGTTACATGATAACTTTGTTATTTTTAATGTTTTAAACATTTTTTGACATTTCGATTCCAAGACTGAGAGGTTTTGATTTTAGTTATTTCAAAAATAAGTCATTGTAATCAAGGACCTAGGGTACCTAGTTCTAAGTAGGCGTAGCTACCTTTAGGCCGAGTCCTGAGTCACGGGCGCATCGCGGAGGTGGATTGCGGAGCGTAGAAATAAAGTAGGTATGTAAGCGCCCGCTTGCAGTTTGGACAGGTTCTTACATGTCGAGTAGGTATTTGTTTCGTGCGCGGCGGATTCCGCCTGCGCGATGCGCCGTGACTTAGGACTCTGGCTAAAGGAGGCCACTGACGATCACTTTTTCCCATCAGTTGAACTGACGTCAGTCCAAAATTTGATTGTGAATGTCGTTAAAAAAATTGATTGTATCACCTCAGTTCGATTCGAACTTCTCTAATGAATATTGATCCTTAATGCCGAAAACTAAAGTTCAAAATTGATTGTACCGGCCGGTCGAGAACTGACGAGCCGGAGTGTCGCCATTGAGTGGGAAATCTTTTTGGCGTAAAACCATTTGGAGTGATGGTACAGTTTTACGCCAGGACTGACGCGCAAAACTGATCGTCAGTGGCCAGCTTAAGAGTAGTACGATTATCTATTCTGTGACTACAACTCAAAGTGCTTCGCTTTAGTTGTATTGAGTTATTTCAAAAATAAGTCTTTTTAATTAAGACCTATTTAGGTACCTACCTACTCGTAGGTAAACGTACCTATCTACTTTAGTGTCGAAACAATGTGACTGTAAAATGATAATATTTTTATTACTTTGATAATAATTAGGTACTTAGGTAGGTAGGTACCTACTTAATACAAATTATTAAATCACGAAAGTAAAATAGCTGCCTACTTATCTGTCTTAACAAATCCAACAAAAAATGCCGCCAAGCGACTGCCGACAAACAACCCAGGCGGTTTGTGTCAAAGGTGCCGCCATGGTCAAAGGTTTTTGATTTTCGCCGCCCGCCACCGTCACAGTAAAACCTCTTGTTTGTAAAACTGTGCGCCTGGTAGGAGGCGGGGGCGTGGCGCGGCCATACTAGGGCACGCAGTTTTATAGTCAGGAGGTGCACTATAGGCAGTTATCATACAGAGTTCATGACCCTGCTAGTGATGGGTTTAGTTTGTTCTGATTTTAAATTAACTACAGATTAACTTTGTTTGTAAATTCAAAAACAAATTAAATTGAGCTTATCTTACTAGGGTATTTATAGAAAGGGTCTACACTTGGGATAATTTGAAACACTGGATTAAGGCTGGCCCCGCTTGATACACGCTGTATATTAAGAGCTATCTAAAAGAAATTTTATTAAAAAAAACATAAAACGTTACCCATAGTATAGACACAGGCGCCATCTGTGGTAGAGCCACGCTGCGTTGCAGCACGCATTGGGCCGGCTCGCCCGGCGTAATACCACCCTCTCACGAATATTCGGCGTGAAATAACGGCACTTGGTGCTGTTGTGTTTCGTCCGAACAGTGAGGGTTCCGGAGGCCCCCCCCCCCCCCTCCCAATTCCTATTCCTTCCTTAAACCTATTCCTCCCTTAAAGGCCGGCAACGCATCTGCGATTCCTCTGGTTTTGCGGGTGTCCATGGGCGGCGGTGATTACTTTCCATCAGGTGACCAGCCTGCTCGTTTGCCTCCCTCTTTTATAAAAAAAAAAAAAAATGTAGTGAATACCAACCGAGTGCACAAATTTGTCACCCGCGCTGTCATCGTCATTCACTTTTAGAGCTTTTTTGCAAAATTAATTTATATGGGGCCAGCATGTAAGGGAAGGGAGGGATCTTTATATAAATCTCTTCGGATGCAACGTCTCGTACAATTACGGTCAAACTTCACTTCAGGTAAGTTTGTTTAACCATCAATTGTACTTCGACGTTGCATCCTCGAGATTTATATTCAAGGTAGATGTTTAGAACACAAATTTTGCGAAATAATTTAAGTACCTATATGATTTAATTCAACTATTATAATTGAGTATTTACGAGTATAACCGATTAAATATAATTAGGTACCATATTAGTACAAACGAGTATGATATATTATAATGAATGATAAGCGAGAAATTAATCAATGTAAATAGCCGCTGCAAAGGCATTATAGTCATTCTCAATGGTAAGGGGTCGATTGTAAAACCGTGCAAACACCAGAGAATTACCAGTCCATCCTGCAGTTATTGAAAGGCATTTTCTGTTTGCTGCCGAGGTGGACGTGGACGCGTGTCTTACACGTGTGTGCTGAGAATAAAGAAGTGTCAATACCGCTGTTAAATAGGGTGTTTTTAAACTAACGACTTAATGTAGAACTAGTTGCATCATGAATAGGCTTTAGGTGAGCAATAACCTTTCCGTTCTAGGTTTATCTCTGTAAACTTTAGTCATATCTAAGTAGGACAGTAATGTTTTTGCAGGGCAGATCTCAATCTTATTTAGAAAAAATGGTATAAATAAACAAGGCGGTCATCGCCCTGGAGCAGATGTTATAATTAAATCATCCCCAATGGTTTCGACATAGTTATTATTTATTTTTAAATTAGAAATTCGAAGATAACGTCTGTACTCGTTGTGCGGTTGACAATGCGAGCAGAGTTACTAATTTTTAGTAATAAAGTCCAGAGCAAGTTCCTCATTTGGATATAAATTACTAAGGTGATCGATAACAATCTTTGGATCTCACGTCTCCGAATATTTCGGATGACTAGGTTTAGTCCTGTAAATACCTTTAAAAAATCGAACATCTAAATCAGCTTCACTATAACGTTTGCCCTAAATAGCTAGAGCAGAACGATGCATATGTAATGAACTACAACCAATTTTTGCTGTTAACAGTTAACCGTAAGGAATTTTGATAGAATTGGAAGTGGGGAGTTATAGAAATCAACTTTATAAATATCACAATAACTCCACCATTTCGTAAAAGCGACATTGTATTGTTTTAGTGAAGATGTAGACAATGAGGAAATCATCACCTCGATGGTTTCATTACATAACGATTGTCTTTAAATTGCTTTTCTGATTATTGTGTGCTACCAGGATAAGTTTCTTGCAAAGGGGGTGCTGGGTCCTGAAAGGTGATAATAACATATCGTCACTTGGGCCGAAGTATATTGGTGGTGAGCTACTGAGCTAAGTAGGGAATACCAGGGTTGACTCGGCCAATACGATACGACTAGTACACCAGTGGCTTCGTTGTTAATTATTTTCCTGAAGCATTTTAATATGAGCGAGAAAGGGGGAAAAGCATAAATATAAAATATATTCTAATTTAAGGTGAATGCATTTATGTCAAAAGCATAGGGGTCTCGTTGACATGAGACGTATTTATTGCATTTATAATTTTGGTAAGTAGCAAAGAGATCTTTAAGAGGTGTCCCAAACGATTGAACAATTTTTTCGAACACAGGTGCCGACATTTGCCATTCTGTATCGATATTCATACGCCGTGACTCCTTATCCGCCATGAAGTTATCTTTAGATTTTATGTAGGATGCAAAGACAAATATTTTGCGTTTCTCGCACCATTGCCATAGACGACAAGTGATATTATTTAAAGGAACTTATTGTACTCCACCCATTCTATTGATATTTATTTGTTCAAGAATGCGTTTTCGTTTTCCTATTGGCAATTGCAAACACATATTTTCTGAATTTAGTTCAAAACCGAGAAATTTTCTAGTCTTTTGTGGTTCCAAGCTACTCTTTTTGAAGTTTTTATCAAAGCCTAGATTTTGTAATAAACAAACAGTTTCGAAAACAAAACTTTTACATTCTTCATAAGAATGGCCAAGGCAAAAGATCTAAATATATTAGAATTAAAAAACTAACTTATTTCTTAAAATGATTAACTTACTTATTTCAGCCGAAGAAAAGTTAGGAGTGATAGGTTCAGTAGCTTGCTTTACAGTATTATTAAATGGTATTTTGTAACCAGTAACGTACTGTCAGACTACAGGGTCATTTGCGATTGAACACCATGTGTCAACAAAAAAAAGTTTATACGTACAGCGTGTAAGGTTACCTTGGTTGTTATTTAGGCAACATCGGTCTGTATGACGGTCTCACTGCTGTCGTGGTGTGATAGCGGGCGGACGTCGGTGCTTGCGCTGATCGCCTCCGAGGTGGATACGGGAATCTTTGTTGGCCCGGCCTGGCAACCCATGACCTTGTTGCTTGGATGGGTCTTGCCACATTCCCTGCTGGGCGACGTAGTTCTTAGTGAAGTTGACGGTCCAATGTTGTTAGTATTCCGTATTTGCAAACCAGATTTTTCAGCGGCCTTAGCAGCTTCTATCTTTTCTCTCAAATTTTCTCCAAAAGAGTGTGCGTCTCTTTTAACATCTTGTGTCATTGACAAGAATTTTTTATCAAGAGTAGGCAGGTAGTTTAAGCATTTTTCTATTCATGGTATTTTCATAATGTAAATGCAGCATAATTTGGCCAACTTCAAACTGGTATTAAAGTTGTTGCTAACAGTTCTTTTTTATTATCTTTGTTCATACCATCTATGAGGATTTCCCTAGCGTTTAGAGACCTCTTCTGGTATTTTGGGTCCCAATGATACCTCCTTCACTTTAGAAACTCCAAGAACGTCAAGAAAATCCGACGATATTGGATTTACAACTGGCAACTCCTCTTCTGCGCTTGGATTATTACGACTAGGTATCGCTAGCGTCCTGGATGGTCTGGGTAAGATCCGGACTGTGTACTTGTGCTACGGTCATGACAGATCGTAAGTCTTTTTCAATATTAGATTTATATACGTCCGTTATTTACGGTTCTTTATTGAAATCGGAGTCACTAAGCCTTGTGGTAGGCGAGAGGCCTCGCGCAAACGAAGTCATTTGAAAGGAATGATCAAAGAATAGAATTGCCGTAATCGCGTCACAGCATAGGGTAGGTACCCGTAATATCGATCGTAATCGCGTCACAATACTAGATTTCATATTAGCACTGACCGTAATCACGTCACGGTACTACATAAGGGTAGGTACCCGTAATATTGATCGTAATCGCGACACGATACTAGATTTCATATTAGCACTGATCGTAATCACGTCACGGTACTACATAAGTGTGCAGTATGTAAGGCGAAACTGTAAGATTTTGTAGAAATCACTTGCACACAAAAAAAACACTCCAATAAAAAGATTAGTAAAAAATAAAATAGAATGTAGGTACTGCCTCGCGCAAACGAAGCGTCATTTGGAAGGAATGACCGAGGAATATAATTGCCGTAATCGCGTCACAGCATAGGGTAGGTACCCGTAATATCGATCGTAATCTCGTCACGATACTATATTTCATATTAGCACTGACCGTAATCACGTCACGGTACTACATAAGGGTAGGTACCCGTAATATCGATCGTAATCGCGTCACGATACTAGATTTCATATTAGCACTGACCGTAATCACGTCACGGTACTACATAAGTGTGCAGTATGTAAGGCGGAACTGTAAGATTTTGTAGAAATCACTTGCACACAAAAAAACACTCCAATAAAAAGATTAGTAAAAAAAATAAAATAGAATGTAGGTAACTACTGCCTCGCGCAAACAAAGAGTCATTTGGAAGGAATGACCGAAGAATAGAACTACCGTAATCGCGTCACAGCATAGGGTAGGTACCCGTAATATCGATCATAATCTCGTTACGATACTATATTTCATATTAGCACTGACCGTAATCACGTCACGGTACTACATAAGGGTAGGTACCCGTAATATCGATCGTAATCTCGTCACGATACTAGATTTCATACTAGCACTGACCGTAATCACTTCACGGTACTACTTATGTGTTTTTTACTTTTTATTATTATTTAAAAAAGCTAAATGTCTTATGTATTCTTGAAAATCGATAAATAGTGAAAAAGTCAAAAAATGTGGGTAACCACAAAGGCACTAGCGAAAGTATTAATCGAATTTAAGAAGGAAACGTACTATGAAATATATTTCAATAACGTTTCTACTTTGAATGTCTCACTAAGAGGTTCTGAGTCGTATATTCGCTTACGAATCAAACAGTTTAAAAAAAAAATCGTTTGTCTTTGTAATTTAATCAAAACATCGACAAAATGTAATATTTAAAACACTGACTGACCTGATTTACTTGGCGATCGTCGTTTACGCAGTTTTTCCACATGCGTATAGAATGATTATCCATGCTTCCTTTTGCACATAGTTTTTTGCTACACAAAACACTTTTAGGGTAACGATGTGCGGATGCCCGAACACGGAAAGCGAATGACGATGACAGCGCGGGTGACAAACTCGTGCACTCGGTTGGTATTCACTAGATGGCGCCTGTGTCTATACTATGGGTAACGTTTTATGTTTTTTTTAATAAAATTTCTTTTAGATAGCTCTTAATATGTGTTGGATGCCTGGTACGTTGAAGAGTGGACTACCTTGTGAATATAAATCTCAAGGATGCAACGTCGAAGTACAATTTCATATAAATGCACATTACGACTGTGTTTTACAATAATAATTCAAATAATGGTTTACGTCAGTTTGTGAAAAAAAATTAGAGTATTTTTTATGCACCCCCTTTGCGACACTCGGACCCGTGGGGTATTCCTCAAAGCGCACCTAATATGAAGCGCACCCAGACCAAGCCCAGTGGGTGCGCTTCGAGGAATGAAAAATTAATATTTTAATTATCTATTCTGAAGCGCACCCAACGGGTGCGCTTGGAGGAATAGTTTAGGTGCGCTTGGTCTGGGTGCGCTTCAATTCATCGTACCCGTGACTGTACAATAAAGGATTAATTTACAATCCCTGAGGCGTTCGCAGCCCCTGGACCGCAACTCAGCGTGCAAAAACTTTCTTCGCGGTGACGTCTGTAGTTTTATTACCAATATCTGCAACTCGTGAATCATCAACCCCATTTGTGACTGCACGCGGCGTTTGCACTTTGATTTGATTGTATAAGTAACTGGAAGTGAAGCATTCAAATAATATGTAGGCACTATGATACCTACTGTTTAAGGACCTTTAGTGCCTTTAGGGTATTGAAAAGTGGAAAAAAACGACAGGTCTAACCAATGTGGCGTAGTGGTCAACGCAGCCGCCCGGATTGCAGCCGCAGGACGTGAGTTCGATTCCAACCTGAGGTTCAAATTTCTTTTCAACTTTTTAATATTTAACGGTATGTTTGATTGAGCGTTAATAACGCAAACAAAATTAAATAGCAATAGGTCAAGGATCACAAGACCGCCGGCGGTCGCCAAACAATTGACTTTCAATTGTGTCTGGTTTTACGGTGCTCAAGAGGTTACGATTACGAGTCTAAGGTGTTTGGTAACAGAATATAAACCCGCGACTGGGCCATCCAATAAGTGCAAAGAATAACTATTTAAATGGGAGCAGACAACTGCAAATACTACTTGACCTAAGTGTGTGCCACGCCACACCACTTATTTTTGTAATTTCCGAGCTGCTCCCGTCTAAATATTTGTTGTTTGCACGCAGTTCTAGAGGTACCATGATCGATTCCCAGCGACGGTTATATACATTTTTATTCCCCATACACGTAAAGTAGGTCTGAAGTTGCCTGAGGAGCGGGAGGAAAGTAGTACTTTTCCGCCATAGGGAGAATCGTTTTTCTGACATGTGTAATTATGACTTATTATTTTAAATACTAACAACATATCTCTTCCCTTGGGTGACGTAAAAGGCGACTAACGGATCAAAGACTGCACATACACCCTACAGCATAGAGCGGCGATGGGCTCATGAAAATAATACTACCAACCCCTTTCTTCCCTTGGGTGTAGTAAAAGGCGATTAACGGACTAAAGACTGCACGTACATCCAACATCGTAGAGCGACGATGGGCTCATCAAAATAATACTACCAATCCCACTCTTCTCTTCGGTGTCGTAAAAGGCGACTAACGGACTAAAGACTGCACATTTGTATGTTGGTTGTCCAACAGCATAAAGCGGCGATGGGCTCATCAAAATAATACTACCAACCCCTCTCTTCTCTTCGGTATCGTAAAAGGCGACTAACGGACTAAAGACTGCACATACAACCAACAGCATAGAGCGGCGATGGGCTCACCAAAATAATACTACCAACCCCTCCCTTCTCTTCGGTGTCGTAAAAGGCGACTGACGGACTAAAGACTGCACATTCGTAGAACAGCATATAGCGGCGATGGACTCATCAAAATAATACTACCGATCCCTCTCTTTTCTTCGGTGTCGCAAAAGGCGACTAACGGACTAAATTCTGCACATACAACCAACAGCATAGAGCGGCGATGGACTCATCAAAATAATACTACCAGCCTCTCTCTTCACTTTGGTGTCGTAAAAGGCGGCTAATGGACTAAAGACTGCACATACATCCAACAGCATAGAGCGGCGATGGGCTCATCAAAATAATATTAAAAAACCCCACCTTCCTTTGGGTGTCGTAAAAGGCGCCTAACGGACTAAAGACATTCATGTTTTTGTTTCCGAAATGAAAAGCACGGTGTTTACCTAGGGTGAAAGACTTATTTACTCCCTCGAACTATTGGCGCCCTCGCCTACTTTCACCCCTAGGGTAACAAGTACTATTGTGCTGTGTTTGCAGCAAAGCTTTTTTAAAGTCTATCTGTTATATATCACCATCTATGCTATGTTCCTACTTTTATTAGAGGTGATAGTGCTTTAGTAGTTAGTAAAACTACTTTGCACCCAGATGGGTGACTGCTGTCTAATAATTTCCCATAGTAAGAGATGTAGCTACAGTATTACAAATTGCATAAAAAATACGTTTGCGGATTCTACTGAAACAGGTAATTTTATATAAAAGGAGAATCTCAACATTTAATTTTTTTATTTTTTTTATTGTGTTATAGGCTTGCATTTGTCCAATATCCCACCTAGAATAATAACGCATAGAAAGCGAGAACACGCACGATAAATGAGGCCAGTAAAACCAAGCCATACTGGCTTGGTACCGAAACGGCCCGCGTCAGTACTAATAATCTAAACTTATCTTTCTATCAACAGTTCCAATTTCCTTACTTTTGGGGCAAATCTGATTCCTCTAGCAACATTACTTGTACACTTGTGTACGTGTCGCCGAGATAGTATACGTAACTTACTCCTACATCCATTTTTTTCTTGCCTCACGCCATGATAGTTTTCTCATACGAGACTATCGTTCTATGCGTTATTATTCTATGACCCCAATATTGTACCTTCCCCAGATGGGTGACTGCTGTCTATTAATTTCCCATAGTAAAAGATGTAGCTACTGTATTAGAAATTGCATAAAAATACGTTTGCGGATTCTACTGAAACAGGTAATTTTATATAAAAGGAGAATCCCAACATTTTTTTTAATTTTTTTTATTGTGTTATAGGCTTGCATTTGGCCACTATCCCACCTGATGATAAGTGACGATGTGGCCTACGGTGGAACATGCTTGCCTAGAAGTAACCTGTTCACTCGTGATTTGAAGACCCCATTATCGCCGACTCTGGCATAGAGTTCCACAGCTTTGCAGTACGAATGATAAAAGTAGACGCAAAGCGCTTCGTACGCATATGCGGAATCTCCGCAGTGAATCTATGATGTCGCTCAGTTTGTCTGGTTGTCCTATGGTAGAAAGGGGATGGAGGGTGGCGCCTATGTTCTAAGCTCTGCAGCTTGGCGTCAAAAAGGTTGTCATCGTTGATGAGTTTTCTGGCTCTCCTGTCAATCGACTCCAGTGCCCCAAGTTGGTATTTAACGGATCCGTCCCAAAGGTGAGAACAGTACTCAATACACGACCGGACTTGTGCTTTATATAAAGTAAGCAGTTGTCCCGGTGTGAAGTACCTTCTCACCTTTGAGAGGATACCCAGCTTTTTTGAGGCAAGTTGTGACTTTGACTCCAGGTAGGTAGGAGTTAAAGTTCAGAGTAGATGTTACGGCGAAAGGCGTTCGCAGTAACAGCGGCGAAATAAAAGATGTGGGTTGGGTAGGTTATGGATAGTGAAGTACTTACAGGGATACACAGGAACCTGGAGACGAGCTGTCCACGGTCGGCGGGGTAGGTTGAGTTCCTGGCGCACAGTCACTACACTAAACAGTTCACTAGGGGCACTGGTTAAGGGCGTTTAGGTCGAGCTCTTCACTTTAGGTTCAGGAGTCACTATAATAAGGCAGATAGCAGCGCGCGTATATTGTGGGCGTCTCGCGTTAGCTAGCAGACAGACTCATCGCGCGCTCGGCTCACCAAGCTAGCGGCGGCGGGGTCGCGCAGCGGTGGCGCCGCGGCAGACAGGCGGACGCGGTCGTCAACAACCGCTGAGTCAACCGCCATACCGATGGCGGTACGGTTTGAAAGGCCGTCCCGGCTTTGGCGGGAACATCCTCCGGGGGCCAGGGGGGGCTCATCCACTGGGAGCCTGGCGATCCGGAATACAGGCCTCCGAAGATGTCCATTCGCGGTGTCCAGGTCTACCACCCGCACGACGCCATCCTTCCCAGGCAGGGTGCGAGCAATGCGCCCCAGTCTCCATTGGAGGGCAGGCAGGTTGTCCTCCTTGATGAGGACGAGCTCGCCAACTCGGGGAGGGGAGGATGGGGACAACCATTTGGAGCGGGTTTGGAGGGTATGAAGGTAGGACTGGGTCCACAGCGTCCAGAAGCGCTGGGAAAGAGCCTGTACCATTTGGAATCGCCTACGTGTGGAGATCGGCCTATCTTCCACGGATAGTTTGGGAAGGGCCGTTAGTGGGCGGCCTATGAGGAAATGTCCGGCTGTAAGCGGCTCAAAGTCTGATGGATCAGACGAAAGTGGGCAGAGAGGTCTAGAGTTAAGGACAGCTTCGATTCGTGCCAAAAGTGTAGAGAATTCCTCGAATGTGAGGTGCTGTTCGCCAATTACGCGATATAAAAGTTGCTTTGTTGATTTTACGTTGATCTCATGTAACGCACCGAACCATGGTCCCTTAGGGACGTTTAACAACCAAGTAATGTGCTGACCAGCGAGCTTGTGCGCAATCGTATCATTGTTCAAGGCAAGAAAGTTTTGTACTTCGATGAGCTGATTTCTAGCGCCTACATAATTTGTACCGCAGTTCGAGCGGATGAGAACCGGGGCACCGCGGCGTGCTATAAAACGCTGTTATGCCGCGAGGAACGCTTCCGTGCTGAGGTCCGAGACCGGTTCTAAATGAACCGCCTTAGTCGAGAGGCACACGAATATACAAAAGTACGCTTTTAAGAGTTTAACATTACGTAGGGTACTAGATTTAACGAGGAATGGTCCGGCAAAATCGGTCGTGACTTGACTAAATACTGGCTGAGGCGTAACTCTATCGGCTGGCAGGTCGGCCATGAAGGGCGCTTGCGGCTGGGCCCGGCATCGAAAGCATCTAATGCATTTAAAAACTCGGTGTCTAATAATACGGCGCGCGGACAATATCCAAAATTGTTGGCGTAGGATAGCGTGTAAAGTGTCAGCGCCAGGATGGCAGTGTATTTTGTGGTAGTGGTCAATGATAAGGTCTACAAGTGGGCTAGAGCTGGGAAGTATGAGCGGGTGCTGCGCGTCATATCGGATAGACGCATGGGACAGTCGTCCACCAACTCTAAGGAGCTCATCTTTAATGAGAGGTGACAGCCCCTGGAGTCTGACGGAGCAGATTTTGCCAGTTTGAAGGCGGTGGATGTCCTCCGCAAACTCATTGTGCTGGACACTGCGCACCCAGTAAAGTAGGGCCTCTCTTCGTTCACTGACGTACAAGGGGCCTGAGCGTCGCGAATCTGGGTGGTGTCTGCAGTTGTGCAGAAAGCGTTTTAGACAAGCTGTCACTCCGACGAGCTTGTCTAGTGAACTGAACCGAGTGAGCAGGTCAAAGTCAAGACCGGGCACTGTGACCAGTGACGGGACGTGTTTGGGCTTAAGGCCGGGCAGGGCGTGATGGCCCAGAGCTAAGGGCATTGCAGGCCAAGACTCACAAGGCTGTCCAAGCCACGTGGGAGACCACCATAGGTCGTGGGCTGACAGGGATTGCGCAGACATCCCTCTGCTTGCGCAATCTGCCGGGTTGAGCTCGGAAGGTACGTGTCGCCAGGTACATTCTGGTGAGCCTGAGCTGATTTTGACTACCCTGTTGGCTTCAAAGGGTTGAAGACGGTGAGGCGGTGTATTGAGCCAGGCCAGGACTATCGTACTGTCTGACCAACATATGTGTTGTTGTATACTGATATGGGCCGATAACTGAACCGACATACGGATCATGAGCTGGGAGAGTAGAGTGGCGGCCGACAACTCTAACTTGGGGATTGTGAGGCGGTTCTTGATTGGTGCGACTCGCGACTTGGCGACAATCAAGTGTACCAAAGTATCTCCGGAGGCATCGAGCTCATGGAGGTAAACAACGGCGGCAAACCCGGCTTCAGAGGCATCTGCAAACCCGTGAAGCGAGTATGCAGCTGAGCCTTTGTTTGCACAAATGTGCCGAGGGAAGCGAATGCTAGACAACAGCGGCAGATCCTCTGAGATGTGGTGCCACTCCGTTTGTACTTCAGAGGGAGTGGGCTCATCCCATTCCAGCTTCAGTAGCCACAATTGCTGAAGCAGCAGCTTTGCGCGGAAGATAACGGGCGAAACCCAGCCGTTTGGGTCATAAAGTGAGGCTACGGTGCTTAAAATAGACCGCTTTGTGACATGTGTGATGGGGGGCAGAGAGATGCGGTAGGTGAACTCGTCTGACTGAGGGCTCCACTGTATACCCAAGACCTTAATGGACGTGGACTCTGGGTTCATGTCGAAGTCCTTGGGCATGTCGCATTGGTTGTCGGGAAATCTCTCGAGCAGCTTAGGCGAGTTAGATGTCCACTTACTGAGCTGAAAGCCGCCTAGGTCTAGCAGACTTATCAACTCGTCCTGAAGTGCTTGGGCGGATTCAACCGTGTCATGACCACACAAGATGTCATCAACGAAGATAGACTTGCGAAGAACCTGAGCGGCTCCAGGGTAGCGATGGCCTTCATCATCAGCCAGCTGGAGCAGGGTGCGGATTGCATGATATGGGCTTGATCTTAAGCCGTACGTGACTGTATTGAGGGCGTAGGTGAGCAGAGGGTGATCTGGTGAGGACCGCCATAGTATCAGCTGATACCGTCTCTGGTCTGGGGCAACCAGCACATTTCTGAACATCCTCTGGATGTCAGTGCTGAAAACGACTGGATGCGTTCTGAAGGACATGATGATGTCCACAATGTCCTGTTGAAGGGCGGGGCCTGTGTGTAGGCATTCATTTATGCTGACACCATTGGAGCTTTTGCAGCTACCATCAAAAACAATGCGCAGCTTGTCCGACCCTGACTTAAATACGCCATGGTGAGGGATGTAGAAGTGAGGTTTATGGGCGAATGTATTTGGGTGACAGGGAGCCATGTGCCCTAAGTCGATGTATTCGGCCATAAAGTCGACGTATTTAGAACGCAGAGACGGGTTCGCCATTAGCTTCTTCTCAATATTGAGGAATCTGCGTAATGCGATAGGGTGAGTTTTGCCTAGTTGAGGGGCGTCCTTTAGAAAGGGCAGAGCGACCGTATATCTGCCTGAGGGATCGCGTGTAGTGGTAGAGCGGAAGATTTCCTCGCATTGATCCTCCAGGGGATCATTATGAGTGTGAGATTGAGGGAGGGGCTCCTCAGACTCCCAGAACCTTTCCAGACTCTGACGTATGTCCTGGGCTGATTCAGCTGAGTCTGGTTGTGAGCTGACGACGTGAGCTGAGTTAACCTGCTGCGCCGGCTGCGCATACAAGTCCTCAATGGGTCCTATCAACGCGAAGTCGAAAATCGTGCCGAAGGCTATGGGCTTGCCCGGGCCCAACGAGACCTTAGTCCCGTCCAACACTTGACCAAGAACGTCCGACCCCAATAAGAGGTCGATCGGGGCTGGTGTGTGGTAAAGCTGGTCAGCCAATGGCACGGGTGGCTGGCCTAGTACGTGGGAAATGTTTGGTACCTTCTCTAAGGGAAGGTAGCCAGTGACGTTTTTTAAAATGTGAGCTGTGGCAGTAATTGTAGGAGTATCATTGTGAGTGGGTCGGCATACTATTGTTATTGCCGCCTTTGACTCATGTTTGTGCTGATTCCCAACTCCTGTAATTTTTAAAGAAGTGGGTTTTGATGGCAGGTTCAAAAGTCGTGCCATGCGTGACGTTATTAACGTCAGCATACTGCCACAGTCCAATAAAGCTCTGGCTGTGTGAAGATGGCCATGTACGTCCGCGACTCTTAGTGAGACGGTTGGCAACAAAATGGGTGTGCCAGTGGGCACAGAAGGTGAGTGAGCTGATTGAGTATCAGCTGAAATTGTATGAGCTGAGTATGTATCAGCTGTGTGGGCATGGGTTGACTGTGCATGGGCTAAATCTACCTCTTCGCTAGGGTGCTGGTTAAGGGCGTTTAGGTCGAGCTCTTCACTTTAGGTTCAGGAGTCACTATAATAAGGCAGATAGCAGCGCGCGTATTTTGTGGGCGTCTCGCGTTAGCTAGCAGACAGACTCATCGCGCGCACGGGTCACCAAGCTAGCGGCGGCGGGGTCGCGCAGCGGTGGCGCCGCGGCAGACAGGCGGACGCGGTCGTCAACAACCGCTGAGTCAACCGCCATTCCGATGGCGGTACGGTTTGAAAGGCCGTCCCGGCTTTGGCGGGAACAGTAGATGACAGTGTCATACCAAGAAGCTCGAGGTCATAAATAGGTACAAAGACACTTCGGAAAGTAGGAGTCATGTTGAACGGACTCCGTTTAGCGGAGAATAGACACGCCTGTGTTTTGGTGGCATTGAACTTGACCAGGTTCGCGTCACCCCAGTCGGATACTTCCTTCAAGGATGTGTTCAAACGCTCGACCATGACCTCTCTTAGAGACTGAATCTCAGCTCCACTAGTACGTGCGCTGGATGTGTAACTCTCTAAGACAGTGCTGTCATCTGCATACCCAAGTATACCGGGTTTCAACAGGTCGTTGATATGCAGCAAAAAAAGTGTCGCAGAGAGTACTGACCTCTGAGGGACCCCAGCGTTTATCGCTAGTTGATCGGATGAGCAGCCATCAATGACTACTCGAATCGATCGGTCCCGCAGGAAGTTTAATATCCAAGCACACAGACCAGCAGGTAAGCCAAAAGATGGAAGTTTACTAATAAGGCCGTCGTGCCAAACTCTGTCAAAAGCCTTCGAGATGTCGAGGAAAACGGCAAGCGTTTCACCGTATCTCTGGATTGCTTCGCTACAGATGTGAGTGACGTAAGCTAGTAGGTCTCCAGTGGACCGGTTTCGGCGGAAGGCGTATTGACGGTCACTAAGAAAACTGTTCGCTTCTAGATACGAGCCGAGTTCTATATGAGCCTGTTATTTAGAACACGTTCCATAGTCTTACAGAGAATGGAAGTGACTGATATTGGCCTGTAGTTGGCGGTTTCAGCACGACTACCCTTTTTGGGCACTGGTTGCACGTCAGCTGACTTCCATGCTTTAGGCACGATACCGATATAATTGTAAATAAGTATGTTAAAGTTACATACTGAAATAAATAATTTGAAATTTAAAACTGACGACCTCCTTGGTCGAGTGTTTAGCACGCCGGGTCTGGCGTCACGCCATCTCTGAGGTCCCGGGTTCAATTCCCGGTCGGGTCAATTTAGAGAAAAACTGTTTTTCTAAATTGATTTCGGGTCTGGGTGTTTTTTCTATGTTAATGTATATTTATCCGTTATATTACCATGTTAACGAGTATCAAATGAATACTCATCTTGGTCTAGATAATTGGTGTGAGCGTAAACAAATTTAATTAAAGTAAAATTAAAATTTTAAATACGAAATTACATTACGAACGCCGACAAAAAGTGCATTCGTTAGAAAAAAAAAGTAGATATACCTACAAGAAAAAACGAACGCGTTGAAAACCTTATATCCAATAAAAAGAAAAAATAATAGATGCGCTGTTTATGGTAGGTACTTTTAGTTTGATTATTTTCAGTGTGCGGTAGGAATGTGATGTTTCGATGTATGGAATGAGAACCTTGACCCATTATCAGCCTATAAACGTCGGGTGCTGGGCACAGGCTTACCCACATGGACCACAGCACATGGAGACTGGACCATAGCCCATCACGTTGATCCAATGCTTATTGGTGATTTTTTTTTCTAGTAAACATTTTATCCTATATCTATATAACATTGTAAATGCAAAATTTCAACAATAAAGATAGCTTATTGGTGGCTTTGCGATTTATACAACGTTAGTCGGGAAGGGGGTACTAAGCCGCGGACAACTGAAAGTGCTACTATCAACTGTTATATTGCAAATATAAACTTTGCGAAAAACATTCTTAATTTATGCATATTCTTATTTAAAAAATTTACAACCATGAATAGGGGCAGGGCTAACGCCACTTGTTCACCCCGGCAATGAACTCAATGAACTCAAATCTGTCTCTCTCTCCAAACAGCTGACTGCCAGGGCTACCACAGCGTCATTTCTTATGAAATCTTAAAACAGCTGTTAATCTAAAATTAAGTATATTTTTTTTAGGAAAAGCTCTTAAAGACAAAAGTTATTTACTATCATGTGTACTTTACCCTCCTTTCGGCTCAGTACCCCCTTTCCGACTGCATGACGTTGTAGAATCTATATCTAATCTACAATGTAGATTATAAGATGATACAAAATTGAGGGTTAAAATTACTCGCATCCGTAGGTTTACCCTTGAGACCCTACACGTACTGACCCCTGGGTGGTGCTAAATGAGCACTGACTGATAGAGTAGTAGAGCCACGCTGCGTTGCAGCACGCATCGGGCCGGCGTAATACCACCCTCTCACGAATATTCGGCGTGAAATAATATTAATTAATAATTAATTAATATAATATTAATGAAATAATATAAAGCACTTGGTGCTGTTGTGTTTCGTCCGGCCAGTGAGGGTTCCAAGGCCCCCCCCTCACCATTCCTATTCCTTCTTTAAGGCCGGCAACGCGTCTGCGATTACGCTGGATTTGTGGGTGTCCTTCGCAACGGTGATTACTCTCCATCAGGTGACACGCCTGCTCGTTTGCCTCCTTCTTAAAAAAAAAAAATATAACACTAGGTTTGTGATAATGGGACGAATGTTTAAATTTTTTGTCTTAGGCAATCGTTTACTTACCTATTACCTGCCTAAACATAGAAATCTATAAAACTGGTCCAGTCAAAGAGCTATAGGTTAGATATATAGCTAGGGTCCAGTTATAAAAAGTGTCAGCTAACATCTGTACAGAAAACATCATAAATACGGTAGCGAGCTGTTAATTAGACGTTTTGTAAAAAAAAATCCTGATTATCAATGCATTCGGCAGACCCTTTTCATTAAAAAATACGCCATACTTAACTATTTACACATTATAGTAATACTCTACTGCATGTACTAATATTTTCTTGTTTTCTAATTGATCTGGGTTTCTTTGACATCGCGCTGGTGTCTCAACTGCGGCCGGGACGCTGCGCAACCAGCCCGGTGCCTGGACGGGCAACCTTGGTGCTTTACACAATTGTCATACGGCGCTAAACAAAACAGGCTATCAGTATAAAAAGATAACAGTCAGTGGTACAGGCATCAGTCTATTGGTTCCGTCCATCGGGTCAGTAGCAGTATGAAGGCTTTAATATTTTGTGGGGTAGCGTTGGCGGCGCTGGCGTACGTCAGCTGCCGGGAGGTTAGCCGTGAAAAGCGGGACGCTGACCTCGAGGAGGCGGCGTCCCACCACGGCGGCAAGTGGGACAAGGGCGGTGGCCACGACCATCACGCCCACCACCACCACGACCACGGCGAGAAGGGCCACAAGGGATACAAAGGACACCACCACCACGAACACGGCAAGAAGGGACACCATCACCATGAGGGACATAAGGGCCACCATGATGAACACGGCGGCCACAAGAAACATCACCACCACGACGACGGCCACCACCACGAGCACCACCACGGCGAGAAAGGTCACAAGGGACACGGCCACAAGGAAGAAGGCCATTACCACAAAGGTCACTCCACCAAGGGCCACCATGGGGTGCACAAACATGACGAGTTTAAGAAAGAGAAGCATTTCCACGACCACCACCATGAAGGCGGTCACCACGAAGGACATGGGGGTCACCACGAGGAGCACGGCCACAAGAAGGGCGGCGGCCACCACAAGGGACACAAGCACGGCGGCCACCACCACCACGAGCACGGCAAGAAGGGACACCACGAGAAGGGAGGACACCACCACGACCACAAGGGCCACCACGACGAGGGCGGCCACCACGAGCATCACCACCACCACCACGACCACGGCAAGAAGGGCGGCCACGAGGACCACAAGCACTGGGGCCACAAGAAGGGACATTAACCAGACATTTCCTGCATGTCGAAGCAATATTGTTAGGTCTTTAACTTAGTTTATCTAATTTAGGCTTACTCTGTTAAGTTTTGTACCTATTGTTCTATTGACTGTGATGACTGTTATTAAAAAAACCTATTCGTAACTAAAGTCAGTTTATTCGATATGTTGGAAAATTCATAAAGCCACTCGTACCTGCACACAACTCAAGAAAATTCAATGAGCCAATTGAAATAAGTGGATTCTCCCCGCCAATTTGCGATAGTAAAACAAACTTATCAATTTCACATCACGTTTCGACAACAAAGTTATATAAAATTGTTGGCGGTGTGGTCTGTTGGCAACGGCTCCCAACCAGATAAGTAACTCGAGTTGAGAAACTAGAGCGGTGCCCGAGACTGGCCTACTTAAGCGGGCTACGAATTAGTCTTGGTAGCAATGCAATCGAGCGTTTCCTATAGAAAACACTTGCAGTGTCAATGGAATTGATAACGTTTCTCAATGTCGATAGTTCGCCGTTCGGTGCAACGAAACGAGCCTTTTTGGCAATCGGCTAATCTTGTCTGTCTTAAACATTCCGAACATGTAGGAAGAAAGCCTTTAACACAGAGTCTCCTTGTTTGTGATACTTACATCTTTCAAAGTGTTTCCTCAAATTTGAACTTTAAAAAATAATTGTTTTAAATTGGTCTGAAGAGTGTTTTTCTTAACATAAAGTAAAGCAGTTTGTTTCTGCAGTAAAAAAAAGCAAAACAAAAATCTAGCTGTTCTTAAAAAGAACAACATGTTGATACAAAGAACATTAACTTATTAAAGACTAGCGACCCGTCCGCGAATTTGTAAGCGCGAACGTAGCCCGTGACGAATTTTTGTTTTCATACTCCGTCTCGAAGGACCAAATGTAGAGGTATTATCCCTTACAGTGTTATGCTGATGCTGTGCTAGGAGATGCTAATAAACGTCGGGAGATGCTGTGATAAAAATGATAAATCGACCGCGTTATTATTGGAATGCGTTTATTGCACTGATTCATTTTTGGCCTACTTACGAAGTAAATCGTTACGCAGTGGCGTAAATGCTTTTTATTTTTTTTATTTTTTATAAAAGAAGAAGGCAAACGAGCATGCTGGTAACCTGATGGAGAGTAATCACCGCCGCCCATAGACACCCGCAAAACCAGAGGAATCGCAGGCGCGTTGCCGTCCTTTAAGGAAGGAATAGGAATTGTGAGGGGGGGGGGGGGGGGATGGGCCTCCGGAACCCTCACTGGCCGGACGAAACACAACAGCACCAAGTGCCATTATTTCACGCCGGATATTCGTGAGATGGTAGTATTACGCCGGGCGAGCCGGCCCAATGCGTGCCGCAACGCAGCGTGGCTCTATCACTCAGATAATGTGCTACATTATAATAAATGCATGCAGTTTCATAATGTGCTACATTATAATAAAAGTATGAAGTTTCATAATGTGCTACATTATAATAAATGCATGCAGTTTCATAATGTGCTACAAATAAATGCATGCAGTTTTATAATGTGCTACATTATAATAAATGCATATACGATGAATTTTACACATACAAACCTTGTCCTGACAATTAATTGCAACCACACAAAAAAGAATTAGGAAAATTCATCTGGTCAAAATTGATGCGCGAACATACATACATTCGTGGCAATTGACTTTTTATTTCTAAAGAATAAGCTCAGTAGGGTCCACGTTAACTTTAACCTAGGCTTTAACTAAAGAGATAAGGGTAGATAAAGTAGCTAATTATTACTTCTGACGCTCCTTGGCACTATACTGATTATATCTAGGAGATGCGGTCGCCCGCGAGTGCCAATTGAGTGGACTAATGGAAAGGAGACAATAATCTCTTTATCAGCAGTTAATACGGAACTCTGCGCGAGCCTTTCTACGAACTTCCAGTATACTACTACTACTAACTGCGGATTTCGCTCGGCACCGCGTACACCATTTAGCAAATTATTGAGGTCGTGCAATAAAGTTCTTCCTATTGTGGCCACTGAAACTTTTGCTGGTGTTCCTGATAAGAGTGAAATGTTTTAATACGAGTACAAAACAATTGGAAAATGTTAGGTTTTAAGTTAAATATTAATGTTTTTTTTCAAACAAATGGAATGATATTCTAACAGGGGTACTGTACCTAATTATAATACTTTACTGATCATTAAACTATACTCTTGCGGATGCGAAGATGTGAAACAGATTTAGTCTCTGGATATTACTCGGTTTCGTTGGGCGGTAGGGCTTGTTGGGTCTGCCTGGCTAGCAACCACCATCTTATTTAAAATAATGTCGCTTTAATATCAATATTTGTAACATTGTTGAGTTCCGGCAGATACATGATAGCCAGTTCCGCAGTAGTTGAGGATTCCGGATAAAGTGTGCTTCCATCTTCGGTCGCTCTTCGATGAAGGTCCAGTGTTAACTCGTATCTAAGTGAATAAAAAAGAGTATTTCCCAAAAGAGAGATGACAAAAGTGTGAAGTTGATTTTTAGCAAGCAATTTGGAGTTAATTATTTCAATGTCGTTAAGGACAAATTCCTGATATTTTCAAGAATCCTGTTTTCAGTATTTTTAGCTTAGCGACAGACATGATCGACAGACAGACAACGACGCCGCGTCCGCCCGCCTAACAGATCAAAGTAAAACCCGGCCAAGTGCGAGTCGGACTCGCCCATGAAGGGTTCCGTAGCGGCAAGCAACATCATATAAAGCCATATCTTAAGAGATTTTCAGTCTCATCGTAAGATAGAGACTTAAGCCACGAAACTAGCTCTTGCTTGCAAGCTCGGTAGGTCATATGATATATTTTTGTTCCTTATTAATACGGTTGTATAGATGAGAAGATAGGTGCAAATACTGGTTTTGGGCAAAATGCGTACATGCACGTTTCGTCATGGCCACATTATAATTTCTCCTTTTGCCTGTGATAGCAATTGGATTAAATTCAAGTAAAGCGTGTTTTTTAAGGACGATGTGCAAAACGAATAATTTCCTCATGGTAAGTGAATCAGCTATTGAATAGAGTGCTTGAGTGGAAAATTGGCGCGATTTAAAAACATCACCATTAATAAGGCTCTTTGCGCTCGTTCCACCTCTAAAAATTTAGTTTTCGAAGCCCCACCCCATATTGCTATACAGTATATTGAAACCGACTGTGCCAGAGCAACATAAACCTGATTAATTAGTTTCTTGGTGGCTACGAGTCGAAGTATTTTAAAAACCCACATCAACTTCCGCAGCCTCCCAGCAACCAGATCAATTTGAGGGTGCCATGACATTCTCTGGTCAACCAACATACCGAGATATTTAGTCGACTTAACTTTTGCTATGGAGGGACAGGAGCAGCTAGTGTTTTGAGCATGTTTGGTGTTATGTATTTTAATTTCATACGTCGCTTCGGGTTGATACCTATCATTTATTGAAAAACACATGAAATTGGTCTTCGATGTATTTAACGTAAGTAAGTTTGCTCTAAGCCATCCAGAAATTTCAGTCATACCCTGTTCTGCCATAACCCATACCTCACTCCAGGATTTACCAGTAAAGGCAACGGCGGTGTCATCTGCATATGAAAGAAGTTTAGCATTCCGAATCTTCATATTACATAGGTCATTAATATCAGTAGGAACAGAGTCGGACCCAGCACGCTTCCCTGTGGGACGCCGTAGGTGAAGTGGGTTCGTTCACTAACCGTTTGACCTACTTTTAACCTTTGCGTCCTTCCAGTAAGGTAGTCCCTGAAAAGACTAAGCGGCGTACCCCTAATACCGATGTTTTCTAACTTATTTACTAGGATAGGGACCGAAACAGTGTCAAACGCCTTTTTTAAGTCTAAAAAGACAGTCAGACATTTCATTTTGCAATCCAGTTGTTCAGTAATTTCCGATGTAAGCGCCTCAATGGCGTCAACTGTAGATTTTCCAGAACGAAAGCCAAATTGTGAGTTCGACAAAATGTCGTATTTATTTAAATAGCTAAACAGTCGTTCATTTAATAGTTTTTCTACAATTTTGGATATCGAAGGCAAGACCGAAATTGGCCTGTAATTACTAGCATTATCCGGTTCCCCTCCTTTATGAACTGGCGTTATAATTGATTCTTCCAATAGGTTTGTTAAATGGGTTATGATAGGCACCACTATATCCTTGGCGAGTTTAAAAAAGCTATTTGGGATGTTATCCCATCCTGGAGCACTATTTGACTTCAACCCCATTAAGACTGAATGAACTTCATTAGCATCAGTTTCAAGAAGAGCGAAAGAAGTGAGTGAATTGAGTGAATTCCCACCGGAAAGGCCAATGCTTCGCTGAGTACCATCTGGTTGGTCAATGGCGTCAGCTAGTTTTTTCCTATATTACTAAAATAATCGTTAACAAAATCTATAGACTCCAGTGGGGAGGGTTTAATACCTAATAATTTTTAGTTATCCGACTTTGACTTTTTGAGATTTGCAATAGTGGCTATATTTTTCCAGAGGTTTCTAGAGTCACCTTTAGAGTCCCGCAATAATTTCCTTTCGTAGTTTCGTTTCAGTTTTTTGACTAACTTATTACAATAATTGTGGTATCTTCTATAAGTAACTCTAAAAACCTCATCATGAGGATTTAAACGAAGTTTGTATTGCATATTATTTCTATTTCGACTGCATCTCAATACACCCGTGGTTATCCACGGTTTAGTAATGCGCTTGCTTTTAGGGATTTTTATTTTACTCGTATTTTCATTTAAGGATTTATTAATCTTATATATTTTATTTATTAATCTTTGCGTGACTATCTCGGGATCGTCACAGAACAACAACTCAGCCAAATTTTTTTCCATTAAACTTTTAAGTGCATTGTCATAATCTGTAACTCATTTTATTTTAATACAATTACTTTTTGTATTTAAACCGGCCAGATGAAGCAGAGTCATAGCATGATCAGTAATGGTAGTATTTAGGACTGCGACTTTAGCAACCATATTATTCTTATCTATTTTAAGCATGATGTGGTCCAAGGAGTTACTCTCTCTGGTAGGTAAGTTATGTCATTGCATAATACTATGAGTTCCTAACATGTCAAGATAATTAGATCTTTTTTTGCGTTCATAGCTCTGCTCGGCATATCGGGGTATGGTGTTTATATTAATGTCTCCAGCTAGAGTAATGCATTTGTGTACCTGTAAAATTTCTAAATGCGCATTTAGTGAACCAATAAAACCATCAGCATTGTTATTTGATGGCGATGGATATAAACCCAAGATAATATTATCATTTATTTTAATTTGAACACAAGATGCATCCTGTAGATAAATCTCCTTGACATCAGCATTGACGTTATTTCTAACAAAAGCTACGACACCGTCATTCTGATTTAAATACCGCGTTGAGATAAATGATCTGTAGTTAGGTAAAGTCGGAATTGGTTTGTGTTCGCTAAGCCAGCATTCCGTTAAAAGTACTATTTCAGGATCGACTTTAAGCTGGGCCATGCAAATAGTTAGGTCATCAAGGTTATGATAGATACTTCTAATATTCTGGGCTATTACTACAAAGTCTTTGTTTCATATCTGTAGAATTTTGACTACATCTTCAATATTACGTTGTATAGCTGTAGCAATTTCTAATTGATCCAAGTCTGTTATTTGGCCGTATTATTCTTTATGTTCATATGGGATAGTATTAGTGGTAGCAACTGATTTCATGTGAAAAGATTTAAATGTATTGTATAATAAGGTGACCTTTTTCAAGCATGCAAGTTCAAATGTGTGTGTGCGTATTTGCGCGTATATTAGTATGTTAGTATGAGAGTGTATTTGTGTGTGTAGGTGTGTGTGTGTGCGTATTTGTGTGCATTATAAGTATCTCAGAATAAGTGTGTATTTGTGTGTGTAGGTGTGTTTAAGTGCGTTTGCGTATTAATGTATTTATTAGTATGCGAGCAATTAAATTAAGTTGTTTACATGGAAAAAATGTAGTGTTTGAAGAACACATTGGGTTCAATTGAGCAATCTTTGTACTCAAACCCATAGGTACACATAAATTATTAAAACATTTCTTAAAGCCAATAAAGTAAGACAAAACCGTTTCACATCAAACGGTGAGCATTTGCTGGTGGGGACTTAACAGAAGAGTCATAAAACTTAGGTAAACCATGGAAAATATGTATGATAGAAACGGTTTATGGGAGTTACGATTAAATAACAACATTATATATAAGAAAACACCAGGTAGTCATTTATTCATCAGCTGTTGAACCTGAGCTTCCGATTTATAATAGTGTAGTGATAGCGTTTAATAATAGTGTATTTTTTGTAATTTATGAATTTATGACGTATTAAAAAACCTACTTACTAGATCTCATTCAAACTAATTTTTGGTGGAAGTTTGCATGGTAATGGACATCATATATATTTTTTTGTTTTATCATTCTCTTATTTTTGAAGTTCCAGGGGGGGGGGGGGGGCACACCTTTTACCACTTTGGAAGTGTCTCTTGCGCAAACTATTCAGTTTAGAAAAAAAATGATATTAAAAACCTCAATATCATTTTTGAAGACCTATCCATAGATACCCCCACGTATGGGTCAGATAAAAAAAATAATTGAGTTTCATTTCTAAGTATGGGGAACCCCCAAAATTTATTGTTTTTTTTCTATTTTTGTGTGAAAATCTTAATGCGGTTCACAGAATACATCTACATACACTGAAACTTGCAACAGTATAGTTGTTATAGTTTCGGAAAAAAGACAGACATGACGAATCTATAAGGGTTCCGTTTTTGCCATTTGGCTACGGAACCCTAAAAAGGTAGGACTAATACTTAAATTATTTATTCAATTATTTATGAGGTAACCAACGTTACAAATACAAAATAAGAGGCTTTAATCATTTGGTGGAAATCGAGCCTTGATCTGATGAAAAGCAATCACCACCGATGGACACCCACAATACCAGAGGAATCGCTAATGCGTTCTTGGCCTTTGAGAATAGAGTAAGCTCGTTTCAGCAGTCCGGAAATATCGCCCCTATAAGCATATCAGAGCACAGAATCATAACTAATAATGATATTGTTTCTTTTAATCTGCTGCTCTCCGGAGTCACCAATTTACAGTCTCTAATATTCCATCACGCACAAAGAAATTTGGTGACTCGTTTCTTTGTCGCACTTCCAAAAGATGGAATAGTCTACCAGCACACGTATTCCCTCCTACCTATGACATAGGGTCCTTCAAACGAGGCGTGAAGAGGCACTTTGTGGGCCAGCAGAATGAGGGTGACTAATGCTACGTCTCTTACGCTGCACCAGTTGTCCTCGCGCCTGGACCATCAGGTGGAGTGGGGTCATTTGCCGGGCTTTTTAAAAAAAATAAAAAAAATAAATCACGTTTTAATTCTGTCGTGACAACTATGTTTGCGCCAAAAGTTTTACATAATGCTGTGTGCACACGTTTTCGGGTAGAACTAGTTTTAATCTATTGTAATTACTGTAATGTATTTTTTATTTGATTGTTACCTGTATAAAGTAAATAAATAAAAAATGCAAAAGTGAGTTTGTTTGTTTGTTAATGAATTTCAATGAATTTTTGTATAGAGATTTATGAGATCCTAATACGGCTAAGTATAGGTTACTTTTAGTGTTTAGTATTAGTTTAGTTTTAGTGCGAAGTCGCGGGCTAGTTGATAATAGTACTAAGTCGTAGTATCACTTTCACATAAATTGCAACTTACAAAAGAGTATTACCTAATATAGGGATAACCCTTCTATAAGTCTAAACTTATGTTTAGAATAGAATAGTTAATTTTATTATATACTGTATACAAATAAGGATTTTAAAATTACCGTTAATATGCTGTAATAATACTTAGCTTTTAGTGACACTGTACACTTTATTATTTAACGGCATTGGAATGGCTGGCATTTGTCATGTGTGTCGAAGAAGAGTCGAATCTTCGATTTGAAAAATAGGCCGAAAACTAGTTAGGTACTTTTTGTACGTCTGACAGTAAGTAGTTAATTTGCCGATATCTGATTCTTTATCTTTTGTCAAAGGAAAGCTCGAACTTAAATGGCTGCCGCAGTCGTACAAAAAGCTAATCATTTTGCTACTATGTCGTTAATTAGATCTGAGTGGTGCAGGTAGTACAAGACTCGATCGCGCAATCTCTTAATGCGAGAGAATCTCATTGTCTTTAGTGCTATTGTTGGTCTTTTTTTTAAAGTGGGTAAGGTACCTAACAATCTAATACCGACTCCATGTAGGTACAGTTGGACTAATAAATGAAAAGGTCGTTGTTTGTATATCGCACTCTTACTAAAATACTGACCTAACTTGAAATTTTCCTTTTTTAAACAAAGTCGATATATTATCAGTAAATATTTTATGAGTTCGGTCTATATTTTACTATGATTGCAATATGGGTACGAGTAGGTAAGTACCTACAAGAAGTGCCAAAAATTAACGAGATGCCTTAACCAGTAAACTTGCGGCAGTTCTCAGAATACCTAATTTAGAAACTTTATGCTAACTTTTTATTAACTTCTTCACAAAAAATATATTTGTTTAAACTTGAATTTGTGAATTTGTGGAGGCAATTTCGCAAGCATTCTTGCTGAATAGCCACTTGTTGAAGGAGAGATAGGTACTTAGGGTACATTGTTATAAACCACTATTGTGTGTGAAATGTGTGAAACATTTCCTTAAAACTGCGAATTATCGAATGATTCAGTCTTAATGGAGTTTTGAGCTAAGTCATAAGTAACTTTTGCTTGTTTTAGTGTTTTGTCAAACGGCGATTCAAGAAATAATATTTCGGGAAGTATTTCGAAATAACGTCCTAAATAACCTCCATATACCAGATGCGGCACACTATGAAAGACACTTTTTCATGACATAGTGGAAGTAAACTTATCTATCCGTTTCTACATCAGCTTGTGACCCTATTTTTCTAACCGCATAGGCAGCTGAGCTAAGTATTCTTGCCAAGGCAGCAATATGAGAAACCTATTAAAGTTTCTGATCCAGAGTAATAGCCAAGCAAAACTGTTGGGTTGACAAATTCTACAACTTCTTCATCCGATTTGATACGTGCTAATAACTTAACATTGTAAATTCGGTTCCTTTTAATGTTTAAAAATGTAAAGTCTCTTTTGTAAACTAAATGAAACAATCTGATTCTTTAAGATATGTAGGTAATAGGAAAAACAACAGTAGCCTGCTAATTATGGGTTCCCTACGCCATATCGAAACATTATTTACAGAAGCATGTTACCAGAATGACTTTTCACTTACCTACATATCGTTTTGTGGAATATTTGTTTAATGTAATGTTCATTATACCGAGCGGTTATTAGCCCGATGGTTCAATACCTCGAAAATTTATACTCGACTAGATTGGTCGATGTTTTTGCTTTTTTTTTTCGTCCAATCTAGTCGACATAAATTTTCGAGGTAATGAACCATCGGGCTAATAACCGCTCGGTTTAGTGAACATTACATTAAACAAATATTCCGCAAAACGATATGTAGGTAAGTGAAACGCCATTCAGGTATCGTGCTTCTGTAAATAGTGTTTCGATATGCCGTAGGGAACTCACTAATATTAGATTCTGTTAAAATAAAGAGTCAGGAATGCAAGTCTAGTACTACCATACAACAGTTTAAAACATCCAACCAAAAGTTTCTAAAATAAAATAACGGAGTTCCATACTTAATTACAAAAGCTTGTTAAACTTTGCATTAAAAGTAATTTCCTGTTAAGAAACAAAATATCTGCCAATCCGCTCTTAAAAGGCTTCAAGGTTTATTCTCAAGTTTTATCGAGTTGAATTTTCCATTATGTAAGATTTTCCTGGACTACCCTCTTTTTTTGGTTCAGTTAATTTAACGAGAAACGCAACTTCCGGCTCCCATGCAGCAACTTTCTGCGAAACTACATTCGCGGAGTGAGCGCTTCCGGGAAGGTGAGCCTGCGCTCCGGTGCGATGCAAGCGGCGGGCGGCCTGACTACGTAAAAATTAAAAAGTGTAAAGAACGCATTAGTTGCCGTGTGATAAAGCGCTGGAATAAATGACGCCATTCTCTCTACTAAACTGCTGTGCCCAACAGGGTTTAAAACTGTGTCACTTATTATTATAAAACATATATGTAGTAGCGGTGAAAGAATACTACCACCCCCTCTCTTCCCTTGGGTGTCGTAAAAGGCGACTAACGGACCAAAGAGTGCACATACATCCAACAGCATAGAGCGGCGATGGGCTCATCACCTGAAACGCTGAGCACAATGTGCAATCGCTATTTGGTGAAAAGTGAACTATGGCAAAGGACTGCTTCTGCGGTCCTCATTGCCTAGTCTCTCTCCCACTGGGTTAGTGGGGATAATAGTCGTGATTATATGTGTATATGTAACATATGTACTATGTAACATTTTGAAATGCAAATAAATTGAAATTGTATCGCCATACAATCGGATTCTGCACAGAACCCCTATTTATACCTTAATTTCAATTATATATAAGTCGCCACTTATTCTGATTTCTGCCGCCAAGCTGCATTGTTTTACATTGCTGCGTTACGGCTTGAGTGAGGGCATTACAGGGCATAGGTAGAGTAAAAAAAATTAAAATTTCAGGTAGTACTTAACTATTACTTAATCTGTGCTTCAGGGTAGGCAGCGCGCTCGTGGTCCCCATAGGTGTCAAGTTGTTGTGAGTTCAAAATCGATTTTAGTATTTAGACAATTTGGACGTAGTAAGTATTCTATTACTTAATCTGTGGTTTTGGGGTACCTAAGTAATGTGACGTGCTTTCAAACGTGCTGTGTTTTTAGAAAGTGTGTGTATTCCAGTCCGTATTAAAAAAGCTTAAACTTTCTCGAACTATTTCTTTACTTTAATTCATTTGAGAGCAAGATGTCCCCGAGTACAGTCACGAGCAAAAATATGTAAACAATTGTAACTCTTAATACAATGGAATAAGAGTCAAAGTGTATACATATTGGTGCTCGTGACTTTACCTACTTACATAACATTCATGTGATGAGACGGTATTTTCAGTTTCATTCCCTTTTTAATTTTGGTACCTAACTATTTCCAACCAGTCGCTTCGTGCGTTAGTAGGACCGCTGGTTAAGTAGATACGTGTGCAATATACCCGCTAATACTTCCACTTTCAGCGCGATATGCGGTTTCCGCTGTAAGCGACAGCAGCGCCGCTCGCGGGCGGCGGGCGCAACGAGTGTGTCGCGATTTAGCGTGAATATTTACGGAGGTCCCTGGCGGCGCGCCATAAGTGTCCCTTGAAATTAGGTTCGCTTTATAGCTTTGTTCTTGTCACTAACACTTTTAACGACGCCAGAGCTTAACACTAATAGCCAGACATTAAGCTGCCTTAAAAAATAGAGGTGGGAATGCGGTGCCGCCTAGATTTTCGTTACGTATGCAGTGCCGATGTAAAATTCATGAATTTTAGACGGATCCGACGTGTTTGTGGTAGGTATGCGTAAGCTTAGTTTCGTATGATAGACTTTGTGTGAAAGAATAAAACCAGCACTATGTTATACCTGATCCTAATACCTGCTTCTATTATGATTTTGATTCATAATGTATCTATACTCTTACCTGCGCACAAAATGGAAACCATTGCAGGAGTCAACGACAAGAACACATGCCGAAGATATCAGTATATGAAACCTAGGCGTTAATTAAAATATGTAATTATCGAATACAAATAAAGCCAATGCTGTCCCACTTCTGGGCAAAAGTTTCGATCATCCGTACAATTGACAATTACCGGCTTAATCACTATGCTTGCCTATGCGGGTGGTTATCAAAAACCTGGCCTATTCATCAAAAATCCGTAATTTCGGATATATGTATACTTACATATACACATAGGTATATATATATACACTTTTCCCGACCTGGGAATAGAACCCAGGGCGTTCGGATATGGGGTCGACTACTCGGCCACTAAGGCATACACCTATATTATATAGAAAAAGTTTATACGAGCCAAAAATACGCTGAATCTGTTACGGCCCTTAGAAAAATCTGATGTGCACAGTGAATCCGTTTAAGGACCATTTTATGGCCTATTAGCTTACGACCGACGCGCGCCGGTTTGCCCGCCTGTACTTCGGTCAGTCACAAAAGTCTTTATCGCATGCACCCGGGAACATTATATTAGGCCGGGATAAAAAGTTGAATGTCGGCATTTTCGAGCTCTCGACGTTGTGAAGCGCTATAACCCTCTGTACAAAATCAATTCGGTGTGTGTTTCCATTGCTTCGTTTTAGGCGAAGAAAGAACATACACACAAACATATTATTGACAACGTTTTCTTTTTGCAGGTTTTCTTATTATACCATATTGTATCGCTTAGCGGTGAAAGAATACTACCACTCTCTTCTCTTGGGTGTCACAAAAGGCGACTAACGGACTAAAGACTGCACATAAATCCAACAGCTTAGAGCAGCGATGGGCTCACCACCTCTCGCGCTGAGCTCTGTGCAGTCACTATTTGGTGAAAAGTGGACTATGGCAGGGGACTGCTTTTGCGGTCCTCATTGCCTGGTCTCTCACTAACCCTTCGGGAATAATAGTCGTGATTATACGTATTTGTCATCCTCTCTGATAATTTCACTAGTCTACAGCCCAATTGCGACTAAGTGGCTATTGGTGGTCTTTGGGTCTTCCCTCAAGACCACCAAAGGAGTTAGTACTAATAGTATTCCTTTAGGAGGCCGCTATGCCACACGGTCAGAATAATAGTAACATAATATTTTTATGTTACGATTCTTCTAGAAGCTTGCGTTCGTTACGTATCGCCGTGACGTCGTGACAATCCAAAGTCACTACCGCCAGCGGTTGTTTACAAACGGCCGGCGACATGTCTGCGCGCTAAGTAGGGCGTGACGACTTGGGCGACGGTGCCCAGTTCACTGACCACGGAGTTTTCACGGTCGTCTTCGGCTACGATCGAGTTACTTATACTGGTACTGTTAAAAAGCGATGCAAACTCGATATACAGTCGCGATGCAGCAGCGATGCAGCCGCTTGTCTACCTTAAGATCGCTTTCACATTTTATAGATGTTTTAGTCAGGTAGTAGCCGTGCAGTTGTGCGTAACCTTCGGAGAGTTAAAGCATTTCGGTTTCCCATACAAACTTCCAAGTTTTAAATTTTACCAATTAGCCAATTGTAATGAAACTTAGCATGCTAAAGTAAAATACGCAACTTAAATCTATTTATATTTATATTGAATTATACTATGTTTATAGCAACGCATGACGACGGTCCCGAAGAATAACGTCATATCTGCGAGATAGTTGTTTGACAGATATGACGTTAATCTTCGGGACCGTCAGTCCTAGTCATCCTTTTTCTTGTTGTGTTTTGGAAAAAAGCAGACAGCTTGAAATGGAACTTGGCTGGACAGACGGGCATATCTGTCGCATGGCGGACGAGTTGTGGGCGCAAACTACGACCATGTGAAATGTGGATGCTACACAATGCCTTGGAATATTATCTACGGCAAAGACTATTTATTTATTTATTAAAATTTACAAAGGTACTTAATATTAATGTTAATCGAAGCAGTGTGATAAAAACCAATATTGGTTTGTCTACACACTGGCACTCAACGCCTTACGCTCACCGCTCACAATATACAAAAAAATAATTTAAAAATAATAAATAAAACAACAGGTAAGTATTGAATATTCAACAATGTGGACATTACAATCCACCCACAACAGGGCTAACATTTTGCGTGAGGTTCACACAGCCCAGCGCTGCGCTGCGCTGCCCAACCACACACGCAATAATTTGTGTTATCACACGGGGTGGTTTGTGGTACTTAATTCATAAATAAATAATAATGACTGTATTCTCTATTGTTTACTGTTTCTAATAACTAATAACAAAGTGTTTATTTTTATCCTAAATATTATGAACTTACTTGGTTAGGTTAGCTATTTAATGATAAAAAGTAATCTTTTTTTTTTTTGATATTTGATTCAGTAATTTGTTCCTTCAAAGTTGACGGAAGGTCGTTAATCAGTTTAGGTACTTGGTACTGTAATTGTTGTTTGCCGTAAAGGTTATTATAAAAGGGTACTTTGAGTTTGATTTGAGACGCACTACGAGTTTGGTAATTACAGGTGGCAACATTATAATACTCTTTCTTATAGAATTGCTCAACGAGTAGCATATACTTAATCTGGTCGTGTACAGGTATTATTTTACAATGATAAAATAGCTCGTGATAACTATTTTGGTGCTCGAATTTTATTTTTGCAGGTACTATAGTTTTTATTATCCTATTAGACGTCATAAACAATTTATCGCGTAGTTTGGAAAGAAGGAAGTGAGACCGTGTCCCTGCAGTAGGACGACTACGGCTGGTATAAAAAGTATAACACCATCCACACCCTGTAATTAGTTTATACTTGTAGTTACAGGAAAAAACCGTTTATACCTAAAAAAAACGCTAGCTACTCGTAAATAGTTGCTTGCGGAATGTCTAACTGTTATTATGGCTGTAATTTTTTTAGACTATACCGTCCAACTGATAGTCAAAAGCCTTCCCTAAGTCCTTCCATCCATATCTTTCCTGAGCCACCTCAAACTTCAATATTATTATTAATTTATTTACACATAAAACAACAACCATAGTATTACAAAAGCTCTCGGTAAACCAATTTATTACTTTGTCTACGAGTACAGTCCCACTCATCATCAGCCAAACGTCCCACAGCTAGGCACAGGACTCCTACATAAACCACACCACGTAGGATAGTCTCACTCAATAGCGATATAACAACTAATCTCCTTGTGCATTATACGACGCCATATTGTGTGCACCGTCGCTGTGTTCAACACGTGTCGCGGTCAATGTAGCACTACGGATGAGCCTGTTTCCACTAGATGGTTGTTGTGGATACGCTCATCCGTGTCCTATTGTCATTAAAGACGAACACCATCCTAACGGCCGAAACTGCTATTCAATCTAGGTATCTGTTTTGCCCACTAGATTTAGAAATTTTACTAATCTATTAATAGTGATAGTGTGTGGTGGTTTCTATTTATAATGAGCCGCCACCAATCCATCTTTTCCCCTGGGTGTCCTAAAAGGCAACTAACGGATTAAAGACAAACAACAAGAAAGAAAAGTGGACTATCTATGGTAGTGGATTGATTTTGCGGTCCTTATTGCCTAGTCTCGGACTAATCCTTGGGGAATAATAGTCGTGACGTGACTGTATTTATATATGGTCCATACAAATTATGTCGAGTTTGTAACTCTAGTAGACAAAAAAATCAAATACAATATTGTATATTAATTTAGACCGGTCTGTAGGCTTACTCTTGAAACACAATTGCATTAATCAATTTCCAATCACAAATCTAAAAAATGTCAAATGGCACTTTTGTAAGCGACAATAGTGCGACATTGGAATTAAATTGCTTGGAAATTGATTGAACAAATTATTATCGAGATGGCGTTCCGGAATTATCTTTACTGATCCCAATATCGATACAAATTAATCGCTTTGGAATTGTATTGAGATTGAGTTTGCGTTCAAGTGTAACCCCCCTGTAAGGTGTGCTAAACACATCCGACTTAACGTTACGTTACGTGTTTATAAAGGCCCGAATGGTAAGGCTGACCAAATAATAAGACGATCGACGGCAGACCAGTAGGGCAGCTCATGGTAGTTTCTACCACCTAACGCTGTCGAGCAATTCAAAGCCGACTATATATGGTTTAACGCGCTTAACATACATGGACAATACAAAGCCTTTGTACGCCTTAAACATTCAAGTGCATACCGATCTATCATATAATCCAAATTGAACTCTATAGACTTGGAATAAGAACTGTACCTGTCAAGCTTGCTCGGCTTCTGACAGTAGGAGCACCACTTGTTGCACTGTACGTACGACTAACATGATTGTAGCAGTATAGCGTCATTGAATATTTGACAACGAACGCTGATATTACGGGAGTGTACTGCCTATTAACCCGGGTAGTGTTTTCACTCAGAATGTGAAATGTCCAAACCAAAGCCCGTCGCGTCGCACCACTGTGGCAATTTAGTTTTTTGAATATGTATAGAGTTCAGATAGATAGCTATCTATCTCTCTAGATAGATAATACTGTTATTGTAACATAATAACACAAACATTTACAAGACATTTACATAAAAGAGCAAAAAAAAAAAAGAACACATGTTAAAATTTGGCGGTCTTATCGCTTAAAGCGATTTTTGCCAGACAACCAGTCGGATGGACAGAACTAATCCTACTATCCTACTAATATTATAAACACGAAAGTTTGTAAGTATGAATGGATGTTTGTTACTCTTTCACGTAAAAACTGCTGAATGGATTTGGATGAAATTCGGCATACAGATAGTTTATAACCTAGATTAACACATAGGATACTTTTTATTTCGATATTCCCACGGGGACAGGAACCAAGCGGGTAAAACCGCGAGCGGCCGCTAGTATAATTATATATCTAAGTTTAGTTGGCAGTGGACTGCTCCTGCGGTCCTCATTTCCTAGTCTCTGACTAACCCTTTGGCGATAATAGTCGTGAATATAATGTATGTAGAGTTTAGTTAGAATTAGACACATCATCTTTTTTTCCTTTGTACCAAAAGTCCAGGATGCGGATGTGTTTGTAGATCTTTTCCCGCCTTATTAAAAATATACAATACTAGCGGCCGCCGCGTATTCACCCGCGTGGTTCTCGTTCCCGTGGGAATATCGGGATAAAAGAATCCTATGTGTTAATCCGGGTTATAAACTATCTGTATGCTGAATTTCATCCAAATCCATTCAGTAGTTTTTACGTGAAAGAGTAACAAACATCCATCCATACTTACAAACTTTCGCGTTTATAATATTAGTAGGATTAATCTCCTTGTTTATTTTTTTTTTATTTAAAATCTTAGAACATCACCTAATTTAACTTTGTGCTTATGTGAAAATTCTTACATGTAATGTTTTTTTTATTTGTCTAATCGTGTTGGTTATTGTTTCATCATCATTAAACGTCCCACTGTTGGGCACAGGCCAACAACACATAGGGCTATTGTTTAGCTAAAGGTAGGTTTATATTGTAATCTAAATAGTAAGAAAAATACTATTTCTATTGAAGTCTTTATAAAACCTTTATAAAAGTAAAACTTTGATGTGGAAATATGGAAATGTTATTGAATTTGCACTTTAATCTGCGAGCTTCAGAAAGAACAATAGTATTTTCTAAAATAAAACATGCAGATGAAGTTGTGTTTGCATAATCAAATGCAATGAAATAATGGCTTCGCCTGATTTTATTTACTTTTATCAAAGCAGCAGACAGCCTTGCCGAATTCAATCCAATAAGTCCTCGCTGCTTTTTGTTCTATTTCTATTTATTTTATCGGTGATTTTAGCAAATCCAATTAATACTCTGCCAGTTATAGGTGTACCTACAAAGTTTACCTTGTTAAATACATACTTTAGAAAGATGAAATTTATATTATTTTAACAAATACTAAATAAATAATTATTTCAGTTTAAAACATCAATCCGCAAACTTACTGGATATTTACTACCTTACTAGGAACTAGAGACTACATAGACTTGGGTTCGATTCCCGCACCGTCGTCATCATAAATAATATGTTGATGGAGAAGTCATCATTGTTGACTAGCCTCATCGGCTGGTTTGCCACTGAACATCAAGCCGTTTTGCTACTATATCATTCAACGCCCATGTCTATTTAGTAACTAAGTATAGCGTTTTATTATAAAGACGATTTGCTACTAGAGTATTTTGAATTACAAAACAATGGCGTTTTAATATCAAGACGTTTGGGTGATATTGTCATTTTACAACGTGGGTATTCTGATAGTGACCCAATAAAACATTGATTTGTCAAGTGTACATTAACAAATGCTTTCCGACAGAAAAGTTTTCCGTTGTGTTGATATTATGTCACTGACAAATGTAGGGATTTGCGAAGAGCAATGTTTAATTTCCGTAAAGTTTGGAAAGTGTCTGTGAATAGGGGCAGATCGCGGTCAGCGGCTAGGTTTAGATTTAGCGGACCTGGCTGCCGTGGGAAATAGTTTAAAATATGCCTAGGGGTTTTATTTTTAGCGGCGAAGCGTGATAGCCGCTCTGTGCGCCACCTGCCCGTGGAAATGTCTGCCAACTAGTTTAGATTTTTGAGATAGCCAGTCGTGTGTGGTTTCCTATTAACGGTACTGATGAGTAAGTAATAAAAGCAGTTTCTTCACAAAACTAAAAAGAAATAGAACGGTTTGACAATACCCAGTGGTCGATGTTTAGACGTGTACAAAGTGTCCTAAAAGTGTTGTGTTAAATAAATAGAAAAATTACAAAATCTTGTTTTTCTAGTCTATTTTAAATTGGTAAGATCATTCTGGGTGCCGCTTGCAGCAACGCGGCGCGGAGTCCGTCTCGCGACGCGTCAGTCGCCACAGCTTACACAACGGTTTATATAAAACTGCTGCGCCATCGTCGGTGGCGATAATACTGCAAGTTGTGGACGTCGGTAGGCACCGGGAGCGACTACACCCTCTAGCATGAGGTTGGCTTTGGGGATCGCGTTTTTAGCCTTGGTTACGGTAGCTTACACGCGCCGTCTGCCCAAACATGATCTGCAGGTAACGGACCAGGAGTCGGCTCCCAGCGACCACAAGAAGGACCACCACCATCACCATGAACATAAGAAGGGTGGTGGAAAGGAGCATCATGCCCATCATCACGACGAGCATGGTGAACACGGACATAAAGGGTATAAGGGACACCACCACCACGAGGAAGGCAAGAAGGGACACCACGAAAAGGAGCACCATAAAGGCGAGTACGACGACCACGGCGGCCACAAAAAGGATCACCACCACGTCGACGGCCACTACGACGAACACCACAAAGGAGAGAAAGGTGAAAAGGGCCACAAGTATGCGGAGAAAGGTCACTATAACAAAGGCCACTCGACTAAGGGACACCACGAAATACATAAAGTTGACGAGTTCAAGAAGGACAAACACTTCTTTGACGAAGAAGGCGATTCTGGCCATGAGGAGAAGCATGGAGGGTTCCACGAGGAGCATGGCCACAAGAAGGGCGGACACTTCAAGAAGGGACATCACCACGGAGGTCACCATGAGAAGGATCACGGTGAGAAGGGTCACCACGAGAAAGGAGGGCACCACCACGAGCACAAGGGCCACAAGGAGGCTGCAGGCCACGACTCCCATCACCATCACCACCACGACCACGCTAAGAAAGGTGGACACGAACACCACAAGAAATACGGCTACAAAAAAGGCCATTGAGGGCCGTCGCGATGAGGCCAGATTAACGGTATTTGATTGGTGGAAACTTTGGTTTGAGTATGGTCTTAGCGTTCCGATTTGGTCCATCCTAATTATTATTATTAAAGCAAAAGTGTTATTTGTTCGTCCTTCCTTCACGTTAAAACGGATAGACTTGTTTTTTGGCACAGAGACAGTTGGAAGACCTGCTGCCATAGGCTACTTTCGTACTGGACTACTGTTGTTATTGGGGGCACGAGATAAAGACTTTTGTGACAGACCTAATTTATTGTGGGCGAAGCCGCGTGGCAAATGTAATGGTCTAACGCTACAGTTGCTAAACGTCTTGCGAGCACTGATTACGGCTGGATATTAATTACGAATCGTACCAAACAAACTGTGATTTAATGTTTCTATTTTTTTATAAAAGTTATTTTTATTAAGTTATTGTATTAATGTAAGTTTATGTAAATTAAATGCCTAATTAATAAATCTAAACCAACGTGTTTTTCTATAATAAATAATAATTTAATATTTAGAGCTTGTTATTTGTTTGCTAAGCAGTAAAACGCAACATTCCTAAACCTCTGTGGTTTAGTGGTTAGACCATCGGTCTCCGACCCAGAGGTCACGGGTTCGATTCCAGGCAGGGAGTACCTAGTACATGTTTATTCTGGCTTTGGTTGGTGGTAGGGCTCTTGTTTTAAGTTTTGTGATCAAAATACCTACATAGTGAAATTCGATTATGTCACGGTGTTTATTTTCCTCATTGTAGGATTTGCATGTTTGTCTGCAATGTATTTATATAACAATAGGCCGCTGCCGCGCTGTCGTAGCATGATTTGATAATCAACATCAATGTTGCTAGCATTGTTGTGTTCCGACAGTTTGAGATAAGATAGCTGTTCCTCAGTGTTGATTGAGAAATGGGGGTGAATAACACTTCCTTCATCGGCTCACCATTCATCAGGTGAAATGAAGGCCAAGTATCTTATCTTAATTTGGCCTTCTGAGTTTACCTCACGCAGTAACACTTCGGCTCATTGCGATCGTTTGTTCAACTCCATCCCTCATTCTTAATGTGTTAAACAACCACCAACCAGTCGCTTAAAATGTAATTACATATATAAATATTAAATATGTAGAAAACGTTCTTATAAAATTATACCCATCAATCAACTATCAAGTAAAACCTTCTATTTGAATACCAACAAGAATAACCCTTAAGAGGGTTTACGTATTTCGGTTTCCGGGATACAAATTTCCGAGTTGAAATTTTTAAAAACCAGTAAGCCGATTATGTTGAAACTCGGTATGCTGAAGAAGTAAAATATAGAGATCTAAATAGTTTGTTGAAAACATTTTTTAAAATGGTTTATTTAACTGAGTTATTGCGATTTTAAACGTTCTATAGTGGACGTTAAATCGCAATAACTCAGCCAAATAAAACTTTTTTTAAAATGTTTTCAACAAACTATTGAGATCCCTGTATTTCACTTTAGCATGCAAAGTTTCATTAAAATTGGCTTATTGGTCTTTAAAAATTTCGACTTGGAAGATTGTATGGGAAACCGAAATGCATAAACCCTCTTAAAAGCCACTACAGTATTTTCAGCACCAAGCCGTTACAAAAAAAGAGTAAGTAGGTACCTACCTATTTTTCAAGAAACTACGATTTTAATCTTACAGTTAAGAACAACTTTAGGTTCCTGTGATGTTCATAAATCCCGTAGCATTTGAACGGCTGCTAACTAATTACGATAACTGCTTAGTAATTAAATTGAATTAGCTTTTATTACCGTGGCGCGACATTAACAGATTGTTATAGTTCAATCAATCATCAATTTGTCATTAACTAGTAGTGGGCGTTAAATTTCTTTTAACTAGTAGGTATGTTTTTTTTTAATGTGCCAGTGTAATGTAGTAGTGTGACTGTTATCTCATTGTGTTAAGAGTTACAATTGTTAACATGTCTGTGCCATGACTGTTCTGCTGTAGGTACTGGCATTGGCACATTTTGTTTTTTGTTCTTTGCAATTTACATAGAAGAAGTTTTTATTCTTAAATGTGAGGTTGGGACCGGACGTGACACAATGAATAGATGTATTTCGGTAAAAATTATTACTCACCTCGAATACTAATTATACTCTGTATACGAGTACAAATATACGGCAGTTCTAGTCATTACTAAATTGATCGTAGCATAAAGTAAAATAAAGTCGCACATCTTTACTGAAACTCAAGGGATTTGATGGAATATCATTACAATTAAACGTTCATATTATCACTCATAACCATCTACTTTATACTTCATACAAAGAAAATATTTGCCTACTTTTATATCTCTTACTTGACACTGGCTAAATGTGCTGACCGCATCAAGCCATTATTTAAGAAAAAAATAGTGGAAAAAAGTCCGTGGTTGGAGAAAAAGTACCCTTAATATTGATGATGGCAAATTTTACAGAAAGGAAACATCCCTTTATTTTCAAAAATAATCAAAACTGCATTTAAAGATTTATGAAAATCACCACAATCAAATCGGTGAAATGTGAAAAAAAACATCCTTTATTTTATGATGATATTGTTTAAAAGATTGATCCATAATAACACTTTCGGTTGGTATCATAAAATACAGGTGTTTCTTTTTTCCAATTTCACCGGTTCGTTTCCCGGCTCAAGCAAGTGATTTTTCAAAATCTTTAAATGCAGTTTTAATTATTTTTGAAAATAAATGAATGTTTATTTCAGTAAAATTTGCCATCATCAATTAAGGGTACTTTTCCTCCAAGCACGGTCTTTTTTTGCCACCATGTATATTTGACATGACGCTACAATGCCATTTACTTTACCAAGCGACTGACTCCTAGAAAAAATTACAAGGTTAAGGTACCCGTAAATAGAATTGAATTTTCTGCCTGTCCACAATCTCCACATCTCAGCAGTTTTTTTCAAATCATTTTTTCATATTTTACATAGCAGTTTTATTAAAGTAGCAGGCAGCTGCCTGAAGATATATTCTAGAGCATAAAGCAGAATCGGCGAATTTTGAATCTCATGAGCGTTGATTTCATAACAGATTTTGGTTAATATGTTTTGTTTTAATTAACTTGAATTTTAATCAACCTTAAGGGTTAAAACCTCGATTTTGGTTAACTAAAGTAAATTAGCCCAACATTTTAATTTGCCAGCGTATTGTTATTCGCTTACAAACTGTGAAATATTGGTTTACGTTGGCGATATAAAGTAAAATCCAGGCGATTTCACTTTTAGCATTCCGGGAAATACTTAAAAGGGCTTCATTAACCTCGATGATTGACAGACTATTGCGTTCTACTCACGGTATTAACTTTTGATTAGCTTATGTGACATGGATTCAATGATTTGATGACTGAATAATGTAGGTAGTGTTTTGCCTACGAAGGCCTTACCATGGAACACTATTTTATTTTCTATAAAATATAAAAATATAAAAAAATCAAGTAGATTTTGTATGGCATTGAAGCAGCGCCTCCTGATGAGTATGAGGTGGTGATACTGTAACTCGTCATACAAATTATAGTTTTAGTTCATCATCATCATCATCATCAGCCTTATACGTCCCATCCATTGATGGATACAGGCCATCCACATGGACAACAGCACGTGGAGAGATTTGGCCATAGCCCACCACGCTGGCCCAATGCGGGTTGGTGGGTTTTAAGGCTAGGTGTTAATGAAAAATTAAAATAAGACGTTCCTAGAATTAATTTTTGAATTTGAAAAAATAGTAAAATTAAAATCTGCGAAAATTATGAAATATTGTTGAGGCTGTATTCAGTGGAGTAGAACCGATGGAAACACGATTTGATAAAGTTGGCTCGATAGAATAAATTTACAAAGTTACATATTTTTGTGTCATTTTATCTTCTTTTCTAAGTTTTATTCTTAAAATAAGTGATTTGATATTATGAGTCATTTACCAAAATAAAGTTCATAGATAACTTGAGAGATTATAACCGATCGATTTTTTTATTACATCTATCAGTTTAAAAAAATATAAAACGCGATTATTCGCGCCGTTTCGCTGTTATACCCGCCCCTTACCGTCGTGCCGTCGAGAGAGCGAGAGAGAAGCGCTCAAAATACCTCCCCTTAACGACTGCCATCTTAGGACAACAATCGGGCGCAGTAACCGGCTTTACATGCCTCCCGAAGCACGGAGGAGCTCGAGAGTTTTTAATTTGGCCACCCATCCAGTGACCCGGCATTGCATAGTTGCTTAACGACGATCGCAAACCGACCGCCTTGACCGCTGCGCCATCGAGCTCCACTAGTATTCTTTATTATTGAAATTATTGCATTCACAATGCTATATAGACATAGGATAAAATGTTTACTAAAAAAAACAACCAGTTTCAGGGAAGCTCGAATGGGAATCGAAGCCATGACCTTTGGATTGCCGGTCCACTGCTCTAACCGCTAAGCTACCGAGACCCCAGAAGACTCGTTGAATTTTTTCTAGTAGTTTGATTTACGCTGCAAGCCAGCGGTATTACGTCACTGTAATTTCTTTTTACAGTGTAAAGTCTACCCTCACAGTCGAAGAAATACTATTGCAAGTATTTAACAATCGATAAAGACGTTATTGCATAAATATCTTTTTTATTGAAATTTTTGCATTCACAATGCTACATAGACATAGGATAAACTGTTTACTAGAAAAAAAAATCGATTCCCATTCGAGCTTTCCTGAGACTTGTTGTTTTTTTCTAGTAAACATTTTATCGACTAGTTTTTGTTAGCCTATTCGAACGGTGAAATAATTTCATTGCACAGAGCACGCTGCACCGCGTCATGCATGCGAATTTCCAGTTCATTGCTCGTAATACGTACTACGAAATTTGTGAGCGGCATCAACAGCGCAGTGGACGGTGAAATCGCGCGCCACCACAGCAGCCACGGCCCAACAGATAATGGTAGGGCCTAGCCAGGCAACTGTAATCAATTGATACTGCTTTTACACTAATTAGCGACCGAGTAGCGGGCTCAGCTACGTCACACACTAGATTTATGGATACAGGCGCTGTCACACGGTAATCCCGCTCGGGGAGATGAAGTGTTCCTGTTACGTGCTATTTGGAGACTGAAAAAGTTCACTGTTCGAAATTCGATAGGCAAAGGATGTTACGCACATAATCCCAACACCAATAGCTTTTTTTAAAAGTTCTGTGATCATAATACCTACTTACCTACATAGTGAAATTCGATTGTGTCGCGTTGTTTTTTTTTCTCGTTGTAGGATTTGTGTGTTTGTCTGCAATATATCAATAGGCCGGTGTCGTAGCCTGATTTGATAATCAATGAATGTGTAACACTCAAAGCCAAGGCCGGGCTCAGTGTTTGGAATTTTTCGATCATAGCCCGGGTTATTTGTGATTACGAATTTTGCATTTGGTGTGATAAAGTTTTTTAAAGCAAACCGGGTGAAGTGCGTTTTTATATCATCATCATCTCAAGCCTTCTTTGACCAATTCAGTTCTCTTGCTACTTTTATTTTCTTCTTCGTTTTATTTTGGGCTTTCCTAAATATTACCATCAAGTAATATGATGACTCCTCCGTGCTTCGTTATCGTCATTGCTGAGGGTCGTGGCCTCCTTGCGACTCTTGATGATTGAGCGCCATCTGGACCGGTTGCCGGCAACGTGTAGTGCATCGTGCATAGAGGTGTCCAGCGCGGTACGGACTTGGTCGGACCAACGCATCGGGCTGCGGCCGCGAGATCTTTTTCCTTCTACCTCCTCCGTGACAATTAATTTCTCTAAATTGTCACCACTTCTTCTGGCAATGTGACCGAAGTACTCTATGATTCTCAAGAGGCAAATGGATGAGAGCCTGGCTTTGATTTTCAGTTGCTTGAGAATCGACACGTTGGTCCGATGAGCTGTCCAAAGAATCCGCAGCATTCTCCTCCAGCTCTAATATGATGATGACTTTACCCGTTGTAAAATATCTATAATAATAATAATAATATAACGATACCTTGGTGATTGAGTGGCAAGGCGTTCGGCCCGTTATATAAACTCCGAGGTTCAAATCCGAAACCGGGCACAGTGTGTTTAGGAATTTTCGATGCATAGAAATCACCAATCCGCATTAAGTATGAATGGCTACAACTACTTCTATTATACTGTGCTACAACTGTAGCGGTGACTTGATTTAATTGATGAGAATCCGTGCAGCAGTACAACCAAATAATGAAAAGAACCATATATATTTTTTACATTTTTGTCTCAACTTTTCCTTAAGAAAATTAAAATTATTGTCACCTAGCGCGCGGCCTATCGCGGTTATAAAAGTGCATGCACGTGACCGCTATTATTCACCCCGTGCACCAATGACAGCACGCCGCCGTCGCTTTAACCGCTAGGGTGAGCGCACGCACCTAGAACAATAGGATATAAAAAGCCGGCAAAAGTTTGTAAATAAAAAAAGAAAACATTCATTATTTTTTACGTCAAATATTTTACTATTTTTTACCCCATATTTACTTTTGGCGGGGGGTCCAAAATTAACCCTGTATAGGCTATTCACTTTACTAAGAAGAGATATTTTTAATATTGGGTAATCATCATTTATCTCTTTGTACTATGAGGTTAGGATAAGATTGTGGCTTCGGTATCAACTAGCCATAGACATAACTGGTCACGTAAAGATAAATAAACGTTACAATTATTGTCGCTAGCCAAAACCGTCTCATAAATTAGTCATGATTTTTTTAACTCTTTTTCGCTTGGTGCTTCTGGTTCTGTAACCATACAAATCTTTACTGCCCATCCTTTGTTTTCCACGATTTCTATAACTATTATACCTATTTGGACCTGCACCTTGGTAACCCGCTCGAGCCGAGCCTCTGCCGCGAGCTGGCTTCTGCGGGTACGCTGCTCCTCTCACGTAACCGTAGCTGCTGATTTGCCCACGCCGCGGGAAAACTCCGTTGTTACCTCTTTGTCTGAAGAATTTACCTCGCTGCCGCCTGAAATTGACGTTATAATAAAAATGAGTGCGGCTCATTCATGACTTCCCCTGTCAAGGTCGATAATGACACCTCTTCATCTACCGCAGCTTGAACAGCGTCCTTTTAATCATCATCATCATCAGCCTATAAACGTCCCACTGCTGGGCACAGGCCTTCCACGTGGATAATAGCACGTAGGGATACTTACTAGGCCATAACATGTCACGCTGGCCTAATGCGGCTTGGTCGGTTTTAACGATTGTCATCTTACAACAACAACCGCGACCAACGGCTTAATGTGCCTTCCGAAGCACGGAGGAACTCGAGATATTTTTTTTTATTTGGTCACCCATCCAGCGACCCGGCATTGCGAAAGTTGCTAGCGGGCAAGATCGCAAGCCGAACGCGCTAGCCGCTGTGCTATCGATCTCCTCAAGATTATTATCTTTAAAATATATTTGATCACCCAATATATAATATTCGAAATTCCTGGCTGCTTTAGGCTTAACGCCACCTTTAAGTCAAAGGTATCTATTCATCGTGAAGGAAATAGACTCGTCACTTATCTCAGAACTTTCAACGGTACACAGTTGATTAATTTGCTGAATTATCAAATCAATGTCACAAAAAGTTTGTTTATTATAAATTGCAGTAGCTTTAAGTAACTCTGCCTTCATTTAGCTTCTATTTTTACCAAATACGTTCTAATTTTATTTAACTCTTCTAAAACATTGGCTATTATGTATATCTGCCTTATTACAGTAAACACATTATTTAAATAGTTATGATCGTTAAACATATTTTATTACATGTATTTTTATACTTATTCTACCGATTATGAGATTAAACAAAAAACTGTTAAAAACATAGAATAATGTTTACGACAGTAAATCTTATATGGAAAAATTATTCCATTTAAAAAGTTCCTATTCAATACTTTTTAAACAATTTAAGTACTCACTTTTGCACTAATTTTCACTTTCGATTTTCCGCACAATTTTCCACTTTTTTCCACTTACATCACACCATTTTCACCATTCCGCTGGAGCCCTCTGGTGAAAAGACCTCCTCAGTGTGCTTCTTAAAAGCTCTTGCCGCATCTACGCCTTATGGCATCTTTTATAAAGTTGATAGCCATATATCTTAAATGCCAACAACACAACTAGTGCTAAGACCGCCAACAGGATGTTCGTAGCAAGCCCAAGAGTTTCGTCAGGTTTGGATTGTGGTTTACCCATTTTTTATTGAAAAATTCCGGCGAAACGCTCGCAACTGAACTTATTAATTGCACAACGATAAGTGTCCTATATTTAGTCACACAATTGCACTGTGTAAAAGTTCATGAAACTCATCTTGACTCGGTATCCTATCCTACTAATATTATAAACGCGAAGTTTGTAAGTATGTATGGATATTTGTTATTCTTTCACGTAAAAACTACTTAATGAATTTGGATGAAATTCGGCATTCAGATAGTTTATAACCTGGATTAACACATATGATACTTTTTATCCCGATATTCCCCCGGGAACGTATGGATGGATGTTTGTTACTCTTTAACGTATAAACTACTGAATAGATTTGGATGAAATTCGGCATACGGATAGTTTATAACCTGGATTAACACATAGGATACTTTTATCTCGATATTCCCACGGGAACGGAAACCACGCGGGTGAAACCGCGAGCGGCCGCTTGTATTGTTTATAATTCTTACACCATATACGGACATCGGTCGGCGCTGGCCGGCCGCTACCCAAAACCCAGTGGCAGGGTCGCCATATGAGGTACTCAGGTCTCGATTATAACTGAACTGTATTTCAATAATAAATGCGGTTATATATTATTAAACATGTGTAAGTACATAGATATAGTATAGACACCCTCATAGTACGTGAACATCCATAGTTTGTTGAGAACTTTGAAAGTGGGAAAGTTATGAGACAGTTTATATTCATTTTTGCGTAAGGCTCGCCCCTTCAGCGCTAAAAGACTTTATCATTTTTGAAACAACACGATACTTTTTGGGGACTCCAGAACTAAATTAGGGTTTTGAATTTAATCATAAGTTTCTTATGTCTATTCTCACCAATGAGCCTTTAAGCCGTTTTTGGTTGTCAGAGTAAAACCGTCACGTCTAAAGCCTCGGCTACGAAATCGAGAGTCTTGCGACGCGTCAGGCTGCTTTCTAGTTCATTGCGCGTTATACTAGGACGGTCATAGTCAACATTAACAGAAAGAGCGCATGGGACAGGAAAAAAACCTGTCACGTCGCAAACTGCCTGTGATTGTGTCTAACTGGTAATACAGCTTGTGGGCTACCTCTAAAAGGGTAGTTAAAATGGGAATCAGTATTTTTTACAAGCCTCAGTAGCGGAACGAATGTGTTGGTCGGTTTGAATTACAGAAATCGTGGTTCATCAGACGTTCATCCCGAAAACCCTGATCTATAAAAAGTATATAAATATTCCGATAAATTAACACGAGCAGTGTCCTGTCCAAAAATATAACAATAGGTTAATCAATTGTTATGGACCTTATTATATGGTCTGCGGTACAGTGAACTTGTTAAACACCATGACTGCACTTCTAATTCAATTATTTGCTTTCTATCCAGTCCAACAAGGTTGCCTGGAATAAATTGCTTTTTGCCGATAAAGCCGCCAATTGTATGTTTGTCTTTTATATATTTCTGTGGCGTACAAAAAATATGACATTTTTTAAATTTTTCTATCATAAACTTAATTGACTTTAGGGTGGCGTTAAACACTAATAATAACCTGTCAACTGTAAAACCAGACACTATAAAGATTCAATTGTTAGTAACCGATTTTATGTTTATCACAAACGAGAGTTTAACTCTTAGATTAAAACATTTTGTTTTAATCTAAGGTTTAACTTTATTAAAAACGCCGATATATTCTTATGATGCCGCCATCATCCATGCCTCATCAGTGATAGAGAATTCACCAACCAGCATTGGGCCAGCCAGGGTGGTGGGATATGGCCCAATTATCTAAGTGGGAAAGCGATCCCGGACTCATGTCTCCCCTGATGTCGCCCCTTGGGGAGCCATCAGGATTTTCTTAGTCCTGGTGTCTCCTGCAGGTAGGTGAGACATCAGACCTTGCTTTTTTATAATATGTTGAGTACTCGTAAATAACCCGTCTAGCAACAAAAATATATCAAGAAAGACGATCTTATTACAAACGTAGGAAATTAAAAACATTAAATTAAAAATTATCTATAGTTTCATCATCGTAGTTGTTCCATAAAATGTCCAACACTGATTTGTCGATGAATCAACTGTAGTTGTGCATTCTACTAAAACTAAAATTAAAACATTTTTTTCAAAACAATGAACATTAAAGCCTGTGCCCAGCAGTGGGACGTTTATAGGATGACTGTGATATAGTGCGATTTTAGAGATATGTCTAAATAAATTATTTTCCACCAGAATATTACATGTTTTGCTAAAACAGCGAAGTAATTTTTTTCTTACAGGTAAAATTGGAGTAAGAAAAACATATTTGGGAGGACTGGAGCCCAAGATAGGATAAACCTGGATTTCATGTCTCCAGGAGAAATGGTATGGTGAAACTGGGACTATGGCAGAGGCTTCTGTTTCTACAACGATGACAGTAACATAAAATATATTGTTTTAAATGTAGGTAAAGAAGTTATAGAAGATTCAATAAAGGAAAACAGTAGTCTAGTCAGTTACAAAGACCGACTGAACCTCGTAACGCCTTATGTTTTCCGTTCTAATAAACGGCAAAACTACACAGTTGCTCGATTCTTTTTTCTAGTTGCTGCTGGTAAATGGAATGAAACAGCCGAAAGTAATATTCAATCTATCAGTCTAATAGAGCTAGAAATTCGAGTTAGGTTTAAAAAAAGTATCATAAATAAACAATGGTTCTGCTACCACATGACAACCAATGCTCAAAAAAATATTCCAACGAATTTGTTGATATCAACATTAATTTGATAATGCTATTTTTGTATAGGCGCTAATAAATTTTCATTAGTACTAGTAGGTATCGGCCATAATTATTTTCATACGTTATTTATGAAATAAAAAAAAATAGTAACACTGCACCTGCCGAAACTACAACAAGACCTGCTGAAATTTATATGCTGAAAAAATGTGACATTAGCGTAATAAAGCTGTAATGAGTTAACGTTACAAAATAACATCACATTGACAACAATACCTGCTGAATTTAATTTAATTTCATAAATTAAGTCTATGTCACAAATGTCACATTGACAACAAGACCTGCTGAAATTAATTTCATTTCACAAATTAAGTCAATGTCACAAATGTCACATTGACAACAAGACCTGCTGAAATTAATTTCATTTAATAAATTAAGTCAATGTCACAAATGTCACATTGACAACAAAACCTGCTGAAATTAATTTCAGCAGGTCTTGTTGTTGTTTCGGCATGTGCAGTGTTACTATTTTCATTTATTTCACAAATAACGTATGAAAATAATTATGGCTCATACCTACTCACACATTACATGAACAGATACAGTACCTACATAAGCGAATTGTTAATCCTACTTATCGCAGTACATAATTAGGTACTACTCCATAGTTACTTAAATTACCTGAATACATACCTAAACCGCGGATCGTAGCTTGATGGCGCAGCGGCTAGCGCGTTCAGCTCGCGATCTTGCCCGCTAAGCTACATTCGCAATGCCGGGTCGCTAGATGGGTGACCAAATAAAAAAACAGCTCGAGCTTCTTCTCCGTGCTTCGGAAGGCACGTTAAGCCGTTGGTCCCGGTTGTTGTCGTAAGATGACAGTCGTTAAAACTCACCAACCAGAATTGGGTTAGCGTTATGGCCCAATATAATCACATGCTATTGTCTGGGAGGCCTGTGCCCAGCAGTGGGACGTTTATAGGCTGATGATGATGATACCTAAATCACCTGTTTCCCGGAGGGGTAGGCATAGACCACAGCTTTCATTTGCTTCGATCTTGACCACAGAAATATATCAAATCCTGACTCTATGTACAGACGTACTGCCTACTGAAAATATCACAACGTGTAAAAGTAAAAGCATGTGTCACTGGTTGCGATATGAATGTTCTCTTACCCTGTCGGCCATTTTTCTATTTTATCCGATTGTCGTCGCCCGCATAAGTGGCTGTGACGCTCGCATGGATTTTAAACCCGTCCTGTTCATTCATGGGAGAAATTTGGTATGAGCTTTTCCTGACTTTCCAATTTGTCTGTTAAAAATCACGTTAAATCGTTTCTCTGTTGTTAATCTGTTTACTCGTATATTATTCTGTAGTTTGGTGCGGTTTTTAAATAGTCAGAGATAGGCAATGGGAAATTAGAATTGATATTTTGTAATACCAGATGATAATGAGAGATGATAGATAATAAAACTCCTTCACTTTCAAAACATATGTAAGAATTTACTAATATCTCACTTGGACCTCTTGAGATAATTTGAAAAGTGACGTTGCACTCTTTTGATTTATTTGCCAACACTCATGCATTTCCATGTAAACTATTAACTGTTACTGTTTAACATTCTGCTCTAGGGAGCAGACTAGGGTCACTGTCACTCTACAACTCTTGGTCATCATTCAATACATGTTTTCCCAATAATATTTAAAATATTAATAGGAAAATAAACGCAAACTTTTAAGCGCACTTTTCCACTAAGAAGTTCCGTTGCAAGTTAAAGGTTAAAGTTTCTTGTGTGAGCAAGGGAAAAACGGACACTTTATTTAATCAACATACCCAATCCACAGCTGAGCTGAACAGATATTTGTCAAACACGAAAGTCAGTCCGGCCAAAGGTTCGGGGCCATTTGAGCAGCCCTCGTCACCTGTCACTTACTTTTAACCATTCCACAACTTTGCTTCGATAAAAATGTAGAGTCACGTGAGGGTCGCATACCTTCTTGGCCGCTGACGTAGTGAAAATGTTACTTCATATTAACCTGATTTTTTGTTGTGTGCATTAACAATAAATACCCAATGAAGTGTAACAAAGTAAAGGTACAACTCTGAAGACGAAAATAGTATTAAAATTTTATTGAGAACGAATGTTAATCCAAAAGTTTTTATTTGAATTAGGTCGATTTTTCAATTGTCAGATAAAATTTATTTCTCTTAACACAACCATTTTGATGATGTATTGTCATGCTATCAAGTCTTTTCTTTCTTTACAGGTGACATTTTAGTTTGATCGTGTTATACCTTATCAGACAGATAAGTTTTACCGAGGATTGAAAAATCAAATTATAGTTTTAAAGTAACTAGAAAATAAAAAAAGTTCAGTTTATTTTAAGGCGACTAACTGACTAAAGACTGATACATCTAACAGCATAGAGCGGCGATGGGCTCACCACATATCACGCTGAGCACATGTGCAGTAGTTATTTAGTGAAACGTAGACTGTCTCATCTTTCACTAACTCTTTGGGGATAATAGCCGTGAGTAAACGTAAATAGCGATGTAAATTCATATACAGGGTGTCCCTGAAACAATGGAAAAGCCAGTAACTATCGATAGGCCTCATCATGGCCTCCTTAATCTCAAATTTTGACTCTAGTAAAAGTATCTCGGTTTCCAAGATTTTATTTCACAAGCAATAGTTTAGTTTTTGACCGCCTCCGTGGTCTAGTGGCTAAGCCACCGGTTTCAGACCCAGAGGTCCCGTGTTCGATTCCCAGCGGGTGGTACATCTTTGTGTGCTCGGTTTGGTTGGTGGTAGGGCTGTTAAGTCCGCCTGGCTAGCTACCACCATCTTATCTAAGTCTGTCGCCATAACAACGATGTTTATAGCATAGTTGTGTTCCGACAGTTAGAGATAAGATAGCCAGTTCCTCAGTGGTTGAGGATTCCGGGTGAAGCGCGCTTCCACCTTCGGCCTAATCGTCACTTCCCATCAGGTGAGATAAAGGCCAAGCGCTTACCCGTTACCGTAAAAAAAAAAAAAGTTTAGCTATCAAAAACAATTAAATTTTAACATTTGTTTTTGATAGCTGAACTATTGCTTGTGAAATTAAAAAAAATCGAATCAAAAATCTCTCAATTTGTAAAAATGGAACAATAAAACCAACTGTAGGTGGCAATTTAAATACCAAATATCTTGGAAACCGAGATACTTTTCCTAAAGTCAAAATTTGAGATTAAGGAGGCCATGATGAGGCCTATCGATAGTTACAGGCTTTTCTGTTGTTTTAGGGACAACCTGTATTTTTATTTTGGCTGCTTCTTAGCTTTAAAACCAACTGGATACATATTTCTGCCGCCAAACATCTTGTATTGTATTAATGTGTTCCAGTTTGAAAGGTGTAAGACCCAGTGAAATTACAGGGCATAGTACTGTAGCTTCAGGGTCAGCAACGCGCGCGTGGTGTTGCAAGCGTCCATGGGCGGTGGTCGCTTTCCACCAAGCGGTCCGTATGCTCCTTTGTCAGCTAAGAATCATAAAATATATGAAATTACTTCTTTACATTATATCTATGTAGGTATAATGTAAAGGAATATTTTAATGTTGAAATAATAAACAATATTTTATAAAAACATTAATTTAGAATTTTTTAAATATTTCCGCTTTGTTTTGCGTAAACTTTAGCATCTGCATTAATTACCTAGTTTTATATTATCAAACTTGTATATAATAATATCATATTGTATATTGTATATTGTATTGTTGACTTACTATGATAATGAGGAAGACTTGCCTCATAAGTTCATTACATATTCAGGATCTAATTCACTTCTGCCAGTTTGTAAAATACAGCCGAAATAAATAACCAGTCCATCAGTTGTTTTACTTCTAGAAATAAAAACATAATTTCTACGGAGCTCAAGTCAAATTTAACTTTACTCTAGTAGGCAAAACAAAAGATAGATCTATTATTTATTCTGGTCTGGCCGTTAAAACTTTCGATCATCCAGTTAAAAGTGTCAAAGTTCTGAGTTTAAAATTAAACCAGGAGAAATTTATTTATACGCTTGCATATAATGTCCCTTTTGATTCCACAGCGTTGAAACGATTAGCTTTGTTTCACTTGATGATGGCTTTACCCGGAATCCTCAACTATTGAGGCGCTGTCGATCCTATCTCATGCATTGTTCGTGTTATGGCGACAGACTTTATAAAAAGGATTATTAATGATTAACTAAAAAAACTTGTTAATTGCTTGACGTACTAATAATAGGCTAAAGTCTTTATTTACAAAATTAAAAGAAACAACAATTAAAGTAGTAACAAATAATTCGAATTAGTTTAGTCAGATTTCACTTAGTGTCCCTTCTTGTGGCCCCAGTGCTTGTGGTCCTCGTGACCGCCCTTCTTGCCGTGGTCGTGGTGGTGGTGGTGGTGCTCGTGGTGGCCGCCCTCGTCGTGATGGCCCTTGTGGTGGTGATGGTGACCTCCCTTTTCGTGGTGTCCCTTCTTACCGTGGTGGTGTTCGTGGTGGCCGCCGTGCTTGTGTCCCTTATGGAAGTGGCCGCCCTTCTTGTGGCCGTGCTCGTGGTGGTGGCCGCCATGTCCCTCATGGTAGCCCTTCTCTCCATGCTTGTCGTGGAAGTGCTTATCCTTCTTAAATTCGTCTATCTTATGAACACCGTGATGCCCTTTAGTGGAGTGGCCTTTGTGATAATGCCCTTTTTCCTCGAAGCCGTGGCCTTTCTCTCCCTTCTCGCCGTGGTGGTGCTCGTGGTGGTGGCCGTCGTCGTGGTGGTGATGTTTCTTATGGCCGCCGTGATCCTCGTGGTGTCCTTTATGGCCCTCGTGGTGGTGGTGGCCCTTTTTGCCGTGTTCGTGGTGGTGGTGTCCCTTGTGTCCCTTGTGGCCCTTGCCGCCGTGCTCGTGGTGGTGGTGTGCGTGGTGCTCCTTGCCTCCGCCTTTCTCGTGGTGGTGGGAGGCAGCGGGCTCGAGATCTGCGTCCCGTTTTTCCCGCAGGTCCCGTGCGCTAGCTAGCGTCACGTAGACCGCTAGGGCACCCAATACCAGAACCGCTCGCATTGCTGTTGTCGTCCACAGACCGTGGTATACTGTAATTGTGTTCGCTATAGGCAACGACTTTTTATATGGCGTCTGTTTTCTCGCCGGTATGTTGGCTAATCGTTGCAGCCCAGTGTTTGCACTGACAGCCAAGGTCGGCGCAGGTGTTTTACGCTCGCGTCGGTCGCAGTAAGAATGCATCCCTTTTGTCCTTCCATGTTAGAAAATATACGTAATCAGTTAGTTAAAACACATGAAAAGCACATATCGACGTCGATAAATATTAATATCTAGATACTAATATTATTAAGAGGAAACATTTGATTGTTTGTTTGTATTGAACAGGCTCCGAAACTACTACACCGATTTAAAAAATTCTTTCACCGTTGGGAAGCTACACTATCTCCGGGTGACATAGGCTATATTATATTTAAAAAAATTAGGGATCCTTACTGAAACTCAAATAAATTCCTTAAATCGCGTGCGCTAAGAAAACTATTGATGATAGAATAAAATAATGTACTACGGCGTTGCAGAACACACCATTATCTACAAAAAGTGTCGCGATAGCATATATCTAACTATTTTAGTTACGTCACAATAAGTGTTCTTGGGAGGGGAGTCATTTTGAAAATTCGTCACGGGGTACGGGGTCCACGCGAACGTAGTCGCCGGCGGTCTGCTAGTACATAATACATGTGATGCGATACCTTTGTTCGGGATTGTCTGTGTCTGTGGTTTGTACTGAGAAGATCCTTGCAAGAAACATTGATAGTTTATCTTTTTAAACTATAAATTGTTTTCTAAAGTGTACGTTACATACGAGTAAGTGGACGAGAAACTAAGAGACTGGGATGAACAACCATTCTTATTATTGAGGTAAATATAATACAAATACAAAAATATTTATTTCAAAAACAGATTAAAGTTACAAACCCATTTTTGGGGCCTCCTTTTAGATATAATGGATCTGTACCAGAAGACCACGCTCTTCCATATCCATAAACATATTTCTAGTTTCATCATCATCATCTATATATAATTTTAGTCTTTATCTAGTATTGAAGATTGAAATATCTGCGTTGCTTTGTACATGTTTGAAACGTAATTAAATAGATTAATTACTGCGTTATAGTAATTGTGTATTTGCAAGAACAGCGCTCCTTTATAAAGCTAAAATACTCATTACTAATGTTAATGCCTTGCTCACTGATTTAGAAAACTCTAGTATTTGATATGAAGTAATCAAAGTATTATCCAACGTTTATTTTAATGAATAAGAACTAATTACGAATTGGATCTAGTTAGGTAACAAAAAAAGACAAATTAGTCCTCTTATCTCAGAAACCTCAATCAGATAAAAGCCCTACATGTCACTAATTAAACATTTTCTTTTCTTCATTTTATAAATGTATAGGTATAAATAGTAGCAATTTTTTTGCGATACTCCTACTTAAATACTTACTTAAATAGCGAAAACTGTTTATAAAGAAGAAATGAGTTTTTTCTCGCCGTTAGTAGAATAATATGTTGTATTGTAATGTAGTATCAGAATCATGGTGGCCCGGACCCGGACACATCTGTCGTACTATGTCAGACGAGTTGTGGGCGAAAACTACGGCCATGTTGATGCCACGCAATGCCAGAAGACGTCGCGGCAGGCTAAAGGCGCGGTCCGACGGCCTGATTTTCCACGCGCCCAACCGCGCCAACAGGCCGTGGGAATCAATCATCATCACGAGCTCTTGATCGGGAAGAGTGGTAAAAACGAAGGGAGGCTTTTGTCATGCAGTGGGACAATCACGGCTGAAAATAAAGTAATAATGAAATAAATTAGGATAAAGGTAGGACCGCACTAGGCGGAACTGCACCGCAGCGGAACTGAGCGACACGACGCGTAATTTTTTGATAAACCGCACTTGAACTACAGCGGTGCTACAAAAATATATTCAGTAGCTAGGCAACCTCTGAGCAAGATGAACGACGAAATGGATATTATTATTATTTCCTTGTTGTGCGAGGAAGAAAAGGATCGAGCAAGAACAGGCAAGAAAAAAGCAAAGAATATGGCTACATGACTTAACAAACTCGCGATATGAAGAAGGCGAGTATTATACGCTTTTGCCACGACTTAAAGAGGGTGCCGTGCGATCGCAAAACCTGACATAAGTCTCTTAGTGAACTTCAAAGAAAAATCAATCATATTGATATTTAAAATTAGAACAATTCTGCTTTGCAGTTTCAGACCTAGTAATTTGATTAGAGCAATGTTTTTATTCTGCGAAATGTACAAAACCGTCACGCGCTTGTGTTAAAAATAAAATTTACTTTTTTAAGATGGGGGCGACCTGCGGAATATCAATACAAATATTTTCATGTAAGAATTATTGTTACATGCGTAAAATTAAGAAAGTTGTTGAAAAAAAATGTTTTTAAGACTCATTCGATTAATGTATTGTTTGTTATACTTAACTAATTCAGCGCATAGTACAAGTAACTTAAAAATACGTAAATTTTCAAAATTTCGTGCAGGATCCCCTTAAGAAGGATCCAATTTCTTAATTAATTTTTCCTCATCTATCGACATTTTTGACAAACGATATCGCGCTTCCAAGTATCTCGTTTGACTGACTATGAAAACGAAGTTTGTATAACCGCACTACGCGGAAGCGGAACTACATGTCGTGACAGCTCGCGACACTTTTGGTGAGTTGATAAACTTTGCCGCGGAGTTCTGCAGCAGTGTAGTTCCGTTGGCGCTTAGTGCGTGTTGTCTCTTATAATTTCATATAAATAATATTTTGACGCGTCGTGTCGCTCAGTTCCACTGCGGTGCAGTGCGGTCCTACCTTTATTCTTGTCAGTGGCGCACGCGTTACATTTTATACAGCTACGAGTGAACTTCTGCGGGTAACCCGTAAGTAATAAGTAAAAAAATTATTTGGCAACGTATCATCATACGTACATATGTTACAAAACAAGAGACAAAAAATATAAAATAATAATCCTTAATGATAACTAAATAAAAATATGTAAAAATAAAAGGCTTTGCTATTTGTTGCAGCTAGGCGCCACAACGCGGATTTTTAGATGAGCCATGAGCAGGATCGACGACAACACAAAAAAATGTCAACACAAATAAAAGATAGATAACACACGTTCACACATTCACGTTTGCAAAGGCACGTTACACACATTTCACGTTTACTCATTAAATACACAAAAAGCTTGATGCGGTTACATAAATTATTAAAACGCGAATCAACATCCTCAGGAAGCTTGCTGTACATCGAGTAGCGCTTCGAACTTCCGATCTGGCTTTAGAGCGCTTTCACATACACGCGTTTTGGTCGCGCGCCAACCGCGCGGCTGTTTCATACTACAGTGGCTGCATGCCCATGACCCCAGCGGGATAATATAGATTGGCTTTAAATTTCGCACCGATTTAGTTAATAATATGTTTATATTTTTTAGCAAATACCAAAATTTGTTGATCAATAGTTAAAGAGATATCCCATGTTAAAGGGTATCCCGCTGGGGTCACGCTTGTCAAAATTATTTGACCTAAAACGAGCAGGAACGAGACACGCTACTGATATAGTAATTTGCTAAGATTTTGTTGATTCAATTACGAATCCATCAGTAAAAATTCCAGGATTCTACCTTCTGTAGTTACCGAGTAATCAAATACCTACTTTTCGTCAAAATTCCTCCGAAACGTAAGTTCTAGTTGAGGTATAAGAAAAAAAGCTACATTTATGAAATTTAGGGAAGATTTTGTTGACTCTGAGAGAAAATTTGCTAGACACAAACGAGAACTCTAGCTACAGTACATCCTAAGATATAACGCTAATTATGGTTAACCCGCTGCGGTCACGGTGTTGATACCTAAACATGGATTTTCCACAGGAATGGAGCAAGTAGCGAGTTTATGACTATAGCCAAGATTTTGTTTATGTAAAAATCTAACCAGTTTCTACTTTTCAGTTTCCTAGGTACAGTGTTTAGGAGAAATCAAAGCTCATAACTTTTTCATACTGAAAGTATGCGTATAAGCCGACCAAATTAAGATGATTATAAACACCAAGATGGCGGCCAATTTTTATGTTTAAGAGCCGATTCGTACAAAATGTGGTTAGACATTATATTTAAATATTGGTACACCATAATGTAATACACCTAATATCACCACATACCTAATGTAACGTATGAATATATCAATATACTAGTGAAGATAGATGATAGATTTACCCTTTTATGATTTACTATCTAATGCATGGTGATATAAAATGATCAAAATTTAGCAAAGTATTTATTTTTATTGTAATTATAGAAAAAAAACAGTTTGCAATCATAGGTAAATATAGTATATTTTTACATTGATCGGTTTACGTCGTATTAACGTCACACTTGTACAAAAAAAAAGAAGCCAACGAGCATTTTGGTGTAACGTATCATCGAGCAAAGGCACGAGCGCGGGTAACAGGGGGACATTAATTATTTATTATCTAACGTTAATTGGAAACCGCTAAAAGTTTGTCTTTATATATGTTCATTTGCCACCATCTTCTATTTCTATTTTTCTTTTTTATCAACATTTCAACCAAGAGTTACGTAAGGTAAAAAGAAGTGTGACAGGCTCACTTGCCGTCAATCTTACGTCGAACACAGAATCGAGCATTTGCAAGAACGTTACACTACATGGAAATGTTACATGGAAACTGAGCATTTGCCTGTATTGTGCCATTCGTAAGAACGTTACATTACACCGTAATGCTCGAGCAAATGCTTTAGTCTATACTCCCCTTTATAATACATATCTATGACGAATTGCTTCTGTGATTATAGAAATAATTATGTGAGGAGACTGTCGACAGAACGAGACTATTTTTTTAAATTATTTTGTACACGTGTGACGTAATACGACGTGAACCGATCAATGTAAAAAAGTACTAAGTACCTATGACTGCAAAGTGTGTTTTATATGTAATAAATTTGATCATTTTATTTCAACATGCCTTAGATTAGATAGGTAGTAAATCATAAAAAGGTAAATCTATCTATCTACATTAGTATATTGATATGAATAGTTATTCATACATTAAATTGGCTATATGGTGATATTAGGTGTATTACATTATGGTGTACCAATATTTGAATATAATGTCCAACCACATTTTGTACGAATCGGCCCTTAAACAAAAAAAATTGGACGCCATCTTGGTCTTTATAAGGAATCAACTTAATTTGGTCGGCTTATACGCGTAGTTTTAGTATGAGAAAGTTATAAACTTTAATTTCTCCTAAAATACTGTACCTAGGAAACTGAAAAGTAGGAACTGGTTAGATTTTTACATAAACAAATCTTGGCTATAGTCAATAACTCGCTACTTGCTCGATTCCTCTGGAAAAAACCATGTTTAGGTATCAACAGTGTTGATACCTAAACATAGTGATGTGTTATCCCGCTGGGATCACGGTGTTGATACAACATCGTGACCCCAGCGGGATAATTATCGTTGTATCTCAGGATGTACTGTAGTTAGAGTTCTCGTTTTTGTCTAACAAATTTTTTCTCAGAGTCTACAAAATCTTCCCTAAATTTCATGAATGCAGCTTTTTAGAACTTACTTTTCGGAGGAATTTTGACGAAAAGTAGGTATTTGATTACTCGGTAACTACAGAAATTGAATCAACAAAATCTTAGCACAATAACTATATCAGTAGCGTATCTCGTTCCTGCTCGTTTTAGGTCAAATAATTTTGACAAGCGTGACCCTTTAACATGGGATATCTCGATAACTTTGGTCAAAAAAATTTAGTATTTGCTAACAAATATAAACATATTATCAACTAAATCGGTGCGAAATTTAAAGCCGATCTGAAGAGGTTATCCGGCTGGGGTCACGGACATAGCGGCTGCATCGCGGCGGACGGCCGAAATTTATAATCAATCTACAGGTTGTTTGGCCTACCAGAGTACACAATTCTGCGCACTCCACCACCGCTGACGCCTCAACTACACATATAAAAGCGTTAGTAGATACAGTTCGCGGTGCCATCTTTTCTTTTCTTCCAGGCTCTGCGGGCGGTCTTGACGGCCTCACCCCACAGCATCTCAAAGATCTCACCAGCGGTTGTTGCGGTGGGGCAGGCGATTCCCTGCTTCAGGCGTTGACAAGCCTGTGTAATCTGATGTTTCGGGGTGAGGTAGCACAAGATGTTTTGGATATTTTATACGGAGTAAACCTCTGCGCTCTGAGGAAGAGGGATGGTGGCATTCACCCCATTGCCATTGGCTTTACTTACCGGCGTCTCACAGCTAAAATTTGTTTTTGTAAATTTTCTCACAAATTACTTCCAACTGAAGCAGCTAGGTTTTGGCAACAAAAGAGGCTGTGAGGCAGCTATCCACTAACTCCGATCATTTTTATTTAATCAGGGCGGTGAGGTGGTATTTAAAGTTGACGTTAAAAACGCTTTTAACTCTGTCGACAGGATCGCCATGTTGGATCAAATAAAATCAAAAGCTTCCTGCTGCTCATGAATCAACATTCATGATGCAACAACCCATCCAATATTTTGTATAAGAAACACCTCATCTCATCTGTCGTAGGATGCCAACAGTAGCCAGGGCCCAGAGGCATCCGCCTCTGGGCCCAGCCATTTTTAGTCTCGCCATTCACCCGGTCATCGAGCTACTAAATTCAAAATTTAACGTGTGGTATCTAGATGATGGGACTCTAGGCGGCGATGCATCAACTGTCCTTTCGAACCTCCTAACCCTTGTCTGCGAGTTCCAAGCCATAGGGTTGGAGCTTAATTTTGCTAAGTGCGTACTTTTCTTAGCGAACAGTTGCGTCGACAGGCACGGTATAATATCCCGCTTTAGAGACGTTGCTTCTCTCTTAATAGTGATAGACGAAAGTTCCCTTCACCTACTGGGGTTTCCTATTCTAAATGATTCCTTCCAAAATTAAATTACATTAGTGATACTTTAGACCGCCTTTTCAAAATTAATTGTGACATGGCTTTCACTTTAATTTGGTATCGACTTTTCGTTCCTAAGTTCACGTATGTCTTGCGGTGTTGTCAGCTGTGGAAGTTTCCTGACTTTCTTACCAGCCTAGATAGCACAATAAAACATACACTCTCTTCCATTTTAAACATTAACTTCAGCGACCGCTCTTGGACTCAAGCATCACTTCCAATTAGATTCCGTGGCCTGGGTATCCGTAAAACTGCTGACGTTTCCCTCCCGGCGTACTTGTCCTCGGTCCATGCCTGCCTACCACTTACATACAAAATACTAGATCGAACATCAAGTTCCTTTTTGATACCCTACATGGACGAGGCCAAGGCCGCCTGGAGCGCATCTTGCCCGTGTTCTGATCTTCCAAACAACACCTCCTCCCAAAGGCTTTGGGACAGGCCCCTCTGCGAACTGTTGTGATATAACCTTGTCAACACGTCTTCAACTTCCGCAGAGCGTGCCCGCCCGCCTTTAAGCTGTAGAGAGATGGGAGTCGGATCTTTGGTTGCAGGCACTACCCTCATCGAACACGGGTACTTTGCTAGACCGCAGTACTTTTCGCCTAGCCACTGCCCTGCGTCTTGGCGCCCCCGGTATCGTCCCCCATCAATGTCGTTGTGGCGCACCGGTAGACACCCTCGGACACCAATGGGCTGTCCTGTGCACGGAGCGCTGGCCGCATTGCCCGCCATCATTCTTTGAATGACATCGTTCGTCGAGCTCTAGTCACTGCCGGAATTCCAGCCGTAGGTACTAGAGCCCGCCGGCCTGACGCGCGATGATGGCAAGAGGCCGGACGGCATGACCCTGGTACCTTGGAGAGTGGGACGGGCACTGGTGTGGGAAGCTACATGTGTCGACACGCTTGCCCCATCCCATCTTCCAAGTTTATGCATCAACGCTGGCTCGGTTCCAATTAATGCGGAGAACCTCACGGCGCAAGTATGAGAATCTGACTGGGGATTTCATATTTGAACCGTTTGGGTAGAGACGTTAGGACCGTGGGGTTTGAGTGCCTACCAGCTCTTTAGAGATATTTCTTAAAAACTGGTGGAAGCCACCCGAGACCCCAGAGCCAGCAGCTACCTGGGTCAACGCCTAAGCCTCGCCATCAATAAGGCAATACGGCTAGTATTCTGGGTACTCTGCCTGATGGGGATGATCTGGGTGAATTCTTTTATTTATAGTTTTCTATTTATCTTTTTGAGTTGTAAATATTTTAATTTTAATATTAGATGTTGCTTTTGTATTTTCTTGTAAATAAATTTCTTAGTATCCTACCAGAGTTAGAAGTATTAAATTTCCCGCAGAATTCAATTTAAATTACCCGCAGAAGTTTACTCGTAGCTGTTTGAAAAATGTAACGCGAGAACTACCGACAATTATGATTCTGATACTACGTTATATTAAAACATATTATTATTTTCAAAACCTTGTTAAATAATAACTATTTTCTGTATAAATATGAAATGAGAACACATTTCCTCATAATCAACAGTGTTTTTTTTATCAAATGATATCGCAAAAATTGCCCACATTTATATACTTACTATTTATGAAATGCACATTCAAAGAAATTTTCTTAATTAGTGACATGTTACAGGAATTTAATCTGCGGTTTTATAAGATAACAATTTTTTTTGCTAAGATGACTAATTTTTCTTTTTAGTTACCTAACTTGTTCTAAATAGTTCTTACACATAAAAAAAAACAATTTACGTCAATTTTTTAAGTCTATTTGGCTGTACAACAGATGTATTGGTTATAGTCTCTCTACATATAGTCCTCTCACGCTGTTTTATCACGCTCGTATCGCAATGTAATCCACAACAGATACAGGTTAACGTTAGGTACCACAGTCGCTTGGTGGTAGGCGTCTGGAAAAAAATCCATAATAATCCAACTAAATGAATCATCCAGGAAACAAACATACATCTATACATATAATCACGACTAATATCCCCGAAGGGTTAGTCAGAGACTAGACAATGAGGACCACAAAAGCAGTAAGTAAGTAAGGAAAGTAAACTTTCTTACACTCACACCAATTATCTAGCCCAAGAGAACCTTCGTTATGAAACTCGTTAAATGGTTACTAGACAACGGCAAAACATACTTAAAATACATACTTATTATACATAGAAAACACTCAGACCCGAGACAATTTAGAAAAACAATAATTTCTAAATTGACCCGCCCTGGGATCGAACCCGGGACTTCAGAGGTGGTGACACCATGAAAAACGGTGTACAAACCACTCGATCAAGGAGGTCGTCAAAGTGGGCTATGGCAGTACCCTGCCATTGTCCACTTTTCACCAAATAGTGACTGCACATGTGTTTAGCGTGACAGGTGGTGAGTCCATCGCCGCTCTATACTGTTGGATGTATGTGCAGTCTTTAGTCCGTTAGTCGCCTTTTACGAAACCCAAGGAAAGAGTGGGGGTGGTAGTATTCTTTTACCGCTACGCGACTCGGTTGATTCACCATCATCCAGGAAACAAAAGATTTACCTTACGTTTATCTCACAGAAACCATGGAGGATCTCGATGACGCAGCGAATAAGGCGTTCGGTGTCCGACCTTGCCTAAGCAACTTTAGCAATGGGTCACTGGATGGGTGATAAAATTGAAAAATCCTCCGCCAGGTCCGCGTCCAGCTCGTCGTCAAGCTTTGAGAGCTCCTCTTTCCGACGACGCTCCTCCTCACTAACAGCAGGTCTGGGAAGGGTGTTATACCAAGAGTTGCTACCTCGACCACTCGAAAAAAAAAAAGCAAAATATCTCTATAAATATCCTTTGTGCTTCAGATGGCACGTGAGTCCGTTGGTCCCGGTTGTTGTCGTAAGATGGCAGTCGTTAAGCCCATTATCTCTAAACTGAAAAAAAACTGTAAGTAGAAAACTTATTTTATCTTATAAATTTGGTTATAAAATGTTTTTACCGCTTATCTACTCCATTATATTCTAATTAAATGCAGAATTAATATCTAGAAATGCTTACGCACACACTCCTCGTATACTATTCAGTTCATAAAAGGAAAATAATGAAATGCAGCAAGCAACTGAGCAGGCGGGCGGCATTAAAAAATCGTACGTCATGCAGAAACATTCCAGATGCGCTGTATGGTTTTGCATTATAAAACCTTATTTTTTTACTGCTAAACCTTAAGAATAGCTTCTACTCATAATTTTGTACAACTTTCACTATGGAACTACCTCTGAAATCCTTGAAATAATCAGCTGATCCATATGCTAAGTACTTATACCTAACTTTATATCGAAATGTATGAACCGGCCAATTAATTTTTTTATGATTTCTGTGTCTCTTTGTAGTAAAAGTTGGTGTAAAATGACGAGCCAAACCTATTATTAAAGCCATTGTGGTAATTATAAAATAAGGTAGCATATTATAATATCGTTTCGGATCCCTCTGTACGGTCTCAGTTTAAAAAAACACACTACAAGTACGTGTACACGCCTGGCACATGTGAAGTGCTAAAGTGCAGTTAAGCGTCCCTCCCGTACAAAGTTCCGCGGCAGAAGCCGGCACTTATCAAATATTCCTGACCCAGGAATTACTTTGGCAAGCAACCGCAAATGAGATTTTTAAGAGTTACGATGGACCGAACGGGCGCAAACCGCGCGAAATTAAATAAAGATCGGCTGCACTTGCTTTTACGGAAACGTGTTTTTTAGAAGTCCGCACCGCAAACAGAAAGAAAACCCCTTAAAAAGGATCGCTGCGTTGTCTTTCTGCCAACACTTCTTTCTCAGGATCGAGTAGAGGGTATACCGGTTCAGTCGCAGAATGTACCTTTCGCATAATGCACTCCATGCGCAAAACGTCTCTTTCGCATAATGCACCCCATGCGTAAAACGTCCTTTCGCAAAATGCACCTTTCGCAAAATGTACCTTCTGCAAATGCACCTTTCGCAAAATGTATCTTTCGCAAAATGCACCTTTCGCAAAACGTACCTTTTTTCTACATTAACCCTTTTACAGTGCTACAGGTACTGTTCCCGAAGGCTATAGCCTTTTAGCCATAAATTTAAGGCTTAACACATACTTACTCTATGCAATACTACAAACTCAGGAGTAAAAACTGCCGTTACTAGACACGGAGGCTGTTAGCCTTCGTTGTCTAGTGGTTAAGCCTCTGGTCCACGGGTCTAACCCAGTGGTCACGGTTTCGATTCCCAGCGGAAAAACATCTTTGTGTACTTGGTTTGGTTGGTGGTAGAGCTTGTTAAGTCCGCCTGGCTAGCTACCACCAGTCTGGCGCCATAACAACAATATTAATAGCATTGTTGTGTTCCGACAGTTTAGAGATAAGATAGCCAGTTCGTCAGTGGTTGAGGCTTCTGGGTGGAGCGCTTTTTACCTCGGCCTTTACGTCATCGTCAGTTACCATTAGGTGAGATTAAGGCAAAGTGCTTATCTCAAAAGGAGACAAATAAAATTCAAGCTTCTCCTACCACTCGTCGACGTAGAAAGACAAGAAGTACCGTCAAGCTGAGAGAAAAAATTTTTTGGTGATTCTAAAAAAAAATAATGTTGTTGCATGTATTTGCTGTTATTAATCTATATTTGGAGTTAATCAGTAAAATTTTTACAGAAGGTATCAGTACAGACAAAGGTCAAGTCTATTGATTACCTGGATGGATGAAGTATCAAGTGAACCCTAAGGTGCAAGTTCCACTCGCGCTTGACCCCTTTTTTTCACAAGGCCTGCCTTGTTAATTGGGAAGGAAGCTCTGATGCCGAGCGACGTCGCTAAAGTAGTGGTTGGTTATTCTTTATGCTATCAGGGAGACATAATTTACTAGGCAGAAAAAATCTTGTTTTTATTACTCTTGCAGAAATTTTCTATTTTTATGTGTTGCTGCTAGATTTAATGGTAGACACAGTTTAAGCTGTTTTTCAGGTCAAAAATGTATTTTTTCAAAATTTTGTTAAATTCGCTATAGAATTTACTTTAGTATAAATATGTATACGAGTAATTTACTTATTGTTAAGGTAATATAATAACTTATAGCCTACTTTCTAAGCAACTTAAAAACATCAAATCTTTCGTGTATATTTTTGCCCACTTCTTCATTGTAAACCGAATATGTAGTAACTTTGTACTTAAGATTGATATTTAATATAAGTTTTTTTTATATATATTTATTATTTATTTAATTTATCCGGCACAATAAAAAATAATTCATGGATACCGGGTGAACGAAAGGTCACGTGTATCGTAAAGGTAACCTAACCTAGGTATCCTGTGGTATCGTAATGTGTCAGAGTTCAATTGCGCGGTCCTGGTCGATTAACCATGATTAACGGTATTGTTGTGGATATGGTTGATCAATTTTAGTTTCTTTATTTTTCACTTCAAAAAAATAAAATTAAATCTGTAGCTTTAGATTAAGTTACCCTATAATTTAACAAACTACGAGCACAGATATTTTTTTTTTCCTGTATAATTTTATTAATTAAGGTGAATTGTAAATGCAGTTGCATCATGACAAACCTCAGAGGTTTAAAATTTTGATTAGAAATACGATTGTAATCATGTAGGGGAGAGTATATATACTGTACTATACTGTACCGACTCCTAAATTGTACATACCACCTTCAAATTTCCCACTAAACAGTGCCATTATTCTATACTGGCATCACAAAACGAGGCGACTGCAGCGCCACTGTCACTTGAGCCATTTTGTTTCTTCTTAAGACAGATGACACGAGAGTGAGAGTAAAAAACGTTTTTTTTGTTATTTGATGTAATTTCTTTGCCACGGTAATCATTTAACACTGTATTCTATATAAAAGCACGATTCCTGTTGTTTTTAAACATCGCGAGTACAAATCAGTCGGTTAAGGTTATGTCGTAGTTTTTTTTAAAGTTTGCTATCGTAATCTGAGGTAAGATTTGATCCTTATCATTACCAAAAATATTGTTCCTAATTATCAGAAAAAAATAATTATGATTAATAATTTCGTTTCATTTCAGATTGCTCCTAAATTTTATGCAATGGAGTTTCTTTGGTACAATTTAGGATACTTGTTCCCTAAATTGGAGAGAAGGACAACTATATTTTTAAATAGTTTTAACTTGATATTGAATCTATCTATATACTATCTACTTGAATCGTAATATGTTGTAACAGGAATACCAAGGTATCACCTAAGTCAGATTGGGTTTCTCTAACTTACAAGGTTTAAGTATTTTTTTAGTGTTATGTCAAAAGTGGTCCAATATAGGTTACTCTCCACTACTTATGTTTTTTGCTATGGTAATTAAAGGACTACAAATAATGAAGTAAAACTGTACTGTAGGGTATGTGCTACGAATATGCTACGACATAGCCGTAGCCGTATTAGTCAATTAAGTGAGTTTCTGCTCACGTGTACAGGGTGTAGCAGCAAATGGAAAGCTGTGGTCTCTGCCTACCCATCCGGAAAGAGGGCGTACATACATACATACATATATACATACATACATATAATCACGACTTATATCCCCGGAGGGTTAGTCAGAGACTAGGCAATGAGGACAGCAAAAGCGGTCCTCTACCATAGTCCACTTTTCACCAAATAGCGACTGCACATGTGCTCAGCGTGACAGGTGGTGAGTCCATCGCTGCTCTATGCTGTTGGATGTATGTGCAGTCTTTAGTCCGTTAGTCGCCTTTTACGACACATGAGGGAACCCTCTTTCCCTTATGTGCGTTACTTTTTTTTCACTTATAATAACGCGACACGGTTATTATAAGCGGGCGTGATGGTATGTATCATCATCAGCCTATAAACGTCTCACTAATACTGGGCACAGGCCTCCCACGTGGAGATATTGGGTCATAACCCACCACGCTGGCCTAATGCGGGTGGTGGGTTTCAACGACTGTCATCTTACGACAACAACCGGGACCAAGGGCTGCCTGGACGTGCCTTCCACTGAGAAGGCACCAACAAAAATTAAAGAAACCGTTTTGTAATATTGGAAATAACCAAGTTTTGGTGTTTTAACCAAGAATTTTGCTGTATTTATAACTTTTAATAGTTTTTATTAAAAGCTTAGTACTTCGAATTGTAATTTCTAAAATTCCGTTTAAGTAATTTAAGGATTGAATTTTAATGATTAATGCACATCATAGTAAATATTACAAAGCTTTGTAATTTTTACAAATCAACTTAGTAGTCTCTATTATAATAATTTATAGTTTAATATAAGTATTTGTAATATAAAATATAAAATATTTGTAATAATCTGTGATGTCATATTTGCCGATATTACTATTAGCACTCTTATAATTACAAAACGGTTAGTATATTGACTCTGACGTCATCATCGCCGATATTACTTAGCACTCTTAAAATTACAAAACGGTTAGTATTTGCTTTCTGCCGTCATCATTGCCGATATTACTATAGCACTCTTAAAATTAAAAAACCATTAGTATATGGTTTTTAGCTTATTAGCAATTAGCATATGAATGACGTCATAATTTTGTGATTACTATTGCACTCTTGAAATTACAAAAATCCTTTCTGTAATATTTACTAAATGCATTTTACAAAAATAGAATCATAATTTTTACAGGACATTAATTTGTTGTCCTCGGATTTAGTAATATTTTAGTAATGATTATTAAACTTTTGTTACTTTTTCGCTTAGTGCGCAGCACTGAATTTCTCGTGATGTTTTTAATTTGGTCCCCCATCCAGCGACCCGGCATTGCAAAAATTGCTTAGCAAGCAAGATCGCAAGCCGAACGCGGTAGCCGCTTCGCCATCGAGCTCCTCCATGGTATGTACTATATATTTTAAATTTTTCGTACGAGGGAGGTAAATACTCAAATAAGAGTTTGCAATAAGCATACTATACTTTCTACACACAAGAGCAATGTTTTAGTACTTATTGAATTTGTCAAAAAAGTTTTAATTGTTTTAATTTTTTGAACTAATTAACCATTCAATTATCGTGTATGTACACAGAACACAGAAAGACGGCAGTAAAATCTATTTTCGTTCGTACCGTTTTCTTTTAATTTGTAGACTATAATAATTATCGTCTAATCTATACTAATATTATAAAGAGGAAATATTTGTTTGTTTGTTTGTTTGAATTGTATAGGCTCCGAAACTACTGGACCGATTTAGAAAATTCTTTGACCATTAGAAAGCTACATTCTTCCCAAGTGACATAAGCTATATTTTATCCCGATATTTTTACGGCAACGGGGACCACGCAGGTAAAACCGTGAGAAGCCGCCAGTGTTTTAATAAACACACTAAAATTAATTAACCATCGATATTATAAAAGTTAAATATAGCGTTTGGGTATAATCACGTTTAAAATAAAACATGGCGGGCTGTTGATTACATTTCCCCGAAGCATAATAATTGGGATAATTACAATGTTATAGTTGTGAAAACTGATATAGTTCAGTTATCAGATTGCCGCTACCTTATGTTGGAAATATCTGCAATGCGAAAAAGTTTTCGCGTAAATAGTGACTAAAGCTGTGTGGTGGCGGGCGTAATAATAAAAGAATACTACCAGCACATCTGTTCTCTTGTGTATCGTTAAAGGCGACTAACGGACTCAAGAGGAAACACTACGTCGAAGTGGCATGCAAATTTCTCATACAAAACACAGAAGAACGACGTTCCGTTGTCCCCTGTTTTATCCTTCAGAACTGGACCAATTTTTATTAATTTTTCAGCATCGGCTAAAGAAAGAGATTTTCTATGTCTGTATGTTAAATTTTTTTTAAACCAGCCACTTAATGTTTGTGAAGACGCCTTAAAACGGAGTGATTTCGCAAAATTTTGAAGCCTCTGATTATAAAATAAATAACATAATGCAAGAAAATCAAACATACAGACATAGAAAATCTCTTTCTTTAACCAATGCTGAAAAAGTAATAAAAATTGGTCCAGTTCTGAAGGAGGAAACAGGGAACTACGTCGTTTTTCTGTGTTTTGTATGAGGATTTTGCATGCCACGTCGACGTAGTGTTTCCTCTTAAGACTGCACATACATTAAACAGCATAAAGCGGCGATAGGCTCACCACCTGTCACTCTGCACATGTGCAGTTGTTATTTCGTAAAACGTGGACTGGGGCAGAGCTTCTTCTTCTTCTCATTGCGTAGGCTCTGACTAACTCTTTGGGGATAAAAGTCGTGATATGTATAGTGACTAATATGGCTATATGAGGCAAGCGCGCTGGCTGTTTCCGTATAACTGCGTTCCTTATTTTTCTCCTTGAGTTTATGTTTGTAGTTGCTCAAAAATGTTTCTACATTATAAATGCTATGATCGTAGATTTTGTCTTGTTTATGTCAAGGCTTCTTTGTAGGAATTCATTGTAAAAAAATGGTGCTATTAAACTAAGAAAGAGATAAACGGAAAATCATAAAGGCATGCATGGTAGGCGTAGACACTGTGATTGCCCACTCTAGCGCTGGATACAGGTGTTCACAAGCAAGTTTAACTTTTTCGTACGAGACGAATCGGATATAAAACTGTTTAGGCACGTCACGCTTGTTTTAAATTGACAGATAAAATATTAAAGTTATTTAGAATGAAATGCGCGGTTTTCAGTTTCCTTCGAACTTGCATGAGAGAAGATGTCGCAGTAATGTCCGCGAAAGCTAGTTATCGCCACAATTATTCGAAAACTAAGTTAATCGCATTAAAAATTTCATATATCTTTTTTACAAAATGTATTTCTTTGTCATATAAACATAATAAAAACATAATTCGTTACTAACATTTCAACAAATAACAACAAATGTGAGGTGAGTGCGGGCTTAGTGTCCCTTCTTGTGGCCCCAGTGCTTGTGGTCCTCGTGGCCGCCCTTCTTGCCGTGGTCGTGGTGGTGGTGGTGGTGCTCGTGGTGGCCGCCCTCGTCGTGGTGGCCCTTGTGGTGGTGGTGGTGGCCCCCTTTCTCGTGGTGTCCCTTCTTTCCGTGGTGGTGTTCGTGGTGGCCGCCGTGCTTGTGTCCCTTATGGAAGTGTCCGCCCTTCTTGTAGCCGTGCTCGTGGTGGTGGCCGCCGTGGTGTTCCTTGTGTCCTTTCTCACCGTGATGGTCGTGGAAGTGCTTGTCTTTCTTAAACTCGTCATGCTTGTCGACCTCGTGGTGGCCTTTCGTGTCATGTCCTTTGTGGAAGTGACCATGCTCCTCGTGGCCATGCCCGTGTTCGCCTTTCTCGCCGTGGTGCTCGTGGTGGTGGTATCCGTCGTCGTGGTGGTGGTGCTTCTTGTGGCCTCCGTGTTCGCCGTGGTGGCCTTTGTGTCCCTCGTGGTGGTGGTGGCCCTTTTTACCGTGGTGGTGTTCGTGGTGTCCCTTGTGCCCTTTGTGGTCATGGTCTCCATGTTCGTGGTGGTGGTGACCGTGGTGCTCATGGCCGCCGCCCTTGTCCCATTTGCCCCCGTGGTGGGACGCTGCAGGCTCCAAGTCAGCGTCCCTTTTCTGGATGTCCCTACCAGAACAGAGGGCCGCTAGGGCTGCGACACCCAGTATTACCAGAAGACTACCTCTCATGGTTGGTTGGACCAGTCACTGTGAATGATAACATCTGTCGTGGTTAAAGATTTTATATACCAAATGCCGCCACGATTAGGTAACTTCGCGTTCGGAACTGAAGTTTCAAGGTTGCCACAAATGTAACGGAAGAGGTTTTTCAGTTTGAAGCTGTCTGCACTGGGTACAACTGTGTCAACTTGTAACATTCACAGAGATATGGACGGTTCAGTTTTACTTATTTTGTTGAAATATGAATATTCCCTATCTCTTGCAAGTAAGTATGTAACTTAGTAGCCTATATACTGACTGTCCCTCGGCTAAGTTAAGGCGTCCAAGACTGAGTGCTTAGCCACCGAGTTAGTTTCTAGTTCGAGCATTGAAATCTAGATATGTAGCTTATCTTGTTTCACGTTTATGGAAGTTGATAGAGACAGAATAACGTTTCAAACTAGATTTAGCTAGATCTAGATTTGAACTTTTGGTCTAAACCACCACTTACAGTATAATAGGCCAATTCTAGTGTGCTATTATATCTATGATACGTTACTAAATCTCAAATTTCTTAATTAGTTTGAGAGTTATCTTGTTTTAAAATTTTTTGTTAAGGCAAAAATGTATACTTATTTTGTTTTACATAAAAAAACTCTACGATTGACGAAACACGACTCGTTAGAATCAAAGTAACACAATTCAAAAGATAACAAGCTTTAACCCTGTAAGGAGCATAGCATGGTTAATCGGTTATCGACTTTATGTCAAAGGAGTAGAGTTAATATTATGGTGTCCTAGAGTCTCATGAAAGGTCTTTCCTGAAACATCGCTTTTAAATCATAAACAAATATAAACTCAAAATATTAATGAATTTCTTTGGCAATGCGTATCTATTTGATCATTGTGTCTGTGTTTACTCAAATTAATTCTTAATTTGCTATAACTTGAGTTTTCGTGATGTTGTGTTTAGCTTTTAAATTGATTAATTATCACCACAACACATGTGTGAGACATTTAGATTCCTTCGTGTTACAGACGGGGCGAAACGTTTTCATTTTAAATCAAATGCTATTTGATGAATCTGTGACCACATGTAATGAATATTTAATCTTCTTATAAATAAAATTTTTAGTTTAAAAACGTAAAATAATGTTGTTTTTTTCAGCCAGTACCTACATAATATGTGATTACAGCGCTATAAAGCTAGCTAACATAAACATAGGTATCACACTGTTACAGTTAATAAATTAGAGTAAGACTTTAAACTATCGCGTTGCATTGCATTACATTAAAACAGTTTTAATAAATAAGAGTAGGTACTCTAATTTTATGAATGTCAAATAATTACTTACGTGTATTTTTTTACTGTTAACTGTTAAAAAATACACGTAATTATTAGTATCTAAATTATTAGTATTTAAATACGCAAACATAAATTACACCAAATAAAGTAACAGTTCTTGTGAGAAAAACAAATCGTACTTTTAATACTAGCTACAGCTACACAAACATTGTACTCGCAGTAAATAACAATTACCTACGCTTCTTTTGTTAACGAAAACTATTTACTTCACAAGTCTTATTGTTATGAGAACAACAGACACTTTGTAAGTAATTTTCAAATTACATCGAAACAAATAGATCGTGGGTTGAACAACTCTGGCATTCAGTAGATATGTGTGTTTTTGATTATAAGAAAGTAGCTGGCCAATGTTTGAGTTCAGACAGAACGGTAGGTAGTGAAGATAATCATGCAGTATTAATTGTTTGCTCTCTACGTTAGTTCACCGATTAACTTGATTTATTTTCGTGAAACATCTTCGGACCAGTTGGGAGTAGTTACTTAAATAAGTAATTATAGAATGGGGATAAGATGGAATTAAGTATGTTTGTAATATGATAAACGTTAGTAATTAAGTATGTTTGTAATATGATAAACGTTAGTAATTTCTTACCGTGTCGCGTAGCGGTAAAAGAATACTACCTACACTCTCTTCGTTTGGGTGTCGTAAAAGGCGACTAACGGACTAAAGACTGCACATACTTCCAACAACATAGAGCGGTGATGGGCTCACCACTTGTCACGGTGAAATGGTGTGGTGTGGTATGGTGAAAAGTGGACTATGGTAGAGGACTGCTTTTGCTGTCCTCATTGCCTAGTCTCTGACTAACCCTTTGGGGAATCGTGATTATATGTATGTATGTAATGTCTAATGAGTTTTGTTGCAAAGCTTCTTCCTTCAATGTTCAATTCAACGGTTTAGCTAATGTAGGACTGTAATTGTATTTGTTAGTTTATGCCATCTTCCACACCTTTGCCAACAATGTTTCTATTCATAATAATAATTTAATTAACTTTCATAGAAATAAGATAACTTAGGATTCTTAAAAAAAAAACTTGTTAGGCCTTTTTTTCGTGCCAATATCTCGTTTGCCATAAAGCCTAGTAATCTCTCTATCCTGTACCAATCCCGTCTCTTTACCAAGCTGGTTTCCTACTGTGCGATTGTAAAATGTATTGTAGCGAAGAATGTTAAAAATACTTATGACATTTAACGTTTTCATACAGATTCGATTAATTTATGTAAAAATCTGTTCCATAAGCTATGTAGAGTCGCTGGTAATGGAGATAGCAATACTTTCACTCGCATAACGGTCGCTTTTTAAACACAGCAAACAGATAATTTGGTATGGCCACAAAATGTTACCCCGCCGATGTCACAAATCAACTCACCCTCCGCTCCAAGCTGAACCATATCGTCGCGGCTTAATTGCGCGAGCTTTCCACGTAATTGGACACAATAACGATACATTACGCTCCACACATGTAGTAATAAGTGTATCGGCCATTATACGTAGCTCTAATAAAGAATCCTAAAGGAAAATCTTATCGGGAACGAGAATTGTGCGACGCAGCGGCCCACCAACTTGTGCTTGTAACTCGGATAGTTTGTAGCCGAGTTGTGAGTACTGCTCTCGTGTCTGCACAACAATAACGCCTCCGTACTACCCTCTTAGCGGGCTATTATAAAACTTGGTCACGACCATATTATTATGTTGGTATATATTATTATACTTACGAATACGGAATTTTGTTAACGTGTTTTTTTAAGAGACAATCTCATAAAATACTTCGACGACCTCCTTGGTCGAGTTGTTTGTACACCGGTTTTCATGGTGCAGCCATCTCTGAGGTCCCGGGTTCGATCCCCGGTCGTGTCAATTTAGAAAATATTGTTTTTCTAAATTGTTTCGGGTCTGGGTGTTTTCTATGTATAATAAGTTTGTATTAAGTATGTTTATCCGTTGTCTAGTAACCATTTAACGAGTTTCATAACGAAGCTTCTTTTGGGCTAGATAATTGGTGTGAGTGTAGGGAAGTTAATTTATTATTATTTTGATGCGCAGGAGCGGTTTCCATCGGCGGAACTGGTGTTTTTGGGGGACTTCAACGCCCACCATGAGTTGTGGTTAGGTTCCTCCAAAACAGACCATGCTGGTAGAACTGCCCACGCATTCGCTCTCACGCATGACCTGACGCAACTGGTGAACCAGCCCACCAGGATCCCAGACATAGTTAGTCATGCGCCCTCCTTACTCGACCTTCTGCTGACGAATCGCCCAGCTGGATACCGGGTGGAGATTCGAGCTCCTTTAGGTTCCTCGGATCACTGCTTGATATCCAGCACAGTGCCCTTGGCATCGCGCCCGCCAATAGCGGTTTCGAAACGCCAGATTTGGCACTACGCGTCGGCAGACTGGGACGGGATGCGGGAGTATTTTGCATCCGTCCCTTGGAGGCAGCGCTGCTTTAGTGGGAAGGACCCGACCGCTAGCGCCACTGCCGTTGCTGATGAGATAGTATTAGGAATGGAATACTATATTCCACACTCCTATCTTATCAGCAAAGGCAGACGCAACCGCTGGTTCAATCGCGAGTGTGCCAGCGCTGTTGAGAGCAAACAGACGGCATACCGCGCTTGGATCAGAGGTAAAGCTCATGGGGCTCCCGAAACTCGCTCGCTAAAAGCAGCCTATAATAATGCCACCAAGTCGTGTAAGAGGGCCTACATTAGAGCGGATGCCCAGCGCGTTGCACGAGTAGGCCAAGAACTCCTGACGCATCCTACGGGCAGCCGTAGCTACTGGCGTCTGGCCAAAGCCGTGCAATCCAACTTTTCTGCCAACCCTCGCTGCCACCACTGAGATGTCTTGACGGAACTTTAGCTCACAAGCCGCAGGAAAAGGTCGATCTCCTGGCCAAACTCTTTGCGGCTAACTCCCGGATCGATGACTGTGATGCACAGCCACCCTCAATTCCTTACTGTGGCCACACAATGTCTGATATTAAAATCAGGCAGTGTGATATCCGTGCGGAAATGCAGTCAATCGATGTCCGGAAAGCTAACGGTCCTGATGGCATCCCAGCAATAGTCCTGAAAATGTGCGCAGCGGAGTTGTCCCCTGTGTTAACGCGTCTGTACCGTCTCTCGCTCTCTTCGGGTTGTGTGCCGGAATCTTGGAGAGAAGCTAATGTGCAACCGATCCCTAAAAAAGGAGATCGGTCAGATCCGACTAATTACCGCCCTATAGTCGTAACTTCAGTGTTTTGTAAGATCCTAGAACGAATATTGAACAAACAGCTTATTCGATACCTAGAAGATCACTCCCTAATTCACGATCGTCAATATGGGTTTCGGCCAAAACGGTCAACGGGTGATCTTCTAGCGTACGTCACACATCTCTGGGGTGAGGCTATTGACAAGCGTAGCGAGTCACTGGCAGTTAGCCTTGACATAGCCAAGGCTTTTGATCGGGTCTGGCACAAAGCTCTTCTCTCCAAGCTCCCGGCATACGGTTTGCCTGCTCAGTTCTGTACCTGGATTGCCAGCTTCCTGCATGAGCGTAGAATCCGTGTCCTTTTGGATGGATGCGCTTCGCGGTTCATGTCAGTGAACGCTGGTGTTTCTCAAGGCTCCGTTCTATCCCCCACGCTGTTCCTTCTGCATATCAATGACATGCTTCCTCTTGGAAACATTCATTGCTATGCAGATGATAGCACAGTGCATGGGGGATATAACGGGCACCCAACGGCTGGGCGGGTAGACACCGAAATGAAGCGAGCAAATCTTGTCATTGAGCTCGATCGGGTGTTTTACCTCATTTCTAAATGGGGCTCCGATAATCTGGTGGAGTTCAATGCCAAGAAAACACAGGTGTGCGCGTTCACAGCGAAAAAGTCGCCATTCCTTCCCCTTCCCTCTCTTCAGGGTACATCTCTAGGCCTGCAGAACAGTATTAACATGCTCGGTATGGATATCCGCTGCGATCTGAACCAATAGGACTACATCGAAACCGTGATTAAAAATGCCTCACGTAAACTCGGTGTCCTGAACAAGGTGCGGCGATTCTTCACGCCTGATCAGTTGTGTCAATTATACAAGACACAGGTGCGGTCTTGCGTGGAGTATTGCTCTCACCTTTGGGACGGCTCCGCAAAGTACCTTCTCGATGCCTTGGACAGATTGCAGCGCCGCGCTGTGCGCATTATCGTCAATGCAGAGGTCACTAAAACTCTCGAGCCTTTGCAATTGCGTAGAGATATTGCGTCACTCAGCGTTTTGTACCGTTTATACCATGGCGAGTGCTCTGAAGAACTCTTTGACCTCATCCCTCCTTCTCCCTTCCTTCATAGGAGTACGCGTGCTGCTCTCCGGAGTCACCAATTTACAGTCTCTAACATTCCATCTCGCACAAAGAAATTTGGTGACTCGTTTCTTTGCCGCACTTCCAAAAGATGGAATAGTCTGCCAGCACACGTATTCCCTCCTACCTATGACATAGGGTCCTTCAAACGAGGCGTGAAGTAGCACTTTGTGGGCCGGCAGAGTGAGGATGACTGATGCTACGTCTCTTAAGCTGCACCAGTTGTCCTCGCTCCTGGACCTCATTTCCACTTAACATCAGGTGGAGTGGGGTCATTTGCCGGGCTTAGTATAAAAAAAAATAAAAATAAAATAAAATATGTAGTACCAACCAATCTCTTCCCTTGGGCGTCGTAAAAGGCGACTGACTGACTAAAGACTGAACATATATCCAACAGCATAGAGCAGCAATGTACTCACCCCCCCCTGTCTTTTTGTATGTATGTATTTTTTTTTCTGTTTGTCGATAAATGTTTCTCTCTTTCTCTCTCTCTCTCAATTATTATTGTAATTTGGTGAAATGTGGACTGTGGCAGTGGACTGCTTTCGCGGTCTATAGTCTCTGACTAACCCTTCAGAGATAATAGTCGTGAGTACCTATCTGCATGGATGTATGTGATTTTGTCGTAACCTTTGCTTTGTCGTGTAGGTAACTAGGAAGTAAGTAAAGCGTGCTGACTAAGTGTGCATGCAATATACCCAGCGAAACCTTTCGACGGTTTACATTGAGCATTAAAAAAAATGCAGTCCAGTTTCCAAGAACACAGAGCATCTATCTAATAATCTGGAAGTGTGTTTGTTTGTTTGCCATGTATTTGAGTCTTATTTTTCGCCTAGAGAAAGTAACAGGGCTGGATAGTGGCTAGGTACTTTCCACGCGGCTTTCCACTTTTAATATTTACGAAACATGATAATAGTCAACACAATTTATTTATTTATGTAGTGGATAAACTTTTAATGTAAAACTGACATCGTTTTTAATTATTGCATTTAATATCATCAATTTCATAGCATAGAATGTGTTACTAGTAGTAATGTTTGCATACTGAACTTATGCTATATTAATTATTAATTTAGAATAACTAATCTTTTATACCTCGAAATTTAATGGAGTTAAAACAAAACACATCGTTAACCGTGTTAAATAGATCAAAGTCCGGTATCCTTTTACATTTAACAAATAACATGGTTTCTAACAAAGTTATACTTCTTACCGTTTGGTTCAATCCCCACGTTAATTACACTAATGAACCCGGTCGTAGTACAAGCGTATTAACGAGGAATTATAGAGAACGTGATGTAAGCACATTCAAATTAATCTTTAAAAACAATATGAATATAATAACAAACATTATTTTCAGCGACGTTTTTTATTAACCAAAAGTTTTTGTGAAAGATGTTATAAAAAGAAAATACCACTCGTAATAAAATATCATAAGTATAGGGTATTCTTTTATTTCGTTTTTAAAATACAAAATCAACACATGTCCTTCCTTGCAAGTAAAAGTATACAATTCCAATATCACAAAATATCAACAATAACAAAATATCTCACCAGCGAGCATTAATTTATTTATGGCCCTTATGCCAGCCCCAGCCTTTGTGATCTTCGTGTCCTCCTTTGCTGCCGTGCCCCTCGTCGTGGTGGTGGTGCTCGTGGTGGCCGCCATCCTCGTGGAAGCCCTTGTGGTCGTGGTGGTGGCCGCCCTTCTCGTGGTGGCCCTTCTCACCGTGCTCATGCTCATGGAAACCTCCATCTTTGTGCCCTTTGTGGAATTCTCCTCCCTTCTTGAATCCACCTTCATGGTGATGGCCGCCATAGCCTTCCTCGAATCCAGACTCTCCGTGCTTATCATGGAAGTGCTTGTCCTTCTTGAACTCGTCTACTTTGTGAACACCGTGATGGCCTTTAGTCGAGTGGCCCTTGTGGAAGTGGCCCTCTTCTTCGAAACCGTGTCCGTGTTCACCTTTCTCCCCATGGTGGGCTTCGTCATAGTGTCCGTCGTCGTGATGATGGTGTTTCTTGTGGCCGCCATGTTCGCCGTAATGGCCTTTGTGCCCCTCGTGGTTCGAATGCCCCTTCTTCCCGTGTTCATGCTCATGGAATCCCTTGTATCCTTTTTCGCCGTGGTCGCCGTGCTCGTGGTGGTGGTGCCCGTGGTGCTCGCCACCACCGCCCTTCTCCCAGTGGTCTGAAGCAGCAGCATCCAAATCAGCTTCTCTTTTCTGGCGAATCTCTCTTGTGTACGCCACTGCTACCAGCGCCGCCAAGCAAACCACCATAAGACCCCTCATCTTTTCAAATTCAATCGCACAGTTGAGCAATAATTGCCAAATGATGCCTGTTGCTGTTTTCTCTTCGCTTATATAGTATTGCCAATAATAAAGCAGTATTATTAATGTCAGGGTAAGCACGGGCGGTCAAAGGTACGCTGACCTGAATTAGTTTTTGAGATGTCATTGAATCGCCAATCACTTCATCTCCATAAAATTTGCTTGAATAGAATTCAACGTTATTTAGTCTTTAGTTTTCAAGTCTATTTCATTAGAAAATGCGAAAAAGACATAAAGAATAACCAATTTATTTATGGTAATTCGCTGTTCATTTTCTAGTAACTTTGACGAATTTAGAGGTAGTTGGCATATTTTATTACAAAACAAGTCAAACTTAATATTGAATAACGATATACACTTGTATCCGAAAAAGGGTAGTCAAATAGCGTTGATTGCTATGAGGTAATTGGATAACACTGCATTACCATACGTATCTTCAATTGCAACTATTACGTAAGGTATCACGCAGACTTCAGATCGTACATACCCATTGAAATTTGCCTAACTACGGTCTGGTTCTATTATTTGCAACCGTCGTTGAAGCTGTTATATAGAGCTGTATGGCTTCCAACACATTCGAATATGATGTACGAGTAGTACACATAGTAAGACCTTTGTAGGTTTCAAAAGGCCACACATTGAGGAAATCTACTAAAAGCACTTCTAGACAGACCAGACAATTGAAAAATATTCTGTTAAATCAAAAGATTTTGGGGGTTAAAGTTACTCGCGTCCGAAGGTTTACCCTTGAGACCCTGCACTTGACCCCTGGGTGGTGCTAAATGAGTGACACTGACTGAGTGGTAGAGCCACGCTGCGTTGCATTGCAGCACGCATGGACCGGCTCGCCCGGGGTAATACCACCCTCTCGCGAATATCCGGCGTGACATAATGGAACTTGGTGCTGTTGTGTTTCGTCCGGCCAGTGAGATTTTCCGAGGCCCCTTCCCCCCGTCCCTTCACATTTCCTATTCCTTACTTAACCCAATTCCTTTCTTAAAGGTCGGCAACGCATCTGCGACTCCTCTGGTTTTGCGGGTGTCGATGGACGGCGGTGATTGCTCTCCATCAGGTGACACGCCTGCTCTTTTGCTTCCTTCTAATATAAAAAAGATGAATTTTCTATACTTACTGACCATTTTAGATTTGTGATTTCTTAACCACTTTATAGTTTGCAGATTTTAAATTCCCTCGGGCTACTTCTTCTGACACTACGGATAGCGGTGAAGTGATGGAGCATTACTATTTCTGGATATTTATTTATGGAAAGCTGATACACCAACAGTTTATATCGTACATTGTTACATATTATAAGCTTACAATCTAAGTTCTTATATAAGTATATACCATTTACAGGCTTACACAACATTTGCAGAAAAAATGTACTTCTTGCATTTGCATTATTTTGAATAATTAATAAAACATCGTTTATCTAATAATACACAATAATACGAAGGGAGGAAGTGATAAATATTGACATTGACACTTATCAGGTAGGTTAATAACATAGAATACCTAATAACTAAAGCATAGAAGGAGTCTAAATGAGATTGTCCTATTTTTTCAAATGGGCGATAAACATTGAAAGAAAAGAGACAAAATAAGTTGCCAAAATCGTCAAATGTCTAGCGAAAATAAAAAAAGCGGTTACCAATTATGATACAAAATTCAAAAGCGACCTATACAAATGTAATTCGAATGGTGACCAAACGGAGTGCCCACTCAAATGCCATAGCACTCCTTCTATGCTTTAGTTATTATTCTGAGGGTAGGTTAATAATATGGGATTGGTACCTAAAATCAATATTCTTTAAATCAACTTCAATATCAATAGGTCAACAGTGTAACAGGTCAACCATTTATTGTATCAATAATTTGTTATATCAATGGTTCATTAGGTCAACAGATTATTTTGTCAATAATTAACTACATCAACTGTTTACGAGTTCAAATAGGTGTCAAATGATACGAGCAACATTTGTTACATCTCGTTTGTAAAAACGTGAGACGCCACAATAACGTTGAAGACGCGACGCGAACTACGAATCGAATGCATAATAGAATCACTTTTTAGTCGCTCGCTATAGATTTTTTCAATCTACCCTCAATGAAAAGTTAACTGCATGGTAACTATATTGGCGATAAGAATGAATGAATGTCGAACGAGATAGCAACACATCCGCTAACGTTAGAAATTATGTTAGTGAATATTTATAAAAAGGTCTTCTAGATCTTGGGGTGAAATAAACGTTGATTTTTATAATAATATGAAGTGTTTCTTTTTTCTCATATTCTCGTAATTGACACCTATTTGAACTCGTAAACAGTTGATGTAGTTAATTGTTGACAAAATAATCTGTTGATGTAATGAACCATTAATATAAAAAAAATATTGATTTAATAAATGGTTGATTTGTAACACTGTTGACCTATTTGGTGTTGATAATGAAAGTTGATCTAAAGAATGTTGATTTTAGGTACCAATCCCTAATAATAATATACATTTGGGACAGTTTCAGTCAAGTGGATACAAGTGGATACAAGTAAGACAGTCAGTTCCTCAGACTTGAAGGATTGTGGGTGCTACCTACGTACTACCAAAAGGTGAATGGAAGTCAAGCGCTTGTTTGTACAGTCACCAGCATTAAGATGTGAATATCGACGGCCTGCAAAAATATCTGATCATTGGTGGAAGGCATATATATATGCCTATAACATGCCTTCCACCAATGATCAGATATTTTTGCATCATCACCTTAATGCTGGTGACTGTACATACATATGTAGATACACGACTATTATCCCCAAATGGTTAGTCGGAGACTGGGCAATGAGGTCCGCAGAAGCAGTCCACTGCCATCTGTCCACGTTTCACCAAGTTACAACTGCACATGTGCTCAGCGTGATAAGTGGTGAGCTAATCGCCGCTTTATGCTGTTGAATGTATGTGCAGTTTAAGGCTCGTATTCTAAAACCAAACTCACACTCACATCTATGCTTGAGTACAGTTAGAAAGGGATGGTGCTATTCATCGCAAATATCGCCATCCCTTTCTAACTGTATTAAAGCATGGATTTAATTTTGAGTTTGGTTTTAGAATACGAACCTTCGTCCGTTAGTCGCCTGATACGACACCCAAGGGAAGAGAGAGGTTGATAGTATTCTTTTAGTGATCTGCTGTATACCACACGGCTTGCGGTTATTTGTAGTCAATAAAAAAAAGATAGTAAAGTATACAACTACCTATAGATTGATATGTGATATAGGCTGTCAATCTATGATGAACTTTGCTACTCAGTAATAAGGTTTAAACTTTATTTTAATCATGAAGTAGGTACCAATGAACAAAAAGGGTGAAATATCTATTTTTTATTGTGTCAATACTTAACCCCGGTTCAATGCTATTGATTTACGGCCGGTTTCAATAACCTATCTATCTTGTTTGTTTTGACTAACTAGAGTTAGATATTAGACACAATTTGTAACGAGCTTAAGTCAAATTTCTGGTAGGCACAACAACAGATAGATAGGTTATTGAAACCGGCCGTTAGTGATTAACATTATATAAACACTGCATCGACTATGAAAGTCTATCTGCAGAGTCAGTGCTTTATGCTTAAAACTGAGACTTGTAAAATGTCAGAAACATGGACGGGCAGATAGGACGTAAGTACCTACGTATTATTATGTCAGAACAAAGCTGGACCCCTATCGCGCTGACAGAGACATGGAACGTTAGGAAATAGCTGGTGGGTTGCATTTTATTCAGTCTGATGTCTATACAACGGACATGTTTTTTTTAAATTCTTGTTTCCTTTTATTTTTTTCCCAGCCTTATTATATAATGAGCGAGCTAATAATGTAATATTATTTTAATTAAATTATTTTACTTAAAATTTGATGTTATTTTAATTTTGATTTGACTTAATTTTATTTTATTTTAATTTTTTTCAATTTTATGTTATTTTAAATTTTGATTTGATTTAATTTAATTTTAATTTTAATTTATTTTATTTATGTTGTAATTTTATCATTTTTGTAATTTGTCCATTTGTTGACTTTGAATAAAGTATTGATTGATTGATTATATCTATTTGTCAGGAGAGATTCAAGATGCAGTAAAATATTTGATATTAATTAAGTACATGGATTTGTAGAGGCTACTAGTAACGAAGCTGTGGAGTGTTTTTCGTCCCAAATAAATATAAATATAAAAAACATATTGGACGACTCAAAAGTACAAAAATTTCTTTTACAGGCGGCTATACATATTTTTCCACAACTGGCAAAGGGCTCCATTGTTCAAATAAAGTCATTGCCACAATTGGTGGATCTTAACCACCGAGCTCGCTATGCGGATTGATGATTCATTTCAAATAAATTGTTATTTTACAGGTTCACTGTCCAAGTATTGTTACATGAATTACAAAAAAAAGTTAAAAAGTTACAAAAATTATTACGTGAAATATAATTAATAGGGCAGAGAAGAAGTAATAACAGTTAGTATTCAATAAACTCCAAGTTAGCAACGCGGAAGTTATACTCGTATGTCGTTGCAGCGTCTATTGATTGCGGTAACCTTTATTCAGATATCAATTTATAATAGAAGAAAAAATATAATTAATTGGCGCAATTCCGCTGATTTTTCTACGTAAGCCTCGATTTCATCGAAATCCACTTTAGGAATGCCTTAATGCTTCCGAATATTTTTCTACACAAATACTCAATGATCGATTAAATGATTCGTCTTCTTTTATTAATTTTAATTGGTTTTTCATATCTTATGGAAGTCAACGTTATTCTTAAATGCTGCAAATGTGGGAACGACCTTTCATAATTTAGGCGACTCTCATCCAAATTTTTAAAAGCCTCTGTGGTCTAGACCACGGATGCACAGGTGATCTAGCCACTAGGTGATTAGATTCCCAGCAGGGAGTAGATACTTGTACGTACTCAGTTTGATTGATCGTAGGGCTTGTCTTAAGTCTGCCTGAATAGCTGTAGCTACCACCATCTTATCAAATTATATTATATACACACATACAACACCTGGCGTGATTCCCGGAAGGGTAAGCAGAAACCGCAGCTTTTCATTTGTTATACAGGGTGGTCCAAATAGTGAAGTCAATCCATTTAAAACAGATTCCTTACATCCAGGGGTATTCAAAAATACCCCATGCAAGTTCCCCGATTTTTAGTGATTTAAGAGTTATTAATTTTTCACGAACATAATTTTTCGAAATTTATTAATGTTTTATGTTACTTTCATTAATGTTAGGAAGCTGATTATTATATGTGTAAAAGTTCACTAAATAAGAATAATCATACAGAAAAAAAATATCCAAAAATCCACCAAAATCTACTTAAATTTTTTAAGCCGATCTGACCGAAACACACTAAAATCTCACTTAAACAATTATGAACTCTTAAACCACGAAAGGCTAGTGATAGGCTATGCGGACGACCTGGCTTTACTAGGGGAAAGGAAAGAGCACATTATAAGGGCAATGGAAACACTGAACACCGAAGCAAGGAGGGTTGGGCTAAGAGTCAATCAAAGCAAAACGGAATATATGCACATACCCGCTATAAAAACACCAGTGCTCCCAGAGAAACTTAAAAGTCTCCGATACAACCTTTAAGGGGGTAGAAAAGTTTAGATACCTGGGCTGCACTATAACGGATACTAACACCAGGGAAGAAGAAATAGATCTCAGGGTTCAAAATACTCTTCGTTGTAGTGCAGCATTACACAAGGTGTTATGTGTCCAAGCTTCTCAGCCGATGAACAAAGATTTGTATTTACAAAACAGTTATACGGCCCATACTGATGTACGGATGCGAGGCTTGGACATTGACGCTTAAAGAAGAACAAAAACTTCTGGTGACGGAAAGAAAAGTGCTGAGAGACATTCTTGGTGCAACGCGCACGGCAGAGGGAATATGGCGAAGAAGGAAGAACGAGGAAATCGAACAACTGATGGCCGGGCCCAACATAATCGGCGAGATAAAAGCACACAAACTTCGCTGGCTCGGTCACCTGGAGAGAATGGGGAGTGATCGTGCCGTCAAGCGCGCGTACTTGGGACGACCGAACGGCCGAAGACCGGTCGGTCGGCCTAGGTACCGCTGGGAAGATCAGGTCATGCGGGATTTGCACGAGCTCCAAGTTCAAGATTGGAGGGCGATAGCGCACGACAGACCGAAATGGCGACTCTTATTGTAGGAGGCCAAGACCCACTTTGGGTCGCTGCGCCATCGTAGTAGTAGTAGTAGTAGTAAACCAAGAAAGGAACATACATGGGGGTATTTTTGGATACCCCTGGATGTAAGGAATCAGTTTAAAATGGATTGACGTCACTATTTGGACCACCCTGTATATAATCAATCATACATCCATCAGCTTAGAGCGGCGATGGGCTCACCACCTGTCACGCTGTCATCGCCTCTGCCATAGTCCACTTTTCACCAAATAGCACATGTGCAGTCGCTATTTGGTGAAAAGTGGACTATGGCAGAGGACTGCATTCGCGGTCCACATTGTATAGTTTCTGACTAACCCTTAGGAGATAATAGTCGTGATTTATTTGTTTAAGTATCTAAATATTTCGCCAAAACATCAATGTTACTAGCATTGTGTTGTTCCGAATGTACTTGAATCCAGGTAAAGTGCGCTTCCACCAGCGGCCTTATAAGTCCAAGTGCTTACATGTTTAAGCACCAATTTTTCTATTCCCAATCAAAACTTATTTATGATACAACAATTTTAAAAATGGTTTTGTCATAATGTACTTTCTTTTATTAAAGGCGACATTTTAGGTAGGTCGTGTAATTTTATCCGAGGATTGAAAAACAGGTCCTTTGAACAATAATAAAGAGATGTCCGCGACGCATGTTTATGCCTAGCCCACCTGAGTCGTCACATATTAGCTACCTACATTTACAAAACATTGTTTCTGAATTAATAGGTGTTCATGTTTACTACAACAACAGTACTACCTATCTGTAATTTGGGACGCCCGTTCAAAATCACAAAGTGTAAACATGTTAGCCTATAAACAAGTCTGAATTGCGTGGGAGGCTTTTGAAAGTTGTCTAAAGGAATTCAGGGAAATTAAACTGTTGATCAATTCTAACTTCTCTATTACTTTAGAACAGTGTTTATATTAATTTTGTTGTTCTACGGCAGGGAATGAGACAGATAGAGTAATTCTATCTCAACTTAGGTGAAATGAGGGTGAGAGTGTGCTTATAGATTTCTGCGTATATCACACAGAGTCGGAACAACGGCGCTAAGCAGTTTTTTTACACAGTGTAGCCATCCTACTGGATGGCCTGATAGTTGTTATAGGGTAACTTTGAAAAACAATACATGATTATAGGAAAGTCATAGGGTAGAAAATACTGTGAAGATACGATTTAACCGCGCCGGAACCAATAAGCTAACTTTCCCGTATGTTTTTTATATGTGGAAAGCAAAGGATGTATGTCAGGGTCTTAGCTAATGAAAAGCAGTGATCTCTGCCTACCCTTCCGGGCAAAAACGGGCTGGATGCACGATCTCTCCTTATGTAAGGGTTGATCCCAGCAATGGGACGCAAAAAGGCTGACGTTAATGATCGATGGTACAAGGGCCGCTGCAGTTTTCACCGCAGTCAAGGTCGCCTAGTGTCAAGGTGAGGTTGCGCAGGTGTCGGCGCGGTTTTTTCTCGCCATTTCTTGTGATCAATTTCTTGCGTCATTGTGTCCGGTCGAGTGCACGCGCTGCGGCCAGACGATATTAAAGTCGGTCGCCTTAATCTTAGTATAATAACAAACGGGCAGACACTTGTCCATCAACCAGGCCAGGCCGGTTTTATTATATTGACTCTTCATTGTGACAGCATCATGCCTGATGGTAAGCAGCCGATGCAGTTCAAAATAATGAGAGCGCTATTATATATAAAATAATGAGAGCGAACACCGTGGAATAAGCACAGTAACAAGTGGACCCATTCATGACGGCCTGCATAAATGCCGTTTCACGCGCAGCTTAAAAGACCCGGGACTATAGGAGCTGGGAAACACATGCGCCTGCAAAGAATTCTAAAGCCGAATGGTTTTACAGAGGAACGACTTGCCAAATTTTTTGGTACGAGTACTGATAGTCTGTACAGTATGATGGTGGTTTCTAAGACCAGCAAGTGTAGTGTAGTGTATTTTTAAAGACTGTAAAAGTAATTATTTGTGTGATGTAGTGATTAACTTGTGTCGAAATGAAATACAAGATTCTTTATTAATATATAATTAGCGCTTTTGGTTCTAGATAAAACATCTCTTTGACGTCTCAAATCTTTTAAATGTGCAGATGAATGGGCGCAAGAAACTTCAAAGCTTTCTAAAGAAATAACGACATTTATTTATTGTCAGCCTATTCTGTCCCACTGCAGGGCAAAGTCCTCCCTCTTGCTTTCCACTTCTTTTTGTCCACCGCCACATTTACAAAAATATATTTATTGTGTCGTTACCAAATCAATGTAGGTCTTCTTCGATCTCATCAAAATCACACTCTCACAAACCACATATCTTTATTTATTATTTTAATTTCAGGCACCTAATTGATGGTTACAATTACAACTCTACAGACATACGTTTAATTGACTAATGGTCTTTATATCAACCGGACATTATGTCACCTTGGACATTCTGACAACTGGCCCAACATACCCTGGAGTCTTTAAAACTAAGTAAACATATAATTATGAACAATTATTGTTAGTCTGTATAATTTAGTGAGTAGGTAATTGATACAATTTAAACAATCTGCGCAGTCGAATTGTGCTGGTGCTAGATATGAATTCTGTTCAACCACTCTTTTATTCGAATGTGAATTAGGCCAATTAGTGGCGTCATCAAGTCAGTACGTATTTGCAATAGTGCCAGCGACATCACGGTTTTACCAGAAACAGTCTTAATTAGTGATATACTTGGCTATGAGTAGTTTGTTCAAAGAGTTCGAAATCGCAGCGACTAAAACATCCCGTGTTTTACCAGTTAAGTATTTTTTTAAATGGGCCCGGCAAATGATTTCACAACATCTAATGTTAAGACGTGGAGTCCAGACGCGAGGACAATTGGTGCAGCGTAAGAGACGTAGGATCAGTCACCGTCTCCCTGCGAAGTCTGCTGTGAAGGTCGTAGGAAGGAGGGAACACGTTGGGAATACGTTACGTAACGCAGGGTGAAGGGGTGGTGGACGGGTGACCAAATAAAATTAAATAATACATCCTGTGGTACTTCGTGTTTTGGACACAGAGCCGTTGCTCCCAGTTCTTGTCATTACATGGTAGTCGCTTAAACCCACCAAACCGCATTGGGCCAGCGTGGTGAGTTATGGCCCACTCTCTCAATGCCCTGTTGTTCATGTGGGAAGGCCTGTTCCCAGCAGTGGGACGTTTGTAGACTGATGAGACACAACAGTTGCTTCATTTACAACAGCAGTTCAACAACCCTTTATTAATATGCACATTTTTTATTTTTTCTGTAAATGGTATCGTACCTGAACTGTACTGTAACAATTATTGCACGTAGATTTTATTTATTTATTCCTATTAACAACAGTAGGAACACCATAACAGTAAATAGTAAAAATATACAAAATAAAGAAAACTAAAAGACATAACAATAACGGAAAAAATTAAAAAACATCTTACAAATCATAAAATCACATCAAAGATGACGCGCATTATCCTCTCGCTAAACGTTATAAAATTTATCAATAAAATACCCTTCCATCCATCCGCATACACATCACATTTCGGTTGATTGAGTTGGGTTAGTATGCGACCGAGAGGGCTAGGGCAACAGGCATCCGAGAACTGCATTTATGAGCCGGTCCGTCAGTAAAACCTCATTTCAATATCATGTCCCTGCATTTGGTTTTGTTCTAAATCAGGATGGAGCTGAGAATAGTGACGTCCTATCGCGGTGCCACTCACCAGCGACACAGTGGACAGCTGTATTACCATATTACTTATAACTACCATCATACATTGATCCGTTTATAAAGGGATACTGTTTTCTATTTCTGAAATTGTATTAATTCAGCAAAACTACAAACAATTTTTTTTAAATATTTTTATATTATCATGAGTAAGTACTATATATTTATATATGGAAATTAAATTCCCAGAATGTGTGTTTGTACAACACTTATGAACGTCTGCACCTTTTTCATTAATTTTTTGGTTGTGTTTGTTTTGTCAGGACAAGATTTGTATGAAAGAAAAAGTTAAAAAATTAAAGTGGAGAATGATTCCTTACATTAGGTTTATTGGTGTGAAAAAGATTGAAATTTAAATTATTGTACGAGATATGGAAATGTCTAAAGGTTCATTGAGTTCAGTCAGCAAAAAGTTATTAGCTATATTAAGTAGTATTTTTGTACAACAATCTAAGCTTAATAAGAAAGAAGCCGACACGTCCCCACTGGCACGTAGCTTTATCTATTTAGTTAGTTGAAATCACACTGCCTGTACGGGTTATGTACGATCTTTTATGATAATTGATAAAATGAAAGTCTTTGATATAAATTAAAATGATACTATATTGATAAACTGATACTAATGCTACAAATGATATGCGGTTATGAGTACGCGCGCGATGAGAACGACGATTGGTGACGAACTAACTATACATTATTTTAAAATGACCTAAATTAGCGAGTGTGGCGTGAAATGCTGATGAGACAAAACTGTACGGTGCTTGCCCGTACATGCTCCCGGGCCGACGATGGGAGCTGAAAAGTATGATCGTGAATGACGTGATTTACAAGGTGATAGAACAATGTAAAACTTATAAGCTAAATTGTCTTTGAAGTATAGGCGACGAGGCCTTATTAAATACGCGTGCACTTGATTTTACACTTTTGTTAACACTTTTTTCACTTTGATTGCCCTTGTTAACACTAGCACTGCACAAATTCACATCACTTTCACTTATACACTGAACCATAGCCTGTGAGGGCTCAGCGTGGTAGGCGACCTGCAGCTGCGGCGCTGGCGGCGGCGCCGGCGTGGCCCCGCCGCCGGCACCGCTCGGCTCCGGGCGGCCCGCTCGCCTCCGTAGTCGTCGGGCGACGACAAATACCAGCGCCGCGACGCCGGCTCCCCCGATGATGTAGATGGCCACGTAGTGGTGTAGATCGTGGTATGACACCCGATCCGATAGTACATCCTCCGTGGCGGCAGCTTTCAAATCCTTGATTTGTTTACTAATATTCTCAATATCCTTCTGATGATCCTCAGCCACATCTTGGGTATCAATAGCGGAGGTGGGTATAGATAGGTTGATAAGATTGTTGATAGGTGGGATGTCGATCTTGATGATGTCAGGTTTCTGTTCCATAGTATTTGATAGTTTTTTATGCGGGAAAATTGCAAAAGTTCTGCCTTTGATAATGCACTCATTGCTTAATGTTATTATTCCAGCCATTTCTAATTGCAAAGCGGTAACATGATGCTCACATATGATTCGTATGGGGCATTGTCCGCAACAGAAATATAAGTACGTATTTATGTTACGTAACTCGATCCATTCATGTTTACATGTTAAGCTCGTTGTTTCGCATTCGTCGCTGATAGGACTTTTTACACATAGATTTTGATCTGAACTCATTTGATAAACTGGTTGGTTAAGTGGGCATATGTAGGTTTCGGTATCGTAATTAATACAATTTTGTAGGTTGTTCTCGATCATTGTTACGTAAGAGTCCTTTTGTATGTTAACTGCTACATAATCGGAAATCGGAATTAATGTGATCATTTTGTTGTTTACTTCTTGTGGGATAGGTATTAACTTATAAATGTCGAAACTATCTCGTCGCACCAAGGGAATGCCGACTTCAAAAATTATAAAGTCTTTCATGGCTTTAGCTTTTACGGTTAATAAATGATAAATTTTTGATATGTCTGATTGAATATTTTTGAACGGCAACGTCAAATCTTGCGTTAGCAACCCAGTGATTAAATTTAATTCATTCCTTAATTGATCGGGAGTTAAAAGATGAAAGTTGAAGCGGCCTAAGTAAATATTAGTAAGCACGTCCACCAGCGTTTCTTGTATGTTTCGCAGGTTCATCAAAATTCCGTTTGCTATAACTGACGACAACGTTAAGTCATTGGCCTTAATTGCGTCATCTAGTTCACTTCGCTGCATGTTCATTTGTTTTTCTAAAGTATTTAGATGTTGATTGAAACCCTTGTGTTGTTTATCTATCGCTGTTTCCATCCTTTTGATTAAATTTAATTCAGCTTCTACAACAGATGTCTGATTCTTCCACAATAACGCGAGATGTTTTTGGTTATTCTGAAGGGTTTCTATATCTTCGGCATATTGTTGAGCGAAGCGGTCGTCGAGTACACCGAACAGTGTATTTGCAAGATTACCGACGCCGTTGATAAGGCCGCGCCGCTGTCGCGTGCGCGCGGCTCGCCCGAGTCCGGGAAGTTGCTGACCGAGCAGTATGGCATTGTAGTGCTCGAGCTCGGCGAGCCCGTGATGTAATTGGAGAAGCATTAATTTGTATTGTGATATCTTTGAATTCATGCAAGCAGTTTCAATATGATTTATATATTTTTCAACTAATTCTGTTCCTTGCCAAAACGGAGTCATGTCGTAATAAACAATTAGTTTCCATTGATCTTGTTCTAGTCGCATTTTTCCTACATTGTCAAAGTAAAAGCCACGACTTGAGTTTAAGCTTGATATTTTATATTCGCAGCGTACTGCAGGAGTTATAACGAATAAACTACATATTAAATATAAATAGTAGGGTAATTTTAATTTCCAGGGCGATCTTTTTTGTTTTTCTTGTACGGCTGCGGCAGAAATGATATTTTTTGATTCGATTGATTCTTTGTTTCCCTTTGTTATCTCATTTGTGTTTGTTACAGGTAAGCGGGATATTTTAGTAATAGGCCTTTTGATATACCCATTTTTTGTTTTTAAGGTAACGACACGCACTAAGCCGTCGGGGCCAGGGTGCAATTCAATGATGCGGCCCAACGCCCATTTTCCTGCGGGCAAATTGTCATCTTGTATTATAACAATATCCTCCGTTTTAAAATTTTCCTTAGGGAGGCGCCATTTACTTCTAACGGATAACTGACAAAGGTACTCAGATTTCCATCTTTTCCAGATGTCATTAAAGATCTTTTGTGTCAACTGCCATCTGGTTCTTAAGTCTTTTTCCGTTTCTATGATAGTCAGTGTGGGTCCGCTTGATAAAAAGTGCGCTGGGGTTAGATAGTCGATATTTTGAGGGTCTTCGGTCAAAACACAAAGTGGCCGTGAATTGAGGCACCCTTCAAGTTGAGCTAAGAGGGTTGAATATTCTTCATAGGTTAACTTTTGCTCCCCAATCACCCTTTTTAGGTGATGTTTCAGACTTTTTACTGCGGCCTCCCAAAGGCCTCCCGCGCTAGGCCACGATGGGGCGTTAAAATGCCACGTGATCTCCATCTGAGTGATAGCATCGAAAAAGTCTTCATCTAAAGTTTGTTTTAAGTTGATATAGTTTTGATTAAGAACCCTACTGGCGCCGACAAAGTTTGTCCCATTATCACTGTATATGTGACACGGGGCACCCCTTCTTGCTGACATTCTGCGTAGGGCTGCTAAAAAGGCAGATGATGTTAAATCTGACACTAGCTCAAGGTGCACGGCTTTAGTCACCATGCACACAAATACAGCGACGTAACCCTTCGTCGTTTTGATACCTCTGCCCTTGTTTGATTTAACGTCGATGAACCCTGAAAAATCGACACCGCAGTTATAAAAAGGTCTTGTAGGGTTAACGCGTGATGCTGGTAAGTCTCCCATGATTTGATTATGTTTATCTGGATTATGGTGTCTACACTTGATGCAATTACGAAGACGTTTCTTAATAGCTCCGTATCCTCCTATAAGCCAATATCTTTGTCGCAGAAATGACGTAGTAATGCGAGCTCCGCCATGAAATGATTGTAGATGTGCATGGTCTATTAAAAGTTCAGCTAAACGGCTATTTTTCGGTATGATAAGGGGGTGTTTCATTTCCGGGCTAATGTTAGCTTTTCTTAAGCGTCCTCCTACCCTTAGAAGACCGTTTTGATCTAAATGTGGGTTCAACTCAATAATCTTGCTTTTTGAATGAACTTTGTCGCCTTCTTTCAAACAGGTAATTTCTTTTGAGAATTCTGCATACTGGACATTTTTTATTACAATATTTCTTGCTCGTTCTAGCTCTTGTAATGGTAAGTATTTTGGTTTGTTTTGTTTTGTTATCGTAAATCGTAGCATCCACGATAGTATTCTGATAATTTTGTTGATTGAACTGTAATTTGATAGTAAGTGATTAATTATATTATTTTGTATATATTCTCCTGTGACCACGTTTACATGTTTTTTAATTTTTATTTCTTGTTCCGTTTTAAAACTTTGTATCTGTTCACTGTGAACGTAATCTGAGAGCCAGGTGGGCCCGTTCCACCATAGTGAATGATCTTTTAGCTGTGTAACAGTCAAACCGCGACTAGCGCAGTCCGCTGGGTTCTCTTCGGACTTTACGTAGTTCCAGCACTCTCGAGGCATGATGTTTGTTATCTCCCTCACTCTATTTGCAACAAAGGTGTTCCACCTCGTGGGGTCTCCGTTCAACCATCCCAAAACAATCATAGAGTCTGACCATCCGTATACCTTAATGTGATAGCTTTTAAAACATTCCTTGACCTTTGATATTAATTTTGATAAGAGAAGAGCTCCGCTTAACTCTAATCTCGGCAGAGAAAGCTTAGTACTAGCCGGAACTAACCTCGATTTTCCTACTAATAAATGTATACTAGAGTTTTGATTTCTTACGATTCTGATGTAAATAACACAGGCGTAAGCTTTGATCGAGGAGTCACAGAATCCATGCAACTCAATAGTGTCACTTTCTTGTGTTTGTATCCAACGTGGTATCTCCAACTGATTGATATTTTTAATGTCATATTTGATTTTCTGCCATTCTAATTCTATTTCCTTTGTTAAGGGGTCATCCCACTTAATTTCTGATAGCCAGACATTCTGAAATATTTTTTTTAATTTTGTTGATAGGGGTGATAACCAACCTAAAGGATCAAAAAGTTTGGATATATTTGATAAAAGTGATCTTTTCGTCTCGTGATCATTTGACGTGTCGATTTTTGACTCGAACACAAAAACATCCTTTTGTGGGTTCCAACCCAACCCTAAGGTCTTTGTATGTTCTGATCCTTTAAAGTTAAAGCTTTCCAAAATGGATGATTCGACTGCATCTGGTAATATCGCTGGAAAGTTTGACTTCCATTTTCTGAGATGAAAACCACCTGATTGTAATAGTTTCTTAAGGTCTCTACATAATTGTTTCGCTGATTCGGGATTATGGGCCCCATAGACTACGTCATCAGTGTAGAAAGACTGTTCAAGGACATCAGGAGCTGGGCTGGACGTGAAGTTCTGCCGCTCATCGGAAGCTAACTGTCTTAAAGTCATCATGGCCAAAAACGGAGCTGCTTTTGTGCCATAAGTTACAGTGGTAAGTTGATATTCCTTGATAGGTTCGTGAAGAGAGCTACGCCAGACTATTTTTTGATAGTTTTGATCATTTTCATTCATCATGATTTGGCGAAACATTTTTTCTATGTCCGCTGTAAACCCATACTGATATTGTCTCCACTTGATGATAAGAGACTGAAGGTCTTGCTGGAGATTTGGCCCAGCTTCCATGACGTCATTTAAACTTTGTCCCGAAGATGTTTTTAAAGAAGCATTAAAAACAACTCTAAATTTAGTACTTGTTGATTCGGCCCGTTCTACACAATGGTGAGTCAAGTAACAGTCGGGTGTCGAGTGGCTGATAACTGGCTTCATGTGTCCGAGTGATTCATATTCATTCATAAATAATTTGTAATCCTTTGATATTTCTTTGTTACGATTGAATTTTCGCTCTAATGATTTAAATTGCGCAATAGCTTTGTATTTTGAGGCCCCCAAATTTTCTTTAAAATCTTGTTTTAGCGGTAACCTCACCTCATATCGCCCGTCTTCGCGCCTGACAGTTGTATTTTTATAATATTCTATACATAGTTTATTTTCATTTGATATAGGGGTTGTTTCCGAAATGTCTTCAATTTCCCAGAACTTATGGATCTCTTCTAAATGATTTAATATGACGTTACACTGCAGTGTTTTGATATTTCCGCTAAGTATCCACCCCAAGCGCGTATTTTGTGCGAGTGGTGAGTCATTACTTATTTTGCATACGCCTTCCAAAAGAATTAACGAATAAATGTCAGCTCCTAGTAACAAATCTACTGGGCGACTGTGATAGAATTCGGGGTCAGCTAAATTTAGATTATTCAAAAAAGTCCATGATGGTTTGCTAAATGAATGACTTGGTAAGTTTTTAATTAAATTATTCATAATTAGGGCATCTGTATCAAATTCAAAGTCTTCATTAATTGATAAACACTGGATGCGTATGATCCCTTTACAACTGCTCTCCTTAGCGCCTATTCCTGATATTACTCCCTGGCATTTACGTCGAGGCATCCCTAACAGTTGCGCGGCATTCTCCGTGATAAGTGATGTCTGAGAACCCTGGTCTAATAAGGCTCGTAAATTGATATAAGTACCATCACTGGTTTGTACTTTTATAACAGCTGTCGCTAAAAGCACCTCCGGGGTTTCGCCTTGTAGCGATACGTGCGAGTTGCTACGGCCCGCGTGCGAAGTTTCAGGTTTCGTGTTAATGTCCGGGCGGTATTTTGCGGACGCTGCGCCAGACGTACGTTCTGATTGCGTAAATGATTCGTGTAGTAGTGTGTTATGCGCCTGATTGCATTCACGACACCGTTTTTCAGAAATGCATGCTTTACCGTAGTGGCAATAAAGACAATTTTGGCATATGTTGAATTTGTAAATAGTTGTTCGTTTCTGTAAAGGTTTCATATCTAAAAACTGTTTGCAGCAATATACGGCGTGATCGTCAGCTTTGCAAATTGGGCATTTATATAGTTTTGCTGTATAAACATTTTTGTTGTAAAATGATTGCGAAATTGGTCGTCCCTGTGGCGGAAATGACTGTTTATTGTCGTAATTAGAAATTGGTTTATTGAACTTGGATGTAGAGGAATTCGATTGATTAGGGTTGCGCATGATAGGTTTGTTCGAATGCTCCGGTTTTCTCTTTGAACTCTCCATGGTAGTGAATTTGTTCTCCAAAAATGATAGAAAATCTGATATGATAGGTACATCTCGCGGTTGTTTCAGTGAAGCTATGTATTCACCGTGAGATTCAGTATCTAGTTTCTGACACAAGATGTAAATTAGAAGTGGGTCCCATGAGTCGACCTTTATTCCTAGATTTTTAATAGCATTTAAAGTTTCACGGGTCGTATCATGTATTCGCTTTAAATGATTTATGGACGGATGTGGCATAACAGGAATGCTAAATAAAATATCGAAGTGCGAATTGAGGATCAGCTTCCTGTTGTCATACCTATGGGTCAGTATATCCCAGCAAATGGCGTAATTTTCTGATGATATTGATAAATGTTGAATAAGGCGTTCAGCTTCCCCTTTTACCTTTGACTTCAAGAACTGCATTCGTTGTGCGCTCGACAGAGTCGGGTTGTTATGAATGGTCTCGACAAAGAGGTCCTTGAAGGATGTCCACTGGTGGTAGCTGCCGCTAAAGGACGGTAACTCAATATGAGGGGTTGATTGTTCCCGATGAGATACGCACCATAATTTTCTGTTAATTGATTTGATGACTTCATTGTACTTTTTCTCGAACCTGAAGTATACTGCCTCATAGTCTGGATCCCTGCCGCCCAACTCGCTGTCCAACTCCCAATGTAACGAGTCTATTGCAGACCAACGAGCTTGGACCACACGTAACAAATGATCGAACTCCCACTTTTCCGTAATAGTTTCTAAATTAATGTTGTTAATTGTATGTTCAAACGCCTTGAAATGGCTGGTCTGTTTCCTCAGCATTTCGTCTGTTTTGCTACTGATACCTTGTGAGCGAGAAGCAGCAGCAAGCTCTGCCGCCTGCTGAGAAGTCGACGGCACGCTCATGGGCGTAGCCGGCTTGATTAGTGGAGTGGAAGGTCTGCTGGTGTCCTCCCTCGGTTGATAATTTTGAATCGTGGCCCTTATGTTGGAGAACCTATCCCTTATTACCTCAAAACGGTTAGATGTAAAGTAGTGGTGCGATTTATCCCCAAATCCACACAGCTTGATGTGATTAGATTGATATTCGGCCCAATAGCTATCTAAAGTATCAAGTCGTTGCCTAATATATGTGCTTGTCTTTCTATCAGATCCGTCCTTTTTAAAGTTGTTATAAATTTGTTCAATAGCTGATGCATGCTGTTCTTGGGTCTGAAGTAAATCCTCCATGCTGGACATCTTGTAAATTGTTGAAAAAAAATTAAATGATACGCCTTACTTGATTCGCTGATATTGCTCCGACCGTGACTGCTGGTTACTCACGATCCAAATCCAAATAGGTGTTGATTCACTTTATTTCACCTCACGATTAACACAGAATAACGTATTTTAACTGTCCACGTATACCGGGTCACTCGCGAGGACCTTTTCGAAGGACCAAAAAGATGTACGGGTTATGTACGATCTTTTATGATAATTGATAAAATGAAAGTCTTTGATATAAATTAAAATGATACTATATTGATAAACTGATACTAATGCTACAAATGATATGCGGTTATGAGTACGCGCGCGATGAGAACGACGATTGGTGACGAACTAACTATACATTATTTTAAAATGACCTAAATTAGCGAGTGTGGCGTGAAATGCTGATGAGACAAAACTGTACGGTGCTTGCCCGTACACTGCCAAAACTAATTACAGAGTAATCTGCGTAATCCAATCATGTAGCACGGCGGATCGGCGTGTTACTATTGTGCGTTAAAGTCTAAATCGAAATTCTTGGCGTAATAATGTTACAACGTCGTTTGTTGATTGGAGCTAAATTTAAAAATGTTCAGAGCTGTTTGATATTGAATGAAGCAATAATGCACAAAATAATTATTAAGTATCTAAAAAACGATCGATGCTTACAACTCAAAGTCGATTACATAAATTATATTTAAAAATTTTACTTATATGTTCATTAAATAAAATGTAATACTTAATTTCTATTTTATTTTAAACTAGCGGCCCGACTACGAGTTCGTCCGCATGAAAACTCTGTACTTACCCCGTGACGAATTTCCAAACATTATCTTTCACACAAACAATTACAAACACAAAAATAACAGCCAAAGCGATCGAGCCGTTCTAAAGTGATGCGCGTACAAACATTTCGGCAATTGATTTTTATTAATATAGATAGTTAGATACAGGTCTGTCAATATTTTACTCGTATGTATACGAAGTCACTGGTGAGATTAGTAAATAATATATATCTTTCATAGTTTACTTTTAGCTGTTTACAATCTGAAGACCACCAGTGAGATTCAAAAACCCTGGTCATTGAGTTAAACTATAAAAATAACTATTTCATCTCATACAAACTTCTACCGAACATTCTTCCGCCGCTTGGCTGCTAGTCTCAAATAAAGGAGATGTGAAAGTCACATTAAAAAAAAAGAAAACCCTTACAAACGTCATGGAAACAAAACTTTTTTCTACGCAGAACGACATAGAAGTCATTGACCTCGCTCTGAGCAGACACGCCGCCACACTACACCCCATGGGAAGTCGAGCATCATTCAGAAGGTGTTGTTACATAGGTACAGATTTTGTATACCTGGGGCTCTACTGTTACCTCTTAGAAAAGTATTACTTTAATGTTACAATACAGAATTCGTATGGGAATTTGATTTATTTCAAAAGTAAGATTTTATTTATTTTAAACACAAGTCTAGTAAGCTTATAGAACAATCCAAAGCGCTTACAAGGTAAATTGTTAGGTACTGTAACCTCCCCAGCTCTCTATAAATTGCTATACCTAAATCTAAACCTAAAACTAATGCCTTTCACACCTATATGCCTAGCTACCTTATAATACATACACACATCCTCGCCGCTTTCACCTTAACTTAACTTATTATCTAATTCTTAAAACTAATTAACCTAATTTATCTACAATCTAATGGTTGTGTTTGGAGTTTTTGTTTAGTGCGTATTGTTTGTATGATGATGAAACCTTAGCATAGCTTAATTCTATTTGCAGTGAATTTCAGTCAAGCAATGTAATATTATAATAACTACTATTTTGGCCAGATCGTCTAGTGAACCCTCCGTTGTTAACCGCATTTAAGTAACTCAAGTTCTTTCGTGAAAGTTTAGTAATTGGCTTATCCCTGTGTTAAATTATTTTCTCCTGACCTAATTACCTACCAGTCTATAAATCATAACATAAATATGTGTAGCCTAGCAATGACTCCGTCTGAACTGTGACCTAAATCCTTCACTGCAGCTGCGGGGAAGATTTGTAACCACTCAAAGGTAATCAGATGATAGCTTAGCTTGTAGGTATTATTATTTATTATCAGTAGCATGATACATAAGAAGCCTGGTGCAATTTATGAGCCCCACCACCGCTCCATAGCGTACTATACATCTCATGGTTTAATTATAGTTCCGTCACATTGGCTTTAACTTTAATTATTAGCTTGTGCCTTTAATTCTTTAAACTGAGAATTTACATCTCTCCTCAAATTTAATTTCATTTTACATTATGAACTATGTGTTAGCAATTTAAATTCTTATTATTCCACATAAATCAATAGAGTTTATCTCAAGGCTTGCTATCATCCAAATATCCTTTTCACATTAAGAACTTAATTATTCAATGCAATAACTTATATTCAGTTCCGTAAAGGGTGGATAATTTAATAAAACGCCAATTCAGGCGGTGGCTAAAGTAGAATGCTATTAATACAGGTAAAACTACTTTTATTTACTCTTAGTATTTATTATACAGGTCTTGTAAAGTTCCAATATAACTACATTGGATTGGCTGCATTGGCAGATTATCACATCTTAAGTTTATTAAAGGATGTTTAATTCATTCAATATCCTTGACTTTAGGAAGTGAACTTAAATAGTATATTATCATTTGAAGTAAATTACTTTGGATTACTCTTAGTGTTCATTATACAGATCTTATAAAGTATAAGTACATCTCAAGTTTATTGAAAGATGTTTAATTTATTCAACATCCTTGACTTTTAGGGAGTGAACTTAAGTTAATTATTTTTCCATTAACTTCCACCCTCTGTCTCTCAGACTGAGTGGTTAATTTGATAGACTACTAAATCATAGTCAGTATACTTTTAGTAGGTAGTAAATTAGGTAGTTAATTATCCCTGTTAATCATTGAATCAATTACATTTAGAAGTTATCTTTTACTCACTTTAATAGATATAAATTAGACTGTACTAGGTATTAGTCTGATTGATTAGATTGTTCCCATCAAATATTTCTATGTTTCATATTATTAGAAGTAAGTACTTACATATCTTAAGAGGTCTATTCGAATGGTATTAGTAGACCATTGTCAGGCTAATTAGCTGGTTGTTATCAATCAATTATTTCTATGTTTCAGATTATTAGAAGCTCATAGCTTGCAATGTCTTCTTTCAACGACTTATCCTAGGTTCTAAACTGGTTTTAGTTGTTCAGTTTGTATCAGCTTATTTTTGCTAAGGTATCGGATGTAAAACTTTAACACCTTGAAGAGTGTAGCGATATGAGATCGTATTGCATCCCAGGGAAAGCTAAAAAATGCCTGTTTGGTCATTTCAGTATTAGAAATCAAACATCACAGTACGGCTAAGCTTATTTGCTATAACTTTTTAGTATTTTTCTTGTAATAGGAAACCAGTCTAGACTTTTAGGTACTCCAAAGTAATGATGGTACAATATTATCATACTTCTGTTAATTATTTAAAATGAATAATTAATTGGTAACAACTTTAGGAAAACAATTAGAATTTTACCGGCCTGCGGTAACAGATTACTTGCCTAGCTAGGACCCACATCACTTCATCATAATTTTATTTAGCGCCGTAACTTAATTATCCCTACCTTATTAGTCTGAATTAATAACTAACCATATATATATCCGCCTACCTATAGATTCCTACAACTTTCCTCACTTGAAAATGCCTATATTTTGTCGAACTAACAGTCCCTTTTGTGTACCTTGCAATCTAGGCCAAGCCATATTTAACTTAAATTCGTGATGTGTGGTGAGAGTCGCATTGCCCCTGAAAGCAACTAACTCCTAAATGTTCTATCAGTCGAGCCAGTATACTCAGTGTGTTATTTTCCTATCACTACACTGTATGTACGGAGGTAGACTCGAAATTGGACTGGGTCATACGGGTCTACCTCCAGCTAAATGGTGTCTGACCTATCTTCAACTTTCACTAGGGAGACAACTGTGTCTCCCCCATTACTCCGTCGAAGATAGTGTATTGTTTAGCGTAATAATATAAAACGCCGATCTTATTAAATACAATCAAAGATCATCCAGACCGAAGTCTGTTGAAAGGTACATAGGTTTTCGTTGCCACCGTTACGCGTTTCCGCCGATGTACCCCGGAATACTTCATTCCGTTAACGGATTCGAGTTGCGACCGCAATAGTTTTACTTTATTAATCACTTTCAATTTCACAAATCTTAATTAATATCGCAGCTCGAATATCACTTAGCGCACTATCAAAGCTCGGACGCTATTTTTCCCGTATGAGTAGTACCGCACTCTTAAGTTGGACCGCACCGCCGACGTCCCAAAATTGAATGCCCGCTAATTTTCCGCCCTTTTCCCAAGCATCTTAACTTTCGCGCCACGCGCCCTAGACATTTCCCCGCGCGAGTCCGCTTTTCTTCCCTTCAACCAATCGCTAGCTGTTTCCCCGATGCCCCCCGCCTTCGCGTCGCGCCACGTGGAGCTATCATCCGACCTCTCTTTCTGTCTTTTTCTCAACCTCTCGCTCGCTCATTGCCGCTTTCGCCGCGCAATTCTAAAATTTTTCCATAATCTAACCAAATCTCGTCCGACAGCCAATATTTCATCTTTGAATATCTAAATGTAGCCTTCTATTAACAATTCCCTCTTAATAATCCTCCACTTAAGCCAATAATCCTATATTTTTGGAAATTATCAAAAGTTCCGTATTCCGACCATAGATGGCGTCCGCCCGTAGGTGAACCACTTTGCCGACTCGCAAAGCCCCGCGAAATTCAAAATAAAGATAAAGTCCTAGTCAACCTAGCAACCTTACGCGAAGCCCAAGTAAATGACTTCCGCTAGACGGCGCCTATGTCGCAAGGGACGCGCAGAGCAGTCCCCGCGAAATTCAAAATAAAGAAGTCAAACTAGCAACCTTATGCGAAGCTCAAGTAAATAACTCACGCTAGATGGCGCCTATGTCGCAAGGAGCACACAGAGCAGTCCCCGCGAAGTTCAAACTAAAGATAAAGCGTTAGACCACGGACCATTATTCTGAACTAGTTTATTATTCCCTTTTTCATGCTTATTATATTAATGGTGCTACGCATTAATATTTATGTTAGTGCTACTCCCACACATTCCTTACTAACGGACGGATACCATTCATTCTGTACCGTTACAGTACACATGCCAAAAGATTACAACGTTGTTTAATACATTATCAATTAAGATTATTACATATTAATAAAATAAATACAATACAAACGTCAACTGAATTAACTTTATTTAAAAAAAAACAAACAATGTCACAGTAAATTGTCAGATCAGAATTCAAAATGTCAATAAAATAAATTACACAATCTTAAAACCGTTCAATTGACACAAACTTAAAATTAGTAAGTAGGTACATCATGTCAACTGAATTAAAAATACAATCTTTTAACGAATGAAAAACTACCATGTTACAATATTGAACATATACTGCTCTACAAGTTGATGGTAAGGCCTCTGCTTTTTGGTTTTGATTGAACGACTAACAGTAGGTACCTGTTGCCTTACGCCTGGTTCTTACTAATAACTATGTTATTAGCGTTTCAGTAGAGTAGCAAGCATATTGCTGCGTATTTTTGGTTTATTTAATATTCATTTTAATTAATTAAGCAGAGTAGTGCGTAAAATGTAGACTTTGGTAAATTATTACCTATTTTGAAGAATATAAATATCGTCTACTCAGATTCCTTTTTAGAAATTATAAAGATAACTATGTTATTCGCCTCTTACTGAATGCCTTTGTGGCATAGTGGTAAAGTGCTCGGTCTGATTTAAGGAGGTCCTGGATTCAATTAATTTGAGTTAAGTAAGTGTTTTGAGTTTTTGGATGCATAGCCTAGGTTGTTATGCAGATGGCCCTCGCGTGGTCAATTCCCCCGTGGATCAGCGGGTCTATCGGCTAAAAAATATTGATATGGACATCGGCCTCATTTGACATTTGAAGCCCATATTTTGTCCTTATATGGACATATTATGGGCTTCAAATGTCAAATGAAGCCCATGCCATATTCATCTTTTTTAGCCGATAGGGTAGCAGGTCCCGTGATTGCCACCCCGAGCCTTATGCTTTCGGAGTTTGGTCCCCCGGTGATTAGTGGGTATAGGCCCCTCCCTTACGCCCGACGATTACGTCGTGGAAAGGGGGACGGAAGAGTTCCACATATCCAGTATCTTTTCTGGAGGCTGGAATCCATAAGCAAGGATTACACCGGGTAAAGAAAAAAAAAGGTTGTTATGCAGATACCCATCAATAGTGATTTCAGTAATAGAAGCCTTTACCCAAGTCCCTATTGTTCATGGGATGGGGATGATGTTAATAATAAAGATTAATTTAAACCAAGACAACTTTTATACTAAAAAATACATATATTCGCGACTATTGTCCCCAAAGGGTTAGTCAGAGACTAGGATATATTATAACATGCATTTGACTAATTATTTTATCAAATCGCCGAGACATGAGCGGCGGCCATGTTTCGGCGCTTCAGACCTTTTGGTTGCGAGAAAAGAAGCGCTGTTAACTTTTAATAAAATAGAACAAGACTTTTGCTTGGGATAGCTCCTCTAGTACGTAGTACTTTATAACTCAATGCCAAAGGGTTAGTCCGAGACTAGGCAATGCGGACAGCAAAAGCAGTCCTCTACTGTGTGTAATGTGCTCAGCGTAACAGGTGGTGAGCCCATCGCTGCTCTATGATGTATGTGCAGTCTTTAGTCCGTTAGTCGCCTTTCAAGACACCCAAGTGAAGAGAGGGAGGTGGTAGTATTCTTTTACCGCTTCGCGACACCTTCTTTTACGACACTCAAGGGAAGAGAGGGGGCTATTACACGGCTCTACAAAAAATAACAATGCTGGAAAAGGCATTATTTAATACAGTTGCGTTGCATAATTTCATCTTAGTTATTACCTTTGGAATACTTCACCCCAACCATTGTACGTGAGATTCATATTTAATAATTCACGTAAGTAGGTATATTGTATTTGAATAATTTGAAAGTCATTACAGTTAAAGCCATACAAATTTAAGTTTATCATGAGTTTAGGTATAATTTCAACGATTTGTTAATGTCCACCTTAACTCCTGTATTCATTTGTAAATGTCACTTGGAAAATAATAATTTGTTGCCCATTTTTAGGATTTCTTTTCGCTCCGATTGTTAGGTAGGTATAGGTACTTATATAAATACAGATGTAAAATTTACATTTTTACGAGAGGCCCGCCCGCGACTACTTAACACGTGTACGTGCACCCCGTAAGTTTTGTGTGCGTAGGTGTGTATCCAGTGACAAGTAAACATTTTATCCTATAACTACATATATATCATTGTGAATGCAAAATTTCAATAATAAAGATATTCATAGAGAATGTATATGAAATAATTTTTTTCACTGTGCCGGTACTGTACAAACCTTGTCCTGACAAATAAAAACATAACAAAAAAAATAATTAGTCAAATAGGTCGTGCAGTCGTTCGGAAGTAGCGTTGCCAGGCGTCCGGATAAAGCCGAACATAGTTAGGCTTTTTGATTGCGTGGCCGGCCAAAATAAACGTTTTCCGGCTTGTCCGGCTTTTGTAAAGCTTTTTACATTTCGCAAACGAGCGAGCGCCGAGCGTAGCCGAGCGCTGGCGAGTCGACTGTCAGTCGCTCCTGCTCCCGAAAATGTAGGGTGTCCGGCTATTTTACCCAAATGTCCGGTCAAACTGGCTGGTCTGTCCGGCTATTAGGCTGGTTTCAGTGTCACGCTGACCGCCTGCGCGGGTGGCAAGCGCGTCTCGTAAGCGCGCTGATGACCCGCGCGTAACTGAAACGAGTTTAGTAAGACGCGGTTCATCGGCCCGGACCATAGAATAATAACTAAACCATAGAAGGAGTCCAAATGAGACTCGTATAGTTGTCCTATGTTTTCTAATGGGCCATAAACATTGAAAGAAAAGAGACAAAAAAAATTGACAAAAACGTCAAATGTCCAGCGAAAAAAAAAACTGGTCACCATATTTTATGATACCGAATTCAAAAGCGACTTAGACAAATGTAATTCGAATGGTGACCTTATAAACGGAGTGCCCACTCAAATGTCATAGCACTCCTTCTATGCTTTAGTTATTATTCTGAGGCTCGGACAGTCGCGATGACACCTTTCTTAAGACCGCCGGCGGTCGCGAAACAATTGATTTTTAATTGTGTCTGGTTTCACGATCCTTAAGGGGTTAATACATATATTAGTGGTTTATTACCTTTGGAAAAAAACGCAAAGGCGCGCGGCGTACACGTATATAAACACATCCCTATAATTCTACTAGATTACTAAGAGGTCATAAGGTCGAAAATCGAACTGCAAGTGTAAAGATTTACTAACAACTTGACTACATAAATACATATATAAGGTGACTGCTAGAAACCGCAAGAAACTTCAAAGGCTAGTGAGGTCAAGTGTTTTAAACATGACAAAAATTACAAAAAAGGAAATCGTGTTTTTTTCTTTTTTAATTAAATAATTCATTTTGTGTATTTTAATTGGATAGTCTTTGAGTATCTAACTTATTTTAAAGCAATAAGTAACATAAGAAAAATAAAATAAAAAAAACAATTAAAAATAACGTTTATTTACAATGGGAGGGCAACGGCTGGCCGGCTGGTCATCTGTTGACCCGTCAATGTAGGTATATTTATCGCCCAGCTGACGCAGAAAAAAACAAATTTCTTATTTGTAATTTTTGTCATGTTAAAAACACTTGACCTGACCAGCCCTTGAAGTTTCTTGCGGTTTCTAGCAGTCATCTTATATAGTACTTACGCATCTTTTACCAAAGGAGTATCCAGCGACCACAGCTTTTAATTGCTGCGATCTTGATAGGTAGTATAACCTAACTAATATTATACATGCGAACGATAATAACCGTGTCGCGTATATAGCAGTGAAAGAATACTACCACCCCCTTTCCTTTAGGTGTCGTAAAAGGCGACTAACGGGCTAAAAACAACACATACATCCATTAACATAGAGCGACGATCGCTATTTGGTGAAAAGTGGACTATAGAGGACTGCTTTTGCTGTTCCCATTGCTTAGTCTCTGACTAACCCTTCGGGGACAACAGTCGTGATTATATGTAACTTATTGTTTTATCTTCAGCCTATAAACGTCCCACTGCTGGGCACGGGCTTTTCCACATAGATAATAGCACAAAGTAGATTGGGCCATAACCCACCACACTGGCCCAACACGGGTTGGTCGGTTTTAACGACTGTCATGTTACGGCAACAACGTCTTTAGGTACGTGCCTTTCAAAACACGGAATTATTTACCGTCATTATTTACGGGCTTCTCTTTTGTGTCTTGTAATGTATGTTGCTCATAAATAATTAGGGCTGAGTACTGAGACGAGTTTTATTTAACATTCAATCACGTTAACGAAAGCGAAAAATGTATGGTATTGAAGTAGCGCCCTCTGGTGACAAACAGGGTGAGTTACGATTTTGTATTGAATAGAATAGAAATAAATTCACTCAGCTTCAAAAAAGGCAACATAAAATTACAATTAAAAATTTTATGTGACGCTGAGAAGGCACTCAACATTGTGTCGTAGATGCTACGACACAATGCTGAGATTGTGTCGTAGCACACGAGTAACTCATGTGGTCGTAGCATCTACAGTTGACAGTTGACAGTAATGCTTAGAGCATTAAACCAACTAATGCTTTATGCAGTAATGCCACGACGCGTGTATTGCAAATGGTCGTTTTCTTTAATTTGATAACTCAGCAATGAGGCCCGATTGGCATTGCTTGTTTACTTTAGTAAAACGAATTTAAATAATCATTATTTTAAAATTAATTATTTAACGATGATTCTGACTTTAATATAACGCAAAGTCTGTATATTAACATACTGATTGCAATCAGTATTGTAAACTTGTTTGATATAATAATAAATATATAAATGGCACGAAGGAGTGTAATGAAATCAGACATCCCCTCTCCTTACTTCACTAAGTTTATTTGTACTGGCACCTCGAGACCAACTGTTAGGTTATTGCAAGAAGTGCCAGACGTCCCTGCGCCAGTAGAACACTCGCGCAGGAGACCACCAACGTTAGGTCTTGACGCCAAATTAGTGCCCGCCGCAGCGCGCTCTTCATTCGGTACTCATAAGACTAGTGTCTCAGGAGAGTATCCCCGTGAACACGTGTAGTTCACTGCCTATTGTCCAGATAGGTAACCGGACCTGTCAAGCTCGCTCACTTCTCGTTGCACGAAGGGCACAACTCGCAGTGCCACTGTTAGGGTCGTCGACTCTAAAGTCGACTCCCAAGTGTCCACCTTGGTAGCGGAGTAGTAAGCACACTCACTTCTCGGAACCCATCCGGGCGCCTAGCCAGTTCCCTCGTCCTACGCGGCTGGCTGGACCGGAGGCTACGGCATCTAGGAGGCCGCCTCTACTAGTTCTCCAGACTAGTACCGGAGATGTCAACACCAATGTCCAATGAAAACCACCGGACAAAGCTGCCAACTATAAGGGAAACTCACGTTCCCCGCAGGACTTTTCGCTTCTGGCCCCTCAGAGACCGCTACTAGGCCCCGCTCGCTGTGCACGAGTTTGGAAGTCCTGGCACGCAATACCAGGACAAACGGACATTCCCAAGCTCTACAGCTAACCACACGCCACTACGAGTCCAACCCATGTCCGGATCCCGCCGGAGGCGCCTGGTTAAAGGCACGACCAGCGGGGGGCTAGAACCGGAACCCCGTAGTACCTCTGAAAACACAACCGGACCCGTAGTTCCAGTTGCGATACCCTATCTATTGAGGTCAGTAGATAGGGACGAATGAAATCATCAGACAATCTAAATCTGGTTTTAATAACTGGCAAGTTCAATTATCTGTGACACAGCCAATCAAACCTCCCGAATCGGGGCGGAGGCTTTGCGCCGTCTATTTAGTTAGCAGTAATCGTGCAGCTGAAACTAATTACAGAGTAGTCTCACTAATCCGACTCTATGGCACGCGCGATCCTTGTAATCCCGATTCGCGAAATGGTAGCAACAGGCAAGTTCCTCATGTAGGTTACTGTTTTTTTTTGGTACAATGACTTGGATCTTTCTTGAGTAAGTGAAGTGCAGAATATAAAGTTATTAAGACATACTTAAGATTTTTTTTGTAAACGTCGTTACTTCTGTATATAAAGCTGTGCAGTTTCTTGCGCCCATTCTTCTCCACAGCTGAAAAATGACGTCCTGACTGCGGTAAATACGGGTGCGGGAATACTTCGTAGGCGACCGTACGGCGGGGATGCGTTGCTTTGGTGAAAGAGTGTATTTAACTCAGTATCAGTAGTGCCATGTAAAAGGGCGCGTTTATCGGCAATAAAATATATATATATTATAAATTATTGTCAGAGCGTTCAGTGTTAGTGTTCTCAGTGTACATGCCAACGGACTGGCTGAGATTCTCGCCGAGTTTACGGACTGTCCGGGTGAGTTAGCGGCGATTATTGATGACTCTAATATAGAATCGGTGTTTATAATGGGAGACATGAACGCACAACCGACTTACCTGGTGGTAATATAAAAATTTTTTTGGACGAATTAAAGTGTTTATTAAATAAGTTTATTCAATAAATACATTTTGACTTTTGAACTGTCCCATTGCTGAGCAAAGGCCTCAATCTTTAAAATCAAGTCATCGCGACAATTAATGGGTATTATTGGCTTAATCGCCATGATTGGCAAGTGCGGGTTGGCAACGCAAACTCAAAAAATATGAAACACACTTTACCAGACCTAGGAATTGAACTCGGGAACTCGTGATATCGGATCATGCGCTGTACCATTCGGACATAGAGGCGTAATTTGCATGAAAACGATATGAAAATATTTATAATTCTATCTAAGTATACCTTTGTTAGAAGTTGGCACGTGAAAAAGAAGAAATAATAAAATACCCCTTCAGGAATACTGAAATCAAAACTGCGATCATTCATGGCAAGTATAAACCTACCACATTTTTTCCCCGTAGCTTTATTTAATCCTATCCGTCTTATTTTATATATCGTGTATATAGGTACTCGAGTAGGAAGGTATATAATGGTTTCCGTCGCTCAACTTTGAATACCTTTAAGCCAACATTTATTTCCCAGCGTTAGTAGTAAAGGGAGTATTGTGATCGTAAAAAGAAACGAGGTTTTGCTCAAAATCGTTATATATTTATCGGGGAAATACCGAGCCGAAAGTTGGCACGTATATTTTATAAATTATGAGGAAAATATTGAAATTGCAAATGTGGATACCTACTTTACGAACTGCTGTGCGTAAATATAACTTTACGAACGCAACGGTTTCAGCGGCCTTTTATTTCGTTCCGAACAAGTATTGTACAACAAGATTATTGTAGTTTATTGGATTTGTGTTGCCAGTATTTTGGCACGGTCGCATGCATTGTGGTCACCGGTGGACTGTGTCGTAAAGTAATTAAGTATATTGTATATTGACATAACATAGGTATCCATGCAGATTAAATTTTACAACGAAATAAAGAAGAGCTCGATTGGCTCGATGGCTCCCTCGTGCTTCGGAAGACAAGTAAAGAAGATAACAGTCGTTTAAATCCACGAAACCTCGTTGGGCCAGCGTCGTGGGTCAAGCTGCTGTCTATGGTAAGGCATGTCCCCAGCAGTGGAACGTTTAGGCTGATGTTGAAGATGATGATGATGATATAGACAATATAATAAAATAAATTAGCGTATATCTAACTAGAGAAATTGGTCTTGTTGACAAACGTGTCACCGCGGCGGCCATTAATTTAAAATAAATGGATGTTCATAATTGGCAAAGAAACCGGGTAAAGCTGAGGCCTTTTATCCGGACGGATATTCCCGACGGACATTGGAATCTGGTCGCTTTAATCGGAAATGTTCGAGGGAGGTTATACTTCGATCTTAGTCCAGTTATTTTTATGCAAGAAAATGTCTGATTGAAAACGTAACGGTTGAGAAGAAATGAATAGCCACCATGTTTATGGGCAAATTGTTATTAATAAGGATATTTTTATGGGTTATGGGGTTGAGCACACACTGAAATAATGTTGCAGTAACCAAATATACAAATTAAAAAACTAAGTAAGTTCAGTAGCAATGTCAATAATCAATACTGCTGAATATTGGCCTGTAGGTAGATACCATATAAGAAAAAAAAATGGTAAACCTTTATTAGTTGTTATGTCCCTGATCTCGAACGTCTCGGGTCCAAGTTGTTCCGTTCTGATACCATCTACTCAATGGACTGATGGACGACCAAGATATCTTCGGCCTTTTCATGGCAACCGTTAGAGATCCATCACTTTTCACTTAAATAAAATAAATCGTATTATGTTAGGTCAAATTATCGTTTACAATTAAGTAACACACAGTTTAAAAGTCTAAAACAAAACGTTAATGTATTAAAAAACAATGTCATTGCACAATAATGAAATCGTTATGCCTTTGTTGGCTTATCAAACTCTTAAAAAAAATCGTAAAGTTAAACAAAATAGAAATTATAATGTACCCTATTATCCGCACAGCGTCAAACATGTTTGATTTATGAGTTCACAATCCCAGTCGATGTTTTAAAAGCTCCAATATGCGGTTTAGCGATAAGTGGATTCCCCAGTGTGACCGCTATAGGAGCTTATAGCTGTAGTGCGGCTATAAACGAGAGGCGACAGGCAAAACAATCCCCGCTCGCTCGTCAAGCGGTGTCGTAAAAGACCATTGGCGCCCGTTACTTATGTACCGTGTTACTTGTTGAAACCTTCCTCATACAGTAAAGTATCTGGGAGTACCTAAATTAGTGATGCTGCTTACATTCTAGCGTAACTAACGGAACCATTCGTAATATTTGATTATTTGTGTTATTAACGCTCTAATAAACTCAAAGAAAACGAAACGTTGAAATAAAATGTCTACCCCCTGAGGTAATCCATTTTTTTATCATTTCGTTAACTTCAATATAATCATATCATTTGTTTGGTTCTGATTAACTACTGATACAGAAGTACCTCACTACCTAATAATGGCTGAATATTTACACATTGATCTTACTAGAGCTGGTATAGGCAGTCTTTTTTTAAAATTTATTCCAGAAAAACTTAAAATATAACATAATAAAAGTCTGCCAAACGGCGCATGCACTTTATCGGCAGCAGTTCTCGTTAGATAACTATATCAATTTTACATGCTTACGGTCTACCAGCTCATCAACATACCACTATTCAGCATTTTCTTTACTTAAAAGATAAAGAGGACTAATTACTTGAACATAATATTGAAAATGTAGTAGGTAGGTAGTAGCTCCATGCACTTTTAATTTAACCTAACTATTAATTTTATAATACTTAAATTTAGCTATTATGGTATGTAATGAACACACCATGTAATGTAAGTGCCTTAGTCTAGAATATCGTAAAATTAGAATGTAATAATTTAAACATTTATGTTAGATATTATTTCTCACTTATATTTATATATAACACTTATATAACATTTATATAACACTTAGTATTAAGATATAGTATTTTATTTAGATAGACGTAATAAATTATTTTATTATTTGCTTACGTAATGTTTATTAATATTACCTAGAAGTCGAAATCCATGCCACACTAATAAATAAATAAATAAATAAATAAAGGTACTCATGTAGACATATTTTTCGGGGTTAACAATGCTCGCATCCGTAGGTGTGTACCCTCGTGACCCTACATGTGACCCCTGCGTGGTGCTAATTGAGCATTTGGTGGTAGAGCCCAGCTCGCCCGGTTATCGACCACCGTGCGGCAGTGTACGCCCGCCAAGTGATCTGTGCTCGTCGCAGGTCGCGTTTCGGGAATAGCGCCGCACTACCGGAACCAGGGGAACGGCTATTAATGCAAACAGTGGACCAGAGAGTTCTGCCGTGGATCCATTGAGCGAGAGACGAGAATCGACACGCCGGCCAGGGAGACCCGTAGAAACGGTGGTGCCGCTGGCCGCCCGCGGCATAGTACAGGGGCCTAACCGGGGCTAACCACCCCGGGAGGCTGCCTCACCAGGTCGTGCATAATCTCGGAGTGGATCGTCGTGCCGGTTGGTGACCGGAAATGGTGGCACCCGGCAACCACTTCCGGGAGGGTATGGGGGCCCTTCCGTTCGGCGTGTCTGCTGTGGTTGTAACGCTCTTCCAATGCTGAAGTGGAAGACTCTCGCTTTGTTCATCTGTTTGCAACAGTAGTGGCTCCTTGTTCACGTCCCTTCCTTCCCCTTTTCCAATGACAGTGCCTAAAAATAATGCAGGTAATACAGCGGCTTCCTCCTCTCACACTACCAATTCGCTGTTTGAGGTGGAGTTCACTAACATCCGTGGGCTCCATTCTAACCTCAACGCCGTCCACCAACACCTCGAGACGCCGCAGCCTGCATTGCTTTTTCTCACGGAGACTCAAATTCGTCGCCCTACTGACACGTCTTACTTACGGTACCCCGGCTATCAGCTTGAGGAGCAATTCCTCGCGAAAGTCGGAGTGTGTCTGTACGTGAGGGCTGACATTTGTTGTCGTCATCTGCACTGCTTGGAAGACCCCTCCTTTCCTATCCTATGAGTGCGCAATGAATTCGGCTCCCGTTGCCGTGTCTATGCGTGCCTATATCGTTCCCACACGGGAGATGCTAATACAAGCAACCTTTTTGACCACCTTGGTCGAATGACTGATGTCGCGCAAGAGCGATTCCCAAACGACGAGGTGGTGGTTTTGGGGGACTTCAACGCCCACCATGAAACATGGTTGGGCTCCTCCAAAACTGATCACGCTGGTAGAGTCGCTCATGCCTTCGCTCTGACACAAGACCTTACACAACTGGTTGACCAGCCCACCAGGATACCAGATAACGTAGGTCACGCGCCTTCCTTGTTGGACTTAATGCTGACTTAAAGCTGTTGAATGCAAGCAGGCGGCGTATCGTGCTTGGACGAGGGCTTGCGCACTAAATGACCCGAGTACCGGCTCCTTGAAGGCGGCTTACAACAAGGCCTCTAGGTTCAATGAGAGGGCTCTCGCAAGAGCGGATGCACAAAGAGTCGCGCGGGTAGGGCAGGAGTTGATCTCGCACCCTACGGGTAGCCGTAGCTATTGGCGGCTCGCTAAGGCCGTGGCGTGCAGGCCAACTTCTGCTCTCCCTCGTTGCCTCCGTTGAAACATCCAGTGGCTCGTTAGCCTACCAGCCGCTTGAGAAGGCGAACTTGTTGGCTGACCTTTTCGCGGCTAATTCGCGCATCGACGATTGTGGTGCCGCTCCACCTATCATAGCACATTGTGGGGCCACCATGCCTGATATTCGTATCAGGCAGTGTGATGTACAGTCACGAGCAAAAATATGTAAACAATTGTAACTCTTAATCCAATGGAATAAGGGTCAAAGTGTATACATATTGGTGCTCGTGACTGTACGTGCCGTGCTCATCGCTTGACGTGCGGAAGACTAGCATGCCGGATGGTGTTCCGGCGATTGTGCTGCTCAGATGCGCGGCTGAGTTGTCTCCTGTGTTGACAAGATTGTTTAGGATGTCTTACGATACCGGCATTGTGCCGGTGTCTTGGAAGGAAGCGAACATACAACCCATCCCCAAAAAGGGGGATCGCTCGGATCCAGCCAACTATCGACCCATCGCTGTAACTTCTGTGCTGTGCAAGGTGTTTGAGCGGATAATTAACTCCCAGCTCATTCACTACCTAGAGGATCACTCGCTGCTCCATGATCGCCAGTATGGGTTCAGACCCAAGCGAACAACGGGTGATGTTCTAGCGTACGTTACTCACGCATGGGGTGAATCTCTGGCAGTTAGCCTTGATGTCGCCAAAGCTTTCGATAGAGTATGGCATCGCTCCCTTCATTCCAAGTTGCCGGCCTTCGGTGTGCCGCCCCGTTTGTGCACCTGGGTTGCTGACTTTTTAGAAGAGCGGAGGATTCGTGTCCTTTGTGAGGGTAGTTCCTCCGAGTTCTATAAAGTCAATGCCGGAGTGCCTCAGGGTTCTGTGGTCTCACTTACTCTATTCATTCTGCATAACAATGACATGTTGTCCTTGAGCAATATTCATTGTTATGCGGATGACAGTACGGTGCATGAGCGGTACATAGGACATCCTGCGGCGGGATATCATGGTGAAAAGGCAAGAACTGGTTGCCAAACTGAACCTGACTCTCGATCGTGTCTCCAAGTGGGGATCTGTAAACCTGGTCGAGTTTAATGCCAGAAAAACCCAAGTTTGTGCATTCTCGTCCAAGATAACTCCTTTCCTTACACTCTCTTCAGAGCTCTCCTTTACCCATTTCAGTGGACCTCAGCATTCTTGGCAGGGACATCGGCCAGGAACTGAATCCAAAATGCTACATCGAGAGTGTTATTTTAACTGCCTCCCGTAAGTTGGGTATTCTCAATAAGGTGAGGCAGTTTTTCACTCCCGAGCAGCGCTGTTTGCTGTACAAGACTCCGGTGCAATCGAGTATGGAGTATTGTTCCCATCTATGGGACGGCTCCGCTAAATACCTCCTCGATGCACTTGATAGACTGCAAAGGCGAGCGGTACGCATTATTGGAGATGCTGACGTTACAGCCTCTCTTGAGGACCTCCAGCTGCGTAGAGACATTGCTTCTCTCAGTGTCTTCTACCGAAATTACTACGGAGAGTGTTCTGAAGAACTTTTTGATCTAATCCCGCCCTCTCCTTTCCTGTCCCGGACTACATGTGCTAGTCTTAGGAACCACCATCATACTGTGCAGAATATCAGCACTCGTACAAAAAAATTTGGCAAGTCGTTCCTCTGTAAGACCATTCGGCTTTGGAATTCTCTGCCGGCGCATGTGTTTCCCAGTTCCTATAATCCCGGGTCTTTTAAACGGGGCGTGAAACAGCATTTATGCAGGCCGTCATGAATGGATGCGCTTGTTACCCGTGCTTGTTCCACGGTGGGGAGCGCTCTCATTATTTTGGACTACATCGGCTGCTTACCATCAGGCAGGATGTAGTCACTATGACGTGTCACATTAAAAAAAATAAAAATAAATATAAGTATTTTAATTTCAACTTCCAGACTAGCCTAGGTTACACATCTGTCCCTGAGGTCCCTGGTTGAGTACCTTTTACCTCGGTGTGGTTATTGATGGTTTTATACAAAGACCGCCTAGCTATTTACGTAATTTATTTTAACTAATTTCAGTCTGACGCCACAAAAACTATGTTAATACTTAGCAACTTTGTTGTGTACAAGACAGATTAGAGATAAGATAGATGGAGATAGTTGAGATTTCCGGTCAAACTGGGCTTCAGCTATCGGGCAAGACTCTTATTTCCATTTACCATCAGGTGAGAGGAGACCATAAAGTTTCTACATTGTGGAATATAAAATAAAACTTACAACACAAGTCTTTTTTATTTTTATATTTATGATACATTAGTGGTTTTCTTACTTAAAAAAAGCTTAACATCTTAAATGTGAATGCAAAATTATTAAACACTTTAAAACTAATTTAGAATGACAGATAATATAGGAGCTCCTAATGTGACTTTTAACATGCTTTAAATGATCTTATGCTTAAATTAACTTGGAAAGTTATTAAAACTTAAGATTGAATTTGATGAAAAAATTAAAAGTTAATTACTCGGATACCAAGGAACGGAAGTGCGAGTTAATAAAGCGACCCAAGCTAGGACCACTTAATCAAGTAGACGCAGCCTATAACATTTATAAATGATGATTCAAACAGCGTCCAATTGTGAGGTTTAGAATTTTACTCAAGGGTCTTGTAAGGCTAATACAGGAGAGACAGCAACACCCGCATAGCTGGCAAACGTGTTGAGTATCTGGAGGCCTACAGTCACCTCGTAGAGCAGTATTACTTTAATCTTACTATGCAAAATTGTACGGGAAATTGACATACGTAAGATTACGTAAGATTTAAGCGGTATGGTCTATCGGCTATGGTTTTCTCCACCGATCACGGTCGTCTGCGACTGTTTTCTAGCTGTTAGGGTTGATGTTAAAGGACAGCATGTGACATGCAGCATTTAGTGCTTTCATTAAAACATAACATTGGCCGCCCAAGTATTGGACGCTAAGCGTCTGCAATTTGTCCAAGGAGGGATTGTCTTTGCAATTGAAAGGGCTCACACAGTTGGGCACATCCCAGCTTTATAGCTGCAGCTATGCTGGGCAGTTGAGCGATACTAAGCAACCTTTCTATCGTAACTCGAATACAGAACATGTGGAAGCTGCGCAAGTCTGTAGACTTAATTAACTTAGAGAGTTAATAAAAATTAAGATTTGACTTAATGAGAAAATGAAAAGTTAATTACTCGTATGCCAAGGAACGGCAGTGCGAGTTAATAAAGCGATCTAAGCTGGGATCATATAATCAACCGGACGCGTCAGGTGTTAACTTATTCATACGCATTTGGTTAGCCCGCTGGCCACGACGCCCCACTAGACCTGCCACGGACCATTGGTTGGGTAAAATTCACAAAATTCTCGGAATGTGCCGTCCTGACGTAAGATATGTACATATTTATCGTGTTACTTGAAGTGGATACGGAGAGAAGTAAAAAAAAATATCTTTATGTACGCATGGATATTTATGTACCTACACGAGTACGTTATCCGTCTACTTGGTTTCTGGAATCGTATTTTTTTATTTTATTACTAGATGTTAAACGCGGCTTCGCTTACGTTAATGTACATTTTTTATCAATTAATTAAACTCAAGCTTCATAGAAAGTTCTTCAATTCGATAATACTATCGTTCATTCTTACACTAGCGGCCCCCCGCTACAGTTTAGTATAGTTTTATTATACCATTGAGGTATAATAAAACTAGAGAAGACACCGCGATCGTCTTTATCGATCTTTTCTATCAGTGAAAATAGCGTAAAAATCCTTTGCATGGTTTTGATTAGAAGGACAAAGCGGAGCCACAAACAAGAATACAGCGAGAAAATGTAATGATGATGAAGGGTTGTGCCTTTTTTTCGTCACAACGGGGAAACGCCTGGCCTTCATCTCACTGATGGTGACTATAAAGACGAATGTGAAAGCGTATTTGACCCGAAATGCTTAACAACTAGGACTTTTTGACCTCTAACTGTCGGAATGCTGTTACATTATTACATACTTTGAACATTGTTCTTAACTTCGAAGTTTACAACAAAGTTGAAATAAGTTTTAAATTCTTAATAATAATACAAGTGCGTATCGTTTAGTAGGTGTTGATGTTTTCGAGAATTTTACTAACCAAGTAAAAATGTAAAGGTAATGTTGTCCTGTCAGAACCTCCATAAAAGGAAGGGTTGTTGTACATTCGCCACAAAGTTGATTTGCCACGTTTTTGTAACTCCATACCTTGAAAGTTAATTCGCCACAGGTAGGTAATCGTTATTGTACATTCGCCACAAGTCTTCCTAGTACATCATTTTTGCATAAAGTACCGGTAGCAAGGAAAGTTCGTTTTGAGCGCTCGAGATGAAAGGTAGTTTCTTTATTCTAAAATTATTGATATAATCAATCAATCAAGATTTCTTTATTCTTGAATTCGAAATTTAAACAAGAATATGTTTTTTGTGCCGTAAGAACCTAATTTGGACAATTATAAAAAATGTAAAAGAAAAATTTGCATAATTTGTCAAGCCTCCACTGATGCGCTTACCAACGAGCATAATTTAATTATTATAACTAGGAAGGAATATTCACTAATAATTTTACGGCATCAACACTACGCCTTAGCTTTTAAACCTTTTATTGGAAACCTATAGTACCGAGAAGAAGCCCGAAGAAAATATTAAAACCGTCGGCTGGTGGCGTTAGTTGTGCAATCATGCTGCAGACTCAGCGTTTGCTTGCGAATGTAACATTGCAATTGCCACTGCACTTAATTAGTACTGCGCCCGTGTCCAATTGACGATAACGGAATTACACATTGCGAGACGCTGGCGTTAGGTCATGGTCAAACGCTGCATAATTTTCTTGACACCAACTGCTAGAATGCTGCTTGCGCTAATAGTTTAGGGCTGTAGGCCTTTTCGTATCAAGGAATTGGTCCTTAAGGGGGGGAACGGAAAAATTGGCTGTTTTCTATTAGCTGCTATTCAAAATATTTTAGATATTACGCACCACTGAAATTTTCAATATGTATTACAGAACGTATGTGTGAGATGACTGTTTCCAAAACAAGATTGTAAACATTTTGCTCGATAGAAAAAAATCCTGAAGCTATCTCTAATCTATCTCTAATTGTTTTTTTACAATAATAATTCCTAAATAATCAATCATAAACACATAGGAATTCACCTTTTCGATTTCTTTACTAATTTAGATTTCAAAAATACTAAACATTTTTATTAACTTTTCATAAAAATGTGAATGGCGCTTACGAATTATCGCGGACCCCGCTGGCTGCCGGCCGCATAGGCAATTTTCTACAAGCGACACATAGACGCTGCGCGCATGGCTGTGATCTGCTGTCTCTTTCCAATTCTATGAATATGAAAGAGACAGAGTCAATTCTCAGCGCTGCGGCAGCCGCTGCTAGCAAGGCTTTAATTTAGAGAATCGCACTGCTACTGTGCGGCGGCGGCTCATCAATAGAAAACTACCGACCCATCTCATCCCTTGGGTGTCGTAAAAGGCGACTAACGGACTAAGGACTGCACATACATCTAATAGCTTAGAGCGGCGATGGGCTCAACACCTGTCACGCTGAGCACTGTGCAGTTGTCATTTAGTGAAACGTAGACTGATGTCACTTTTACGGTCCTCATTGCATGGTCGCTGAATTAGGAAATATTTTAATGGCCCTTCAGGGTGGACAAATTTCAATTTTGTCCATTCTAATTTTTTTTGGATATTTTTTGATATTGGATGAATAATTTCGGAGTTTAACCTCTTACATCCAAAATTACAAACTTTACCTCTTTATTATATTAGTGTAGATTAATTAATCTAGAACTCAAAGTAAAATTGCATTCATTATTATAGAACCTGTTACGAGTGGGTAAACCAATTAACATTGTCATCTATCTACAGGGTCTAACAAAATCAATAAGCGAACGTTTTAGGGCGGTATCTATACATCATTCTGAATACAATGACAAAAAATGGGCTTCAGTTTTATACTGATTTTTCAAAGTTATGTTTTCTAACAAAGTAAATCAATTAAAATAATGTACCTACATCATGAAACATGCTGTATCTTTACTAACAAGCACGCAAGCGTCAATAAAAAGATAGCTCAGTGTGCTCCGAGTTTAATGTGCATGTTCTGTATCTTTGTGTGCGTGTAGTACAGCTGTACGGGTTGTAAGTGGAAAGGGTGGATTTTTTGGTGAATTATGATAATGTTTTGTTGATTATCACGGTAACGCGCCTGTAGTTTTGGACCAAATTTGGTGAGCATGCTCAGTGTGATGTATACGATGCTCCCCTTAAACGTTCGCTTATTGATATTGTTAGACCCTATATACATTAAATATCACAGTCCAGCTGCTATACCGCGTATGTTATTTAAAATTGTGTAAGCGTCCGGCAACTCAAATTAATTTGCCTGCAAATAAATTAAATAGGATCGCTTATTTATTCTCAAGAATGGAACTAGTGAGTTTCTATTTTCATTTCAAATGCAAGCTAAATTGTTCGCTCAAGACTCAGCGATTTGGGAGTAAAGTCCTCCAGTGGATGAAGTGCTTGCTCAAGATTTACTTAGCAAAAAGCACTTTCTATAGAGTTTTAAAGTAAAACAAATATTTGGCAATCTTTTTTCTATTAACAAAAATGTGTTCTGAGCTTTTGCTGTTATTTTGAAATGGAGCTCTCCATACAAATCTGATTGTGTTTCACATGTAATTTTAGCCCGACTTCGACTTTTCGACTTCAATTATGGTTTTGGTTGGTCTCGCATTCATTTTTGTAAAAGCTTTTAATAAATTACTTTCCGTAGGAGTAGTTCAGTGACTCTCGGCGTTTTTTTGGTATTGTGAATGGGCTGGGATTTTATTACATTTTTGTAACTCATCACCGCCTCAAGTTCCAGATAGGTGGAGTGGTACAATTAAGATATTTCTAATAATGTTAATAAGCTCTTGAACAAAATTTTTTGTTCAAAACATATTTAATAGCTACAGCTAGGTGTTGTTATGAAGAAATGCTATTAAATGGCACTTTCCCATCAGTTACTTCTAATTTGGTTTAAAACAAATCTCTCTATCTGCCTTTTTTAATAAAAATTAAGACAGCAATAAGACAGCATCAATGGAAACCCGTTTAAATTCGACTTTATTTTATGACAGAACTCTGGTGGGACTAGCTTTAAAATTGTTAACAAAATGTCAAATAATAATGTTAATAAACTCGCAAATTATCCTACAGATGAATTATTAGGTTGTTCCGTATTCAACCCACATGAACTCAACCCACTGTACTTTGGCGAGTATCTGGGGCTCATCAACTTTATGTTACAGTTATGATATGCCTGAAAGTTTTCATGTTCAGATATTTGTAACTGGATCAAGCCAAAAAGGAATGACAATTTTAACGAAATTGGGTTTATTACTTTCCTTTTACTAGGCTTTCAAACGTGAAGTGGATGATGGGTTCCGAAAATTCGTGAAAGGAGAGGCTAAATAAATTACCATGGTACAATCAGCGTCACATTCACCTTGCTTAGATGATCACATAAATGTTGACAGTGATTGTTAAATATACAAGTATACTTACCTATTCTTGACAAAAGTTAGGTAAGCTTTTCTTACATGAGAAGATGAACTTGAGGTATGTTGAATTCAGTATTACGAAATGTCTGAAAATGACGTCAAATCTTATTTTTTTTTAACTTTGCTGTATTTATAGATTTTTTGAAAAAAAAGGACTTGCTTACCTGAATCCCACCTGAGATACTAGTCTGTGTAGTCAGCACATAGTTATGTGGTGCTAACTGGGGCCCTACTGTCACTTTTTAGAGCAGTATTACTTAAATATTCATTTGTTTTTTCCTCTTTCGGTTTTTTCTTCACGTCACTCAGTTTACAAAATGGAAAACTTGAAATATCGCGTTATTTACGAGTAAGAGTTCTATCGTGGCACCAGTGCTGCAGTAACGGCTCGAAGGATTAATGATGTGTATGGCGGCAGTGTCGCAAAAGAAAACACAGTGCGTTTTTTATTGCAACGTTTTCGTTCTGGAAATGTCGACCTGCAGAACAAGCCCCACAAATTCACACCAATTTTGCATAGTAAGATTAAAGTAATACTGCTCTAAGAGGTGATGGTAAAGCCATTGTTTGTGTCGCGTATAGCAGTGAAAGAGTTCTGCCACCCTCTCTCTTCCCTTGGGTGTCGTAAAAGCCGACTAACGGACTAAAGACTGCCCACATTTCGCTACTTGGTGATAAGTGGACTGTGGCAGAGGACTGCTTTTGCGGTCCTCATTGCTCAGTCTATGACTAACCCTAGGGATAATACTTAGTGGTGATTTTATATGTATATTTATACACCCTTAATTTTTATTCGTTTTAATGAATTAAGTGTGAGTTATCCCCATGAAACTGACCAACTTTCCCCAAGAAACCTATGTGAAAAATGACAAAAAAATTTCGACCTCCGATACAAAACTGTCCGATCAGCTGACGACAATAGGGCCAAAATTCGTTCGCCGCCTGCTCGTTTGCCTCCTTCTAGTATAAAAAAATATACATGTTTTAGTAGTTATAAAATCAATTGGCGGCAGAACTGTAGCATACCCTTCGCCTTAATGTGTCGTCACCTCACAGCCTTTACATATTTTAAGGAATTACTAGATATACTCTTAAACTCCCTTTGCCTATGAAAATACGCAGACGAATATGAATCTTGTTGGAATGTTCGGTAAACATAACACTGTCGCGTAGTGGTGAAAGAATACTACGAAAGAATACCCTTCTTTTCCCTTGGGTGTCGTAAAAGGCAACTAACGGACTAAAGACTGCACACACATCCAACAGCGTAGAGCGGCGATGGGCTCACCACCTGTCACGCTGAGCACATGTGCTGTCGTTATTTGGTGAAAAGTGGACTATGGTAGAGGACTTCCTAATATTCGTGATTATATGTTTATATGGTCGGTTTGTGTAGACGGTAGTAGCACAGAGGAGTAGGTATCGATCTACTCTCCGCATGACGACCTCTAATGTATTGAGCGACGTAGAAAATGTGAAGTTCACATGACTATACCTGCGACTGAATGGCAATTCAATGTATAATATTATGTGTCTGCGATCACGGTTCTGTGGAACGGAATCGCGCGGAGGGATGTGTGTTTTTTTTATTAGGGTTCCGTAGCCAAATGACAAAAGAGGAACCCTTATGGATCCGTCATGTCTGTCTGTCCGTCCGTATGTCACAGCCACTTTTTTCCGAAACTATAAGAACTATACTTTTACACAAAAATAGATAAAAAAAACAATAAATTTTGGGGGTTCCCCATACTTAGAACTGAAACTCAAAATTGTTTTTTTCATCTAACCCATCCGTGTAGGTTATCGATGGATAAGTCTTTAAAAATGATATTGAGGTTTCACATATCATTTTTTCTAAACTGAATAGTTTGCGTGTGAGACACTTCCAAAGTGGTAAAATGTGTGTCCCTACCTACTGTAACTTCTAAAATAAGAGAATGATAAAACTAAAAAAAAATATATGATGTACATTACTATGCAAACTTCCACCGAAAATTGGATTGGACGAGATCTAGTAAAAAGTTTATTTTAATACTTAATAAATAAATAAATTAAAAAAAATACACTATTATTAAAACATCGATCAAAGTTGCAACGAACTACAAGAACTTTTATATGATGTTACTTGCTGCTACGGAACCCTTCATGGGTGAGTCCGACTCGCACTTGTTTAAAGGATATCTCAACTTTATTTTATTTTATGTTATTCTTATGATTGACAGCAAGTATTAATAGTTGTACAAGTAAGTAGCATCTAAAAGCTAATAACAAACCTCCACATATAGAAAACTTGTATATCAAATTACGCAATTTGTAACAGAAGATTGTCGTTCTTTTGTAAAATAAACTATAAACTGTATAATTAATAAAACAATAAAAAAATATATCAATTAGTTTGGCATACCCGTTCTCAAACGTCAAAGTGTATTTTCTTATTCGTATAGAAACGACTAAAGTGTGCATGAGTGTGATTCCCGGTTATATAGCCAACTGTTTAGAATCAATGTTTTTATCAAGTATGTCATAGACTTGTGAGAGTAATATACCAAGTATAAGATATTTGTAACAATTTAAAACAAAACAGTTGTAAGTATCCAATAAGTATTTTATTTTTGAAAAAAATAATAATAATAGTCTTAAAAGTAATAATTGTACCAAGGTACTTATGATCACAGGATTTTTAAGTTTAATATTTGGTATATTTAATTTTTAGTTATAGTTTTGATTTTTTTTTCTAACGTTGGTAAACGTACTCGCGTTTACACTCACGGTTGTAGCTGAAAACCAGCAATTCGCTCGCAAGGCGAGAGAATATGACGCTGAGCTGAGAAAGGGTGGCCCTTTTGCTGCTGCGGCACACACACATATATTTATTATTTTCTTTTTTTTGTACTGTGTTTTTTATGTACCAACATGTGTGTGTCTTTTAGCAGTAAATAAAGTTTTTATCTTACTATCTTTATCTATCAACCTACTTAAAATAATTCACACGTAACCATTGCTTGCCGCTGCGTTGTGGCTGTGGTGGGGTGATACGTGAGAGTCTTTAAAATAACAAATTAATTGTAAAGCTCGATTACCGATAAACGTTTCGCACTCGGTAACCAATAGATGCTTTGTTTTATGTAGCATGTTGTTTTGTAAGGCTATGTTTAAATGACCGCATTTTGACGAAGTTTAACATTCGCGGGCGTTCATGCGCGTTTAGAAATACAAAAGGCCCACTTCAGTAAATGTGTGTGTCCTAGCTGTAGAATAACATACCTAGTAATAATTTGTCCAACTCCAACTTTATTTAATAAAGTCATAATCAAAACTATTAAATTTTTATTTACTCTATTGTTTTACATAGAATAATATTTTTTTAAATGATTGTTTGAAACAAAAGTTGATAACGACAGCGATAATTATTAAATCTATTTTTTTACATCGACGTCTTCCGATTATCACCGTGCGTATGATTGATGGCTGCTTAAACGTATTCAATGGCGGCCCAATCGGCTAGCAATCAAGACTTCAAGAAATTCCGGATGCGCGCCGGGCGGCAGCCGAGCGCCGCCGGAACCCATTAATGAAATTGGAATTGTCGCCGCCCGACCTCCTTGTTCACCCCAATTGATTTTCATAGACAGGAATTGTCATTCCGTCGCAGAGGCGAATCCTCGGGGTCGCCAATTGTCGTGATATGAAAAGCAGGTGGATCGACCTTCCGCGGCTGGAATACTAAACGGCTTGTTATCATCTCATTGTAGCCGCCGACGAACGTTAAAACATCCTCCAGTGTCTCCCGGCTCCCTGTCTCCCTCCCTTTGACGTGGCTCTCTGAATTCGGTTTCATTTCGAGATTTTAATTTACTCAGCACTCCCCAGGGTGCGCCGGCTGCATCGGCAGGGGTGGCGTAGAATGCAAATGGTGTCCCACATTTGGCAAGATTGTGGACTTAATTCCCATCGCGCTGACCACAAAAGTGTGTCGCGTGTATTTCGTCGTGGAATTTCTAATGGAAATGTCGTGCTCTGTTCACAGTTTGTAAGTATAAAATGCCACAAATAATATTATAAATGATATCGAATAATTAAGACTTACATTTAAAAAAAAAGAAGGATTTTAGTGTGTTCACCCTCTCGCATTAGCAGGTCGAACCATTTAAATCTAAAAAAATACATTCTTCTCTTACCCCAGATATAATTAAATCAAAAATAAATAAAAAAATATAAAATAAACTTTTCTACACTCACACCAATTATCTAGCCCAAGAGAATGCTTCGTTATGAAACTCGTTAAATGGTTACTAGACAACGAATAAACATACTTACAATACTTAAATACATACTTATTATACCTAAAATACGGAATACCTACGTCAGTGCGAAAGCCGTATCATCGAATGTTGTTTGTTCGAAAACCTTTCATCGACATGTCTATACTGCGACGCCTTGTTATATCGACGTGTTGTTACTGCGATGTTTCGTTACATCGAAAAACTGTACTGCTAACGATTTTACTTCGAAAATATCATTCTGCGAAGCTTTGTTTAATCGACGTCTTGTTACTGTGATGTCATTTAGGCAAAACTTACTTTGAACGATCTTACTGTGTGTGTAAACCAAGTAAGTACATAGATTTTCTTTTTCAGAACAATACCTACCTAACTTCAGTTTTAGGAATTTCTAATATTTCTTTAAAAGCAGAGAACCTGTGCAAAATACATCAGCAATAAAGGAATGCCAGGATTTTTCTTGTAACAATGAATATACCTATATACTAGGCGCTTGAGGTTTGTTGTGAGGGTTCCATGAACATAAGTGGATAGATAAAAAATAAAATGACAAGAAATTTAATGTAATTGACTGAATTTTTGTAGTGTTTATCGTTTAGTGTTATGTAACAGCGTTAGAAAACTGTTAATTATTACAATACAATTTAGACCCTTTCAGCAATAATCACTTAATATTAACTTCACTTTCAAAAACAATTTTCTAAAAACTAACGTAGGCTATTATTTTGAAAAAGAAAATATACCTACATGGTTTTCGTAGTAAGATCGTTCAAAGTAAGTTTTGCATAAGAAACATAACATTTTAGTAACAAGTCGTCGATTAAACAAGGCTTCGCAGTATAATATTTTCGAAGTAAAATAGTTCGCAGTACAGTTTTTCGATGTAACGAAACGTCGCAGTAACAAGACGTCGATTTAACAAGGCGTCGCAGTATAGACATGTCGATGAAAGGTTTTCAAACAAACAACATTCGATGATACGGCTTTCGCACTGAAGTAGGTATTCCCTAAAATACACCCAGACCCGAGACAATTAAAAAAAACAATAATTTCTAAATTGACCCGACCGGGGATCGAACCTAGGACCTCAGAGATGGCGACACCATAAAAACCGGTGTACAAACTACTCGACCAAGGAGGTCGTCGTTAAATGATGATTCTACCCGCTTAAGGGTGCTAAATAGTATAAATTTGTAAGTGTAATAAGCAGGCCGTGATATGTTTCTATTTTGTAGGTTTTAAAGCCTATTACTTAGTTTTCAATGCACATTAAAGTCAATTAGTTTTAAGCTACTGCGCCACCAAACTAAAATACTATGAAAATGCAACAATGTGACGTGACATGTATGATTGAAATCTAGATAAGTACCTAACTTTGTTCTGCAAAATTTTATCCGCTTCCGCTTTAAATGAATTTTCCAAACCATTTCCACAATGACCGATCAATCAATCAATCATTTACAGTTGATACTCTTTTAGAAGAATTATGGAATTAATTTAACTTCCCCAACAGCATTATTGAGTTTTATTGGATATTTAAAATACCTTACATTCTTACCTACATAAAAACCGGCCAAGTGCGAGTCGGACTCGCCCATGAAGAGTTCCGTAGCAGCTAGTAACATCATATAAAAGTTGTTGTAGTTCGTTGTAACTTTAATCGATATTTTAATAATAGTGTAATTTTTTAAATTAATTAATTTATGACGTACTAAAAAAACTACTGACTAGATCTCGTTCAAACCAATTTTCGGTAGAAGTTTGTATGGCTTTTTTTAGTTTTATCATTCTGTTATTTTAGAAGTTACAGGGGGGACACACACATTTTACCACTTTGGAAGTGTCTCACACGCAAACTATTCAGTTTAGAAAAAAATGATATGTGAAACCTCAATATCATTTTTGAAGACCTATCCATAGATACCCCACACGAATGAGTTGATGTAAAATTTTTTTTGAGTTTCAGTTCTAAGTATGGGGAACCCCCAAAATTTATTGTTTTTTTTATTTTTGTGTGAAAATCTTAAAGCAGTTCACAGAATACATCTACTTACCAAGTTTCAACAGTACAGTTCTTATAGTTTCGGAAGAAAGTGGCTGTGACATACGGACGGACAGACAGACAGACATGACGAATCCATAAGGGTTCCGTTTTTTGCCATTTGGCTACGGAACCCTAAAAAGCGAATAAAATTGCAAATATATTTTTCTTCGGTAACATTCTCGTGGATGCAAGTGACTTTTGCTTTTACCTTCCCGTACAGGACAATGCACTTCGTGCAATGTTGTAAAGTTTTACTCAGACTTCGCCCTAAACATTTCAGTTGCTATACGTACATAGGTACATATAATCACGACTATTATCCGTTTCGTCCGTATTAGTCAGAGACTAGGCAGGCGGCAGACTATGCTAGAAGACAGCAAAAGCAGTCCTCTACCATAGTCCACTTTTCACCAAAATAGCGACAGCACATGTGCTCAGCGTCACAGGTAATGAGCCCATCGCCGCTCTATGCTGTTGGGTGTATGTGCAGTCTTTAATCTGTTAGTCGCCTTTTACGACACCCAAGGGAAGAGAGGGGGTGGTAGTATTCTTTCACCGCTACACGACACGGTTCAGTTGCTATACTACAGCCAAATTCGATAAGGAATGTTTGTAAACAAATGTTGACAATTTCTTTGTCCTAGTTTGATTTTTTTAAAGGAGTTTACTGTTTTCTCGTTAATCTCTCTTCCACCTTCTTTATCTATTCCATGGCTATAGGCTCTACTTTTTCTTGCGAACAATTTATATGCGCGAAGACGCGCGCAAAAGCAAGTATGTTATTGCAATTTTCATGAATCAGCGTTTGAAGAACATCGTCTCAAACCGCCAGACCGAATGTCTACGTACGCAAGTCCTCGCATCAGATCGCCACTTCTAAAATCAAAATCAAAATCAAAATAACTTTATTCAGTAAGCTTAAATTAAGCGTTTTGAATCGTCAATTTTTTTTTTTTTTATATGGATGGATGGATAAGCACAGGATTCTATTCGTGAGTAATTCGTGAAGCGATTGAAATCAAGTACCTAGCACCCTAATAATTTCCATCGATAAGACGATCACAAATTATCTGCAGCGTGGTTTTTGCAAAAGGTCAAACTGGCTTTAGTTATATGGCTGGCAAATTCATACGTGACAGTCGCTATGGTCTGCGGCACGGGGGACAAAAGGTTGTGGGGGCGGGAAAGAAGAGTGAGGGCGGGCAGGAAGAGTGCGGGCAGGGAAGAAGAGTGCGGACAGCGGGGCTGCGTAGTAGGCACATCAGTTGTGTGGAGATCTCGCCCGCAGACCATGAGACTTTCACGTAAAATAATTGCCGGCCTATAGCAGCCGGTTAACCAACTGACTGAAAGCTGAGTGCATAAGCGTGCTGGGTATTTTCAATCTTACGACAACAACCGGAACCTAGGGCTCAAGGTGCCTATCAATACATGTAGAAAAATTAGTAACCGTATTGCGTAGCGGTGAAAGAATACTATCAGCCCTCTTTTCCCTCGGTTGCCGTAAAAGGCGACTAACGGACTAAACACTGCACATACTTCCAACAGCTTAGAGCAGCGATAGGCTCACCACCTGTCACGCTGAGCACATGTGCAGTTACTATTTGGTGAAAAGTGGACTATGGCAGAGAGCAGCTTTTGCGGTCCTCATTGTCTAGTCTCTGACTAACCCTTTGGGGATGGTAATCGTGATTGTATGTATGTAGAATAATTCGATCTTTTAATTTTGTCACCCATCAGGTGACCCGCCATTGCGAAAATTGCTTAACTTGCACGATCGCACCGAGCGTGCCAGCCTCATTTGCAGCGCAATGTTATTTATCGCGCTGCAAGCACTTTGCGGCGGGGCTGATTCGCATATCGCGGTCCGATCACCGCCCGTGCATTTCTCAGTCCGCTGATTCGGAATGTACATATAATTGATTTCTGTAGTGCCGCTGGCACGATCACGAACTCTGTATTCTGATAAATAATTTGATGTGTTAGGGTAAAAGAGCTTATTTTTAATAGTTATTTTGAATTTACAGTGCTTTTTACATATGTCAAAGTAGAAAATAAAACTTTACAAAAATAACACTCCCCTGCGTTGGCGTTGTTTCAATGATTACTTGAGTGTTGAAAAGAAATTCTCTTACAAATATTTAATTGAAAGTCAATCTTATTTATGAAACGCTTTCCCCAGTTCCGCGACATAAAACCTTCTTTTCTCTTTTATTTTTAAGATGGTTCCATTTTTATTAGGTCATTAATTTGCGTATGATCCTGTTGACGTATTGAGCAGCATTAAAAAGCAACCAAAAAAGGAAAGGAAAAACGGCATGTTACAGCATTTTCCAGGAATCTGCGAAGGCAAACAATAAACTTTACTCGCGAGCTTCTAGGTAACAAGCTCGTAGAACTACTCGTAAAACCAAAATTTTCATAAAAAATAGTAGGTAAAATAAATGTAAGTATACGCTTCTTGGGATAGCATATAATTGATTTTCAACCGCCTTTGTGGTCTAGTGGTTAAGCCACCGGTCTCAGACCGTGAGGTCCCTCGTTCAATTCCCAGCGGTTGGTATATCTTTGTGCACTTGGTTTGGTTGGTGGTAGGCCTTGTTAAGTCCGCCTGGCTAGCTACCACCATCTTATCGAAAGTCTGGTGCATTGACAAAAATATTTTTATGGTATTGTTGTGTTAGTGTTAGTTTGGTTAAAGTATTATACAACCATTTTAAAAATGTATTGTCTTAACATGTCTTTTATTTTTTTACAAGTGACATTTTAGATTGGTCACGTAATATTTTATCAGATGGACAAGTTATATCCGAGGATTGACATATCGGCTCTAACCGCCGTACTCAGAGACGTCAATTAAGTTTAATGACAATTAAATGTCTTTCCTTCTCTATTTATCACTATACATACGAAAGTGACAGCAAGAGACTTAATTGTCATTAAAACTTAATTGACGTCTCTGAGTACGGCGGTAAGTCACTTATTTTTTTTAAATCTTGTCCCCCGACCGACGCTGGGTTATGTCGGAGACGTTTTTACGTCTAACTATTCACTATCCCGCTCTATTGCGGCTGTCCTATACTAACTGATACTGGTTTAATACCTACATATCCTTGGCATGATTATGCCCTATCTACTCTTTCATTTCCTGTTCTACTACGACTGTCTTCTAAGTCGCTTACCATCAGGTGAGATGAAGGCCAAGACTTACCCGTAGCCTATAATAATGTATTTTAGCATAGCGTCGAAAAAGCATAATGGGCTAATCAATTAGCAATCGGCGAGCGTAAGTAGGCAAGTTACACACTTCGATATTTCATAAAACGCGCGCGGCGTCGCGGTCGGGCAGGTATTAATGGGAGCTTAAATGGAGGTGAAACTTTGGCCAAGTCCCGTTACCGGGGCAATTTGTCAAACAAAAAATATGACTCAACTTTCAGCCCAGGAGCGTTGTCTGACACGACTTATATAAATAACCGGGGCAAGACCGTCGGTTAGTTCAAACTTTATGGGTCTGTTTTATTTGATAGAACACTTACGGAGGGCTCGGCTTTCGTGTGGACGTGCTGATTTGAATGTTTTCGCAGCGTATATGCTGAGTATTGCTGAGTCAAAGTGGAGTGGTAAATACATCATCGCTGTCCAGAAAATAATGTTTTAAAAAAAATACTAAAAAATCTCTCGTCTGTTTAATGCCATATTTCTTGGATGGACAATAGGGCTTGCATCATCTCCAAGTTAAAGTGCACTTCTTATAATTCGATATGTGTATGTGTCTGTTTGTATTGTTTGTGTCTACTCAGTCACCAAAAAGTCATACACATATACAAAACTCATTAGAGATATAGCTTCATTTCAAATAATAGGTTTGAACATCTTAAGTGACGAAAATGTTCTCCAGGTTGGACTGAACACGAGAACTCAACCACCAACTATTCAGACGAAAGCCCTTCTTAAACAAAGCTATTGAGACATTACTTAAGATCTCCGCCCAGGTGTAAAAACAATATACATTGGATGTAACATTTTTATTTTATGTATCGGAGAAAAATACAAACAAATTGTACCTATTATCAACTCAAAAACAAGTAAGCCTCTGCTAACCTATTTTATAAACAACAACGTTATTCACCAAAAAAAAACGCTAACACTTTACGCTTTTAACCGATACTAAATATAAACAAAGCACTGTGCAAAATAACAATTTAAAATAGTAAAATTGTGTATATGTGTGTGTGTGATTTCTACAACACATAAACCTCCTAAGTAGTAAAGGCATTCTTCAAACAGCCATCACTAGAGATTTCAACCAACATCCTAATAATGATGTGTTTCACATTACATAATTAATAGCATGTACGAAACTCACGAATTTTGAAGTGGCTTACCTTTGCTGTAGAGCTTTGTTAAACTTTGAGTATATTGGTCTCATCTATTTAATAATTAAGATGCTGGCGCTCGACGAAAATGTACTCTACGTGTAAGAAAACGGGGAAGTTTTGTATTAAAGGCAATCTGACGGAAATAGTGCCAAATTATAATCAAGATCTAATCGACGCGTGAAAGGCAAAAAGGTTAACAAAGCCAATAAGGACGGCATTAAGAGATAATATATATTGGCTTATTATATCTTTATATGTTAATGGGCTCTTAATCCTAAGATTTTCTTCATCGTGTAAACCATTCATATTTGTATTTATTTGTAATTTTTATAAATGATATAAAAACATGTTTTGTCAATAGTGAAATCTTGCTCTATGACATGAAAATACTTTTTTCCAATAGAGGCTGGGTCTGATTGTAATAAACTTCAGGACCACCTACATAGATTGCATGTAAACTGCCTAACTAACAAGCTTGATCTCAAAATTTTAAAAATGTTCCACTAGTACCTTCAGCAGAAAAGTAATAACAAATGTTGATTACCTACTCCATAAATAACCAATCGCTTTTTTTAAAAATTAAACAACAAAATAAAAATATCATCCAATGTGTACTGTTTTTGGCGCTAAAACACTGTACTCCCAAATATATTGAGACCATTAAAACTTAAAATACCTAGCAATGCGCATAAAAGTATCCTATTTATGACTGTTATTAATAAAGTTCAGATGAATAGCAGCTACTAGCTATACTTTCAGGATATATATTAAGAGTCAATTTTGAGTTAAAATATTACACAATATTTGTGACATGATTTTTTTAACACATTTGAATTAAAACGTAAAATCGCATCCCGTAAATATCAAATACATGAATATTGATGATGAAAAATGGCTTTTACACCTTTTTGCTTTTCAACCCTTCGTAACGTTAGCGTCAGTAATTACTCAGAATGTTAATCAAATTTAGTTTACTTAATTAAATTATTACGTAGCTAACGTTGGTAGTAGTTAAGACGGCACAATTCACTCAATATACGATGAGCACTAAACACAATTAAAACGTCACTGTATTGCTGTCAATAATTAGAAGTTGAAACTTATTTTTTATACAATTAAGTACATACATATAATCACGACTAATATCCCCGAAGGGTTAGTCAGAGACTAGGCAATGAGGACCGCAAAAGCAGTCCTCTGCCATAGTCCACTTTTCACCAAATAGCGACTCATGCGTGTTCAGCGTGACAGGTGGTGAGCCCATCGCCGCTCTATACTGTTGGAAGTGTATGCAGTCTTTAGTCTGTTAGTCGCTTTTTACGACACCCAAGGGAAGAGAGGGGTGGTAGTATTATTTCACCGCTACCGACACGGTTAAGTCAGATAAGCCATTATTGTTAAAAATCAGGCTAACAAGAAAAATACACACACGAGTACGCTCCCTGTCGTCTTTCAATAATTAATGTATTTAATTTTTTTTTCTTTTAGATTATGGCTTCGTGCGATCGGCACATTTAGCCAGTGTCAAGTTTTTAATAGTAATTATTATTTTCTTTACATTAAGTAGATGATAATGAGTGATAATGAACGTTTAATGGTAAATGATTTTCCCCCAAACCCCTCGAGACTCATAAAGCTGTGGGACTTTATTGAGGTCTCACACGGACTTCTTGAGAGAATTTGAAAAGTGATGTTGCACTGTTTTGTTTTAATTGCTAACACTCATGCACGTTTACGAACACTTAACAGTAAATAATCCACCATTATTTCACATAAATATTCGACAAAACACAAATTTTATACAATAATACAAAACTGCAGACATGACGCTTCATTTTCCCGCCAAGAAGTCTAATGTATTTAATTACTAGTCTTTATATAAATAATAGCCTGTGCTCACCCAACAGCTTTCTACTTTTTTCAAAATTTAGAATTTTTTTTAAGTGGGAAAAAATTCAACACCCTGGCAGTACAAAACGCTTTCTCTGACTTCATCGCCTTCCGTCCGGCAGACTTCTACAGTAAAGCAATATACAAACTGCCAAAATTGTATAGATAATTTGGGTCAGTACTTTGATTAGCTAAAATAAAAAAATACCAAAATTTTTGTATATTTAAAATTTTCATACAAATCTCCAATTTCATAGGTAAAGACCTAATATCAAGAGGTACATACTACATACCTGTTACAAAATAGTGCTTACACTACTGTATTAATTAACTTATGTATCCGACAAACAATGCCCCTCAGGATTATCTTTACTCGTCAATAGACTGATTCTGGTATAATTGTGTTTTATTGGTTCATTTATAATTTTATCTTGTAAATAAGTAACTATCGTAACATTTATAAAACTACTCAACTAACTAAACTACTAAATGTAAAATGGTATTTTTATTAATATTTCTCTGGCAATCTCTAGCTATTAACCACTCAATCTTATTAAAATATTCATTAATACAAAATATTTATCTACAATAAACAAGGTAAATATTAAATTGAAATCAAAATTAAATATAAAACATTAATCTATAAACGCAGCTTTGACTTAACCGAATGTTCAAATATTTGTAAAAATATTTCTCAGAGGTGAAAACTTCTAAGGCGAACGCTACACGTCAATAAATATTGTGATAAATATCGTGATATTTATTGATGGATCTTGGGCTGGATCACAGCATACCCTTCACCATCAATACGGATCGCGTCAAAATACGTACTTTGTACGACGCAGACGTGTAGGGTTGCCACTTGCACTTTAAAATAGAGTATTGTCCTCTTTTTCATGCAGGCGTACTTTATAATCTACGCTACGACACCAATAAAGTACGCTAAAATCTTAGAGCATTGCTGCATGCTTGCATGCTCTAGCCTTAAAAGGCTAAAATACTCTATTTACGTAAAAGACAAATATTTGTCAAATGTCGCAAAGAGCAACTAAAAATACGTTTTTAAGGACAAATAAATAAATACTTTTTTATGCTATGTACTTTATTTTTGCTACATTGTTTGTTACCCTAGGGGTGAAAGTAGCTTATTTAGTAACGAGCGTAGCGAGAGCGGCAATAGTTCGAGGGAGAAAATAAGTCTTTCACCCGAGGTAAACACTGTGCTTTTCATTACGAATGGTAAGTAACTAAAAATAAAAAAGTGAATTAGCTAAAAAAAAATGAGTGAGTTTTATTTTACATAAATCTACAACTTTTTTGAGATATTTAGTTAAAGTTTAAGTAAAAGTAGTAATAATTTGAATATATGGACAACACAGGCCACGCCCACACAGTCCACGCTTCAGCAAGAAGCTACTGCACAGTCTGCACATGTGCTTAGGTGGTGAGCCTTTAGCCCGTTAGTCGCTTTTACTACACACAAGGGAAGAGAGGGTTTGGTAGTATTATTTTGATGAGTCCATCGCCGCTTTATGCTGTTGGATGTATGTGCAGTCTTTAGTCCGTTAGTCGCCTTTTACGACACCCTAGGGAAGATAGGGGTTAGTAGTTTGATTTTGATGGGTCCATCGCCGCTCGATGCTGTTGGATGTATGTGCAGAATTTAGTCCGTTAGTCGCCTTTTACGACACCGAAGGGAAGAGAGGGGTTGGTAGTATTATTTTGATGAGTCCATCGCCGCTCTATGCTGTTGGATGTATGTGCAGACTTTAGTCCGTTAGTCGCCTTTTACGACACCTATGGAAAGATATGGGTTGTTAGTATTATTTTAATAGTAAGTCACAACTATACACATGAGTTACTGTTCAACAAATATGATTGTATTTTGATATTACATGTCGTGACTACCTATAATTAAGACAGCACTTAGCATTAAGATAAACTTGTTTTTTTGTTACATTCGAATTAGTGTATGTTTTGTTGGTAGTTCATTATAAATAAATAAATAATATAAATAAATAAATACACATGACAGTACCTGTCAGAAAAAACGATTTTTACGTCAATAATTATCGTGATCCGTCAGTATATATTGACGGATCACAATATGGATCTTGCGTGTAGCGTTCGCCTAAGATTTGATGAACAATGTTGACTAAAAACATAAGCATCAAGCACTAACAAATTTCGACGGTTGAAAGCCAGACCTCTGTAGCCAAATGGTTAAGGCAGCCGCCCGGAATGCGGAAGGTGCGTGGTTCGATTCCCGCCTGAGGTTGTCGTCTTTTTTCAGTGTTTAAAAAAAAATTACTTAGTAAATTTCGAAAGACTCGGCCATCTTTCTTGTGAACAGACGTGTCGCTGCTTATTTGTAAACTTTTAAATTTAATTTGACTTTGCCAGACCACATCCAAAGCCCCCAAACATTGGAAAGTGAAAATATTTTTTTTCAACAATCTGCGGGGTTTGAACTCCGGACCTTTGGCGTAAGTAGTGAACACATATCCGTTCGACTACGGTTACTGGGAGCGTGGCGGACGAAATTAGCTATCACCTTCTACGCGTCTCCGCGCCCTACCGTCCGGCCGGCTGCTGCTATGCAATTCTCTGAGTGACACATAAACGCTGCGAGCATGGCTGTGATCTGCTGTCTCTTTCCAATTCTATGAACATGAAAGAGACAGAGTACATTCACAGCGCTACGGCAGCCGCTGCTACCGAGGCTTTAACTTAGAGAATCGCACTGCTGTCGTCGAGTGCGTCGAGTGTTTCGAGGTGTGTTCTACGGTTGGGATGACGTCACGCCAAGTATGCTGTGCGGGTTGCCGCGCAACAATTAAGGAAGACAGCGCATTTATGAGGTGCGCCAAATGTAAACTTGATAATAAATAACTTTGATATTTTGTGTGCCGATTTTAGTGCCGAGGTATTTACTACATTAACATCAGACTTTAAAAAAAGTGGATATGTTTTGAATGCCGAAGTAAACTACCTAAAAATGACAATTTACATACACCTGTGCGCCAGCAGTTAAGCCATGATATGAGTGTTGTTAGTGATTGTTTGGATGTATCAATGCATAGTCCCGATAATATCACTATCCGTAATGGAAATCGCTCTGCGCCAGTGGTGATAAAGCGCGATCCGAACTTTCAAAATTTGGCTCCTCTAGTACAAGACATAAAGCAATTGCAGGAAGACTTCGAATCGCGTCTTACTACGAAAATTTGCACTTTACTAACAGAGCAATTTAAGGAATTCAAGGCTTTAGTATTCGAGAAGATACATATTCTAACAAGTAAGATAGACAAATTGGAAGAAAGTATAAAAACAACAAACAGCTATGCAAGTGTATCAATGCAGAGCAATCTGGGCTATGCAGCTGTGGTTACGAGTGCTACGCAAAACTTGGAGAGTGGGAATACTAAGCCGAAAACCCAAACTGGCCCCCAGCAAAAAAAAAGGGAGCTGCCGGAAAAGCTAATCCACCGACTAAAGTAAATGCACCTACCACTTCTTTGGCACCAGTTCCGACTTTAGCTTCTGCTTCTGATCTCAGCACCACGTTCATCAATGAAAAAACTCTAAATACCAGGGATCGCACTGAGCAAGAAAACACGGCAGAGTGGACACAGGTGAGACGTAAACATATGCGTACATCAATGATACCAGGCGTGCTCCGCGGCACAGCAGCGCCAGGAGCTACTACGCTGCGTGCATCTGAGAGGTGGAGGTACTTGCACCTGTACTATGTGCAAGAGGGTACTACCGTGGAGCAGGTGCGTGCCCATCTCCACTCTATTTGTGAAAATAATGATTGTACAGTGGAAGAACTGAAATCAAGGGGACGTTACTCGTCGTTTAAGCTGGGAGATCCATCGAGGATTGCCGATAGTATTATGTCACCGAATAACTGGGCTGAAGACATCTGCGTGAAACCGTGGCGTCAGAACTTTCGTAGCGAAGAAAAAAGTGCGTAATCTATTTTTCTGTTACCAAAATGTCAGAGGTTTGCGTTCAAAAACCAATACTTTTAAGAATAAAGTAACTCAATGTAATTTTGATATAATAGCTTTGACTGAAACTTTTTTGACCAGTTCCGTATCAAATGGTGAATTGTTTACTTCGGACTATGTAGTGGTGCGTAAAGACCGCCCACATGATGTCGGGTGGGGGGAGTGCTTGTGGCTGTGCGAAGATGCTATGCAGTACAACAAGTGACGAATGTAGACGCCGTCACATCTGATATGGAAGTAATTTTTGTTATTATTAGTGGGAAAAATATTAGTAAATTTTTATGTTGTCTTGTTTATCTGCCTCCAAATATAGTGACGATCAGTATATTAACGTTTTAACGTGTATTGAAAACGCTGTTACTGCATATTCTTCCTTGAATGTTTTAATACTAGGAGATTTCAATTTGAACTCGTGTAGTGTAAATGTTAAGAACCATTATAACTCCTTTTGTGACTATTGTGGGGTACAGCAACGTAACATTGTCTATAACAGTCGGGGCGGTATGTTAGATCTAGTATTGAGCGATATTAACCCGGAGCAGCTATCGGTGTCCGCGGGTACAGAACCCTTAGTACCTATTGACGAATACCACCCTCCGCTTGAGGTGACGATTAGGTGTCATTGCGGTGCGCCGTCCCTGTCACCGTTCTCTCCACCACCTACTCAGCGAACAGACTCCAACCCAAACTTGAACTGGCGTAAGGCAGACCTACAGGGCTTATATACGGAATTAGGTAGTTTGGATTGGACTGACCTGTTTGAAATAGCGGACATTGACGCTGCAATTGCATTATTTTATGTTCGACTATGTAATTGTATTAGTCGATACGTTCCAACAAAATCCTATTACAGGCCGGATCATAAGCATGTATATCCGAAGTGGTTTAGTGCTGGTATTATAAGTAACATACGTAAAAATATTATCACTTGAAACGATTTAGGGCTGAAGGCAAAGACTTTAACAAGGAACTATTGAAATATTATAGGTGGCACGTTAAAAAATTGATTGATAGTGCCTATAAGCAGCATTTGCATTGCACAGAACAAAACATAATCCGTGATCCAGCCAAATTTTGGGATTACGTTAAAGATACGAAAAGCGACAGGCAGCAGCGTATGAACGTCTATTCGGTTAACGATATTGAAGTTGTTGTGCAAGTCGCAGCCGACGCTTTTGCGGATTATTTCAGTTCGGTGTACCAGAACGAGGTGCCTGTATTGGACCCTGTCGACGCAGTGCAAGCCGCTTATAGTCACTGTAACTCCACTTATATTTCCATAAATACAATTGATGATACCGATCTAAAGGTAGCAGCGAGACGACTTAAACCTAGATCATCAGTTGGCCCGGATGGTGTCCCTGTTTTTTTAGTCAAAGACTGCATATCGGCTTTTATGAGTCCGCTTCTATATATCTTCAACCTGTCGCTGTCTCATTCTAAGTACCCAGAAGTTTGGAAAGTTTCAAGGGTCACTCCAGTTCCTAAGGCTGATGGTGGAAAGGACGTATCATCTTTTAGACCGATTGCAGTTTTATCGGTATTTGCAAAAATATTTGAGATAGTTTTATGCCAGCAAATCAGTAAACAAACTGCAAATCTGTTACATAATAGTCAGCACGGTTTTCGAAAAACTTGTTCTACCACTACTAATCTAGTGGCTCATCTTGACTACATTTATGCAGAATTAGACGCTGGTAGGCAGGTTGATGCTGCCTACTTAGATTTAAAAAAAGCATTTGACCTGGTCGACAATGACATCTTGTTACGTAAATTAGCAGAAATTGGCTTTGTGCCAATACTTGTGAAGTTTTTCTTAAATTACCTGCGTGACAGACGTCAATTTGTAAGAGTTGGTGATTTTGTATCTAGAGACTATTATACAAGATCTGGGGTAAGTCAGGGAAGTACGCTAGGGCCACTGCTTTTCCTAATTTTTATAAATGACTTGCCGGAAAACGTTAATACTTCCAAATGCCTGTTATTCGCAGATGACCTTAAATTAAGCTTAGGGATACATGAACCCTCTGACTGTAAAGCATTGCAAAAGGACATAAATGCGGTTAAGAATTGGAGTGAATTGAATCGCCTTCCATTTAATAATAATAAATGTAAAGTCATCACGTTCACGCGTAAACGTTGTTCACTTAATTTTGACTATAATCTATCTGACGTACAAAGGGTAAGTGAAATTCGTGACTTAGGATTAACTTTAGACTCTGGATTGGACTTTCATAACCATCCCAGCTAGCAAAATACCCTTAGAAACGAAAGCTTTTAAAAGCTATGTCCTTAAATAAATTGTATATACGTTCTGATTAAGATAGAGACTCTAATAATGGCATATCATAAGTCTATTTAAGCTATAAGAGCATATATACTTGTAAAAAATACTTTTAGAAGTATATAAGAAAACGAGAAATGATATCAATAAAACCAGTAGTGTTATAAACGCACTCTGTAAGCCTAATTCTTAATTAACACTTATACATGCACTATGTAAGTCCACTTAATCTTAAAAGAGACTTATCAAAGTATTTTATTAGATATCGGTTGTTACACTTATAACTTATTCTTACAGACGTATATAAGCAAACTTTATATAATGTTTATTAGAGCAATAGTATTATACACGCACTTTATAAGCCTAATTGCCCTTGAGTCTTAATTAACACTTATACATGCACTTTGTAAGACCACACAATCTTAGAAGTGACTTTACTAAGTGTTTTGTTAGATATCGTCTGTTACTTATAACTTATTCTTAAAGATGTGTATAAGCTTACTTTATAAAACATTTGTAAGAACAGTAGTATTATATGCGCACTTTATAAGCCTAATTACCCTTGATTCTTAATAAACTCTTATGAATGCATTTTGTAAGATCACTCGATCTTGGAAGTGACTATTGTAAAAGATAGTAAAGAGTACTAGCACGTCAAATGTCTTAGAAACTAGTAAATTGCAATTAGAATTCTAATGCATTGCAAAAAAGTCAAAAGGTGGTCAACCAGGAACTTCCCTGTTTGTCTTTTAGCCTACTTTTACTTTAATAAGGAACCCTAAAGGTTATGAGCAATGGCCGCGAGGATTAAAAAATGTGGTTGAATTTGATTTTAGAAGTGCGGTGTAAACCTTATACAATGGTAATGCACTTATATTGGTTTTGTTAAAGCCACTATAAGGCATGATTAGTGATAATGGCGACATTTCCATATTTTTCATTTTTAATATAATATTTTTTATTATTAAAGATACATTGTTGAAATGGCCCGTAAAAATATTGTGATTGTTATTTCAAAATACTCGATAAAATCGACTTCGCAATTAAATAACAGTTAGTAATGCGTAATAAACATGAAATTATACTTACGCATTTTGTAGGAAAGTGAATTAAACAGGACAGTAATACATAATACTTACGTTTTTAATACTCTTCTTATTATTCAGAAAAGTTTCACGATCACTTGGCAATCCTTTCGGCGGACTGTGATTACATCTGATTACATGTCTTACTAAAAGCTCGCAAAGAGCACTACAAGTAATATCACACTTAAAACAGCATTAGTAAGTGCATTATAAGGGTAAATGCCCATAAAGAATGCCTTTGTAAATCATTTGTAAGTCTGTTTGGTATTATTAAAGCATCAACAAGAATTTTGTAAGATTGGAAATACACTGCTCGAGACCATTTTAAGATATATTTAAGGGTAAATAGACTTATTAAGTGCGCCCAAATCCACACTTATAGCAGTCTATCGGAGTACCATAAGACTGGTAAAATTATACTCTTGGGATGTGTGTAAGAGGAAATTTTGCTAGTTGGGATGTTACCACTGTATGTAAAAAGGCTAGTAAAATGCTTGGCTTTGTCATACGCACTTCTGCTCAGTTTGAGGGGGTTGGGGTTGCCTTGGTACTTTACAATGCCTATTAGTTCCTTCGTAGTAAGTTGGAGTACGGTGCCATTGTTTGGGATCCATATGAGGAGAAATATGTTCTCTTAGTTGAAAAATACAGCGCAAATTTGCACGGTGGCTGTATAAGAGAACATACGGTTATTACCCTTACCTATATCCATCCTTATTTGTTTCTGGTATGGTTGGATTAGACACGCTTAAACTTAGGAGGGCTATGCATATGATTTTGCACTATCTTTCAATTATGCGTAACAAGATATATAGCCCAACGATATTAAGCAAAGTGGGGCTATTGGCTCCCAAGCGTCTATCTTGGGACCCGGAGGGGACGGTTGCGCCGCGGCGGCGGCCGCGCCTGCTGTGCTGGCCGCCGACGCGCACCAGGTACGCTGCGCACGCGCCCACCATTCGGGCCTTAAGGCTCATTGGGGATATGCTCGCTCACGACTACGATACTGACATATTTGCTGATAGTTTTGGGTTACTATGTTATAAAGCCCTTTTGTATGTTAATAGTAATGTTAGTAATATATCTAAATAACATCTAATTCATTTTGACTAATAAATTTAATTTTTGATTATTATCTAGGTGACAATATGACATGTAATTTTTCTTGACATAAGCTTTTTTTATATTATTGACAGTATGTATTTTAGTTTTTAGTATTCTAAATTAGATTCTGACATTCCTTCTGTATTGACCTCAATTTACTACTATTGATATTATTTAATTGGATTATTGTGTTACATTTACTTCATATTTTCGACGTGCAATTTCTATTGACATGAGCTTTTCATTTATTGTTTTACTATTACTGACAACCTGTTTTTGGATTAGTTTTTAACATTTATTTTGTATTGACCGTAATTTGTTTATTCTATATGACATTGATAATTCCTCTTTAGCATGCTGGCGTTTTGGGTAAACTGTAAGTTAGCATGTGCACTGTTTAATAAATAAATAAATAGATAAATAAATAAGTGTATAAAACGCTAAAATATAAAACATTAAAATATAATCATGTAAATAATTATATAATTTTTTCCTCTTGTGTGCTAAGGCCTTTTTTTTCAAAATGGCCTCATTTGTCAAACTGCTTTCGTATTACTTCCTGTTTATATCCGGTCTAGGTCTAATGAGGGTTTCCATGAAATTTTTATATGGAGACTATATAAAAAACTTATATCACTGGAATCCTTTTAAATAAGCTATCTGGCTATGAAAAATAAAGTATAGTTTGATGCTATATTAAATTGCAAAAAAAAGTGAAAGTAGGTGAAAGTCCTTTTTTTCCCCCGATTTAATATAAAATAATAAATTTAATTATAAATAAAAGCTTGAAAGGTGTAATAATTATTATGAGTATTATTTGTTGTATTTACAATGTAGAATACACGTTTAAAACAGAATAAACCTCGTCATATATTTTTTATATGCGCCAGATGTGGCGCGTAAGTACCGGGCAATAACAGACACTGGTCGAACCCACATAAAAAGGCGCGCGCAGATCCTCTATTCGGTGCCGTATTAAAACATCTGTGGCATTGTAATGCCGTCTTTGTCCCACTCTATACGTTAAAACAAAGACAAAAGAAATAGCAATAGTTTTATGAGCACAATTCAACTCTAAATATGACGGGATAAAGCTCGGCCTCCAGAAGGCCTCTGACATATACGGGTCTGACAGTTAGCGGCCTCCAGGAGGCCGCTTGACACACAAGGGGAAAATTAAATATAATCATATAAATAATTTTATAATTTTTCACTCTGGGAAGCGGGCCTGATCTATATGTATTATGAATGTTTCACTATATTTATTGAGTTTAGAGCAAGTCTTCTACTAAAGGACAATGTTCTGCGCCCATACATTGTTAGCCTAATAAGAACCAACAAATAGGAAATATTATTTTCTAGGTTCGGAATTGCAAGTAAATGACTGTAAAAACAAAGAGTTTTGACGGACACTCCTCAGAACCTAGGAAAAGCTTATAATTATTTTGAGGTTATGTTTAATTAAAGAATTTGAGAAGTGATGTTGCAATGTTTTGTTTTATTTGCCAACACTCATGCACGTTCACTAACACTTAAATAATCCATCATTATTTTACATTAATATTCAACACAACATAAATTATAGAAAATAAAACAAAACTGCAGACATGACGCTTCACTTTCCCGCCAAGAAGTCCAGAACGACCACTTTTTTTTTCTTGACCAAGGATAGGTAGGTACTAGTCCTTCTGTCGTATTATTAGAGTTCATTGATTATGCTTAAACTGATGATAATGATGAGTGATGATAATTATGAACGTTCGGTTTAATGCTAAATGATATTCCTCCAAACCGCTTGAGTTCCAGTAAAGATGTGAGACTTTACTGAGATTTTGCACGGACTTCTTGAGAAAAATTGAAAAGTAATGTTGCACTGTTTTGTTTTATTTGCCAAAAAACGTCAGTGTTGCCAGATCTTAGAGCCAGTGTTCCGTAATAACTGCCAAATTCCGTATAAAATCCGTATGGGAAGTTTTTTTTTTTGAATGCACAAAACAGGTTATAGACATGTAAAATACAAACAAAAAAAATTTTTATCTTAAGGCCTAGGTTGTAACTTTAAGGTATGTATATACTTACAACTATATATAAATATATCAATGAAAGTAATAAGATAATTAATAACGGCAACACTCTAAAACAATATGGATGTCAGACAGACACAATAATGATTTATTCATAACAAAGTGTTTTACGTCTTGCTTGCACAAACACTAAATAACACCATTAACTCTCTCTGGCTCTCATTCTTATATTAGCCGACCAAGAAAATATCTCAATGGGAATCCTCAAAGCCATAGTTTTTACTATGCAGTTTGCTGGTTCAGTTCTGTAAAAATCTATGAAAATTAAATAAGACTCGCTAGTTTACGCAGAATCAAATAAAATGTAGGCTGTGGATAGAGTGCCACAAGCGGCATTCTAGTACGATCGGTTACGATGCCGTAATTACGGCATCCTAGTACAAAGTGTAGGCAGTGAATAGAGTGCCACAAGCGGCAACTTAGTACGTTCGGTTGCGATGCCGTAATTTGACGGCATCCTAGTACGAAGCGTATAGAGTGCCACAAGCGGCATTGTATCTTAATCATATTTTACATATTTTTATTTGTCATAATGTTCTGACGACTTATTATTCAAAAGATATTTTTGTATGGAGTTAGATTTCTGTTGTCTAATAAAAAAAATAACCTCGAAATTCAAGACAATCGCTACGCTGCGCTTCGCGATTGTCTTATATTTCTAACCTATCACGTGACCTACAGGTGTAGGGCAGCTAGTATTTCTGTTGTCTAACAAAAACTTTACGGCAGCTTAGGCGGCGTTACTATTATACCGCAAAACTTACGGTTCCCTAACCGATGGAGATACAGTGCCGCTTGTGGCACTCTATACACTTCCTAAAATGTAACATATTCTTAGGAATAATAAAAGCTATTAGTAGGTAGGTACTACTTATTAAAAGTTTTTACTCATTTTCCTGAAAATTCCGTATATAAATCCGTGTGCATTCATTGTCCGGTTTGAACATTGACATTATTTTACGGACAAATCCGTATATTATGGCAACACTGTGTACAGCAGACTCTCAGTAACACAAAACAGTGTCGCAGGAGACCCGGCTTTAGTTTTTAAACAAAATAATAACTTTAGAAGTATGGCTACAGTCCATATATTATAGGTATATGGATATGAGGAACGATTTTAGTTTAGAGGCGGCGATCTAAAGCATAAATGTTCTGAGAGCAGACTACAGTAACGTCAGTCAGCGAGTGACACAGCACCGCAGATTAATAAAATTCTCCTCATTGGAAAAGCAAAAGAATATTAAGTCGACTAACGTTTTCAGTTTGGAATAAAATGCGATGTATCGTATTCTAATGATGCTTGGAGTATTTGGCACTAAGTATTTCGGGTCAGCCATGCGTGCACAACATTATTAGGTTTGTTTGTACATATATTATAAATATTTTGGTTTAAGTTCAGAGATCAGTGCATTCACTGGCTGAATGCACTGAACTCTTAATACCCAACCCATAATAAAACAATTATACTCAATATTAATGTTCCTAACGTTCTTTTTAATATTGGTTACTTGTCTAAAAGTGTCCGCCAAAATCTAAATACTGTTATCTGTCGTAAAAATTAAGCTAAGAATTATCATGTATGTCATGTTTGTGTTGGTTCTTAGGATAACTTCAACAATGTCCTTTAAAGGTAAAGTAAAGGTAAAGTTATTCCACAGCCTATTCAAATATCGTTTAATTATTAGGTCACTAGGTCTAGGGTCCTGCACGAAATTGTGAAAATTTACGTATTTTTAAATCACTTGTACTTAGCGCTGAATTAGTTAAATTCATTAAAAGAAATTTATTATACATTAAATTCATTAAGCTCATTCACTACCTAGAGGATCACTCGCTGCTCCATGATCGCCAGTATGGGTTCAGACCAAAGCGATCAACGGGTGATCTTCTAGCGTACGTTTCTCACGCGTGGGGTTTCCCTTCTTTCCAAGTTGCCGGCCTTCGGTGTGCCGGCTCGTTTGTGCGCCTGGGTTGCAGACTTTCTAGAAGGGCGGAGGATTCGTGTCCTTTGTGAGGGTAAGTCCTCCGCGTTCTACAAAGTCAATGCCGGAGTGCCGTTCTGTGCTCTCACCTACTCTATTTCTTCTGCATATTAATGATATGTTGTCCTTGGGCAATATTCATTGTTATGCGGATGACAGTACGGTGCATGAGCGGTACTTGGGACATCCTGCGGCAAAGCAAACCGATATCATGGTGAAAAGGCAAGAACTGGTTGCCAAAGTGAACCTGACTCTCGATCGTGTCTCTAAGTGGGGGTCCAAAAACCTGGTCGAGTTTAATGCTAGCAAAACCCAGGTTTGTGCATTGTCGTCCAAGGTAACTCCCTTCCTTACTCCTCCCTCTCTTCAGAACTCTCCGTTACCCATTTCGGTGAACCTCAGCATTCTTGGCATGGACATCGGCCAGGAACTGAATCCAAAATGCTACATCGAGAGTGCTATTTCAACTGCCTCCCGGAAGTTGGGTATTCTCAATAAAGTGAGGCGGTTTTTCACTCCCGAGCACCGCTGTTTGCTGTACAAAACTCAGGTGCGATCGAGTATGGAGTATTGTTCCCATCTATGGGACGGCTCCGCTAAATACCTCCTCGATGCACTTGATAGACTGCAAAGGCGAGCGGTACGCATTATTGGAGATGCTGAGGTTACAGCTTCCCTTGAGGACCTCCAGCTGCGTAGAGACATTGCTTCTCTCAGTGTCTTCTACCGGAACTACTACGGACAGTGTTCTGAAGAACTTTTTGATCTTATTCCGCCCTCTCCTTTCCTCTCCCGGACTACACGTGCTGGTCTTAGGAACCACCATCATACTGTACAGACTATCAGTACTCGTACCAAAAAATTTGGCAAGTCGTTCCTCTGTAAGACCATTCGGCTTTGGAATTCTTTGCCGTCGCATGTGTTTCCCAGCTCCTACAGTCCCGGGTCTTTTAAGCGGGGCGTGAAACGGCATTTATGCAGGCCGTCATGAATGGGTGCGCTCGTTATCGTGCTTATTCCACGGTGCGGAGCGCTCTCATTATTTTGGACTGCATCGGCTGCTTACCATCAGGCAGGATGCAGTCACTATGACGAGCCATTATAAAAAAAAAGAACTTGTTTAAGGTTAGCCTGATCATTGCACAAGATCATGGCCTTGTTGAAATTTGAAACAAATTCTTTAAACAATATCAAACAATACAAAAATCTAATGACTCCTAAAAACATTTTTTAGTTTGCTTTACGCATGAAACAATAATTCTTACATGAACATATTTGTATTGTTATTCCGCAGGGCACAGGCGAGTCACCGGTAAATGCGGGCAAAACTGTTTTGCTAGATCAAAAGGTTTATGTATTTACTGTTAAATTACGCTCTTATACATAAAAAATAATATATAATACACTAGAGGATATTGCCTAATGAATGTGCTAACTTTTACGCGATTAGATGTACTTTACTTGATTATAAAATTTCCCGAAAACAGGCAAAATAAAAGTCTAAAACGGTTGATTCGACATAATTTTTATATGTAATAATTTATTTTAAAGTACTACAGAGAACCTGCTAAGTCATTAAATCCTATTAAGTCTATAAGTTGAGGAGCTCGATGGCGCAGCGGCTAGCGCGTTCGGCTTGCGGTCTTGCTCGCTAAGCCACTTTCGCAATGGCGGTTCGCTGGATGGGTGACCAATTAAACAAAAACATCTCGAGCTCCTCCGTGCTTCTGAAGGCACGTTAAGCCGTTGGTCCCGGTTGTTGTCGTAAAATGACAGTCGTTAAAACCTACCAACCCGCATTGGGCCAGCGTGGTGGGTTATGGCCCAATATCCCCGCGTGCTATTGTCCACGTGGGAGGCCCAGCAGTGGGACGTTTATAGGCTGATGATGATGAAGTCTATATAGGCAAAAATCCTACAAAAACCTATAAAACGCGCCCATTTGTGCCGCTTCGCCGTTATACCCGTCCCGTACCGTCGTACGGTCGAGAGAGCGAGAGAGAAGCGCTCGCAAGGACTCGCCTTAAAAAGAAAAAAAATATTTTAACACAAAGCGCGTGATGGTTTTGCACATTTCGCAGAATAAAAACAATTGCTCTAATTTAATTACAGGTCTGAAATTTCAACGCAGAATTGTTGTTATATAGCAATATGTTTGATTTTGCTTTGAAGTTCATTAAAGAGACGTATGTCAGTTTCTGCGATCGCGAGGCACCCCCAAGGTCTATTCTTCATAACGACTATTAGAGCTGAAAGTTTTGACAAATAGATTTGACAATTTGTCAAATACTCTGAAGTGGGATTTAATGTCATGACGTCCTAAATTACATTGAGGCGAAGATTTGAACAAGTTTCGACTTAAGTTTGTCACTTGAATACGCGATGAAATCGTAAACCTTCCTCGAGGTCTCTCAAATTAAAACGGGAAATAGGCAATATTGCCTAAGAAATCCGAGATTGATATTGCTTGGCCCAACGAGAAGTGATTAAATAATTAACTTTTAATAACGATTAAGGAGTTTTTTTTAAACTTTTTTTAAAGTAAATGAATTTATACAAATACCGATGAGTGACTACATAAAAAACCTTTTTAATTATGTGTTGCTACCCAGAGGGGTATACTTTTTTTAAAATTGCCTTGAAAAAGTTTTCTTCTAGTAAATATATTACTTTAAACCTTTGATATGCCAGGAGCGTAGATTTACGCTACTTACAATTGTAATTCTATTGTGTCCAATTTTACAGCAGCCTGGTTAATAGTGGCTCTAGCTGCTATCTTTTCATACAACTTTGTCCGTACAACAGTTTATTTATTTGTTTATTAGGACAACCAACAAGACAAACACTGATACAAGAAAAAATTGTAGAAACAAACATAAACTCAAAGCTAAGTGTCAGCTTACTTACAGGTTGCCACGGCACGCAAAATGGACTTTAATTTACATAAAAAAACAATTTATATATTTATAATACCTATTGTCAAGGAAGCATTATATAAAAGTATATAATGCTTCCCTTCCAAGACCAACTAATGCAACAAAAAGAAAAATGAGACAGTTAGATGAGATAGCCATTTCCTCCGTTGTTGAGGAATCCGGGTGAAGTAAGCTTCCACCATCGGCCTTATCATCACCATATTTTCAGGTGGAATGAAAGCCAACTGCTTAACCGTAGAAGATAAAAACCAACCATCCGATCTTCAGCTCTTATCCAACTGTCTTTGACCCTTCATATCCCACCATTTTGCTGTCAACGACTCAGGGCATATTACCGCCCCACCTAGCCGTTGAGCTTCAATTCTGTGAAATTAACAAAGAAAACAAAAGACATTGACTTTAGACTATAACGACCATAAAACAAATCTTCACTTTCACCTCATCAACTCAGAGCAATCAACAACAACAGAGTACAAAAATATTCAAAGCAGGATTAGCGCAACATCTTAAAGAGATTACACATTTCGGTGCACAATCTTCGTAAGGTAGTAGTGATAAAATAAGATGTACAATAGGTAACTGTTCTCATATCACCGTGGGCCAGCAAAATGGCCGGTTGAAACAGCCACAGCCCCTGTACATTGACGTATTTTATAACCAGAGACGATACGGTGAAGCAATTTTTTGCGCACTGATTTTGCGGTTGCAAGTTCCACAATCGATCGCTTGGATCTCTCTCTGAGGCACTTGCTGCACAGGGCGGAACTCAATGAGCAAAACTTGTTTCGCGTCGTCTTCTCTAGTTATAATACCCCAATGCCCCCGAAGTTGTCTATCGCGCTAACGTTTAACGAATTACCACAGGATTACGAACTTATTTCATTAAGAACTTCGCTCTGCCGAAATGTTATTTTCTCGCAAACGCTACCTGGCTGGGCGGTAGCAGATGAAATACCCCGAACTCATATGTTGATGGAGTTGCTATACTTAAGTGTGGAGGTTCCATTTTTGGTGTTGGACGTTTGGTTTGGTGAATTTAACGAAATTCCATTATCTACTGCCGCTAATTATTTTGCATCTAATTATGAAACTCGTTATAGCGTTAACGGAGTTTATTATTCAATCGTGTTTCAAGCTGTCATTTATTAAAGTTATTTCTTTTCCATATATTTTATCCGAGTTTTAACAATAATTTAAAAGCAATTTGTTTAATTTTATTTGTGCTTGGTAATAGTGGATTAATTTTACTGACTTATTTATTTTAAAACGTTAGTACCTATGACCTGTATGACCTGTAAATAATGTGTACGATGTTCTGTTCTGTGTACAGAGCAAATAGATCTTATTTTGCCCCCAGCTAAAACCATTTTTCTTAATTGACAGAAATAGGCATTGGAGGGCTAGCACAGGCAGACGAGTATTGGCTAGTGGTTTTGTTTGTTAGATGCCACTCACATGTTCATAAAAACTTTTCACTATTCCATAAAAAGCAAATATTGCTAAAAATAACACATCACCATGTTTTTAACCTACGAACGTCAAACTGCGTCGTTAAAATTTTCCATATTTACAAGGTAGTGCATGAAAATATCGGGTAATAACCACCATTTTAATCATAGTAATTAGTATGATAACAATGTGTAATCCCATCTTAAATCCCTTTTACTCCAGAGACAGTTCCGGAATGAAAATAACGAATACCACTTATCGTTCGTATAGCGTAAACAAACAAACGTTCGGATAATAAATTAGATAGCTACAGTGAAATAAAAGATGAGGTAGGGCTAAAAATAGAATGTAAGTCCTCAAGTAATACCTACTGTGAGTTCTAAAAATATTACAACAATAAAATTATTATCATTCGCATGGCACATAAGCGGAATACCGAGCCGGAAGCATGCGAGAATTAAGAAGCTCAATATTTTTTAAAAGTCTGTGGATAAAAATGTCGGAAACGTAGGCGTACCTTTGGCAGCCGATATAAATACGTCCTTCCCAAACGTTTCCCCGTGTAATAATTCTCCGGTATATCTCGGCTGCGCGCTGTCCCTTTGTCCCTTGTCTTTGATCGAAAGCCTGCCCGATTGATGACTCCTATTTGCGAGGAGTTCGAACGCCCTCCCGGATGACTTTCGAGTTCGCCCTCACTGTTACGCTGATTTGAATATAAAATAGATACTTACCTACGATGTTTTATGTCTGTTCGACTGTAAAGGTCCCTCTATTGTTCTTATTGTCCATGTGCGAGATAGGGATGTCGGTCAAAATATTATGTGTGTATACCTTTGATCGCATAAAGCCTCTACGTAAGCATGTAAGCAGCTATTACAGTGAGAATGAATATGATCTTAAAAAATGCTTAGGTGTGTATTATAGAAAGAATAAAAGTTAAGCTATTAATATTATACAGACGTTAGTAGTAAGTGCATAGTAATTAGAGCCGATAATTATTATTAATTGGAATTTGATTGCTTGGCTTCGTGTCATTAAACCTGTAAGACATCAGAATTAGTGGGTGGCGGGGGACAATCGGTGTCTCTGCGCCCAATATTTCATTAAAATCAACTCCGCGAAGAGAAACCGTAAAATAGCATTTGAATTTAAGTCGCATTAAAAGTTTTCGTGAGCTGAGTTCGCGGCACAATGGGGCCGTTGGAAAAATTCTAATTACTTTGGCGAGTTGGGTTGCCAGTTGGAATTTTAAAAAAGTTACATTCAGTGACCGGCCTCTTCTACAGAGCGGCTATTTCGCTTGAAGCACGAATGTATCTTACTGCAGCGTGCTAGCTTATTCTTCTTCTTTTGCCACCTTCTATTAGAGATCTTCATTTATACCCCTTCGTTATAGCCATTGGGCCTGTGAAGCTGTGGCTTGAAAGAGCTGAGTAGTACTTAAATGGTACCAGTCGGCGAGGTCAATGACTACACATCGTGTCTTTATACGACCAGGGGCCTGTCACTTCTTATAGCAGTATTACTTTAATCTTACTATGCAAAATTCATATAGGAATTTTCAAAGCCCCAGTTCTTCTGCGGCGCTGTATCTTGCTTAGTATGACCAGTAAAAATGTTGATATTTTACCCAATAATTCTCGGGGAGTAGTTACGATGTGGACATTTCAGTTATTTTGCACTGAAGTGATATTATGTCAGACGACGTTTATTTTGAGAAATTAAGCGATATGAAGCGATATTATTCTGTTTTTTACATGTGGGTATGAATATTCGTATTATTTTGTGTTGTCTATTTTTACGTGCACGAAGAATGGTCGTCGTCTGTGAGAGTCCTTAGGCTCATTTCTACTTTTACCACTCGAATATAGTTTGGCAAAAAAGAGTAGAAATTAAATAGTGGCAATACTGTATAGAGTTTATTGCTTTAGTTATTGTCTCAGAACAATAACTAAAGCATTATTGTTCTGAGGTTATTGTTCTGAGAGTTTATGTCAGTTTTGACAAACACTCCATACAGTATTGCCACTATTTAATTTCTACTCTTTTTTGTAAAACTATAAGATTCTTTGCAGCGGTAAGTTTCCTACACTAGCGCTACCTTTGCAAGCGTGGCAGCGGGTTGAATTAATGTAAGTGACATTTTGATAATGTCCTTAAGAATTGACGTCTCAAGTGGCATTTCATAAAGAAATTCTGCTCTCACTTCGGCCAACGATCCACACTTCGCATTCGAAAGCATTTTGTTAAATTAGTTTTCTTTTTATGGAATAGACATTTGGGGTTCCTTAAAGAGCGTAGATGAGGGCTAAGAAGCTATTTTAGGTCAGCCGTTCTCTCAGGGGTGAAGTCGGGAACGGTGTATAGAAACATTTTAAGGTAAGTAAGTATGTAATTTGCAATTATGTAAAAGGTTTTAGGCTTTTGGTTAGAACTATTATAAACACAGTTTTTAGCTTTGTTGAAAATTTGAGAGCTCTGTGCTAAAAACATTATGCCCCAGTGAATTGTGAAATGGCATATGAAGGTAAATCGTCTGGTTTAAGTTGAAAGTTCATTTGATTGAGTCGGTCAAAAGAATGACTGGGAATGACCCGTCTGATGGTAAGAGGTCACTACAGCCTATTAATGCTAGTAATACTAACGCTTCACTGTAGCACTGATGCTAAACTGAGAGAATGCGTTGACGGAACTGTGACTTTACTGATGTGTGTGAATCGACCTTAAGTATATTATTCACACGTTAAGTTATTATCGTTGAGGTATATTATAGCTAGAAACGATACCGCAAAGCAATTTTTTACACACTGATTAAGAGGGTTTACGCTTTTCGTTTTCCCATACAAACTTCCAAATTGAAATTTTTAAAAAGCAATAAGCCAATTTTGATGAAACTTTGCATGCTGTAGTAAAATAAAGGGATCTAAATAGTTTGTTGAAAACATTTTTAAAAAACGTTTATGTAACTGAGTTATGGCGATTTTAAACTTTCTATAGTGGACTTTAAATCGCAAAAACTCAGCTAAATAAACATTTTTTAAAAATGTTTTCAACAAACTATTTAGATCCCGGTGTTTTACTTTAGCATGCGAAGTTTTATCAAAATTGGCTTATAGGTTTTTAAAAATTTCGACTTAGAAGTTTGTATGGGAAACCGTAATGCGTAAACCCTCTTAACGCTCGCAAGGTCCGCAATCATATACACAATCACTGCGTGGCGTTTGCAGCCCATAGGGCGCAACTCCGTCAGCAAAAACTTGCTTCGTAGTGTCATCTTTAGTTATAATACTTCAATGGTTATTTTTTAAAACTTTAAACTTCATTATAAATAATAAAGAGCTCGCCTTGTCGATTAGTGAGTCGCATAGCGCTCAGCTCGATATCCGGAGGTCCTGGGTTCAATTCTTTGACCCAGCAAAGTGTATTTTGGATTTTTCGATGCATTTGTACTGGCCAAAGCCCTAACTGCACTAGATCGGGATATTTGTCCAGTAAAAGGCAAGTGGACTGTATAAAAAGCTGGTGTATTTCGCAACTGTACAAATTCGACCCGACAATGAAATCGTCCGCGGTTTGTGTGACGTGCGCCCGAGTGGCTCGCAAGAGGTCGTAGCAAGGATTGGTGTGAGATCGCCGCAGTGATTTTTTTTTTATTTTTTTTTGTTTTGACTCGTCATAGTGACTGCATCCTGCCTGATGGTAAGCAGCCGATGCAGTCCAAAATAATGAGACTGCCTCCCACCGTGGAATAAGCATGGTAACGAGAGCACCCAATCATGACAACCTTCATAAATGCCGTTTCACGCCCCGCTTAAAAGACCCGGGACTGTAGGAGCTGGGAAACACATGCGCCGGCAAAGAATTCCAAAGCCGAATGGTATTACAGAGGAACGACTTGCCAAATTCGTCGCTTCACCCCACGCGTGAGAAACGTACGCTAGAAGATCACCCTTTGATCGCTTTGGTCTTAAAGCCATACTGGCCATCATGGATCAGCGAGTGATCCTCTAGGTAGTGAATGAGCTGGGAATTAATTATCCACTCAAACACCTTGCACAGCACAGAAGCTACAGCGATGGGTCGATAGTTGGCTGGATCCGAACGATCCCCTTTTTTGGGGATGGGTCGTATGTTCGACTCCTTCCAAGACACCGGCACAATACCGGTATCGTAAAACTCCCTAAACAATCGTGTCAATACAGGAGACAACTCAGCTGCGCATCTGAGCAGCACAATCGCCGGAACACCACCCTGCCCGCTAGCTATTTCTGGATAATTCTTTTTCGATCAGTTTCATTTATCATTTTTCGATGATTTTTCGGGCTTGTTATAGTCAACCCGCATTTTGCAAGCGTATCGGTGAACCAACACCCATCAACAGACTTAGCTCAGCTGTGGAGTTGTGAAACAGTAGGAACAAAGACTAAATTACTACTACTGAACTGATATAACATTTTGTAAGATGTGTCGCGTTGCGGTAAAAGAATACTACCACCCCCTCTCTTCCCTTGGGTGTCGTAAAAGGCGACTAACGGACTAAAGACAGAACATACATCCAACTGCATAGAGCGGCGATGGGCTCACAACCTGTCACGCTGAGCACATGTGCAGTCGCTGTTGTGGACTATGGCAGGGGACTGCTTTTGCGGTCCTCATTGCCTAGTCTCTGACTAACCCTTCGGGGATAATAGTCGTGATTATATTTGTTTAATAAACCATTTAAACGTGACTTTACTTTGAGATGCGTATTCCATTAATCCGTAACGATTCGCCTTGAACTTAAGCGATTTCCGCTCCCTCTCTGAAACTTTGATATTTGACAACAATAATTATCTTGCAGGCGAAGCGAAGGCAGAGCTCTGATTTGTTTTGTATTTTTTTTGTTTTCAGTAGAAATTCCTAATTTTTTACGGTCTATTTCGTAGGTTAACAATTTAGTGCCATACCAACTATTGCGTTTACACATTAATAAACTTATAGGTATTATGGTTGCACGATGGTAATCCGGGTGTGTATCGGCTCACTAGAAGAATACTAGGTACCGCCCCATTTCTTCCTTTGGGTGTCGTAAAAGGCGACTAACGACCTAAAGACTACACGTAACCGCCTCTGTGGTCTAGTGGCTAAGCCACCGGGCTCAGACGCAGAGGTCCCGGGTTCGATTCCCAGCGGGGGGGTACATCTTTGTGTGCTTGGTTTGGTTGGTGGTAGGGCTGTTAAGTCCGCCTGGCTAGCTACCACCGTCTTATCTAAGTCTGTTGCCATAACAACGATGTTTATAACATTGTTGTGTTCCGACAATTTAGAGATAAGAGCCAGTTCCTCAGTGGTTGAGGATTCCGGGTGAAGCGCGCTTCCACCTTCGGCCTTATCGTCACTTACCATCAGGTGAGATGAAGGCCAAGCGCTTACCCGCTGAAGAATAAAAAAAATATACATCCATAACAGCATAGAGCGGGAATGGGCTCACCACCTGTCACGCTGAGCACATGTGCAGTTGTAATTTGGTGAAACGTGGACTGTGGCAGTGGACTGCTTCTGTGGACCTCATTGCCTAGTCTCTGACTAAGCCTTTAGGGATAATAGTCGTGGATTTATGTCTATGTATTTGGTTGCACGAGCGCGATAGTTCCGAGCGAGTTGGTGTGACATGGTACAGTCACGGGCAAAAATATGTAAACAATTGTAACTCTTAATACAATGGAATAAAAGCCAAAGTGTATACATATTGGTGCTCGTGACTGTACATACATACATACTTAAGTATATAAGATGACTGCTAGAAACCGCAAGAACTGGCCAGGTCAAGTGTTTTATACATGACAAAAATGACAAAAAAGGAATTTATCGCCCATCCGACGGGGGCAACGTCCGGCCGGCCGTCTGTTGACCCGTCAACGTAGGTACTCTAATCGCCCAGCTGACGCGGACGGGTCAACAGACGCCCGTATGCTTTAAAACAAATTAGATACTCAAAGACTATCCAATTAAAATTCACAAAATCTACTAAATATTTCATTAAAAATGAAAAAAAGGACGATTCCTTTTTTCTCATTTATTTTCTAAACTTTATGTCGTGTTTAAAACACATGACCTGACCAGCCCTTGAAGTTTCTTGCGGTTTCTAGCAGTCACAACAATTATCCCCGAAGGGTTAGTCAGAGAGTAGGCAATGAGGACAGCAAAAGCAGTCCTCTACCATAGTCCACTTTTCACAAAAAGCGACTGCACATGTGCTCAGCGTGACAGGTGGTGAGCCCATCGCCGCTCTATGCTGTTAGAAGTATGTGCAGTCTTTAGTCCGTTAGTCGCCTTTTACGACAGCCAAGGGAAGAGAGGGGGTGGTATTCTTTGGTTGGTCCGGTTTTGGAAGGGGGCTGCGGGGCGTCGTTTTTCTGTGTTTTGTGTGGGAGCTTTGGGTGCCGCGTCGGCGTGGTGTTTCCTCTTAACTCGTAATCCCTACGCGCGCGCGTAAACCCTGCGCTCCTGACGGACGTCAAATCGATATCGAGTCGGCTGTGCTTATCGGAATATGAACGCTCGGGTCACGAGATAGGTTTCAGTTTCGCTTGGGGGTCGTTGGAGGGTGATCCTTCTGTACGGTAGTAGTATTATTTATTCTGTGCTTGTACCAAGACGAAAAACGAAACAATTTTTAAAACACACAAGTTTATGCTTATTAATTTTTGACGTTTTTTTATGCTTAAGTTTTTATAAAAAAAGATATTTGAATGATTAAAAATGTCAACCTTATTGGTTAGGTACTAATGTTTTCCAAAACTCATTTCAGCCGCTACTTTATTTTACTTCAAAAACTCTCCAATTTATATTACTTACCACAGTATCAATACGATAATTGGAAATCATATTACACAATTCTATGACCACGGCTTATATTTCGGTTCGACGCGATTCTGTTTCGGCGTGCAGTGGTACTAGGGGTAGCAATGCGCATTTGTCTGGCACAGACTATAATAGCTCGTTAGATTAGTTATTAAGTCTTAACTATAAGTTAGTTGACTGTTTTTTTATTATTATTAGTATTGACGTCAATAAGTGCCTGTAAAGGTTTACATTGAATAAATAATTTGACTTTGACTTTGACTTTCTTTCACCGCTACGCGACACGGTACTGAGTCTTAGCTACTGAGGCCGACTGTACCTACGTAGCGTGTTCGCGTGTTAACTCAACCCGAAGCCCGGTTATTCCGACACCATCTATCAAAATGTGACGGTGAAGAATGTCGTCGTCCATAAAGGAATACTTATTATTAATATAAAAAAAAATCGCTGAAACATTTTTCACGGATCTGCGCGCATTTCTTTTTATTTAGCACATTGCTTCTGTCAGCGGCTCTGTCTACGAAAACTTCGTCGGTCGTGGTTTCTTACAAGACCGAAAGATCTTTCCGAATTAAAAAGTAACGTTTGTCGCTCTTAGGCCAAATTTTTATACGTGTGAACAACACGAAAAAAGAACGACAAATAAGCAGAAACACAAATAAAAGCCTTTTTACGATCCCACTTGAATCTGCTTTTCATTATTTATTTATTAACAAAAAGCTACAAAACTAGTTTCACTAGTTTAAAACTAAATTATCTTGTATTATGTAGCCTTTAATGGCTTTAAGGTTTTACAATAATATGCTATAGATTTAGAATAATTATATCACAGTCACACACCACGCTTAATTATAAATTGTACTGGTCGAAAATGGATAACTGAAGTACGTACCTACCTATGTACAAATTAATTTTTAAACCACGAACGCCTCAGCCTTTCTGTGACCCCGGACCTTGAAAAGGGCTCATCATAAAATGAAGATCAGGATAAAATAAAATGTGAAATGAATATGACGAATATCTATAGGGTGTTTGGTAATGGCGTAGTACTATTATTTATTCTTGTGGTAATGGTGTATAATGGAATCGCGAATAAACAATTTTCTGTTCCATACATTTACTTAGAATAGTATTTAATTTTGCAGTTATGTAAATTTGTACCGCTCTGGAGCAGTTTAGCAGAGTCTCCATTAACCGGAGTCTCCATTTACCAGAGTCTCCATTTACCAGATTCGCAATTTACCAGATTCGCAACTAACCAGAAGTACAATAAAAAAAAAACACATTTATATCAAGTAACAACAGAAATGAATTAATGACAAAAAGTTTAAGAGTGCGCTGTCCATAAGTGACAAGTGTATATTTATATTCATAAACTTATCTCATATTTTTCAGAATAGTACATAGTCTGTTGTTTCGATCATTTTGCAAGTCCGTGGCAACATGGATTCTTTGAAGGTATTTCAGTTACGTTTGTAAAATATAAACGCCTAGATCTGTAAAAACTGTTTCATTTCAAATGGTAGTGTGATTGCACGCACATCTCAAGTGTGTAGTGCGAAAACTCAAGAAAACAACATGTTATAATACGATCTCCATGAAAAATTACCCCTTCAAAAATATTAGTTTCCCCGCTCCCAAAATACAGGCTGTATTTTATAAGAAGGTTGAAAGGTGCCATTAACAGTTCCAAGATCGATGCCCCGGAACAAATAATGAAGTGGAGTGAGCGGAGTGTCGGCAGTTCGCAGCAGCCGGCGCCGCCTGTAGCCGGCGTTTTTCCTGCCGCTCTCTTCAATAAATGTTCCAGCTGAGGGCCCTTCTCGCAGGCAACGTTACCTCGTTATTATAAGCCCCGAATATGTTGCAACCGAAGCGTTGTAGGCACCGTACAACCCGCCGCTGTCGCCCGCCGATTTTTGTACGGATTTCGCAAGGGTAATTGCGATTTGAAACCGGGAGCATTAAAAATTGTCATTGTAAGGTTAAGCTGCGGTTAACGAAAGTGTGTTAAATGTTGATGATAGCAATTTTAACTTATAGAAAACATTGATTTATTCGGAGCTGTGTGGTGTAGAGGCTCACTATGAAATTAAATGAAATGAAACGAAATGAGATGAAAAATATTTATTCGGAGCATAAAATTTTAACTAGATATAAAAAACGTAGGCATTTCGAAACCCAAATAATCGACACTCAGCTTATGCCGTGACATTTACATGCAATGGCGCTAGTATTCCGTGGAACCAGTAAGAGGGCGGTACAGCTTCAGACATAAACAACTAAAATTTAAATTTATGTCTACAAAATAAATACCACTAAAACTAAAATATGTATTTCTTTTTATTTTAATTTTTTATTAATAATGGCATCCGCGGAAGACCAGCGTCGTGGGTAACACCAGGACATTTTGCTGAGCGGAGACCAGTTTGGTACAAGCATATTATATTCCTGTTTTTTAATTTAAATACTGTAATGTAATGTATTGTATCAAATAAAGACTTTTCTATAAATACTACCACCCTCTGTTCCCTTAGGTGTGGTAAAAGGCGACTAACGGACCAAAGACTGCACACGAAACAAGAATCTGACGAAACAAGAATCCGTCGAAACAAGAATCCGGAATCCGGCGAATCAGGAACTAATCATCCAAAAGCATAGAACAGAAATGGCTAACCAGCTATCACGCTGACCACATGGGTACTTGTAATTTGGTAAAACTTGGACTACGGCAATGAATTGCTTCTGCGGTCCTCATTGCCTAGTCTCTGACTAACCCTTCAGGGATAAAATCGTAAATGTACAGATTTAATAATATGTTGCAACCGAAGCATTGAAGGCACCGCGCCGGCCGCTGTCGCTCCGTACACTGATTTTGTACGGATTTCGCAAGGGTAAAGTGCTGATTTTAAGGGGGGGGGGGGGGGGTAAGTCTCTTATTGAACTTCAAAGCAAAATCAATCATATTGATATTTGAAATTAGAACAATTCTGCTATGAAGTTTCAGACATAGTAATATCAGTCAGTTTCAATTTTAGTTTCAGAAAGAGCAATGTTTTTATTCTGCGAAATGCACGAAACCATCACGCGCTTGTGTTAAAAATTAAAATTTACTTTTTTAAGATGGGGGTGACTTGCGAAATATCAATACAAATATTTTCATGTAAGAATTATTGTTTCATGCGTAAAATTAAGATAGTTGTCGAAAAAATGGTTTTTAGGAGTCATTACATTTATTTATTGTTTGTTATTGTTTAAAGAATTTGTTTCAAATTTCAACATGGCCACGACCTTGTGCAATGATCAGGCTAACTAACGTAAGTTCTTTTATAATGTAAGTATTTAACTAATTCAGCGCATAGTATGTACAAGTAATTTAAAAATACGTAAATTTTCACAATTTCGTGCAGGATCCCCAGGAGTTGGTGTGAGTAGGCATTAGAGCTGGTATTATAAGGTTCAGCTGCGGTTGAAGGAAAGTGTGTTAAATTTTGATTGGAAAAGTTTAACTTATTAGGAAACATTGATTTATTTATACGTTTATTCCCCTTGATCGGCCGCCATGTTCTAATCTGCTAACTAAGAACATTTTGTTTAAGTGCCCTTTATTATATCTCGACTGTGATTTTTGCGTAAAATAGCCAATCTTGGCGTTCTGGATCTCAGAAAGAAAATACATTAATAATTTTGACTTATTGAATAGTGCAGAATAGCTATTAGCATAGTTCGTATCGGCCTCGCTTTTTGTAAATTTTGCTTAACATTTTAATTAAACCGAAAATTTCAGAGAAATATTTTTATAAAATGCGCGAAGGGACTTTTTGAGCTCCTAGATTGACTACTGTTCTAAACAAATAAAAAAATATAGAATGTTATCTCTTATATAGTCGTATAGTTCGTAGCAGCCTCAGAATTTTTATATATCATTGATTTTATATAGAAAAAAAATCTTATTCTAAACCAACATACTACGAAAATCGCTTTGTGTTAACTGTGAATTTCTCCTATCTACGATAATATTTTTGAGCAAAATTTATACCAGAATAATTTTTACTTCATGAGGAATAAAGATTTTGTAATAAATTTATTATCTAATTTCGATAAAAACGATAAATACAGCTGCAAAATTACTACAAAATGCGAAAATGGGCTACTTACGCAAAAATCACACTCGAGATGTAGGTAGTAGGCCACAAATCAATAATATAATCTAGTAATATTGACTATAGGTAGCACTAGGTTTAAAGAATATTATCTGTAAATATTATGTATAGTGTAACAAATACTGGTGAACCAAATAAATATTTTTTTATTTGCTTTGTGTTGTATTAAATGATGATACTTTCTTGTACACAATTCCGGGAGTCACAATGTGGTTGCTAGTCCTTTACATTATACGCATAACTGAGACGTTCTAGAGTTGAGGTTGAGGCAAGCTAATGCCTTTATAAGTATTTACATTTTTTAAGTAGATAGATTGTATTAAACCTTGTTTGAACTTTCATTTTATTTTATATTAAGGACTTTGTTTCTGACATAAGTTCATTAATGAATTTTATGTCACAAGTAATTCTACGTCAAAGTCTAGTAATTACAATATATGCATTAGAGCCACCCAACTTCCGATCACAGTGGTTTAAATACAAAGCCACGAAAACTCATATTTCGCATAAAGCTCATCCCAATTTCGCAAAGTGGTAGGTAAAAGGATGTGCGTACAACATAACACTTGCGTACACGTGTTATCGCGTAGAAAACGCCCGCGGTCCCCGGACGATCCCCGCCCGGCCGAATTAAAACCCGCAAAACCGCGACCAGGTGTTCTGCGTGTGTTATGTTTTACAGCCATTATCTGCCGACATCCGTCCGTACCTACTTTCAGACCGTTTCATCTTGTACGCCGGCGGGTCAGCGTAATTTATTACCTATTGTGCGGATATTTCATTTATCATGGTGAATTCAATTTACAGAACAATTAATCATTCCACAATACTTACTCGCCGACAGCGGACCGCTTGCCCGCGCTCGAGACGGGCCGATAAAAAAAGTTTTCACATGTTGAACCACAATAAAAATTGAGTTAGTGCATGATCTTGTACGCTAAATATACTCTGTATCTGCTCCTTTGAGGGATGCTTAATGCAAACCATCCGAATATTATGAACGATGAATGTAAATAAGCACTTAGAATAATTCATTACGTCTTTGTCAGATCAAAGGTCCGTTCTTGTATTATAATATTTTTTTTGATCGTTTGTGTTTTGGAATATTTTAGATAATCTCGCATCTTTGTTTACTCGCTTTGTCTTGCATCTTAATTTGCTGGTGCTACTTGGTTGCTACGATTTTTTAAACAAATTAATGTTACGGTTAATGTACTTATTGAATGTAATGCCGAGTAAGCTCCAACATTGTTTTTTCTATAAAGAAACTAATAAGTATTCGTATTTTATTCGGAATAAGTGTGTAACAAAAATAAACAATAGTCATAGAACAAAAAAAAGGTTTATCTAAAAAATCGATGCACTTGATATGTGGTGCTGGCGGCGCCTGCTGCCGATTCCTTGGACAGCGTTTAGGACCAACGTCTCGATCCTGGCAGAATTAAAAATCAAACAGAGATTATCGTCGACTGTGCAAACATGAATCCTCAAGTATTTCGGAGACGTTGTTAGAAACAAACGCTCCATGGAACGATTCGTTGTCCAGGGACAGGTAGAAGGCAAACGGTCACGCGGTCGATCACAACGCGTTGGACAGACGCCATCAAAGCTACGACACAAACCTCTATAGTTCAGAGTTCACAAGACGCTGAAGACCGCAACAATTGGAGGCGCATCGCGAGGGCTGTTTTAGCCAATAAAAATGCAACGTCATCAACCACGACCATTTTGTCAAGAGTGAACGACTAAGGAGGAGGAATAAATCAAATGAAGTTGTGTTAAAATCGAAGCAAATAAAAGGCTGTGGCTCTACCTACCCCTCCGGGATGCGACTCTTGATGTAAGTCGCAGAGAAATGGAAAGGAAATAAAAAAATATAATATTAATCACGTAGGATGTTAAAATTACAACTAACAGAGCTAATTTCCTTAAAAGAATTCAGTGATGATAAAAATAAAATAGGGGATATCAAATGATTTATTTGGTGACTGATCTTCACTGTAACCTGCTCCGTATTACCCCCCTCTGCCCCCTTACTCTTGAAACCGATCCCGATCGATCGAGATTTGGCTCGTCACTAAAAATCAGAGTAATCACCGATTTCTGTTAGGGAAATAACGCCACGATGTGTTATTTTAACATTCTCCGCAATTTGATCATATTTCTTAGGGTTTTGATCAAATACCTGTTTATTTTAATTTTCCTGCGACATATGAATGTAAATGAGCATTCTACATACACTTTTACAATAGTATTTACGAATATTCGTTTAAGTTTTTATCTTCGATAATTACTTAAAATAACTGTTTAATTTTTGCAATAAGATGTCAACTTTGACAGCACAGAAATCGTTGCTGCGGTTAGGTACTTATTTAAATGACTTTTGCAGTAATTAAATTAAACCGTCAGCGCCTTATGGAGCACTCATTAAATCTAACAGTTCGTTAAGATTTAACGGAATGTTGAACTAACTAACAGGGAATGGTGAAATTGGGTCTAAACCTATACGGTAGGGTGGGACTGGGAAAATGTTCCATTTTAATTAAAAGCACTGTATTCTGCGCGCACCCTTAATTTAGGACCATGGTAGTGAGTTGATAATTGTAAGTCTAATTCGCGTTTGTAATTCACCTTTCTAATTATTATAATAAAACCATTGACGCTCGGTTCAAAAACATACCTTTAAATGTCTTGAATAGTCTTTATTTTCATCATAATCCTATCTCCATTAATAAGTTATAATGGGAACTCTCCATAAATAGATTAATAAGAACAGTCTGTTAACAAAGTTTTACCCAAACAAATGAAAATGTCACCAACAAGAAAAGACAGGAAATGATAGCACATTTCAAAATGGCTGTTATCAGTAATAAAGTTTTATTTGAAGATTGAAAAACCGTAAGTAAATAAAACAACGAAATGCGTTCTAAAAACACAAAGTGTCTGCTATTATTGGCACCGCATCCGCTTTAATAAAGTTTTCGCGTAAACGAGACGAAATACTTTTTTTGAAAAGATCGCCCCTTTTTCTCGTCGCAAAATTTTCAAATCTGCCATTTCGAAGCTTAACTCTTTGAATTGCAAAGTTAGATGGGAGTCTTTAACGTTGACGAATGGCAGAAGGTAACGAATGTGTACAATCAAAACTTGGAAGAGATTCATTGCCGCAAATTTCGCCATGGAAAAATATGATTCGAGTTCGGCGAAAGAGTTTTGGGCAGTTTACGCCCGCGGGCGGTGCAACTTAGCCTCTTTATTTCACTCCCGCGATGAAATTTATATATTTTATTTCGAAAGTGATTACTTTAAAATCTTAATTACTCACTCACTTTGCTGAAACGTGAACATATTAGATTTAGTACTTGGTTTTTACTGACGCATATTACGTATTTTGGAGTTCAGTTTATTTCGTAAATCAAAATTTTAGCTCATGCGTAGCTGTCATCATGTAGCATTATGCTAAAAGGCGTAACAGCGAAATACATGTTTCGTTCTTCTGTTACTAATATGTTCAGTTCTTTCCCATTGCTAGGTCGCTAGATGAGTGACCAAATTAGAAAACATCTCGAGCTCCTCCGTGCATCGGAATGCGCGTAAAGCCTTTGGTCCCGATTGTTGACGTAAGATGGCAGTCTATAACACCCACCAACCCGTAATTGGGCCAGGGTGGGTAATAGCCCAATCTGCTCATATGCCGCTGTCGATGTGGGTAGGCCTGTACCCAACAGTGGGATATTTCTTTTTAGGCTGATAATAAACCCTCACTGAGTAAGAGTGGTGGGTATTGACCCAGGTTTCCTGGGCTTATGATAAGGTGAGCTTAAGCCCAACAGTGGGGCTGACAGCAGTATGTGGTGAGATAACATACATAAAATAACGACTATTATTCCCGAAGGGTCAGTCGGAGACAAGGCAATGAGGACAGCAAAAGCAGTCCTCTGCCGTAGTCCACTTATCACCAAATATCAACTGCACATGTGCTCAGCGTGACAGGTGGTGAGCCCATCGCCGCTTTATGCTGTTAGATGTCTTCGAAATCAGCCATTGCAGAACTTCTTATTTACTCGAGCCCGAATCACTGGATTGAGTTTTATAACCTTTAGATTATTTCGACAGAACGAAACTATGTACCAAGTCTGGTCTGGCCAGACTGAGAAGCTATTGAAATTCAAAAGGGCAAAATAATACCAATCGTGAAGACGGGTTTAAAAGGTCGAATGTCTGGAATACCGTGATATTGTTACGTAATCTGAACAGTTCCCGGAGTGATACTGTGAGTTATGTGTGTCGTGAACAAGTTCGAGTTTGTAGTGCGATCAAGAACAGGAGTGTCGAGCGCAGTAAACGAACAAGAATGAGGGTAGACCGTTTCGGCTGCACCTAACATCCACCCGCATTAACTGCAGTTACTCCGTGATCGTGGTACATGCAACTGCGCCAAAATATCGGGGACTCAAAACCAACAACATAATCATCATCATCAGCCCATAAACGTCCCACTGCTGGGCACAGGCCTCCCACGTGGACATAGCACGTGGAGATATTGGGCCATAACCCACCACGCTGGCCCAATGCCGGTTGGCGGGTTTTTACGACTGTCATCCTACGACAACAACCGGGACCAACGGCTTAACGTGCCTTCCGAAGCACGGAGGTGCTCGAGATGTTTTTAATTTGGTCACCCATCCAGGGACACGGCATTGCGAAAATAGTAAGTATAATAAAATAAAAATAATAATAGTAAAATAGTAAGTAGTTGTAAGTATTAATTTTAAACTTTCATGGTCACTACGATAACTTTTAGGAAAAACGGAATTTTTACCATGTTTATGTTGTTGTGGAGCTCGATGGCGCAGCGGCTAGCGCGTTCGGCTTGCGTTTTGCTCGCTAAGCTATTTTCGCAATGCCGTGTCCCTGGATGGGTGACTAAATTAAAAACATCTCGAGCACCTCCGTGCTTCGGAAGGCACGTTAAGCCGTTGGTCCCGGTCGTTGTCGTAGGATGACAGTCGTAAAAACCCGCCAACCGGCATTGGGCCACCGTGGTGGGTTATGGCCCAATATCTCCACGTGCTATGTCCACGTGGGAGGCCTGTGCCCAGCAGTGGGACGTTTATGGGCTCATGATGATGATTATGTTGTTGGTTTTGAGTCCCCGATATTTTGGCGCAGTTGCATGTACCACGATCACGGAATAACTGCAGTTAATGCGGGTGGATGTTAGGTGCAGCCGAAACGGTCTACCCTCATTCTTGTTCGTTTACTGCGCTCGACACTACTGTTCTTGATCGCACTACAAACTGGAACTTGTTCACGACACAGATAACTCACAGTATCACTCCGGGAACTGTTCAGATTACGTAACAATATCACGGTATTCCAGACATTCGACCTTTTAAACCCGTCTTCACGATTGGTATTATTTTGCCCTTTTGAATTTCAATAGCTTCTCTGACCAGACTTGGTACATAGTTTCGTTCTGTCGAAATAATCTGAAGGTTATAAAACTCAATCCAGTGATTCGGGCTCGAGTAAATAAGAAGTTCTGCAATGGCTGATTTCGAAGTGTCGTTATTCTTGACAACTTTAATGTGCTCCAATGCGACAGGTTTTCTTTGATTGACCTACATAAAAGCTACCACAGCTGCAGCCAATTTAGTAGTACCTGCCAGGTTACAATGAAATGCTTCTTTCTTCTTCCATCTCATAGGTGTAGTTAATTTTAGGATGGATGTCATTTAAATTGGCCAAATTATATTCAATGTGCTTCCTGCCACCTTAAAGTATGCAGAAAACATCGTCAACGTACCTTTTCCAGAGTTTGATTGGTGTAGGTGCAGTGGTGATGGCAAGCACTTCGAAACACTCCATCCACACTGTTTTTCGGTCTCTATGTGTAGTCTCTGACTAACCCTTTGGGGATAATAATCTCACTGCTTTTTGTATTTATATATGTAATTTATAAGATTTGCCTAAAATAATAAAATAAAAAAAATAAAAAAGCCCCTACGGACTTTAGGTCTCATATAATTTAAATATCATAACGTTTAAATTGTATCAAATTTATTGAAAACACATCACTTCAGATTGTGTTGTAAATTGACTTTCGTTTACTATGTAAAATACACCAATTAATTTAATATATTATACCAAAACTTATTAATTAGGACAATAAATATATTTTGACGTAGAATAAAGACACAAATGGCATTAAGGCCACCTCTTCCATACATTTGTTTTTTTTTTTCAATTCTGCAGAAAAAGGCCACAAACAACATTAGGGCCTCCTTAAGGTGGCCCTAACGGCGGTAGTGGCTTTTTTTACGTAAAACTTTGCGCCACGTAATTGTGGCCTTTTAATAAACTTGAATATCAAGAAAAATATTGAACTTTTTAAGACAATTTTTAGACTGAATTATGCCTAAATAAACGTAGAATTTACGAGTAAATATGAAATAAAAGAAACAAGCCATTATGGCCGTAGGGGCAGTTTTTGTGGGATACGACGATGTATGTTCAATCCTTAGTCCGTTAGTCGCCTTTTACGACACCCAAGGGAAGAGAGGGGGTGGTAGTATTCTTTCACCGCTACGCGACACGGTTCTCGGTTATGGTGAGATAAGATTTTTAAAAAAGTATTAAATTGTTATACGAAGATATTGTTAAGACAATCATGTCGTTTCTTGGCAAATTAAAGCCACCCTTATTCATTGTAAACGGTTACTCCATTCGTATTCTTAATAAGTACCTGACCTGTGTATTTATAATTCATACCAAAACGATAAACTGTAATTTAAGAGTGAAAATTAGGTGAGTAGGTAATTAATTATAACACCCCTTTTGATAATAATTTCCACTCATTAGCATTGAAATATGAACCGAGATACAAGGGAGCGGGGCTGATTTTGCAGCGGACCCTTTGTGAATGAAACGTATTAACGCTATGGGTAAATTTTGTATTTCACAGTGGCGTTTTTAATAAAACACGTGTCCCGTATGCATGTCACGTGCAGTGCAAAGGCGTAACACGGCTATATGAAAATGGTACCTTGTTTATTGCAGTAACGTCGTTTGAGCCTACTTTCAACTTTGTTTTCTTTTTTGGTGGTCATTTAAGTTGTGTAGAAAAACAAAGTAAGCGCTTGTGTGACTAGTTTTTTATCCATTGGGCCGCACATTGAGTAGATAACATTCCTATTGCTTAAACGGACAAGTAATGGTTGTTAAATGTTATTTGTGTATGTTTTAACGATACATGGAATAGTATGAACATGAGTGAAGTTATCATTATTAGTACTGCTTCACTAGCTGTCTTCGTATTTGGGGCCTTCTTACCATGAACTCTGAAAGGTGACAGTAGGACCCTGGACTTCCCTACCTCTCAACATCACTAGAGTTGAATCAGTTGCCAACTTTGTCATAAGAAAAAGCTTACCTACTGGTGAAACGAAGGCAAATCGCTACCCTGTCTTTTTTTTTCCTGCCCTGGTCCCATTTTACTGGGGGTCGGCGCGATTTATCGCTATTCTGTCGTAGAATTTAAACAAAATGGCACACGAGTAGCATCCACTTTGGGTCGCTGCTCTTCCTACACTGACTCAGTCGGTTTTTTGTAACGGCAAGTATTCTTCAACTCGCTTCGGTTTGACTTGTTTTAAGTCCATCTCCAGTCCGGAGTCACCAATTTTCAGTCTCCAACATTCCATCTCACACATACAAATTTGGTGATTCGTTTCTTTGTAGCACCTTCAAAAGATGAAATAGTTTACAAGAACACGTATTCCCTCCTTCCTATAACATGGGGTCCTTCAAACGAGGCGTGAAGAAGCACTTTGTGGGCCGTTAGGGTGAGGGGAACTAGTGCTACGTTGCACCAGTTGTCCTCGCGCTTGGATTCCACTTCCATGAAGTGAAGCAAAGTCAGTTGTAAGGCTTCCTATAAAAAAAAAATCAGCCTAGCTACGACTATCTACTCTGTCTGTCGTCATAACAACAGTGTTAGTTATGCTACTTACTAGTTTGTATAGCTATCTGACAGATAAAATATAAGATAGCCAGATCCTCAGTAGCCACAGATAAAGGTGCAACGACGGTAACTCGGTGCTTGCCGTTCGTCGTCTCAAGACATCTCCATAGCGGAGGAGAGTCAGGCATAACCCGTGGTCGCCATAGCCACGGTGTATGCGTAAGAAAGCAAGTAAGCATTTTAACTAGTTACAAAAAAAAACGAAGGTCAATTTTTTTGTAGAATTTAAACTAGCGCCGTGTGTGTAGCGGCTCACTAATAATACTCCCAAACCATCTCTTACCTTGGGTGTCGTGAAAGGCGACTAACGGACTAAAGACTGCACATACCTACATCCAACAGCATAAAACGGCGAGCGGCTCACCACCTATCACGCTAAGCACATGTGCAGTTGCAATTTGGTGAAACGTGGACTGTGGCAGTGGACTGCATCCGGTCCTCATTGCCTAGTCTCTGACTAACCCTTTGAGGATAACAGCCATGTATCTTTGTATGTGGGTATGTATTTAAACAGAAATGACAAACGAGCTACTCTGTAAAACGGAACACTGCGCTCAGTCGGTGTTTTTTGTGTCGGTAAGTATTCTTGGCGGCGTGCGTGTCGTATCGCGCCGCTCCATCTGTGACGTCCCTGCGGCGAGCCGCTGCGGAAATCCTTCAGACAATTACGCCAGTAAATAAGCACTGGTGTGTTTCCTTATTAGGTGCTTGCTGAGGTTTTATTGTCTAGTAATCCAAGCGGGCAAGTGAATGCATGAAAGGAAGTAAGGACAGCTGTTAGGTCGTGGTTTTAAAACTAGGAATATGTAAATGCATAGCCAAAGAAGGAAGAAAATACAGCTGTTGGGTCGCTGCTGTAAAAACTAGGAATATGTATGTTTGGAACTTTCCTGGCCCATGAGACACATTTTACTTAACAATTTTTTGATCTTATAATATTTAGTAAGCGAAGTTGTTAATTATGTTTACTTATCTGTTATTATTATTGTACGGTTAAAATTGTTTGTGTTATTATGTTTTTTATATGGTTTAGGTATATTATGTACATATTTCGTACAGTTATATTCTTATTAAGATATAAGTAGTCTGTTGTCCTTAGTATTAAGTGAACTAGACACAGTTGAATGGTTAAAAAAGGTCTATATTTATATCCCCTACAAATAAATTCAGTTAACTGAGAGATGAAATTAAAATCTATTAGAGATTTATATGTAAGGAATATTCCTCTCTTAAGAATTCCTTTTGGAGACAACATTTGAACTTTCTATGGAGATCTGAGTTACGATAAGGTAAGGATCAAATTAAATGTAAATAAACCCTTTCAATAAATGAATTACCTCCATAAATAAGTTCCATTGAAACATCAAATGACAAAATTGTTTCATAGGTAAATGACAGAGTTTAGTTACACTAAACATAGATAAAAGGCCTTACTTCTTCTTCTTCTTCATGCATAGCTACCCTATCGGCTAAAAAATATGAATATGGACATGGGCTTCATTTGACATTTGAAGCCCATAATATGCCCATATAAGGACAAAATATGGGTTTCAAATGTCAAATGAAGCCCATGTCCATATCCTTAATTTTATATCCGTACTTATAAACACGATTAAAGCATTACTTAGTTAATTTTAATGACGTTTGTCTAAGTTAGTAAAAACAATGTTAAACTAAATAGTGTTTAAAAGTAAGGACGATAACTTATACGTACGATGCTACATCAAACCTCACTGATAGAACACAACCGGCACACTAAAACGGTAATCAATCATATCCGGCTAACGTATTACATAATAGCTTCATCTTACTAACTCATTAGAAGTCGTGATAAATAGAGAGGACCCGGCCGATACATTCATCTTGCCCTTAATGGGAAATTATGAGCGCGCGATACCGCGGCGCGTCACGTAGCGAAAGCGGCATAAAGTTGTTTCCGAGTGGAGCCTCGATTACCTGAGCAGTGCTTTTATTTAGCCTCATAATGCTGCCCGCTTCCGAGCTGCGGCTTAATGTAGTCTCCTTATATCAGCGGAAGCTCTCAATTATGTTATAATCAGGGCGGGCGGGGAGCGCGGCCGGCCGGCCAACTTAAATGTCACGACTTTAATGCACGGCCCCAATTCATTATTTAAATACGAACCGCAACCTCCTTGTGGACGATTCGACGATGAAAACTTTAGCTTAGCATCGTGTAAACTGAGAGTTTATATTTTATAGAACGCAAGTGGTATTTACCTATAATTGTTTGATGCATTTAGTCTTAAGCCGTATCATTAATTTATTACGTAATAAGGTTTCAAATGTTGGTAAATCTTAATAAATAAATAAAAGAGAGAGTAAAGATTATTATGATTGAAGTAGACACCACGTAAGTTTTTAGATTTAAATAGTTAGAAGGTATTCCTCGAGGCAAAAATTTTAATTTTGTTCTTGAGTAGCTTAACTTATAATGATTTAATATATTATCAGATATGAGACACTCTAAATTCCCGACACCACTTAGCACCTACGTGTCGGAGACTAATTTCAAAATTAGCGATGATGAAAATGAATTAGTCTCAGATTTAATATTCCTTATTAACAGGAGGACGTGTTCGCCTAATAATGAATAGGTATCTAAAATGTTTCACTATAAAATACGTCGACTAATGAAAACAATTTATAATAATCAACAATTTAATAAAAGTAGAGGGTTACATAAAATTTTGAACACTGAAAAAGACGACAACCTCAGGCGGGAATCGAACCACGCACCTTCCGCATTCCGGGCAGCTGCCTTAACCACTTGGCTACCGAGGTCTGGTTTTCAATCGTCAAAATTTGTCAGTGCTTGATGATTATGTTTTTTTAGTCATCATACTTAAGTCTTTTGTAAGGCTAAGTTTATACAATAATAAATTATCTTATCTTATCTTATATTTAAGCGTTAATAAAATGCTAAAATATATAAAAAACATTAAAGGGATACATATCATTATTATTGAATTTTTGCATTCACAATGCTATGTAGATATAGAATGAAATGTTTACTAGAAAAAAACAACCAGTCTCAGGAAAGCTCTTAGAGCAGGTGGTACGGTAATCCAAAGGTCATGGGTTCGAATCCCATTCGGGCTTTCTTTCCTGAGACTAGTTGTTTTTTTTCTAGTAAATATTTTATCCTAAAGGGACACATGTATTTATTTTTAATATTTACTACGCCACTTATTTATTAATCTTTTTTCATTTTTATTTATTACCAAAACAAAAGAATCTTAAAAAAATACGTCCCACCGGCATGAGGCAATCTCATTTCAAGTTCATAGTACCTACTTACTATTTTCAGTTTCGCGAAAACTTTGAGCTGTTATCGTAACTTAGTTATCTTAATAGTATAATAAATTCAACTTTAAGAGCATAATAAAACTAATTTAAACACATCGATTTTCATATTATTTATGCAATTGTATAAAAAAGGAAGACATTGAGTTTATTCTTTGCCGGCGCATGTTTCCCAGCTCCTTAGTCCCGGGTCTTTAAGGGGGGCGTGAAACGGCATTTATGCAGGCCCTATGAGTGCGCTTGTTACCGTGCTTGTTCCACGGTGAGGAGCGCTCTCATTATTTTGGACTGCATCGGCTGCTTACCATCTGGCACATGTGGTCACTATAACGAGTCACTAAAGAAAAAAAAAGTCCACTGCCATAGTCCACCATTCACTAAATAGTAACTGAACGTGTGCTCAGTGTGATAGTAGGTGAGCCCATCGCCGCTCTATGGTGGATGTCCCTTTACGACACTCAAGGGAAGATATGGGTTGGCAGTATACTAATGAGCCGACGTCACACAGATCTGCAGTGGGACAAATAAGATTGATAATAATGATAATATCAAAAAAAATATTAATGTATTACCAACATTTAAAAAAGCTAAATAATAGCTTTCTCCGCCTTCATCACTCTGCAGCCGTCACCGCCGATAGTTAGGATCTATTCCAGCCGCCGGTGGCAACCTATGTAAAGTTTTCTTATAATATTTTATTATAGCAAATATTGTTTTTATAAATGTTGTTAAAGATATTAGCTTAATTATTTTACAAATAGAATGTTAAAGTCCACAAGCCATTCATGTTACGTCGACATCACCTATGTAAAGTTTTCTTATAATATTTTATTATAGCAAATATTGTTTTTATAAATCTTGTTGAATTATATTAGCATATATTTTTTTTATAATAATAGAACGATGATGATGTTCAAGTCCACACGCTATTCATGTTACGTCGACATCTCTCTTAACTATCAACGGTCAAATTAAAAAGAGAAGTCAAAAAGTGTGAAATCTTCGCTTAACATTCAAGCTCAAATTGCGTATAAAACAATAAAGTTCAATTAATTCTGCGGTTCTCACCTACATTATACAAAACGACGTCAGCAGCGCGAGTAAGCGAAGCAACTTCCAGCACGAAACAGAACAAAAGATGTTATCAACTTGTAGTTAATGAAAGTTAATTTTGTTGTGAGTAACACAAAGGACTCGATAGGTTGAGAGGGAACATTTAAACTGGCAGCCTTCCATTGTTTGTGTTTAAATGTAAATTTAATAAATTACTTACGTTTTGGACAGCGGCCGCAGGAAATGGGTGTATTTTCCGTTTCTGTGGAAATGAGCAAGTACAAAGTAACACAACAGACTGTTTTCACAGTAGATGCCGTTTGTGAACTAGTAATATTAAACGTTTAATTTTTGATATAAATAAATATTGATAAACTGGTAAGTTATTAAGAAATCCCATTAGTACCTGTACAACAATTCATAATCGCCAATTTTTATATTAATTTTCTGCGTGTGAAATCATTTCATACGAGTTTGTAAGATGATTTGTATGAGGAAATATTAAACAAACGTTATCAGAAGAATATTTTTTAAAAAAAAATCAACATTATTTCAAATTATCACTTATATTAATTTACAGTGTTTCGGTATTTTATAAAATATTAACTAAGGAGAATAGAACTACTTTCATCCCCTTTTTTCAATTTACTTGCTAAAATACGTACCAATACTATCACAATTGATATGAATCAAACTGCACATAACCGTGTAGCGTAGCGGTGAAAGAAACGCCCTCTCTTCCCTTGGGTGTCGTAAAAGGCGACTAACGGACTAAAGACTGCCCATACATCCAACAGCATAGAGCGGCTATGGGCTCACCACCTGTCACGCTGAGCACATGTGGTGAAAATTGGACTATGGTAAGGGACTGCTTTTGCTGTCCTCATTGCCTAAAGTCTCTGACTTCCCCTTCGGGGTTAATAGTCGTGATTATATGTATGTACATATACGACCTTACTTACAAACGTTACTCAAACTGTGAGTACAGATGCCAGCAGATGATCCTACCACAAAATGTCGAATTTCTACATTAATTTGTGAAATATTATGGTTTTCGATAGTTTTGTTCCCCCGGTATCGATTCCCTGCGTATCGACTTCCCCCATAGAAACGTTGAAAAAAATGACTATCTCAGGTTTCAATCCACCTCCTCCGCAATGCATTGACCACTTCGCCACCGACGCATTGGTTAGACCACCTTTCTGTTCTGTGGTTAATAGACCTGTCGAAACATTTCAACGCTTTTGACTGTATGCTTTTATAGCAACAGTGTCTTATCAAACCTCTTATAATTTTCATGTTAAGAGATCGAATGAAAATATTTTACAATATTTTAAACATTCAGTTTAGATAAGACTGCTTTATAGATTAGTAATAAGTATTTTTCAAGCGTGGCGATATAAATATAGTACCTATAAATTATTGTAGCAATTACTTGATTTCAAAGATGATGATGCTCTATGTTAATACTTCTCCGCTCGCGGTTTCACCTGCGTGGTTCCCGTTCCCGTGGGAATATCGGGATAAAAGTATCGTAGTAATAGTAGATAGAGATTATAAACTATCTGTATGCCGAATTTCATCCAAATCCATTCAGTAGTTTTTACGTGAAAGAGTAACAAACATACACACTCATAAACTTTCGCCTTTATAATATTAGTGTGATGTGATGCGATGTGATTAGTTAAAGTTTGCAAGTATATACATACAATAGCCATTTCTATATGACACGATAACTGTGTCGCGTAGCGGTGAAAGAATACAATCTATTGCCACCCTTCTCTTCCCTTATAGGTGTCGTATTAGGAGACTAACAGACTAAAGACTGCACATACTCCAACAGCATAGAGCAGTGATGGGCTCACCACCTGTCACGCTGAGCACATGTGCAGTCGCTATTTGGTGTAAAGTGGACTATGCTAGAGGACTGCTTTTGCTGTCCTCATTGCCTTCTGACTAACCCTTCGGGGATAATAGCACAGAATAACTAATAGTACTACCGTACAGAAGGTTCACTCTCTAACGACTTTCAAGCAAAATTGAAACTTATCGTGTGACCCGAGTGTTCATATTCCGTACGCTGACTCGATATCGATTTGACGTCATCACGTCACAGAACGTAGGGATTACGAGTTAGGGATGAATTATATTAGAGCGGGTCGTGCACGGGGCGTGCTGTAACTTCTAGCCCTAACCTAATTCTCTACCTTATTCTACCTTATAATACATACACACATCATCGCCGCTTTTACCTTAACTTAACTTATTATCTAATTCTTAAAACTATTTAACCTAATTTATCTACAATCTAATGGTTGTGTTTGGAGTTTTTGTGGAGTGCGTAGTGTTTGTATGATGATGAAACCTTAGCATAGCTTAATTCTATTTGCAGTGAATTTCAGTCAAGCAATGTAAATTATAATAAATACTATTTTGGCCAGATCGTCTAGTGAACCCTCCGTTGTTAACCGCATTTAAGTAACTCAAGTTCTTTCGTGAAAGTTAGTAATTGGCTTATCCCTGTGTTAAATTATTTCCTCCTGACCTAATTACCTACCAGTCTATAAATCATATCATAGATATGTGTAGCCTAGCAATGACTCCGTCTGAACTGTGACCTAAATTCTTCACTGCAGCTGCGGGGAAGATTTGTAACCACTCAAAGATAATCAGATGATAGCTTAGCTTGCAGGTATTATTATTTATTAACAATAGCATGATACATAAGAAGTCTTGTGCAATTTATGTAAAGGTCTTGTGGAATTATAAGAGTCTTGTGGAAGTATACACTGAAAAAAATAAAACGGGACTTTTAACTGTTGATGTACAGTAAAAAAAAAAACGGTTAAGTAAACTTATTTTTATGTTGACATAATTGATTACTGACAGTACTCTTAAATGGGCATATCCAGTAAAGAGCTAAACAGTTATTTCAATTGTATGAACATTAAAGTTCACTGAAACAAACAGTTACTTTTAAGTATTGCCCTTTTCAGAGCTTTACTGATATCGCAGCAGTTATTCTTACTGACTTCTAAACAGTTATTGTAGCATACAGTAATGAGTGAAACAGTAATTTCAATTGTTTGAACATTAACGTTTACTAAAACAAACAGTTTTTTTAGTATTGCCGAGTTCATGAGCTTTATTGATATCGTAGCAGTTACTTTTACTGTTTCTGAACAGTTTCTGTAGCATACAGTTAGGAGCTAAACAGTAAATAACAACTGTTTTTACAATAACGTTTACTGATACAAGCAGTTTCTTTCAAGTCTTGCTGTGTTCAGACTTTACTGATATTGTAGCAGTTACTTTTACTGCTTCTAAACAGTTTTTGTGGCAAACTGTTAGAAGCTAAACAGTAAAAATCAACTGTTTGAACATGTAACGTTTACTGATACAAGCAGTTTCTTTCAAGTATTGCGATGTTCGGGCTTTTCTGATATCAAAGCAGTTATTTAAACTGCTTTTGAACAGTTTCTTTAGCATACTGTAAGGAAATAAACAGTTAATATCAACTGTTTAAACATGAAACGTGCACTGATACAAGCCTTTTTTTTAAAAGTATTACTGAAATCAAAGCAGTTATTTTTACTGCTTCTGAACAGTTTCTGTAGCATACAGTAGGGAGCTAAATAGCTTAAATTAATTGTTGAACATGTAACGTTTACTAATACAAGCAGTTTGTTTTAAGTATTGCCGTGTTTAGGCTGTACTGATATCGTAGCAGTTATTTATACTGCTTCTGAACAGTTTCTGTAACGTACTGTAAGGAACTAAACAGTTAATATCAACTGTTTGAACATGTAACGTTTACTGATACAAGCAGTTTCTTTTAAGTATTACTGATATCAAAACAGTTATTTTTACTGCTTTCGAACAGTTTTTGTAAAATGCGGTAAAGAGCTAAATAGTTAAAATTAACTGTTTTAACATGTAACGTTTACTGATATAAGCAGTTTCTTTCAAGTATTGCCGTGTTTAAGCTTTAATGATATCGAAGCAGTTATTTTTACTGCTTCTGAACAGTTTCTGTAGCATTTTGTAAGGATATAAACATTTAATATCAACTGTTTAAACAAGTAAAGTTAACTGATACAAGCACTTTCTTTTAAGTATTACTGATGTCAAAGCAGTTATTTTAACTGCTTCTGAACAGTTTCTGTAGCACGCGGAAAAGAGCTAAATAATTAAAATTAACTGTTTGAACCTGTAACGTTTACTGATACAATCAGTTTCTTATAAGTGTTGCCGTGTTTAATCTTTACTGATATCGTAGCAGTTATTTAAACTGCTTCTAAACAGTTTCTGTAGCGTACTGTAAGGAACTAAATAGTTAATATCAACTGTTTGAACATGTTACGTTTACTGTTACAAGCAGTTTTTTTTAAGTATTACTGATGTCAAAGCAGTTATTTTTACTGCTGCTGAACAGTTTCCGTAGCATACAGTAAGGAGCTAAATAGCTAAAACTAACTGTTTGAACACGTAAAGTTTACTGATGCAAGCAATTTCTTTTAAGTATTGCTTTGTTTAGGCTGTACTGATATCGAAGCAGTTATTTTTACTGCTCCTGAACAGTTTCGTGGCATACTGTAAGGAAATAATCAGTTAATATCAACTGTTTAAACATGTAACGTTTACTGATACATGCAGTTTCTTTTAAGTATTACTGATATCGAAGCTGTTAATTTTGAATGCTTTTGAACAGTTTTTGTAGCATGCGGTAAAGAGCTAAATAGTTAAAATTTACTGTTTGAACCTGTAACGTTTACTGATACAAGCAGTTTCTTTTAAGTGTTGCCGTGTTTAATCTTTACAGATATCGTAGCAGTTATTTAAACTGCTTCTAAACAGTTTCTGTAGCGTACTGTAAGGAACTAAACAGTTAATATCAACTGTTTAAACAGGTAATGTTATTGATACAAGCAGTTTATTTTAAGTATTACTGATATCAAATCAGTTATTTTTACTGCTTCAGAACAGATTCTGAAGCATACAGTAAGGAGCTAAATAGCTTAAATTAATTGTTTAAACATGTAACGTTTGCTAATACAAGCAGTTTGTTTTAAGTATTGCCGTGTTTAGGCTGTACTGATATCGTAGCAGTTATTTATACTGCTTCTGAACAGTTTCTGTAACGTACTGTAAGGAACTAAACAGTTAATATCAACTGTTTTAACATGTAACATTTACTGATACAAGCAGTTTCTTTTAAGTATTGCCGTGTTTAAGCTTTAATGATATCGATGCAGTTATTTTTACTGCTTCTGAACAGTTTCTGTAGCATTTTGTAACGATATAAACATTTAATATCAACTGTTTAAACATGTAAAGTTAACTGATACAAGCAGTTTCTTTTAAGTATTACTGATGTCAAAGCAGTTATTTTAACTGCTTCTGAACAGTTTCTGTAGCACGCGGTAAAGAGCTAAATAATTAAAATTAACTGTTTGAACCTGTAACGTTTACTGATACAAGCAGTTTCTTTTAAGGGTTGCCGTGTTTAATCTTTACTGATATCGTAGCAGTTATTTAAACTGCTTCTAAACAGTTTCTGTAGCGTACTGTAAGGAACTAAATAGTTAATATCAACTGTTTGAACATGTAACGTTTACTGTTACAAGCAGTTTTTTTTAAGTATTACTCATATCAAAGCAGTTATTTTTACTGCTGCTGAACAGTTTCCGTAGCACACAGTAAGGAGCTAAATAGCTAAAACTAACTGTTTGAACACGTAAAGTTTACTGATGCACGCAGTTTCTTTTAAGTATTGCTTTGTTTAAGCTGTACTGATATCGAAGCAGTTATTTTTACTGCTCCTGAACAGTTTCCGTAGCATACTGTAAGGAAATAATCAGTTAATATCAACTGTTTAAACATGTAACGTTTACTGATACATGCAGTTTCTTTGAAGTATTACTGATATCGAAGCAGTTATTTTGAATGATTTTGAACAGTTTTTGTAGCATGCGGTAAGAAGCTAAATAGTTAAAATTAACTGTTTTAACATGTAACGTTTACTGATACAAGCAGTTTCTTTTAAGTATTGCCGTGTTTAAGCTTTAATGATATCGAAGCAGTTAATGTCACTGCTTCTGAACAGTTTCTGTAGCATACTGTAAGGATATAAACATTTAATATCAACTGTTTAAACTTGTAAAGTTAACTGATACAAGCAGTTTCTTTTAAGTATTACTGATATCAAAACAGTTATTTTTACTGCTTCAAAACAGATTCTGAAGCATAAAGTAAGGAGCTAAATAGCTTAAATTAATTGTTTAAACATGTAACGTTTACTAATATAAGCATTTTCTTTTAAGTATTGCCGTGTTTAGGCTTTACTGATATCGTAGCAGTTATTTTTACTGCTTCTGAACAGTTTCTGTAGCATACTATAAGGAACTAAACAGTTAATATCAACTGTTTGAATATGTAACGTTTACTGATACAAGCAGTTTTTTTTAACATGTTCAAACAGTTAATTTTAACTATTTAGCTCCTTAGCTAAATAGTTAAAATTATTTGTTAGAACATGTAAAGTTTACTGATACAAGCAGTTTCTTTTAAGTATTGCCGTGTTTAGGCTGTACTGATATCGTAGCAGTTATTTTGACTGCTTCTGGAAAGTTTCTGTAGCATACTGTAAGGAAATATACAGTTAATATAAACTGTTTGAACATGTAACGTTTACTGATACAAGCAGTTTCTTTAAAGTATTACTGATATCAAAGCAGATATTTTTAATGCTTCTAAACAGTTTTTGTAGCACGCGGTAAGGAGCTAAATAGTTAAAAATAAGTGTTCGATTACGTAACGTTTACTGATACAAGCAGTTTCTTTTAAGTATTGCCGTGTTTAGGCTGTACTGATATCGTAGCAGTTATTTTTAATGCTTCTGAACTGTCTCTGTAGCACACGTAAGGAACTAAACAGTTAATATCAACTGTTTGAACATGTAGCGTTTACTGATACAAGCAGTTTCTTTTAAGTATTACTAATATCGAAGCAGTTATTTTTACTGCTTCTGAACAGTTTCTGTAGCATACTGTAAGGAATTAAACAGTTTAGTTTAAAATCACAATAGATAGGATTCTCTTTTCCATCTGATATAAGCGTGTTTGGTTTTGGGCAAATATTACCTAAAAAACTTAATTTATTTTTACATATTTTTAAAAAACAAGCTTTTATTTAGATGTGCTAAAAGGAAAACACGTGAAAATTGTGTAATTACAATACAATTTATACGATATAAAAGGTCGTCGCGAGATTTAAGTATGTTCTCGTATTTACTTAGCCTTTTATATAAGTAATATAAATTGTATAATGACGTTTCAAGTGAATAGTAAAAGTTTTTTTTTCTTTTTAGCGCATACAAATAAAAGAGAGGTTTTTACTTTTTTTTACTTTTTAGTCATCCCTTTCGATCCCTTTCCCCATCGTTTTTCATCTGTTCAACTCATTGAACGTGTAGGTAGGTATACAGAATTTATTTACGTCCACCAAACCACCACCACTCGCCACCTATCAAAAACGGTCTACCCATTAAGACAAATCAATCTCGACGCGGTCGTGTCGCTTAATTACTGAGTTTCTATGGCCACCTTGCAGCTCCATCATCAGATCCTGGTTACCATCTAGCACCAAAGTACTCGTCAAGACGAATCAAACGAGCCCATACTCGATGGGGTTATGTCGTTTAATTACTTATTGAGTTTCTATGGCCACCTTACATCAGACTCTGGTTACCATCTAGCACCAAAGTACTCGTCAAGACGAATCAAACGAGCCCATACTCGATGGGGTTATGTCGTTTAATTACTGAGTTCCTACGGCCATCTTCCAGCTCCATTATCAGACTCTGGTTACCATCTAGCACCAAAGTACTCGTCAATACGAATCAAACTAGCTTAGACTCGATGGGGTTGCGTCGATTCTTTACTGAGTTCCTATGACCACCTTCCAGCTCCATCATCAGATCAGACCCTGTAAAAGTTTGAAAACAAAGTACTCGTCAAGACGAATGAAACGAGCCGAAACTCGATGGGGTTGCGTCGTTTCATTACAGAGTTCCTATGACCACCTCCCAGCTCCATCATCAGACCCTGGTTACCATTGAAAGACAAACTATTCGTCAAGACGATTCAAACGAGCCCAAACTCGATGAGGTTGTGTTCTTTCATTGCGAAGTTATTATAGCCACCTTCCAGTACCATCATCCAGATCACCACCATGTCATCATAATTGCATTGTCAGGCGACTTACACAGGTATGCAAAATTTCAGCTCAATCGGTTGAAGATAATCTGCTTCAAAATTGAGTTGCAAGATTTCACCCGAACAAATATACATGCTAGTTAAATAAAAGCTTGTACCTATGTGATATAAAATTTATAAATAACTAGCTGACCCTACAGACGTTGTCCTGTTAATTAATTAATTTAATTATGAATATAGAATTAGAATTTAAAAAGAAAAAAAAAATTCTTTAATAAGAACCTTCTCCTGACAATAACAAACAACAAAGTAATAAAGGTCCAGCCGTTCACGCGTGATGTTGTTACCTCTAAAATATTCATAACAATTTGCTGTTGTGGGCTCATGTTAAAGCTGTATAACATACCTATTTACATAAGACTTTCTTATGTAGGTATTTACAAACTATCTTGAATCATGATTGATGAGTTTTCGATTTGTGCTAGGTAGGTACTACGTAGTTACCTACTTAGCCAATAGGCTATTTGATTACCTACTATTGGGAAATAATTCTGACGTATTGGCTGATAAATAATAAATCGAATGTTAAGTACTAATATTTCTTCCAGTAGGTAATTGGTATAAAATCTAATTTTAAAGTTTGAAAACGCTCATCAACGTCATGGCTCCATTGACATGACTCCGTCACACCTACATAGTTAAGTATAAGTAGTAAGTTTGACGACGAAGTCATATGAATATTGTTGTTTTAACCTTTCAACTGCGGCAGCGCACTGATCAAGTGTACAATGAAAAGAATTTCTATTGTGTAGTGGCGGCGCGTTCTAAGTGTTAAGCTTTATGAAACTGGAGAATTAATCTTTCTACAAGTCGTGTATTGTGCCGAATGGGAAAGTACAACCTACCTACCTACCACAACAAATTTATTCACCCGAAAAACTATTTCTATCAGTTCTATCGTTTCTGTCGGTGCCCAAGAGAAAAAAAAGTGTCTCGAACTAGCTCATAAAACAATAAAATCATTGAAGTCAATACTCTAGTAAGTAGGTACCTACTTGCTACATCTTGCTAACTTATGTGTGAAATCAAAACTATTAAGTATAATTACCTAACCCAAATCTGAGCGCGAGTGACGGAGCACTGATATTACCTACCTACCCGATGCATCTAGGTACTCCAGATTTATCAGACTCCGCTAGGTTAGTAGGTAGGTACATATTTGGCATTTTGGGTAAGTTATATCAGACCCATTGAGGTACCAGACCCTACTGTTTCTTTTAGGTAGGTAACAAGAGCAATTTTGCATCTCTGCTTAACTAAAGTACCTAAACAAAAGAAAGGTATTTTTATGGCCTTCCGCCATAACTGTTTAAAACATTAGAATCATAGCATAGCAAAACATTTAAAATAACTGTCTAACCGCGGCCGCACGTTGCATCGTTAATTAGTGATGTACCTACTCACCTCGTCTCGAGTTTCGATGTCATTACGATTTATATTAAAAATAAAACGCAATAACAATTGTGTACATGACGAAATCCCAGGATCACTGATAGTTTATTGCGTAGATGAGCTTGTGCCACCTTTAACATTACTTATAAATCAGTCTTAAAACGAAATTTATTAATTTAATAATTAAATTATCTAACCATGTTTTCCCAATGCCTTGAAAAAGTAAATTTGTGACTAGCATAACACCTTTCTAACACAAACATATTTCTGTATGTTATTGTACTTTTTGTTACAAATTTAAGTGGAATAAATGGATATGAATATGAATATGACATTGTTGACATGTCACGCTTACAAATTAAAACACTCCGTATTCAATCGTAGTACTATCTACAATGAACAAAATTACCTATGATGTTCTTGCGGCGGTATAAAATAAACAAATATTAATTCAGGTCTATCTTCATTTCATTTCATACTCACGGCAGTCTTACTTATGTACGTAACTCGAGACTATTTCAACAAATAGGTGTAGGTAATCTTACTTTGTTGTAGATCCTAAATTCGAAACTTTCCTGTACGAATTACAATTGTTCGAGAACGGTATGAGGAAGTTTTAAATACCAGATTTTACATAATTTTGTTAATCCATAAACTTATCATACAAACGTTTAATTTTCCAGAAAAACTATTAGCCGATTATCAAAACTACTTTTTTTCTTTTGGAAGATGTTATGGAAAACAAAAAATTACAAAACGTTTTCGGCCAAAAAAATTCGTACAGGCAAATTTCGAATTTATGATACGTAACCGTTGTAGATACATCGTCTCCGCTGAAGTGTTAGTGTTGCCAAAGATCATAAGTATCGTGTAGTTTGCATTATTTTTGTATTTGATTGATACGATTTTTTCATACGATCTTCCAAGCATACGATTCGATCTGAGCAAAGATCGTTCCTGTTGAATCGATAAAAAAAATCGGCAGATTGTATTGCCGTGAATCGATTAAGATCGGGCATCCCTAGCTCGCACGCGCCACAATCTGAAGCTAGTCAGTTCGCGCCCGCTGTAAGAGATAGTCGCAATTCACGAAAACAATTAAATAGTGACAAAGCAGTGTACCACGTGTGAAAAGGAACCATGGAACTTTTATTTAAAGAGTGGGGCTTTGAGAAATATCTCGACCAATTTATTGGTAAGTGACTGGTAAGTAGGTACTTTGCAGCGTACGTTCCTACCAATATTATGGCCAAATTTAATAAGATTTTATGTTACAGAGATGACTTAACTTGTTGGAGTCCATTCATTCACGTCTAAGAGAGTTTAATGGTAATAATAATAACCTACACACTATATTATGGAAAGCTTCTTGTGTTATTTTTCACATTGTGGAGATTCAGATTATCCTAAATGTGTCCCCCGTGGACACGGTATTATGGCCGATTCACACATCCACAAGGAAGTAGTAAGTTAAACTTACTTACTTACTTATGGATGTGTGAATCTGCCATAATATGAATCTTCCTTTAAGTTGGGAATGGGTTTGCTTGGTTCCATTGCACCTCTGTGGCGTTTGTTATGTCTAGGTTAGAATGGCATGGCTAGTTTATACTTGTACCTACATGTAGGTACGCTACACAGTCGGATAAACCTGGGACCTGGGACACCACTAATTTGACTTGCGCAGTAGGTAGACGATTTCTCTGCGCAAGTCGAACCACGTGATCCGTCAGGTCTCATCTTTCGTGACGCGGATTGTAAGTACTCGTGCACTGTGCAGTCAGTAGCTTGACAGGTTTGAACTGTTTACATGACTGTGTTGCGAGCTTGCTTACTGCACAGTCAGTTGAGTGCGTAATGCCCGATATAGACGTATTAACTAAGTTAAGTTAACAACTAAAGAGCTAAAATAGAATTTTGTCTATTTTTCGGTTAAGTTGGTGGGCAGGGCTTGTCACTTGACATGTTTGGACAGACACAATTTAGGCTGGCCTCACACAGCCGGAATGGCTTTCTGAATTCAGTTTGATCAGTAGTCTTGTGATTCCCGGCACATGCAAAATTGCAAACGTCTCTGGGACGTTAACCGCTTGCTGTGTCAACGTGTTGGCAAATAAAACAAAACCGTGCAACATCACTTTTCATATTCTCTCAAGAAATCCGTGTGAGATCTCAATACTACTTAAAACGTGTAAATCGGACATATGGTAAAATGTAAAATAACTAAAAAATTTTGCTAATGAAAATCTGTGTTGAGATTGCTGTGGGTGCCGCTGTCTGTATATATGTATTATTCTCTATGCAAGACTGTAATTAATTCTTTATTAAGTCTGAAGGGGTTTGGTTTGGGTTTGGTTAATTTTTTAAACGTTCATAATCACTCATTTTCATTATCATCTAGTTTATGCAAAAAAAATATTCACTTTAATATCTTACTTGACACTGGCTAAATGTGCTGACCACACAGAGCCATTATTTAAGCACAGAATTTACGACTTCATTACGTTGTTGATCGTCCTTCTTGAGTGAACTAAAGAGCTTAACTACTTAAATATGTATGGACACACACTTAAATTTAAGTCACTTAAAATTTAGTTAAAATTTAGTTAACCACTAAACTACTTAATACGTGTAAATTGGGCATGAGGTAAAATGTAATATTACTAATAACTACTTACTAATAAATTTTACTTATGAAAATTTGTGTTGAGATTGCTGTGGGTGCCGCTGCCTGTATATATATGTATTATTCTGTATGCAAGACTGTAATTAATTATAAATGTTTGTTATTCAAGAACATGAAGTTGACATAGAGGCGCTGTCTTTGCTCGATGATCAGCAAATCCGGGTGCTACTACCAGCTAGTACCAGCTATTGGCCCTCAAGCCAAATTTAGAAGAGCGCTTCAGAAGTGGAAGGCTTCCAAACTAAATTCCGATGTAAGCACACAGCATGGTTAAGTCAAAAAGGGGTGCAGGACTTACAAAAAATTTTAAGCAAAATTAACTTTTTTTCACAATCTGACGGAAAACATTGCTATCAAAAAGAGATTAAAAAAATTCCAAAAAAATAAGGTTTCGAGGTTATTTTTTTATTAGACAACAGAAATCCAGCTCCATACAAAAATTAATGTTTATTTTTATCCTAAAAATACTTTATATCTCTTTTTGATAGCAATGTTTGCCGTCAGTTAGTGAAAACAAATTAGAGTGTATTTTTTATGCAACGCCTTCGCGACACCCGGTCTTAATTTATGTATAAAAATATGGGCACGCCTTGGAATCTTTTTTTTTGTGAACATAATTTGTTTTTATTTTACAGATTTATGACAATCTTGAAAACCTTGTGGAAGTGTACGGAGAGAATGTTGGTGGACTTACAAATTCACCAATAACTTCGGTATTATCGTCACCAAGCACCTCGTCGTCATGCAGATCCATGTCCCTATATCTCGATGTAAGTTATCTATCAATTAACACTATTCATAAGGACCCTGTATCAGCCAAATATTTTTAGTGCTTGGGCGAAGCTTTAGCTCAATCGCCGTGCAAACTCATAGCTCCAAACTAGTTCCGTTTCCCCCATAACACCTACTTTTTTCATGCCTATCTTATTAAGGCAAATAATACAAGCAAGCTTTCTAGATTTTTTTTTCTGCGGTTATGTTTTTCGAGATTTTTGACCTTAACGTTTACTTACGTTTTTTTAATTTTTAAATATTTTGTAAACTATGAGACTGCGATATATCATGTACATAAAATATGTTTTTTGGGCCACCTATAGCGACTCTAAGGCTATAACTCCAACTGTTACTAAGACGATACTCTGACCCTAAACTCGCAATATTAACAATCTTCCCCGTTTTCAGAATCTCACAACGCTGCTCGAAAAGACTCCCGATGGCTTACAGCTTCTTAAAGAAAGGCAACAACCATTGGGAGAACAAAACCGTAAGGTACTAGTTCGAGAAATAGCTACACACACACTTCGGGCAAATTTCGATGACTTGATTGCTGCTGACAATGACAACGACACTAACCAGGAGATACAGGAAATTATAGAATGGCTAAAAAGCAATGTTCACGATTACAGTTTATGTGCAGAAAAATTTGACAAAACTAACAAGGAACGACTAAAACGCATTTTATCAAATGAAAACGAATCGTACATCCAGGAATTTCCCTGTATTAGACCTTGGTATGTATTTATCACATTATTAAAGTTTGTGTCTGTTTATGTTTGTCACCTCATTAAACCAAATTGGCCGAACGAAATAAGATTAAGTTAATCAAGATCCACGAGGGCCATTACCTACATAAAATTATACAATAGTTTACTAAAAAATCTTAATATAATATAATACAATATAATATAGGTTCCTAATATCACAGTAATTTCGGTTTCAGCTAATTGCCGACTTCCATGCATGGTACCCAGGAAACGAAACCTCATTCGATGACAAATTCCCTCTGCTCAAAGTAAAGTTGCTTGCAGCATTTGACAAGATCGCAAGAAAGAACACACACCTGGCAGAGTTGAAACAACTTGCTCGTGGTGAGTTGTTCTTGTGTAATTTTTATTTAATTACCTACTAGACAAGCTACGCCCCGCGGTGTTAATCGAGCTTACCAGGCATAAAAGTAGCCTACACTGTGTTAATCCAACACGTTTAAGTTGTCTCCTTATCAAATTCATCAAAATCCGTCCAGCCGTTTTAGCATGAAAGAGTTACAAATATACATACATGCACATTACAAACATTTTACATTTACATTTTCTATTGTAGAATTGACAGCTTGTTTATCACTTTTCAGTTACCTACTATATATTTTAAAACGCAGTCGGTTTTAATGATTTTTTTTTAATTCGTGAGTAATTTATTTAAAAAAATATTTTAAAACTAGCGGTCCATCCCGGCTTCACACGGGTGGACATTTATTTTAATAAATATATTACTTATGTTATGTACTCAGAGATAATGTAGCATTCTAATGGTAAAAGATTTTTTAAATTGGTTCAGTAGTTTTTAAGATTCGTTACATACATACATGACGACCTCCTTGGTCGGGTGGTTTGCACACCGGTTTTCATGGTGTCACCATCTCTGAGGTCCCGGGTTCGATCCCCGGTCGGGTCAATTCAGAAATTATTGTTTTTCTAAATTGTCTCGGGTCTGGGTGTTTTCTATCTATAATAAGTATGTATTTAAGTATTTTAAGTATGTTTATCCGTTGTCTAGTAACCATTTAACGAGTTTCTTCGAAGCTTCTCTTGGGCTAGATAATTGGTGTGATTGTAGGAAAGATTTATTTTATTTATTTAATTCAAAAACACAAATCTTACCTCTTTATAATTTTAGTACAGATATGAAAACTATGCACTATACAAAACAATAAAATATTTTTTCGAAGATATTTTTTAATTACTTACTAAATGATTACTTTTATTTTTCAGACCCAGATCCTGAGACGAGCAATCTTGCGGTTCTTCTGCTAATTCCGCATATACTTGGACCTTCTTATATAAAGAAAAAACTTTATCCTACATATTGAAGAAGAGCTAAAGCTTCAAGAACAGCAGCAAACACGCCAGGAAAAGTTTTTACATGTAAGGTTAACAATTCAGCCATACATAATAATTGCAGGCACTCTGAATAAAATTTCAGCCAGGTATGTGATTGTCGACAATATTGTTTATGAAATGCCAAACATTAGGTATCAAGGCTGTGGATACGTGTTTCAAGATAATTTGGGCTCTCAATTTGGAATATCCTATTGAATGCTTGCCTGTTTGGCAGTTTTTGCAACGTGTAATTTATACATTTTCTGACATAGCAATCCCAAAGGACAAAGTTTCTGTATCCGTCTTGGGCTTGATCGATGTAATATAAACAAAATGGTAACATGTTTTATCTGCAAAACTTTATTGACTGACTTAAGAGCACTTCGAACACATTTCCATTTCTTTCATACACACCACACATTTGATCAATATCGCTGCGTTGAAAATGGTTGTTCTCGACCTTATACCATCTGTTTAATTCTTTCCGTCGACATTTCTTAAAAAATCACTGTACGCTAGCTACCGCGACCACCACAACCTCACAGTCTAATGAATATAGACAGCTATGCGATTCTCTAAGCGACACATAGACGCTGCGCGCATGGCTGTGATCTGCTGTCTCTTTCCAATTCTATGAATATGAAAGAGACAGAGTCATTTCTCAGCGCTGCGGCAGCCGCAGCTATCAAGGCTTTAGCTTAGAGAATCGCACGGCTGTGCTCATCAACTTATTATGATGCTCATTATGAATGCTCTACAAGTAATGCTGTTGAAAATAATATCCAACTGTTATGTACTTAATTTAGCACCAGAAGTGTCTGTGCCAGACAGTTAAATAATTGATGTTCAAAATGGTAAATATTTTCTTGAATTATTCACGAGTTTATGCGTTTTCTCATACAATTCACGGCTTTCCTTAACACGACGTGATTTATTCTTGATAATATTTATTCTAAGGACCTTTTTAAACTTTCAACAGTGTCGTAGTTAGTTTTAAAACGTGGTAATTAAATGTATGAAAATTATAAGTTATAATTTTATTAAAAGTTCCTTAGTGGTTTGATCAATCACATACCTACGTCTTCACTTGGTACACTGCACTGTCACTATTTATTCTAAAATTATTATATTAAACAGCGGACGCGAACTGACTCAATTTTCCGACTGTCTAAATATATATTTTATAAATTTTTGTATTATATTTTAATACTAAGACACAAATGTAACTGGAATATTAAAAATAACGCTAAATTAAGCGAGGGAGAGCGTTGCGCGCTGGAAGCGCAATATTAAGTTATGGCGAGACGTCCGCGCAGTATGTACATTTTGTATGACTACATATTATACTTATATAAAATATACAATTGAGTAAGTGTTTTTAAAAATATTAGTTTAACATTAATATTAGTCATACACAATGCACATCGTGCGCGGACCTCTCGCCATAACTTAATATTGCGCTACCAGCGCGCAACTCTCTATCTCGCTTAATTTAGCGTCATTTTTAGTAAAAAAATTTTTTTTTTGTTTAAATTATTGGCGAATATTTTGTACATTATTTCAAAAGTATTTCCGTTTTGTTATCTTTTATTGATGGAGGAGTATCACAAAAAGTGATTTTTTAATGTGTTTAAACTTCTCTGTCAATACATAAAGGAAATATGAAAATGGCAATACTTTCACAAAAGCTTTTTTTTTACGTTTTATTTAAAAATTAGTTTTTTTTATAATTATGTGGGCGAGCTGCAAGCAGCTCGCGGTTATTGTGTTAGTAGAGATTTTTTTAGTTAAGTTGCCATGGACGTACCTAGCCTAGTCTTAAATTTTGTCTAAATCGAAATCAATGTGTAAATTTTGCGATTAAATAATGTCAGCCATCTTGGATTTCAAAATGGACATCTTTTTCGTAATCTATGTGTTTCAGTTGACCGAAAACGATACCCATCTAAGTTGATGTGTTCGCTTCGCTCACCGCAATACGACTCCGCTCTTGCTGAGCGACGCATGTCACCTCAGTGACCTCCGTAACGCTGCAAGGTGATCAAAACGAGCCGCGCTTTCTGGTCGTCACGCGTCACACAGCAAGAGCGGAGTCGTATTGTGATAGCCATGTAGGTAGGTACACTTTTTGCCAGAAGGCATTTTTCTTAGAAGCATAGTAATTAAGTCTAATCTTGATTATAATTTATGTTTAAATATTAAATAGGTTGCAGGTGTAGGTACCTTTTATGTACGCAGTAAGTTAAAATGTTATAGTCATACTTTTATTCATAGTAGTAGAAGATCCGAGTATACAACGACCTTCACCGGGCCCGTTTAATGAATAAAAATATTTTTTGTCAAATTTAATATGTTAAAAAATATATTGAGAGTGGGTTGGCTGAAAAGTTTCAGTCCAGTATAATTGATTAATTAAATATTTACAAAGACACACACCAAACCAGTACATTATTTGTTTAATTATTTATAATAGGTACTGGACTGAAATTTTTCAGCCTACCCACTCGCGATATATTTTTTAACATATTAATTTGATATAAAATACTTTTCATACATTAACCGGCCCGGTAAAGGTCGTTCTATACTCGGATCTTAGACTATAGCTTTCTTCCGCTGCGATATCATAATATAATCTGTTAATATAAATAAAATTAAGAGAGAGAAACAGTATTTTGTTTTTTAGATGTGGTGTGTTCCTCCTCACCACCACCACACCTCTCCAAACGTTCTTTCTTTCTTTTACTGTGGTGCTCTCTTTCTTCCCGAAATTGATCCGACGCCGCCGAGTCGTGGATAAATGATTGCCGAAGAGAGAGAGGAAAACTTACTGAAAGTACCAAAGTAACAGAAAGAGGGAGAATAAAGAGAGGTGTGGCGGTAGTGAGGAGGAACACACCAAACCTAAAAACAAAATATTGTTTTTCTCTCGCAATATCACAGAATATCGCAGCGGAAGAAGACTATAGATACTGACATTTATTAACTTACTTCTAACTTGTTCATTAATTAAAAATTAATTATAGTACATTAATGTAATTATAATCTAATATTTAAAATAATAATTATTAAAAATAAATCCGTATACTTTTTACAAGTTTTTGCATTTATTACTAATATTCCTACTGAAATAAAACTGTATATTGTATAATGTTTAATATTACGATATACAGTAATTACTACCGTATATCGTAGTATTCAATATTACGGTATATCGCAATGTTCAAGCATTACGATATAGAGTAGTTATTACTGGGATGGGTACCCAGTAATTACTGTAATGTAATAGTACCTGCCACTGCGGATGAACAGTTGTAAGTACTGTAAGCGAACTTTATTGGGAACTGTTCATTCGCAGTGACAGGTACTGTTACATCACAGTAATTACTGGGTACCCAACCCAGTAATTACTACTGTTTTTCGTAATGGTATACAGTAGTAATTACTGGGTTGGGTACCCAGTAATTACTGTGATGTAACAGTATATGTTACTGCGAATGAACAGTTGTAAGTACTGTAAGCGAACTTTATTGGGAACTGTTCATTCGCAGTGACAGGTACTGTTACATCACAGTAATTACTGGGTACCCAACCCAGTAATTACTACTGTTTTTCGTAATGGTATACAGTAGTAATTACTGGGTTGGGTACCCAGTAATTACTGTGATGTAACAGTATATGTTACTGCGAATGAACAGTTGTAAGTACTGTAAGCGAACTTTATTGGGAACTGTTCATTCGCAGTGACAGGTACTGTTACATCACAGTAATTACTGGGTACCCAACCCAGTAATTACTACTGTTTTTCGTAATGGTATACAGTAGTAATTACTGGGTTGGGTACCCAGTAATTACTGTGATGTAACAGTATATGTTACTGCGAATGAACAGTTGTAAGTACTGTAAGCGAACTTTATTCGGAACTGTTCATTTGCAGTGACAGGTACTGTTACATCACAGTAATTACTACTGTATTTTTTAAATGTTATACAGTAGTAATAACTGGGTTGGGTACCCAGTAATTACTGTGATGTAACAGTACCTGTCAATGCGAATGAACAGTTCGGAATAAAGTTCCCTTACAGTACTTACAACTTAGCTTCTACAGTACCCGTTAATGTGACAATACGTTATAGTAACTGAGTCGCACAGTACTAAGTAATGCACGGTCATTGCATGTTACTGTGGAATTATGTACTTAAACCTGTGAGGCACAGTTTCTTTTAATGGATCCACAGTTGTTATAACTGATAATCACGGTATATCTTAATGAGCCCACATTTCCTAATAGCGACCTTCACAGTATCTTTTAAAGTATTCTCACAGTATCTAATACCAGACAGCCAGTATTTGTTACTGTTTTCGCACAGTAACTATTAAGTATCTCCACTGTACAAATAACTGAGAGGGAACGGTTGTTATTAATGTGTACTATCAATTATTATAACTGATATCTGAAGGTACTTCAAACTGGACAGCAAGGTATATTTTAATGAGCAACCAAAGTATACCTTACTGTGTATTTAGATACCTGTTACTGTGAGGAAACGGTCACTATTAATGCATACTTACAATGAACAGAACTGGTTGCTTACAGTTTGTTCTACTGGATCGCACAGTACTCATTAATGTTGTCCTATGTAGTTCGTACTCTGTAAACACAGTAAAATCAACTGTAAGCTTAAACTTTATGACAGTTATAAGTACTATCATAGTTCAGTTAAACCTACTGTTAGACACCTTTTTTTTTTTTACTGTTTAAAACAGTAAAACAAAAAAACAGTTCATAAGAGGACTATTACTGTTATCATTTACTGTCTTACAAACAGTTAGAATTACCGGCCTGAAAACAGTTGCAGATGCACAGTAAAATCTACTGTTCTAACTTAACAGTTAGTTTTACTTCTTTGGACAATAGGCTCTATTTTTACTGACCAAAGCGGTGAATATTACCGAAAAATCGATTGGGTTTACCGATTTTTTTTTTCAGTGTAAGAGCTCCATCCTCGCCCATATCGTGCCGTTCAACGCATTCGTCTTTCAGGCCCCGCCACGTTGACTTTAATTTATAGAGAGTCAACACAACTTTTGACTTAATTTCATCTTATATTATGAAATATGTGTTAGCATTTTAATTATTATTATTCCTCATAAATCAATAGAGTTTACCTCAAGGCTGGCTATCATCCAAATATCCTTTTCACATTAAGAACTTAATTGTTCAATGCAATAACTATGTCTTATGAAATCACTTATCGAACAGATGTGGGATGCCAGCATCCAACAGGACCACTTATTTCTCTGATTATTGTGTCTATTTTATAGATGTAACCTTATTAACTGACTGCCCCTTTGTCTTATTAGAAAATTAATATTTAGTTCTATAAAGGGTGGATAATTTATTCAAACCCCACTTCAGGCGGTGGCTAATATAGAATGCTATTAATACAGGTAAAATTACTTTTATTTACTCTTAGTATTTATTATACAGGTCTTATAAAGTTCCAATATAACTACATTGGATTGGCTGCATTGGCAGATTATCACATCTTAAGTTTATTTAAGGATGTTTGATTTATTCAATATCCTACTCATTTAGGAAGTGAACCTAAATAGAATGCTATCATTTGAAGTAAAGTTACTTTGGTTCACTCTTAGTGTTTATTATACAGATCTTATAAACTACATTGTATGGGCTGCATTGGCAGTTTATCACATCTTAAGTTTATTAAAGGATGTTTAATTTATTCAATATCCTTAACTTGACCATTACCTAAGGTGAATTCAATTGGTATAAGTAGACTGTATTATCAGGCTAATTAGCAGGTTGTTATCAATCAATTATTTCTATGTTTCAGATTATTAGAAGCTCATAGCTTGCAATGTCTTCCTTCAACGAATTAATCTAGGTTCTAAACTGGTTTTAGTTGTTCAGGTTCAGCTTATATTTTACCAATAGGTATCGGATGTATAATTTTTTTATACTTTGAAGAGTGTAGCTATTTTAAGGCCGTATTGTACCTCAGGGAAAGCTAAAAATGCCTGTTTGGTCATTTCAGTATTAGAAATCAAACATCACATTACAGCTATGCTTATTTGCTATAACTTTTAGTATTTTTCTTGTAATAGGAAACCAGTCTTCCGGTCAGTCAGAGTCATTATTGTTCTGTGGTATCGACCTTACCCAAGTGTCTATTAGACACTTGTCGTTTCCGTTTAATTAAATCTGACATAGTTTAATAGATGGCGTGATAAGTTGGAAGAATAATGCTACAGCCTAGAAGTGATACTGCGACATATTATTTTATTTTTTGGATTTCTTTCAATTATATAAACAAGATTCCATTAAAAATCTGTTCCCTATGACTGTTATTCATTCCATCAACAATAATAACGAATAAACTTGCAGAATTTATAACATTGTTTACAGAGATAGAGACCGCGAGTTCGACTCCCAGTTACGTATGAGATTTAACAAAAAAAAATGAATGCAGTTTAGATTAATTCTAAATTCGATGCCCATGGGTTATAAGAACAGATTTCCCTATCTTATAGTTTTTGATTTCTTTCTACTTATCCATTTGGATTGATCCTGCATATTATAGTGGCCGTGTGGAAATAGCGGGTCAATAAAAAAAAATCTTCCCTTGGGTGACGTAAAAGACGACTAACGGACTAAAAACCGCACATTGTACATCCTAGAGCATTTGTAATTTAATGAAACGCAATTCACTGAAGCAGTCCACTGCATTGTCCATGCAGTGGACTGCTTCAGTGATCGCTTCAGTCATACATACATAGGTAATTAATAAATATAACCGCCTTTGTTGTCTAGTGTCTAAGTCTTATACACCGAGGTCGAGGTTCAATTCCCAGTGGGGTACATCCTTATGTACTTGGTTTGGTTGATAGTAGGGCTTATTAAATCCAGCTGCCTAGCTACTACCATCTTATCTAAGTCAGTCACCATAACAACAATGTTAATAGCATTGTCGTATTCCGAAGGTTTATAGGTAAGATAGGTAGCCAGTTCTTCCGTGGTTGAGGATTTCGGACGAAGCGCGCTTTCACCTTATTGTCACTTACCATCAGGTGAGATGAATGTCGCTTTACTTTTGGTGGTTTCCATGAGGGTGAGGCAAAGACCAAAGCTTATCATTTGTTACGATCCTGACGCTCCTATTTTTCAATTACTCTCAGTCATAGTGTTTTAAATAAAAGCGTTCTGATACGGTGAAAATTCATCATACTTTTCTGGGTTTGAGAGCTCTTAGGGGTAGCCAAGGGTTGGTTTAGGGCCTTATCATCTCCAGCGGCAGCCGGCGGCGTGGCGAGCCACCACACCACACGAGGACGAGCGGTGCATCAGTCAGGGACTGGCGTTCACCGTCTCCAGCTGTAAGTCCTTTTATAATAGTAAGGTAGTTTCGTAGTTATAAGTAAGAATCCTGAGGTCCAAGGAGTTCGGCGTACCTGGGCCATTGGATCAAACACATAGCATTACGCTCCAATAAAGAAATTGATAGCTGGCAAAGGTGTTATTATTATTACATACGAGAGTGCCAACCTCTGACGCTGGCAGCTTTGTATTGGCTAACTATTACCGAACTTTCATCACCAAATATGTATGTTGATCAAATGTTTGCACTCCATATACGGGCGCCTGTGAAATTATACTAGCAAACTTGGGGCTGGTGTACTTGCTTATGTTGTTATGATATAAGGAAAGTTCGTGGTAATCAGTTCCTACGTAGCAATGCAAGAGATCGATTGTGCTATTCCTTTTGTAATGTATATATTTATATAAAATACAAATTAAATAATTTGAAACAGTTTTTAATATTATAAGGACTAATGTGGGTTATTAGAAGTAACTACTTGTATTAATAATAATGTTGACATATTTAAGACTTTAGATAAGGGTCCGTTGTATATTGAAAGCCTACCATGAAAATCTGAATCAGACATTGTGTTACTAACACTTATGAAGAAGCGGAAACGCGGTCTACTATTGAAGATATCAACAGACATCCCTTGATGTTATTACATTGATGACACTTCGATATTCATAGTACCGTAGACATAATAGCAACAGTTACTGGGACATATATCGGGCGAAAACTACCTCAATATTGTTGTTTTATTACCACGGAGCAGAACTGGAGTACAATAATAAGTAGTTGGCGCAATAAAACGCTATCTACAACCGAACAAATTCTATGACGAGCATAAAAAACATCGGCCGCATCGCCCGTTCACGCCTTTTACGACCCACTACCAATTTATATGCCTAAGGACTTTTTATTTTACTACAAATGAAATAAAATAATGTTCACACTTTGTATTCACGCGATGTATTATATGGATTTCATTTTATTGGACGCTTAGTACGCCACGTAAAATGATATGACTACCTCGCAAATGCGAATATAATTTTTATTTCCGCATCACGGCGAACTATTTACAATCTTTCCGTGTTGTTCGGTTTAAGTGGGCCCGAACTTATACGGATTCGGTAGGCAATAAAACTCGCCGCCCGGTAATTTTACAGGGGCAATAAAGTTAAAAACAAATACTGTTAAATTGCGTCGCGATTTTAGACACGGCGGCGTTACTATTACTCGGTTTTACACATTTATTTCTAAAGATAAGATTAACACTTAAATATAGCAGGTAACTTAACTATGAAACTTATAGAAATGTTAAAATGTCTGTCACAAAATCAATTTTATGAATCGAAACCCAGGTTACGAGCGTATCTAGATACTAAAGTCGGTAGATAGTAACAATAATGTGTCTATTTTAATGAAACTCTATACAGATAGAGTAGATAGAGTTATTCTATTTACGCCACGCACATATTTAGTGAAACATTGAAAATGATTTATTATTTTTATATTTTCTTAAGGTTCCCTAAATAGTACCTACTTTGCAATGTGTCTTAATAGATTTTCATGTAAAATATAATTTCCAATGCTATTTTATAGATTACTAGCGGCCCGCCCGCGCCTACGTCCACGCTAACTTAGAAAAACCGTCATACTTCAGCCATTTAAAAAAATATATCTACCAAATATAAACAAAAACCATCCTCAGTTAACGCTCTATCTTTTAGTGAAAACCGCATAAAAATTCATTGCGTAGTTTAGGAGAATAGTGCGGTGCCACAGACAGAGGAAAATAGTGACTTCACTTTATAATTTATTATAATATGTAATGACGAAAAGGTCGAATTATCGGTTCTTTACATATTTTTGTAAAAAAAATGTATAGCTTTCGTTCTAAAAATAAGGGAAAACTAAGTAAAGTCACATACTTAGTTTCATATTAGTAATATAAGTTAGTATTATGTCTGTCACGGTACGCTACAGTCGCCAAGACTCGCGAGGGAATTAAAACTTTGAAAGCAAAAATTTCATTTAGCCACTTTGCTTCATTTTCGCCCTCTTTGATATTTCTAACTTTCTTCGAACAGAACATAAGTGCTTAAATTTTTCTCAAAACTTAAAGCACAAGCTAGTTTTAATGGAATTGGTGGAACAAATAACAAGTTCTTTTTTGTATTTGTTATTAAACTTCTTCAAATATGATGTTATGTCTATATTTTTATTATTTATGCCGCAACGGCGCGAAGCGTTTTACTTTTTACTCAGATGACATTTGCGTGACAATATTACAGCTTTTATGAGTCATACTTCAAACCGTTTCAAAGTGAAGTATAGTCAAAACAGTACCTATGTTAAGTTATTTTGCACTTGCTTCGGACTTTTCACTTGTTTACAAAGGACTATCCCAATACTTTTAAACGCTTTTAAACATTACTTACTTGAGTATTGACATCAATGGATGGATGTCAAATATTAAGTAGGTAACCCTTTCTACAATAACACTTTATTTTTTATAATTATTTCTTGACCATGGATACTAGTGCTTCAGTCGTAATATTAGATTATGCTTAAACAGATGATAATGAGTTATGGTAATATGAACATTTAATGCTAAATGATATTCCCCCCAAACCCCTTGAGTTCCAGTAAAAATGTGGGACTTTATTGAAATCTCGCACGGACTTATTGAGAGAAATATTTGGAAAGTGATGTTGCACTGTTTCATTTTGCAGTAATTAATCCACCATTATTTAATATGTTATGAGTCCATTATATTCAATGTAATGTATAACATACATAATTTATTTTGGTAATTGGAAATACAATAAGAAATATAAAAATATAAGAACAATGAACCTAAAACTAAAAACCTATATAGAAAAATAAAAAATATAATATAAAAACTAAAATATATTATTAAAAGGAGTATTTAATATTAATATTCGACAAAACACAAATTATAGAAAATAAAACAATACTGCAGACATGACGCTTCACTTTCCCGCCAAGAAGTCACTATAACACTGGTTTAATGGTGTTACCATGACTGTTTTACATGGGAGTAAATGAAGCAAAACTTGTGCATCAGGATTTTAAGATTGAATGATTCAATAGTTATTAACGCAAACAACTTTAAATACTTACCGGTTGATGTTTACAAACCTGGACTATGCATTGCAAAATCCAATTACCCAAGGGTAAATCGGAAAAACCAAACCCAAACTGGAAATTGAATTTATGTTTGGACCTACGTATATGGGACCAAGGGTTTTTCACTCTAGTTTTAACATCAAAAACACCCTAAAAATATATTTTTTTAGGGTGTTTTTAATGTTTAATAAACGAGAAGGTTTAATAAGCGCAGGGTTTCCATAATTTGTATACCAACCAGGCCCCACTAAACATTTTTCCAATCTCCAATACACCCTTAAACATGCGCTAATAAAGGTGTTTGGTATATTTTACGATGTAGGCCCTCCCGTGCGTCCGAACTCGGCTCGGACCAGTATTGTTCAATGATTAATTGCCAGGAAAATTGAATCCCCGTGATAAATGAAATACCAACACAATATGTAACAAATCGCTGCGAACCAACGCCCTTCAATCGTTCATCGCATCAAACCATACTGTTTGCATATGTGCAGGCTATTTAGTTAGTGACACATTATTAAAATATCATTATGAGAAAACACTACGTGGAAATGGCATGCAAAATTATCATACAAAACATCTAAATAGAAAAACGACGATTCGTTTAAAGTCCCCTGTTTCTTCCTTCAGAACTGGACCAATTTTTATTATTTTTTCAGCATCGGTTAAAGAAATAGATTTACTGTCTGTATGTTTGATGAACTAAATATACACACATCGACAGAATCTTAATCCTAAATTATTTACGACTTCATAGTTTAAAACCTTTTTAGTTTCCATCAAAGTTATATAGTTATTAAAGTTTATTAGATTAGATTAGATAACTCTTTGATTGCAACAGTTTACATAATACAAATACCTACATACAAAACATGAAAATAGGTAAAATATATAGGTAGTCACAATTTGGCGGTCTTATCGCTGAAGCGATTTCTTCCAGACAACCAATAGGATGAAGAGATCATATAAACTCGAAAATCGGAGGTGTAAACTTTTTACGGAATTTAAATAAAAGTGAATAGATAGCAATAAATAAATAAAAATATATAATGTATACATAAATAGGTGTATATGAAATAATTATATTATTACATAAACATAGGTACTTAAACATAATAGTCTCAGGTAGAAAGTAGTTGACAAGTGCAGCTTTGCAGCAGGATGTGGTTAAGCGAATAGGTAGAAATTTTTCACGAGCTCCTTAAATGTGTGAATAGATTGCGCACGCCTATCGCGACTGAAAGCGAATTCCAGAGACGAACAGCTTGTACGGTAAAGGAGCTATCGTAAAAAGTGGTGTGGTGCGGAGGGGTTTTAGAAGAGTTAGGTTTTCTGATGACCGTAAAGAGCGCGAGTGAGAAGAATGAAGGAAGCTGAAACGTTCATTTAGATAGCTAGGGTAATTGGGATTAAACAATACGTTCCGAGTGCACAACACCGCGATTTTCAAAGAAAACAGTCAACATGACTTTTGATCGACTTTGGCCGTGGCTTTTTCGGTTTCGGTTCAGTCGGAAGGCGCCACTCCGAAGCTTGTTGACTAGTTTGCATGTCAAACTCGTAATTACCCACGTCTCGTCACCAGTAACAATGCGTTGCATGAATGTTGGAATTGACTCGTTCTAGCATGTCCTCAGCGACGTAATAAAGTCGATTCATCGTAAACCTTCTGTAACATTTTCAGTGACTCCGAACACGAAATTCCATTGGCGATGCAAAATTTAAGACAAACTCTTTGTTCGATGTTTTTATCCATTATAAAATTTGCAATACACACTAGATATAAACTAACTAAAAACAGCACTGTATTTATTCTAATTAACAGATGCAACTCAAACTCCGCTCCAAAATGTATATACGGCCTTGCTTGACACTGTCAAAGAAATCAAAGAGCAGAACGTGCAGATCTCGGCGTCAATCGATTTTGTGTCCGCAGTATGAAGAGATGAAAACCAGGGTAAATCAACTGGAGAATCAACAAAAAAGCAGACCAACTACGCATTCAATCTCTCGAGCAAAAAATCGAAAATGTAGAAAAAAACGCACGTTTGTCCTGCCTGGAACTAAGAAATATCCCTTTTAAAAACGGCGAAACCCAACAAAGTCTGATGTCTATTGTGAATAATAATACTGGGAAATGTCTACACGTGCCAATTGAACCTCTGAATATAATGGTTTCAAGTGTCTGCCAATTGAACGGATAAGGAATGTTTACCGTAACTACTCAAAATCGGAAAAACAAAACCCGGTTGTTATCGATTTCTCGTCAACAACTTTAAAGGAAACCATTATGTTATCTTATAAAAGGTATAGAGACAATTGAAGTAACGGATTCAAATTATCTCGCCTGATAAAAGAAGGCCCCTCAACAAAGGCATACCTATCAGAGTACCTAACACCTACAATGCAGAGATTACATTTTCTTGCAAGAGACTTTGCCGCTTCGTTTGAAAACCGAATTGGAACTGTTAAAACGTCAAGAAAAAAAGTAACTTCCGATGCAATTATCAGGCTTAATAATAAAAATGTTTTTGGCATGTTCATTTATGTAGTTTGTTCTACTTAATATTTTTTTTTATTTAATTTATTTTTTATTGTGACAAATGCTTGTAAACAGTACAAAAGTCGCGTAAACACACACCTGCAACATAATCTACCAAAACTAAAACATGCAACCTTTAATAACAAAAACACAATATGTATCTATATCTACGCTCACAAAGAACTCCTTACTATGACCCCTTTTGTCTTACCTACTGATCCTATTTTATTGCATCCTAAATTTCAACTAAACAATAATGGGAGACAAAACGAATAAATTATGTGATGTTGATGACATAAATATTACAAAACCTCCGTTGTAAATCTCAGTTGCTGAATCCAAACCACTTGGTATCACAACATTTTACAACAAAATATACGAAGCATAAACCGTAATTTTGAAACATGTACTCTAACTTTCAGTTTAAGCATCAAATACGATTGGATAGTTTGAGTGAATGCTGGCTCTCGTGTAAAATTACAGCCTACCTCCCATGGATGGCTTTTCAAGTTAAATAACATATTTCATCTTTAATCAGAATGATGGAGTCGTGGCTTTTGTGAAAATGCTAATTGTTTGCTCATAAAGTTTTGTATCGAATATATTGTGGTCGCTATGACTATAGGCCACCCTGCTTTCATAACATAGATGTCTTTTTAACTTCATTGCAAACTCTTATAAATAGCTTGTTATCTTTTAAAACCATCTTTCTAGTAGGTGGCATAAACATAATATACCTAGCTGAACTAAATCAAGACTCTAGTAATTACCTCAACATAATAACTTTCAGCAGTCCCGGCTCATTATACACCAACCAGGGGAAAGAGCTGCCTTGATCACGCTATATTATAGACAAAATCAATTACGTATACTTTTATTTTGCAGACCTTCATAACTGACCACGATTCAATATTGTTGTGCGTTCAAAACAAGGGCTTCAAACCATCATTAGAACATAGAACTAAAATCAAAATCAATTTTAACAAGCTAAAAATGGATTGCAACCTCATGGTTGATTTCAGTAAAATTCATAAAATCACAGACATAAATGAAGCTATGAGTTCTTTTCAACAATCTATAAAAAATATCATCTTAAATTGTTCTGTAACAATACGGTTACCGAGAAATAAAATCACTTTGAAACCATGGATTACCAACCATGGTTTGGAACCAATGGAAACCAATGGGTTTGTTGAGATGTGATAGAAACAGAGATGGTATGCATTGTAAATTGAGAAAGGACCCTGATAATGCTATATTACAGACTAGGCACTTATAAACTTTATCGAAATTAGCTAAAAAACGTAATTAGAAAATCTAAATAATTATATGAAGAACACGAACTTTTAAACTCAAAAAATAATAATAAGCAAATGTGGAAGACGATTAAATCTATAGATAAATTAAGTAAAACAAAACCCACACCCTTAGAGCTTTTAGGTGTATGTGACTCAAGCAAATCATCTGTAAATGAGGTAAGTAAATAGTTTTTTCGCAACAGTGACGCAAAGTTTATCAGCACATGCTGGAGCTGGAGATGGTGTCCCGACAAGTTGCATAAATCAGGCTAACCACCAATCACAAAGAATTTCGTTTGTACTTTTAGATACTAATGAGGATGAGGTTGGTAGACTTATTATGAACCTGAAGACTGAATCGTCCATGGGTTAGAATGGAGTATCAGCGATGGTATTAAAATCAATAAAATCTATCATTGTCCCAACTTTGACCAATTTATTTAATCGTTGTCTTAACGAGAGCATTTTTCCAGACTGTCTAATGAGGGCTATGGTACTCCTAACTTCAGTTTTCAAGACGGTATAAAGGCTGTGTAGGGAAGTACAGATCCATATCGCTTTTTCCTACTCTCTCAAAACTCTTACCCTGTTATTAATAAACGTTGATTTAAAGTTACACTTAGGATTAAATTGACGCTGTTTTTCTATCTGTCTTCTTTAACAAAAACGAGATAGCGTCACTTTAAGCCGAGGTGTACATTTGGCCATTTATATTAATAAGACGGTTAGAGAAAATAATTAACACCAGACTACTCCCTTTCCTCGAATCAAATAATTTACTATTAAAAAATCAGAGAGACTGATGACGCGATTTACGAGTTTTTGGATTTTTTAGTGCATAGGCTAAACAACAAAAAGAAATGTTTCAAATATTTCTAGATATGGCAAAAGCTTTTGATGTGGTTTCTTTTTCCAAGCATTTCAAAAAGCTGGAAAACATTGGTGTAAAAGACAATCAGCAGCTTCTATTTAAAGATTATATGACAAACCGTACCCAAAATGTAAAAATTAAAAATGTGGTCAACGATGACTGCCCCGTTGTTTCAGGAGTCCTCCAGGGCAGCATACTGGGCCCGTCGCTCTTTTTCTGCTACATGAACGAGCTATGTGACCTAAAGCTCGAAAACTGCAGAATTTTAACATACGCGGACGACAATGCTTTAACTTTTTATGGTGACACCTGGAAAGAAGTTTTTGGTAAAGCACAATTGGGTTTTGACAGGGTGTGCCTTTGGTTGACTCTTAATTCGCTTACGCTCTATGCCACTAAAACAAAATTTATCCCATTTACCATCAAAAGTTCGACAAATGCTCCCGTCAAAGCTTTCAAAATTCTTGCTCACTTTTGCTTTTCCAGGCCTTGTTCGTGTCCAGAGATATCTTTTAATATTAATACAAAATAACTGGTAGTAACTACAGATAAGAATCTAACCTTTTGTGAACACATTAAAAACCTTTTACAGAAAGTTAAAACGTTGGCGTATGTTTTTAAGCAATTGCGACACATTCCCGACCAGTAACTTTTTAAAAACATTTACTTTGCCCTCTGCCAGTCCGTCATCTCCTACTGTATCTCCTCATGGGGTGGTGCAGCCAAAACAATTTTATTATACTTCTTCTAGAACGGGCCCAAAGACTGATTTTGAAGGTTGCCTACAAAAAGCCTAGACTGTACTCAACTGTTTTCTTACATGAAGATACTCAAGTACTTTCAGTAAGATAATTATTTATTTTATAATGTTGTTTTGCGTCAGCACTCTCTGTTACAATATACAGTTGAAAATGAAAACTGACACAAGAAACCATAGGTTTGCCTACACCATTTCCCATGACATCCTTTGCCCATAGATCTTTCCTTTTCTGAGCGGTAGATTGTACAATATAACAAACAAACTACACAAATTTTATCCATTAACCAAATATAAGTGTAAGAGTGTGGTCACTTCGTGGCTCCTTGCATCAAATTATGCTAAAGTAGAAAATTTGTTGGAGTACGCAGTTAATGTAAAATCTATTTGCTGTGTGTCTTTTCGTGCACAAAATTAATTAATTATTGATCAATGAATGATTAATTTATGAATTAATGTTTATATAGAGGTATATACTTAAACATTCATAATGTATATTTACTTAGTTTGCGTAATTTTGACTCTTTATCCGAAATCTATATTTGTTAATGTTATTTAATTTTTTTCACATTCGCTGTCTAATTGTGTAAGCTTCCGCATTATACTTTTTCCATTTGAGAGACGGGGACCGAGTTCTAAAGCACGGGGTTTTGCCTAGTTTGAACTCCTGTCTCCCATCATCTGGTAGTTGTTACAACCTGTTTGTTTACCTAAGTTTGAAATGGGAGAAATAAATGAAATTTTTATTTTTATTATTATTATCATGTGATTCTAAAGAGTAGTCAGTAGATGGCGTTGTAGGTACTTGGTAAACAACTGTAGCTATCAAGGGAATTAATAATTCCATTAATTAATTCATTCATTTAGCATTTGTAGTATCCATAATATTTGAATAATATGTAGATAGAATAAACTTTAGTCGATGGTCAGTTTATGCAATAAATATAAAATAAACAAATATTTATAAAAGAAGGATCCAACCACTTCATTTGTTATTTTTCCCACATTATTTATAAATTTTATAAAAAATTGTTCAACTATGATCTGTGAAAGCCAAATACCAGTGCGTCGCGCGTCGCGTCTCGTCTGAATAATCAAAAACAATGGTGCACTATCAGAGGGCTACCATGGAAGCTATTGTGGCTGTTCACTAGGCGTGGCGGCCAGCCGAGCACAAAATCGCCTCTGTCGGGATCGGATCGCGGCCCATAATCCGACCCATGGAGCAAATATAAAGATCCGACCTTATTCGACGATGATCGTCAGGTTCAGTAGAATTGGGATATTTATTCGAGTCGTGTGGTGTAGCGGCTCACTAAAATAATACTACCAAAGTTTCTCTTTCCTTGGGTGTCGTAAAAGGTGAGTAATGGACTAAAGACTGCACATACATCCAACAGCACAGATCGGCGATGGGTTCGCCACCTATCACGCTGAGCACATGTGCAGTTGTAATTTGGTGAAACGTGGACTATGGCAGTGGACTGCTTTTGGAGGCCTTATTGCTTAGTCTCTGACTAACTCTTTGGGAATCAGAGGGCTACCATAAAAACCATTGTTGGTGCACTGGGCGTGGCGGCCAGCCGAGCACAAAATCGCTGTTGACGGGATCGGATCGTGATCCACAGTCCGAACCATGGATCAAATATAAAGATCCGACCTTTTCCCACGATGATCGTGGGGTTTGGTAGAACTGGGATATTTATTAGAGTCGTGTGGTGTAGCGGCTCACTAAAATAATACTAGCAATGCCTCTCTTTTCTTGGGTGTCGTAAAAGGTGAGTATGGACCAAAGACTGCACATACATCCAACAGCATAGATCGGCGATGGGTTCACCACCTATCACGCTGAGCACATGTGCAGTTGTAATTTGGTGAAACGTGGACTATGGCAGTGGACTGCTTCTGCTGTCCTCATTGCTTAGTCTCTGACTAACTCTTTGGGAATAGAGGGCTACCATGGAAACCATTGTGGGTGTGCACCAGGCGTGCCGGTCAGCCGAGCACAAAATCGCTTCTGTCGGGATCGGATCGCGGTCCATAATGCGAACCATGGAACAAATATAAAGATCCGACCTTATTCGACGATGATCGTGGGGTTTAGTAGAAATGAGACATTTATTCGAGCCTCGTGGTATAGCTTCTAATTAAAAGTACGCTACCTTTACTATTCAGGACGTCTTTTAGCTGTAGAGAACAATGGACGAAACTGCACAGCTTTACCTAGAAGTAACGACATTTACAAATAATATATTGTGTTGTTATCGTAATCGCGTCGTTAGTAGCATTCGCAATTTTCTCAAATTTAGAAGAATTTTCAGAGCTTAGTATGCCAGCATCGAATAAATACCAATGCATTCGCTCCCAGCTCTAACTGCCACTTACGTTAGTTTACAGGATGTTATCGTTTATCGAGGCTAGTCAAGTATTCCGTAGTAGTGCACTTCGAAAAGTGAATAACTTTAGAATTGAATAACCATTTATTTTCTCATCACAAAGTGGCACACATAATTGTGATCTACTTAAGCCTAAATCAAACTTTAAGAATAAATCTAGTTTGTGTGAGACTAGTGCTTAGACGGGTAAATGAATACCTGTACCATTTATTCATTAGGTCCCACCTCACGGTAAGTTGGTACAGTTTAAATTGTGTTCGCACTAGAAGTGAGGAGTAATGCTGTATGTGATAAATGTGATTCTGTGATTTTATGTTAGAATATATTATTTTACAGGAGAAAGGAAAAGAAAAGAAATTATAATTTAGAAGTCAGGAATTGTTCAGTAGAAATATAGGAACGATATTTGAGTAAATTTATTATTAATATTTTACATCTGGATTTGTGTTGATGTTTACTATACTTTCTTTCATACATAATATAACCTAAATCGAACGAAAACAGATACAGAAATGTGCTTCTTTAATGACGAATCTCGTATCGTGTAATTATTAATTTGTTAGCCTTTGTGCTGTTCAACACAGAGAAACAATTACTTTATTATGATATTGTGTAGTAGTTTAATAAGAATTATTTGTAAAGTAGGTATATTATTTTTCATACATTGTCTGTGTTGAAAACCATCTTCTGGTTTTCTTAAAAAATCTTCGCGGGTCTCGAGTTTTCCAGAAAAGTCTGATTATGGAAAACTTCGACGCGGAAATACGCTACGAGCTACAATAATGATTCTGAGAAAAACCTAACAGTTCTCGTGATTTAATCTTTTATTACCACCACGGTATCGTAGGCGTTACATTAGTCGTAAAAGGTTGCGATGTTTTCCATCAGATGGATTATACCATGTTCCCCTGTCTATTTATAAAAAAAAACATAATTTTATTCAAATACAAAATTTTTAGGTTTAAAATAAAGTGCCAATTTAATGTAAAAAATGAGAAAAAGGAGTTCTATAAATTGTACGTTACTTTTCGAGAAATTTGCTCGGGTATCTGGTCAAACAGTTATAAATCACCCTCAATACCTCTTTAAAAAAAATAATATTTGAAAAGCTGACCATTAGAGATAGGTAAAGGATACACCTTTAATTATATACATGTTTAAAGTCAAAGGTATACACGTACGTAGCCACATTACATATTGATAAAGCACAGCGCTATCAGTTCTACTGAATAACTGACTTGTGTAATGATGAGTTACGATGTTAGCTGTGATGTCGAAGATCAAAATATACAGTAGGTACTATGATTATGACATAAACATTAGCTCCGCAATTTGAAAGTACACTGAGATAATTCAAGACTTACAAGATGTTGAAAATGTAAGTACATAATAGAATTAAAATAGAATATACTAGCGGCCTGTCCGCGACTTCGGCCGCGTGATCAATCCGTATCCCGTAACCAATTTAGAAAAAAAACTTCTTTTGATACTTTGTCCTGACAATTACCGCCTCTGTGGTCTAGTGGCTAAGCCACCGGTTTTAGACCCAGAGGTCGTGGTTCGATTCCCAGCGGAGGGTACATTTTTGTGTGCTCGGTTTGGTTGGTGGTAGGGCTGTTAGGTCCGCCAGGCCAGCTACCACCATCTTATCTAAGTCTGTCGCCATAACAACGATGTTTATAGCATTGTTGAGTTCCGACAGTTTGAGATAAGATAGCCAGTTCTTCAGTGGTTGAGGATTCCGGGTGAAGCGGGCTTCCACCTTCGGCCTTATCGTCACTTACCATCGGGTGAGATGAAGGCCAAGCGCTTACCCGTTGTGGAATAAAATAAAAAAACCCAACAAAAAAAGAATTACACCAAATACGTGCCGTGCACCCGTTCTGAAGTGAAGCGCGAACGCGTTATGCACACTGAAAAAAATATTCAACCTAACTACTTTGGCTACTTCAGGAATAACCCAAGTTTGACAATATTCTAATAAAGTTAACTTGATTTAACAAAAGTGATTTGTCTTTATAAGACAAAACCGCTTATGTTATTTCAAGTTGGGTTATTAGTAAATAAACCTTTGATTAGCTCTAAACATACTGAATTAGACAAACTCAAGTGGTTACAGCAGCCAACGTTTTTGTAAGCCATAACAAAAAGCAGTTCAGCAATAATTTGCTTATTCATAAATGAATATTTTGTAACAAATAGCATAATATATTTTGTAGTGCATGACAAAACTGCAGGTTAGAACATCTTGCCTAACGTTTATTTAATAATAAAAGAACTTTAGTAATATCAACTCAAACTTTCGTTTATTAATAACAAAACATTTTGTTTACATTTGTAACCGAATCGGCGCTGAACTTGACAGTTCGTGTTCGTTCATTTTTATTTACACGCCGGCAAAGACAGTCACGATGTTGCTATAAAGATTATAGTTATTGTAATATTTGTGGTGAATGTACGTAAAGTTATTAAAAGGTTTGAAAACCTCAATGGAGACTTCAGTGCCTGCATGACGAACGTCCAGACCCTTTAGATAATTATCTCCGTCTATGGGGTCTGGAAACGTACATCGCTTCTTTCAAAGGTAAGTTATTCTTTATATCCAATTCAACCAGCATGTTCACATCTGTATCAGAACCGATGACCAACGGAGTAGACGGGTTCTTGAGTGGAGGCCACGGCTCGGCAAACGTAGTGTTGGACGTCCACCGGCCAGATGGACCAATGACCTTAAAAAGGTAGCTGGCATTGTCTGGATGGCGAAAGCGGGAGATCGGGCTTTGGGGCGCCCCCTGGGGGAGGCCTGCGTCCTGCAGTGGACTGCAATAGGCTGATGATGAACCAGCATTGTGCGTCATCGATTTTTTATCAGTAAAAAACTTAGTTCCAGATATAATTTTCTTCGAATCTTCGAAGTAGTATTAAGTATTTTAATATTACAATGACAGCCATTAACATGTTAAAGGACATAATTTTTTTTACTATGGGGCTTGGTACTAAATTCCAAAGTCTTTTAACTTGACGCCAATGTATAAATACTTGAAGAATACATTGCTAACAACATATTTATGACAGTTTTATTAATTTAAAGACCTCCGTTTTTTATATAAATTAAAAAACCAACATTTGAGCCATTTTCCGTGCTGCTGAGTGTACTTTATCAGACTGAAAAGTTTCATCCGAGGATTGAAAAATCATCTTTTAGTTACCTGAGATGCAGTTAGATTATGTAAAGGCTCGATTTAAAACTCGATCCTGAATCCAGTGAGTTATCAAATCCGCATTCACTAAATTCGACTCTACACATACGTCACAAAAAGTTGCTTTTGATCGGAACGTGAGAGTCGAAGTGAAAAGCGAGTTTACGATCGAGCTTTAGTGAATCAACATGCCGGTATTTATGGTGAGCGAGTAAAGCAGTTACTAAAATGATTCTAGGTTATTTAGTAAAATAATTGTATCAGGATTTTTTTTTCATAAATAAAACCGTTATCTTGGATTCGTTAGAAGTAAAGAAAATATACCTTTTACTTGTCAATGATACGTTGAAACATACAATATCCGAGAAGCTTTACATATCCCGAAACTACTGCCCATATGCAAATTTTGAATTGGATTCAAACCTAATCGCTTCGCAATGCGGTCATCCGAATCTGAAATCTGAATTTAGTGCTGATACAGAATAATATATATCAATGTTCGTAGTTTCGAAGATGAGTTTAAAATACAAGTTCTGTCTACATACTTTTTTGCCAAAAATTTAACAGTAAAATGTGATTTTAATTATTTTTAATAAATTTACAAAAAAAGGGCAATTTTCGCTACAAACAATGTTAAATTTCAAACTTAAGCTTTTAAAAAAATGAAAACACTACACTTAAAATTAATAACGAGTGTTACCACCCCTGGCCCTGATGACCGCCTGCATGCGATCTGGCATGATTTGGATGATGTTTTTTATGTCTACTTGAGGAATTTCTTTCCAGGCGGCCACCAGCGCGGTTTTCATGTTATGGAGCGTTTGTGGAGGGTTAGGTACCTTTAACTTTTCTTTTTAGCATACCCCAGACATTTTCTATAGGGTTCATGTCTGGACTTCTTAATGGCCACTGAATTTTTTGAGTTCCGACATCTAAAAGATAATCGTTAATGCAACGAGCTGTGTGAGGTCGAGCATTATCCTGCATTAGAAGACATTCTTCATGACTAATGAACCCTACGTATGGCAAAACATGTTCTTGAAGGATGTCTGAATTTAGACGACTCCTCACCACCACTAACTCTGTACGTGCCTCGGAACTGATCCCACCCTAAACCATAACGGATCCTCCATGGAAGCTGACAGTTTGAGTAGAAGTGATTGGCAGAAAGCGTTCTCTATTCCTTCTCCACACACGCTGACGACCATCAGGGGCTCTTGAGTTCACTCTGCCTTTCATCAGTCCACAAAACGTTGCTCCACTGCTTCCAATTTGCGTGTTCTCTGGCAAAAGGAAGTCGAGCTACACGATGCTCTTGGAGGAGTTCTGGACCCCGAGCTGGTCTTCGGGCACGTAGATTTCGTTCCTCCATTCTTCGTCTAATTGTCCGCTCACTCACATTTGCAATTTGCAGGCGTTGTCGGATCTCGACCGCGGTAAGAAACCGATTTCGCAAAATTGCGAGGGCAATGAATCGATCGCCACGCGCCGTGCACCTTATTCCACCACTTCCCGGCCTTGTGGTATAGAGCCCGGTCTGATCGTACCTTGTCAATGCATATCTCTGATTTGTACGCGGTACATTTAAGATCTCAGCCATTTACCGTTGAGTTTTTCGTTGATTCCTAAGCAATACAGCTGAAGCGACAAGTCGCTGCTCAAGAGTTGGAGTAATGGGCATTGTGGTATGATTCTGCAAAGAAGCAAAACTACAGATTAATTCAAAAACAAAAGAAACAATATTAAATGCCAACAGATTTTTTAATTTATTTGTTTCATTCATTTTATTTTATAAGCACATACACAATCTTGACAAGTAAAACTAATGTGATAGTGTTGTTAAATTAAAAAGTTAAATTTACGAGACCATTTGAAATGACTCTGTTGAGCTCATTCAGCAGACACGAGAACAAATCTATTTGCTCAGCCATAGCGTCGAGCACACGCAGCGAGCGCACAAGCGGTGTCTTGTGTCACAGTGTTTATGAATAGTAACACTGTGCTTGTGTAGTAGGTCAGTGCGCGCGCGCGGTACTGCCAGCAGCGCCGCCGGCGCCTTGCGTACTCGTCCGGAATACTCAACTGTACCCACTCCAATACCTTCGGGTTGTGTATCTTACCCCGCATTACTTTGAGAAGGTACATGGCGAAAGTAACTTCCCTTCTTACTTTCAGCTTGTAGTACCCAACCATGCCGAGCAAAAACAGAGTAGGATATAGCAAGGGATAACCTGAATATACTCCAAACAGTTTCAAGTACATGAACCTAATAAATTTATTCTGGATACGCTCTATCATAAATTTATATTTGGCTTCGTGAGGAGACCAAACCACGGAATTGCATTCTAAATGACTCCTTATAAGCGCGTCATAGAGCACATTCAGAGCCCCGATATTTGTAAAAGTATTCCCAAGACGTAATATTAATCCGAGATTTCGATATGCCTTCTCGCATACTTTCATTATGTGTTTTCTAAAATTTAAGTCGGCGGCAAAACGTACACTTAGGTCCCTGACCTCTGTAACCCTCTGTAGTGGTACTCCATTCATATGGTATTGGTGATGGTTTGGAGCGCGTGATTGGCTTTAGGACAATACTGAACATTTCGATAAATTAAACTGTAGCTCAGATAGATAGACAGATACAACGCTTTATTGCACACACAAAAATAAAGAAAACATACACAAAGAGTAAGCATTTTATTAGTTATACTCCATTATAAAGTCTTGATAATATCTTGTTGTAGAGATTCACAATCAGACTGGTCTTTAATTTTTGAAACTAATTTTAAATCATCTGCAAATAGCAATGGCTTTGAAGTACTAACTACATTCAGCAAATCATTAATCATCAGAATGAACAGTAAAGGTCCCAAATTAATTCCTTGACTGACACCAGATCTAGTAGGGTAAGGTTGAGAATAGTGCCCCTTATAGTCAATGAACTGATGTCGGTCTCGGAGACAACTTGCAAAAAACAATAATGTGTGAGGTGTGCATCCTACATACGCTAACTTACAAAGAGGGATATCTTTAATTAAAACTCACCTTTCTTTTTTGAGTCTTAACACAAAAATGCGTTTCAAGTGTCACAAAGGCTAAGTAACGAACATGTTTTTGTAACTACTCTCTTAAAATGACAAAAACGATCGTACTGATGAATGGTCACACAAAGTTATAAGATACGATGACTTATTTACTTCATATCCCATTGTTTACGCTTGGGCCATTTTCCGTGCCGCTGAGTGTATTACGCGATCTACCTATTGTCGGGAAAGAACCTGTAAAGAAAGAAAATACATGATAATGATATTAAATTTACAAAATGGTTGTGTAATACCTTATTCTCCACAGCTTAAAGACGTCCTGAATGAGTTTTGCCTACATATTCATATATAAAAGTAAAATTAATTAATTTTTAGACGATTCAAAATGCTTATTTTAAGTTTACTGAATGAAGAAATTATGATTATGATGATTATGATTATGATTTAACAGTATTAAGTTGGCTGTTGTTATTCTTTAATACATAAATAAAATAAAATAAAACAGACAAATAAGTTTTATTTGACGGCTCTAGTCTCGTGCTATATTGTCACTAATCCTAAAGCACATAGATTCCCCATCCTATTTCTAATATCTTAATTTTTATTCCTGGTACTACTTCTTTATAGAATATTTCTTTCCCTGAAATCAAAAAGGACGACTTATTGGAAACATTCATTCCCGGATCATCCCATTATTGCTCCGTCTGAGAGCTTTCAGTAAAAAGTAAAAGGGATCATAACAGAATTTATTTTATATATAGAATTTATTTTATCGGCAGTAACTCGCAGAGCGATCGGTTCAGCCGGCGGAGGCTTAGGAAATTATTTTCGAGGGTGACCATCAAACAACTCGCTTGCTACAGAAACTTTGTGTTACATAAAAGAAGTTTTATGGAGCGATAAAGACCTTTTCAAGGGTCTCTGTAGGAGCGTGCCGCGCTCACGGCGGCCGGCCTCTCGGGCCTCTGCGAATGACTTCAAAATCACACGAGTACATAAGCATAAACTACGCTAGCACTCCAGTCTGCTTTTTATTTTGTTAGCGAAGTTTTGCTACTTATAGATAGAAGCGTTGGCAGCCGATGCTAGGTTTGAATACGAGAAGTCTCGGTTCTGTCGGAATATTGACGTAAACATATTTCTAACACAATTAGCTTTATGGATAGGTTAACAGTTTACTATGAATATTATTAATATGTTTATACCGCATTAAAAATATTTTCGCCGACGTAACATTATAACTTAGTAATATTTATTCGTTATGTTTTTTAACCGTGTCGCGTATCGGTGAAAGAATACTACCACCCCCTCTCTTCCCTTGGGTGTCGTAAAATGCGACTTACGGACTAAATACTGCACATACATCCAACAGCAAAGAGCGCTAATTGGCTCACCACCTGTCAAGCTGAGCAATTGTGCAGTCGCTATTTGGTGAAATGTGGACCATAGTCCATAGCAGAGGAATGCTTTTGCTGTCCTCATTGCCTAGTCTCCGACTAACCCTTCGATATGTATATTTTTAAAAATATCTTCGAACTTAAAAAAAAATACAACAACAAAAACTAAAAATATAAAACTTATACTAGGTCATGCGGCACCGGCAGCGGGGATTGACCTAAGCTATCGGTGGTTAAGGCTGCCGAGTGAGGAACCGTTATAATTATTATTATTATTCAGCCCGGCTTGTCTCACTGCTGGGCAAAGGCCTACCTCCTTGCACTATTCACGGTTTAGGGTTACAACCCTTCAAGTTACAACTTGCCTGTCCTTTCGATAGTAGTCCACCTCCAGAAGCCAGTCAGTCCCCTCTCCATCTCCTTAATAATAAATAATAATAAAACTTTCCTACAATCACACCAATTATCTAGCTCAAGAGAAGCTTCGAAGAAACTCGTTAAATGGTTACTAGACAACGAATAAACATACTTAAAATACTTAAAAAAATACTTATTATACATAGAAAACACCCAGACCCGAGACAATTTAGAATAACAATAATTTCTAAATTGACCCGACAGGGGATCGAACCCGGGACCTCAGAGATGGCGACACCATGAAAACCGATGTACAAACCACTCGACCAAGAAGGTCGTCAATTTTAATTATTCACATGTATGTATCACATTGATCGCCGTCATCTCTGTGGCAGCCTTTGATCTCTGCGGGCTTGATAGCATTGTACGGCAGTGTCAATGAGGGCTATCAGTCACGTTTTGTGTCACCACGCGGCGCCATTGGCGTATCGGGTATTCAGTGTCTATCAAACTCAATACGATTGTTTATAGGATAACTATAGCTTATGCCCGCGGCTTTGTCGCCGTCAATGTGGATTTCATCAACCTACTGTAGGATTAGTTTAAAAACTATAAAAAGCCTACATATATCTATCTCTCTTATCTATCTATCTACTAAAATTCATAAAAGTGGCAGCTTTTCTCAGAGAAAATAAGATCGGATAATAGTTAGCCATTTACTTTTTTTACATAGTGCTATTGTTATATTTATTTTATTTATTGTAACAGAACAGAATAGAGTTGTTATAAACGTAATTAAAAAAGGCTACAGTAGCGATCCAGATAACTAGAAACCTGTATACAAAACATAATTAGTATCTAAGCAGTTTATGTACAGTCACGAGCAAAAATATGTAAACAGTTATAAATCTTAATACAACGGAATAAGAGCCAAAGTGTATACATATTGGTGCTCGTGACTGTACTATATCGAACGTATAGATAATAGTACATTATGATACTAGTGGGCTAAGTTGGTCATTACAATCGAGGCGGGTTATGACGCAGGTTATGGAGCCGAGGATTGTAATTACCAATTCACACGCGTTTCATACGACCGACGTTTTTCAACACACTTGTAAGGAAAACAAATTTTCTGAAAATGATTGCGTCGTTTTTTGTTGTTTTTCTAGTGTATAAATATTTGGTATGCCAAAATATATTTCTCTTTGAACTTAGATGGTAATAGGCTCTCAATAACATTTTGTGCTTCACTTAATATTTCCGGCGGTGTAATTTTTCTTTTTTTTATAATAGAAGGAGGCAAACGATCAGGCGGGTCACCTGATGGAGAGTAATCTCCGCCGCCCATGGACACCTGCAACACCAGAGGAATCGCAGATGCGTTGCCGGCCTTTAAAGAAGGAATAGGTTTTAGGAAGAAATAGAAATTAATAGGGGTGGGGGGGGGGGGGAGAAGGGCCTCCGGCACCCTAACTGGTCGGACGAAACACAACAGCACCAAGTGCTGTTATTTAAAGCGGCGATGGGCTCATCAAAATAATACTACCAACCACTCTTTTTCCTTTGGTGTCGTAAAAGGCGACCAAAGGACTAAAGACTGCATATACATTCGAAACACAACAGCACCAAGTGCTGTTATTTAAAGCGGCGATGGGCTCATCAAAATAATACTACCAACCACTCTTTTTCCTTTGGTGTCGTAAAAGGCGACCAAAGGACTAAAGACTGCATATACATTCAACAGCATAGAGCGGCGATGGGCTCATCAAAATAATACTACCAACCCCTCTCTTCCCTTGGGTCTCGTAAAAGCGACTAACGGGCTAAAGGCTTACCACCTAAGTCTCCTGTGTTGACACGATTGTTTAGGATATCTTACGATACCGGTATTGTGCCGGTGTCTTGGAAGGAAGCGAACATACAACCCATCCCTAAAAAAGGGGATCGCTCGGATCCAGCGAACTATATCGACCCATCGCTGTAACTTCGCCAAAGCTTTCGATAGAGTATGGCATCGCTCCCTTCTTTCCAAGTTGCCGGCCTTCGGTGTGCCGCCCTGTTTGTGCGCCTGGGGTTTTTTTTTTAGCAGAGGAGGCAAACAAGGCAAAGGAGCGGGTCACCTGGTGGAAAGTAATCACCACCGCCCATGGACACCCGCAAAACCAGAGAAATCGCAGACGCGTTGCCGGCTTTTAAGAAAGAAATAGGCTCGTTTCTTGAAGATCCCTAAGTCGTAACGGTCCGAAAATACCGCCGCCAAGAGCTGGTTCCACAACACTGTAGTTCGAGGCAAAAATTTATGTGAAAAACGCATAGTAGTAGACCACCATCTATCAAGGTGATGTGGATGGAATGACAGTCGATTGCGTGTACTGCGATGTAGAAAATTAGCGGCAGGGATCAAGCCGAATAATTCCTCAGAACACTCCCCATGATAATGCGGTACAATATACAGAGAGACGCAACGTCTCTCCGAAGAGCCAATGGATCGAGCCGACCTGAAATAACCACGTCGTCGACAATTCGAGCAGCTCTGCGTTGAATGCGGTCAAACGGAAGGAGTTGGTATTAGGGTGCTCCAGCCCAAAGATGGGAGCAGTATTCCATATGCGGCCTGACTTGTGCTTTATACAGTTGTAAGCGGTGGACCGGCGTGAAATACTGACCCGCTCTATTAAGCACACCCAGCTTTTTCGAAGCTAATTTAGCTTTACCTTCCAAATGACCACGAAACTGAACATCACTCGAAATATCGACGCCAAGGATTCTAATAGTCGGCTTGATATCAAGGAAAGCTCCCTCAAAGTTCAGAGGTACGACGAAAGGATGTTTTTTCGCGGTAAATGCGCAAACTTGGGTTTTGGAGGGATAAAAGTGGACTAGGTTATGACTAGGGTTGCAGTCTTTTTAGAAGAGCGGAAGATTCGTGTCCTTTGTGAGGGTAGTTCCTCTTACAAAGTCAATGCCGGAGTGCCGCAGGGTTCTGTGCTCTCACCTACTCTATTTCTTCTGCATATCAATGACATGTTGTCCTTGGGCAATATTCATTGTTATGCGGATGACAGTACGGTGCATGAGCGGCACATAGGACATCCTGCGGCAAAGCAAGCTGATATCGTAGTGAAAAGGCAAGAACTAGTTGCCAAACTGAACCTGACTCTCGATCGTGTCTCTAAGTGGGGATCTGAAAACCTGGTCGAGTTTAATGCCAGAAAAACCCAGGTTTGTGCATTCTCCTTTGAAATAACTCCCTTCCTTTGGAAAATAAAATAAAATAATAATAAAATAAAATTTCTTACTCCTCCCTCTCTTCAGAACTCTCCTTTACCCATTTCAGTGGACCTCAGCATTCTTGGCATGGACATTGGCCAGGAACTGATTCCAATATGCTACATCGAGAGTGTTATTTTAACTGCCGTAAGTTAGGTATTCTTAATATGATGAGGCGGTTTTACACTCCTGAACAGCGCTGTTTGCTGTACAAGACTCAGGTGCGATCGAATATGGAGTATTGTTCCCATCTATGGGACGGCTCCACTAAATACCTCCTTGATGCACTTGATAGACTGCAAAGGCAAGCGGTACGCATTATTGGAGATGCTTAGGTTACAGCCTCTCTTGAGGACCTCCAGCTGCGTAGAGACATTGCTTCTCTCAGTGTCGGTAGAAGACAGTTACTACGGAGAGGGTTCTGAAGAAATTTTGAGCTAATCCCGCCCTCTCCTTTTCTGTCCCGGACTACACGTGCTGGTCTTAGGAACCACCATCATACTGTACAGAATATCAGCACTCGTACCAAAAATTTGGCAAGTCGTTCCTCTGTAAGACCATTCAGCTTTGGAATTCTCTGCCGGCGCATGTGTTTCCCAGCTCCTATAATCCCGGGTCAAAGTCAAAGTCAAAGTATTTATTCAATGTAAACCTTTACAGGCACTTATTGACGTCAATACTAATAATAATAAAAAAACAGTTAACTAACTTATAGTTAAGACTTAATAACTAATCTAACGAGCTATTATAGTCTGTGCCAGACAAATGCGCATTGCTACCCCCAGTACCACTGCACGCCGAAACAGAATCGCGTCGAACCGAAATATAAGCCGTGGTCATAGAATTGTGTAATATGATTTCCAATTATCGTATTGATACTGTGGTAAGTAATATAAATTGGAGAGTTTTTGAAGTAAAATAAAGTAGCGGCTGAAATGAGTTTTGGAAAACATTAGTACCTAACCAATAAGGTTGACATTTTTAATCATTTAAATATCTTTTTTTATAAAAACTTAAGCATAAAAAAGTCAAAAATTAATAAGCATAAACTTGTGTGTTTTAAAATTGTTTCGTTTTTCGTCTTGGTACAAGCACAGAATAACTAATACTACTACCGTACAGAAGGTTCACCCTCCAACGACCCCCAAGCGAAACTGAAACCTATCTCGTGACCCGAGCGTTCATATTCCGATAAGCACAGCCGACTCGATATCGATTTGACGTCCGTCAGGAGCGCAGGGTTTACGCGCGCGCGTAGGGATTACGAGTTATGAGGAAACACCACGCCGACGCGGCACCCAAAACTCCCACACAAAATACAGAAGAAGAAGAAGGGTCTTTTAAACGGGGCGTGAAACGGCATTTATGCAGGCCGTCATGATGGGGTGCGCTTGTGACCGTAATTGTTCCACGATGAGGAGCGCTCTCATTACTTTGGACTGCATCGGCTGCTTACCATCAGGCAGGATGTAGTCACTATGACATGTCACATTAAAAAAATGCACATGTGCAGACTGTGCAGTTTTTTCTTGCTGAAACGTGGACTGTGTTGTCCATAGATTCAAATGATTGCTAATTTTATTATAAACATTAAATAAATATCTCAAAAAAGTTGTTGATTTATGTAAACGGTAATAAGTCGAGTCTTTATTCGTGATTATCCTACTAATGACTAATGACTTTTTCGTTTTTGTAGGCTCATTGTCATTTATAAGACTAAAATTAAAAAAAAAAAAATTTCCTAGTTGAAGAAATGCTATTATTTCTTCGCTCTGGTCGAGATAATATTCTTTAAACTATACCTATTACTGCGCTAGTGTGTAAAAAGCTACGTCACGATGCTGAAATCGGTGGAATAAGAGCCACTTACGAGCAAGTGTGTTAAAAAGTTAATTAACCGTGTCACGTAGCAGTGAAAGAATACTACCACCCCGTTTTTTTCTTTGTGTGTCGTAATAAACTAACGGACTAAACACTGCACATACATCCAATAGCATAGAGCGGCGATGGGCTCACCACCTGTCACGCTGAGCACATGTACGGTCGATATTTGGTGAAAAGTAGACTATGGTAGAAAATTGCTTTTGCTGTTCTATTTGCCTTGTCTCTGACTAACCCTTCGGGGATAATAGTCGTGATTATAAATGTGTGTATGTATGTATAAAGTTAATTATAAAAGATAGCACCAGATAACAAGATAAATAAGTAAAAATTAGGACGACAGTAATGTTATAAAATCGGCGAGCGGCTGCGGACGGCCGCATTAAAGTGATTGCTTGCTTAACTCACTCGAGCCGAGCTCGGTCAACCCATTGCGCCATTAATTACTGTACACAGATTAAATAATATGATTATTCAAGGTTTTGAGTAATATAAATATCATTAAAATTTTCTTTAATCTTAATAAATAACAAGCGATCCGTCCGCAACTTCGCGTCAGCTTCGAACCATCTCTGCTTACACTGCGTCTTCCGGTGCTCGGAAGTAGCTCATTCTTGGGTGACGAACGCTCCGTTCAGCCCCAACGACTGTCTTAGTCCTTATATGGACCCCCTCATTTGTGATTCAATCTTGCAAAGAAACCCAAAACATATCCCTCTCCCTATTTGGTATGTTTGATGGTCAAGATCTACTGAAATTACAGGGTGGGATGATTTATATTAGAGCGGGCCGTGTACGGTGCGTGCGCCGTCCGGGCCCGGACGGCCCGGACGGGACCGCAAAAGCAGTCCTCTACCATAGTCCACTTTTCACCAAATGGCGACTGCACTGCACATTGCTGCACACATTGCACTGCTCTATGCTGTTGGATGTATGTGCATCTTTAGTCCGTTAGTCGCCTTTTACGACACCCAAGGGAAGAGAGTGGTGGGGTGGTAGTATTCTTTCACCGCTACGCGAAACGGTTAATAATGTAAATGAATGTAGTAAATTGTTGTATGTATACAAAAGTGCATTTATCTTTATTTATTTCAATTCTATGTTTTTAATCATAAAACAACATTATAATCAACTGTAAGTTGTCCATTAATTAAAATAATAAAATAAAATAAATATCAGATCGGACTACTTACTTAAAAAAGAATTGCAGATTTATTAACAATCAAACGACGAGCAATTTATGTTTTCGTGAAAATGTTTGGACAAACTTATCATGAGTTATCCCTTTTAAATATAATATTTGCTTTTAGAGAAAACTTTTAATTGGGGAAACTTTGAAAACATATGACAGATGTTTTCACGAATTTACTGTTGGTGTACAAATGCTCCATTTATCAAAATGTTATTATCATCAAAGTTAAAAGCAAAAGTTTATTTTTATTGTACATTTATACATAAACTTAAGACTATTAAGACTATCCTCATAAGGGTCAGAGACTAGACAACGGGGACTACAAGAACAGTCTACAGCTGCCACAGTTAATGTTTCACCAAATAAGAACTGCACATGTGCTCAGCGTGATAAGCGGTGAGCCCATCGCCGCTCTGTGCTGTTGGATGTATGTGCAGTATTTAGTCCGTTACTCGCCTTTTACGACACCCAAGGGAAAGAGGTTGGTAGTATTCTATTGTTGTGCCGCCACCACACAGCAAAAACAAGAAACAATTTAAAATGAGCAAACACGTAGAAAAAAGTTATAGAAAAAGAACAAATGAGAAACGGTATTCGCTATTAAACAAGTGGCAATCGTATTCAGTAAGAGTCGCTTCAGCTACACAGTACAAGGTGAAACTTTGCGTACATTCCGAAATTCCGGTTTCCAACAATGTGAACTTACCAAGTGGCACATACGAGCCCACACGCAGATATGTTACCGAATAACAACTTTGGAATATAAATGAGCGAATGAATTAAAAGAACTTTGTACGTTTGCTCTAAAGAATATTTCCCTTTGTCAAGAAAGAGGCTGTCAAAACAACCTCCATTTACGGTTTACGGGCGCGCTTGGCGGCGACAGCCAATACTAGAGTGCTCACGGACCGTTACAAAGGACCCGGGTGATACTGACGTACTAACTTTTACCCCAGAATCGCCTAAGCTAATCAATATAAGCCCATTATCTTCGCCTAACTCCAATGATTCGTTGGCGGCAGACAACTAAGCTTTTACGACACATTATGGGTAGTAAGGACTCGGAGATTACCTATTATTAACTTTGGCTATACTTAGTTGATAAAATAACGTGTTTATGAGATGAAGATTTGTCAGGAAAATAACGTAGTACAGGAAACCATCTCTGTGGTTTATTTGACCATCGTTCTTATCGTTATCCCGTGATCATTCTCAGCGAAAATCCTACTAATATTATAAACGCGAAAGTTTGTAAGTATGATTGATGTTTGTTACTCTTTCACGTGAAAACTACTGAATGGATTTGGATGAAATTCGGCATACAGATAGTTTATAACCTGTACTAACACACAGGATACTTTTTATCCTGATATTCCCACGGGAACTGGAACCACGCGGGTGAAACCGCGAGCGGTCGCTAGTAATAACTTAATTATTTTTGTGCTAGGTTTGGTTTGTGGTACCAATTGTTTTAAGTCTACCTGGCTACCTATCACTATAACGATCGAGTTAGTAGATATAGAAAGATAATACTTTTATTGCAAAACCTTAAAAAAATGAACATTTCACGTAAAACTTAATTGTTGCAATTCAGCAATCTTATCGCTTGAAAAGGATTTAATCAAGGCAACCATACCTACCATTATTGTGTTAGATAAGGCAGTATCCCTGAAGTTGCGGTGAAGTGCGCTTTTAAGGCGAGTCCTTTCGAGCGCTTCTCTCTCGCTCTCTCGACGTACGACGGTACGGGACGGGTATAATAGTGAAGCGGCGCAAATAGCCGCGTTTAGTAGGTTTGTATAGGTGTTTTGCCGATATAGACTTTATAGGATTTAATGAATTAGCAGGTTCTCTGTAGTACTTTAAAAGAAATATTTACATGTGAAAATAATGTCAAAAATTTAAAAAAAAATGTAAGAAATCATCCGTTTTAGACTTTAATTTGGCCTGTTTTCGGGATTTTTTTAAATCTAGCAAAGTACTAGATGTACTGTATCGTGTAACAAATTAGCACATTTTTAGGCAATATCCTTTAGTGTATTATATATATTTTTATAAGAGCGTCATTTAATAGTAAATACATAAACCATTTGATCTAGCAAAACAGTTTGCTCGCATTTACCGGTGACTCGCCTTAAGTTCGACCTTATTGTCACTTACTATCATGTATTGTGTGACTACATGATGCTTACTTGTACCAATGAACCAACTAGTAATAAAAAAATACTTAAGACGAAACAGTCGTTTTACTTAAAGCTTCTCTCGGTCAGTGTATATTATCTGTCCCGGTGCCCACATTTTAGTCAAATGAGATAAAATCGGAGCGCTGCACTGCAGCGAAATTATATTTTACGGTTACCAATAAGGTTACGATCAAGGATCAGACGTCATCTTGCCCTCTTCTAAAAAGGCCTTTTTACCGCTTGCCAATAAGGATCGAAACATGAATAAAATGGTTATTAGATCAGCCTCTTCGGAAATATCTGTATCATTAGCCGACTAGCTATTTTCAGTTAAGTCATACCCGGCTTGCCCGGCCGCTGGTTGTCAAAGGCCCGGATTGCGCCGCCTGACGTCCGGGTCAAATATTTGCTGAACAACAAAGAAGTTGCTTATATCGAGAGAGCCATTAATCACCCTATTATTGTATAGGGTGGCTCAAAGCTCAATATTATATTGCTTTTCGATCTCGACTCCGTTACGATCAGCCGTCGTAATAACTTGCCTAACAGTTAAATGAAAATCGATAGCCGTGAACTTCCGAAGCACTTCGTTTTAGAGCAGCTTAGTTAGGTACCAAAAATACAAATTTTCTGGGGAAATTTGCATATCTAGGTAAATATCTTCGTCTTTTGGCAAAGGTAATGACCTTTGCCAGAAGACGAAGAGGTAATGTTGCCACCATTTTTGGGACCGTACCAATGTCCCCACAGTTGGAGGACAACTTTCACTGAAAACACTAGAGAAGAGTAGATTCTAGAAAAATCTACTAATGTTTTGAAAATGATAAGTAATATAATTTAAGTTTTAAATCTACTAGATTTATGCGTTAACCTACCATGTGTTGCCTCTGTAAACGAAGTAAGTGGTCATGCATTAGCCAAAAGGAGTGTAGAAAACACTACGCTAACAGAACAATATCATACTGCACCCATAAAGAATAATAAAAGTAATAGGTAAAACCGGTCAGTATTTTATTATTAGAAAAGGACATAACTCCATTAATCAACAGTGACAATGAAATAATTTATTCACTATCATAGCAGTATTATTGTATAAAGACCTACTTAGTGCCAGTGTTAAAAATGTAAGCGGTGCTTCCCTTTAAATAGCGTTTAAGAGTACAACGTTTTAATCACTGCTTTTAAGGCTTAATTGATTTATTTGTATGTAATGTTTTAACTTTGTTTAACTTCTTATTATAAATAACTTTGCTAATATTACAGGTGATCCAGTGCATTTTAAGCAATATTAAAGTAAAGTAAATTTATTTTCACACCACAATCAACATAATACATATAAAACAAAAAATAAAATGGTACAATTTTCAGATTGTGGCGGGCTGACACCTGAACTTGGAAGTATCCCATAACAAACAGGTTTGACAACCCTCCACCCCAAGCAATAGTCAGTCAATATCATTAATATTACAAAAAAAAAAAAAAAATACTTACAAAGCCAACATTGGAAAAACTGGTAACATATAAGAGAGAGAAAAGAATAAAATAATATTTCGAGAATGTAGTGCAAACATTGACTTAACTTGCATCTTCATAATTTTAATTTTTATTGCAGTGGGGTCATAATTTGTTTTGTTAAACATAAATAAATAGATGACTTTTTAGTTGTTTTTCAAAAGTGCAGTTGTGCATTTCAACTGCTTTGCGTTTTATCGTTGTGATCGTCTCCTGTTATTTTTATTAGATTTTAAATTAAGCTTTTAAGCTCAATGAAATCCGTGATACATGTGCTTTATTATTTGACACAGAATTTAAACGAATCGTGATTTTGGTTTGTGCTTAAAAACTGAACCGAAAACACTACGCTATTATTTTCTATCCACCCACAGCCGATTAATACTAGACTAGAGAAAAATATTTTTTTGGATTTCTGCGTAATTGTCAAGAGATTTAGGTGAAACTTTTGGCGAGGTGGTACGCTCTGGTGCATAATAGATAAATTTACGGTCGATGCGGCTACTTTAGACAGGCAAGTTTCAGCACGAATCTAAATGAAGATCAGTATGTCGATTCTCTAAAGCTCAAATTCGCCTCTCACTTGACCCTCACGTTCTGATCAAGAGGGATCTTTGTGATGTTTGTGTAAAATCGAATTTAAAGAATGCGGATTTTATAACTCACTGCGGACTCAAGATCAAGCCTTTACAGAATCGCATCTCAGGACAATGAGATAATAAAATATTCAAATAATAATAGGTGGTAGGATTCTGCCCAGAACTCTACTGGATGGCGACCACCCTAACACTTGTTTTTGCTTTCGAATTAAAGGGTATTTGATCTGAGGCTACAGGATCGGCAGCGCGTGAGGTCCTCGATGGCACGCGCGTCCATGAGCTGTGGTGTGGCCGCATTTCGTCAGGCAAGTAGTATGCTCGATTGATGACGACCGATATAAATAAATATTTATAAGTAATTTAAGATTTACTAATAAATGGCTGGCGTTTATCTCTAGAACTACCTGAATTAATCTAGGTAAGCTTAGCTCATAGAATAATAACTAAAGCATAGGAGTCCAAATGAGACTCGTATAGTTGTCCTATTTTTTCAAATGGGCCATAAACATTAAAAGAAAAGAGACAAAATAAGTTGCCATAAACGTCAAATGTCTAGCGAAAAAAAAACCGGTCACCATTAAGACACAAAATTTTAAAGCGACCCATACAAATGTAATTCGAATGGTGACCAAACGGAGTGCCCACTTAAATATTATAGCACTCCTTCTAAGCTTTAGTTATTATTTTGAGGCTTAGCTACAAAAATCAAACGATCCTATTGGTGGATATAAAATACCTGTGCGCAGATTAGCACATCTCTGACAAAATGGCAATCCAAAGAGGTACTGGCGATCGTACTCTTGAGCCTGGAGGACGTCTTATACCTGTTAATAACTAAAGTTTTATAATTTTAATTTAGTTAAGGTTGTGTTTACCTTCAGTTATTATATTATATTACATACATGTAAATAAAAAAAAAAACTATTCTACAATCACACCAATTATCTAGCCCAAGAGAAGCTTCGAAGAAACTCGTTAAATGGTTACTAGACAACGGACAAACTTACTTAAAATACTTAAATACATACTTATTATACATAGAAAACACCCATACAAGAGACAATTTGGAAAAACAATAGTTTCTAAATTGACCCAACCGGGGATCGAACCCGGGACCTCAGAGATGGCGACACCATGAAAACCGGTGTACAAACCACTTGACCAAGGAGAACGTCTGTAAATAACTAATATTAATACAGATATTAAAAAAGAACGAATCTTAAAAGTTTTACCGAAAATATAAGTAATACGTCGAAGTTTGCATAGAAAACTGACTATGAATGGCAAAGACAAAATAAGCACAAGTCACTTTTTAAGCACAACTTAAGCACAAACCGGCGACAAAAGACGGCCAAGTAGGTAATTGGTTATTAGACACAATAAAAATTTTGCTCGATTATTCCAACGGAGTAATCCTCAAAGAGCGATTTGCAAAGTTCCACAATCGTAACAATAGGCACATTTCTCTTTTGGAAAGTTCGAAACAGCGCCAAAGGGGCATTAGCGCCTTTTTTCATAAAATCTTGAAATGGAAGTAGGGTAAAACCACCAAAGTGTACGTATTTCTACTAATTGACAATATTAAATCGCTTAGTAACAACACTTGCCTGTCAGTACCAGTGACTACTTAGCCCATGTTCAATTGGCTAATTGACAGTTTTCTAAAAAGTATTTAAAAAAATCGAAAAAGCTTTATTTAACAGAAAAAAACACATTTTTCTTATTTTTTGATTTCAAATTTCAAACACATTTATTGATTTCAAATTTCGTGCGAAAACGGTTGGCCACTACATTTTGCTCTGTGACGTCACATTTCAATAAATATAGAAACTTACCTTGAAACCTGACAGATAGTTTTTGTATATTTTGTGAAATGTGACGTCACATGAAGCTCAATCATGGCCGCCCGTGTTTCGGGTCTTGTAATCCACAGATAAAAAAAATCGCAAATTTATTTTGTAAAAATAAAACATTTACAAATTATCTTAATAAAAAAACTATTGGATAATTATCGTTAAATAATAACCTACCATTTCCTTCATATTTCATATTTTATTGTTACAACTGGCAAATAGCCAATTGTGCATATGCAAGAAATGAACGAGGTTGCATGTCATAATCAACCTATAAACTCGTCACAGCTGGGCACAACCCTTCCCACATGGACAACACCATATTGGTTGTGGGGGCCATAACTCTCCTCGCTGGCCCAAAGCACGTTGGTAGGTTTTAACGACAGTCCTCTTACGACAACAACCGAGACCAACGGCTTTCAAACGAGGCGTGAAGAGGTAACATGACGACCTCCTTGGTCGAGTGGTTTGTACACCGGTTTTCATGGTGTCGCCATCTCTGAGGTCCCGGGTTCGATCCCCGGTCGGGTACAATTTAGAAAAAAACTGTTTTTCTAAATTGATTTCGGGTCTGGGTGTTTTTTCTATGTTTATGTATATTTATCCGTTATCTTACCATATAAACGAGTTTCACAAGAATACTCATCTTGGTCTAGATAATTGGTGTGAGCGTAAACAAAATTTATTTATTTATTATTATTTATTTATTTATTTAACTTGTGGGCCGGCAGGGTGAGCGTGACTGATGCTACGTCTCTGGCGCTGCACCAGTGGTCTTCGCGCCTGAACTCCTCTTCCATTTAACATCAGGTGAAGTGGAGATATTTGCCGTGCTTCCTGTTAAAAAAATGGAGGTGTGTTTACTAATAGTTCCAATCATATCGTCCTCTTTGGTAGGTCGCACCCTTTGGTGGCTCTACCCCATTTTGAAAGAGTTTCGGCTGGGGAGTTATACTATCGCCGGTGATTTATCCGCTGAAACATTGGAGAGCACTTGTTGCTGTAAATTAATTAGGAAACAAGTTAACAAAAAGTGCAATAAACTTCGTTAAAGGAAGCTTAATTTCCGTCTGGGCCCGAAGAGCTGACATTAATCAAGTGAAATAGCTTTCGACTGCCGCGAATTTCATTATAGATGCTGAGCAGTCAAGATTTAAAATTATTATGAAGTGAACGACTGAATCTATTTAGTTACAAAAAGTTTAATTAAAGTATTTACCTAACTTTTTCCTCTATTACGAGTACAATGAGCACTTTAAACTGATATATTTGAGTTTTGTCTATTTACAGATTGTTTATTGTTTGTAATAAAACTTTGTCATTTTTAGTTACCCTTAGTGGAGCAATGTTTAAGCTTTTTTGGATCTAAATGTTTAAAAACATGGGAGCTTTTCTTTAGGGTTTTTTTATAGCATCTGGCAATGAAATTGTTATGTTATATGCTAACATTTTTTGGTTTACAATTATGAATTCTGAGGCTACAACGACAAGACCGTGGCTCTTTAATTCAAAGATAGGATAACTATAAATTTATTACGTTATACACAGTAGGAGTTTCAATATATCGCTTTAACATAATTCCGCGATAAAACCCAACACACAAAATATAACTATAGACTCTATACTGATTTCTTATTATATAATTCGTCCAAGTTAACTTAGAAACACCGTCATACTTTGTTTTTTACAAAATATCTACAAATTATGACAAAAACCATCCTCAGCTATCTCGTCCATTGCCTAGTTTGGAAGAAGAAAGCGGAGCCACAAACACGTGAAAACGGTGACGTTATTTTATGTGTAATATAATAATAATTCATTTATTCAAGTGTCTATGGCTCCAATTTGATCAAACTTATTAAAAGCGATTTGGTTGTTTTTAGCCCACTCAGTCGCTGGGGCTTTATGCTGAGGCTTAGAGCAAAGTGCTGAGGGGATATTCTGTTTTCGAGTAGAAGTATACCTAATTGCTCTTTTATGTTTAAAATACCTTGTAGTCGTTTTTATCATTTCGTCATTCACATTATAAAGTAGCACGCTGGCTATAAAACGTGAAATAAGAGTACATGTTGGATCGGCGGAAGCACCAAGACAGATTATTTCCTTGACTCCCCTCACCATAAGAAAGTAGTGAATAATGATGGAGTATCTCTTCCTACTGTTTTCGGTATGTATTTCTTTAAATTAAAAATGTTGTAAGTACCTACTTTTAACTACTAAGTTGCTAAGTTGTCTAATTATTATTTATTTATTGCATTTTAACCGCCTCTATACTCACATTTTAGACTACCTGTCTCAGACCCAGGGTCCCGGGATTCGATCCCAGATTTATTGGTGGGGGGGGTTTGTTTTCCCGTGCTTCGGAAGGTACATTAAGCCGTTGGTCCCGGTTGTTGTCGTAAGATGGCAGTCGTTAAAACCCACCAACCCGCATTGGGCCAGCGTAGTGGATTTATTTTATTTTAGTTTATTATTTTTATTTTGCTTTATTCGGAAAACAATCAGTGACAAATTAACAATTATGATAAACTAACTTATCACTATGCACCATTAACATGATTACACATGTTTAGCTAAAAAACACACTATCAACACTTAAGAAAGAATATTAAAAAAATAAAAAAGACGTAAGAAAAAAAAATAACAAACAGATTAATTGAATATGATGACTAAACAGTTAGAGAACCATTAAACCAGGATTTAGCCTTTTATTTTTAATGTCTCTTTGAATATATGAGCCTTTGAATTAAATAAATCAAGTTTACGTTTATGGCCTAATATCCCCACGTGCTATTGTCCACGTGGGAGGCCTGTGCCCAGCAGTAGGACGTTTATAGGCTGATGATGAGGGCTTGTCGTAAGTTGCTGCCGGGCCCGGACGCCGCAATTGCTACCTACCACTATCTCATCTAAGTATGTCACCTCACCTTAACATCAATGTTACTAGCAATTCCGACACTTTAGAGATAAGATAGTCAGGAAGATAGTTATTGTTGAGGAATCCAAGTAAAGTGCGCTTCCCCCATCGGCGTTAGGTATCATCACTAAACATCAGGAGATATGAATCTCCTCTTCGGTGGTTTTTTCTCTTAAAAAGCTTCCAGTATGTAGGTAGCTAGGTAGGCTTATTCCTATATAAAGCTATACAAACGTATAGTAGATTAGCTTTGTTTTGGAATTTCTTACAGGTAATGCTAAACTAATAATAAAAATCTTATTTTAGTTGATGCTTAATTAAGAAAACTACTTATTCCACTTTAACATATAGTTATGTTACCTCCTCCTTTTTTTGAAAGTCGGTTAAAATAAAAGCTTCCCGACATTCCATCACACTACTTAGCGGTGGGGGACCGCGGGGGACTATGGAGACTTCCGGCCGCCACCGCAATTTGTGTCAGCTTAAGCCAATTTCATTGAAGAAGTTCCTCGTAATAGAATATAACATGCAATTCCGTCTAAAGCGAATCTTCTTAAGTAAATATGTGTACAATAGTAAACTTTCTTGATGCAATGTTATGAATGCGAAATTGCTTATTAAACTCTATAGTAGCGTAGATACTGTTTAAATATAACATTGTTTAAATATTGTTATTAATAGATAGTTTTTTAAATAAGTACCTTTGTAAAAAAAATTTGCATCGGCAATTGAATGAAAACCCTCAAAAATTTATAGCGGTACTTACAAAACAACTTTACATATTTCATGTAGTTCCACTCTGCCAATGTTCGCAAAAGCGAAGGTTCTGCTGTCCCACATATCGGATTACACGTAGAGGGGGGTCTTTCCGGGGTGGTGGCACTAAATCGATTAACGATCTCGAATATTGGCGGAATGAATGCAGTCTTGTTTATGAGTCATGAATCTCAACAAATTACTGTACACGAGTCTCTTAAAGTTAAAGGTTGTGTTTACTGCGCGCGGGGCCGTTACGGACCCAGGGTTGTGGCATGAATAATTTGATGGCGTTTTTATGCTTTAATCAGAGGAGTGGCGCGTATAGACGACACTTGAGAGCGTGATGTTAATGACAGTGCCTTAGAATGACACATAGCGCCAGGGTGCCCTTCGGTTTCCCTAAAATTTTTAGTTCTATTTCATATGTCCGAACTATGTTGGCCTCAACATTTAAGGAACAATAATTGTCTAGTCTAACAGTTGTTTTCGCACTATTATAGTTTTGCCTAAAAATTTAAAACCCTAATTTTAGAATCCCTAATATTAGATGCACTAAAATGTATCGGCATAACTTTCTATTACGAAGATTACGCTGTAGTGTTGAAAGCCCTAATTTATTACTATAATTAAGTAAGTTCAAACTTTAATATATTTTTTTATTAGACAACAGAAATACTAGCTGCCCTACTCCTGTAGGGGTTCCCTCTATCTGGCAGAATTTTGTTATTCCTAATTTTATTTGGCATAACACACTTGGCATAATTTTCTTTAAACGAATATGTTCAATGCATAAAATCAATCAGTTTAATAATTATTTGGTCAAATGTTTATGTGTCCGAATTCCCAATGCCATACTTTTAAGATGGCAGATTTTCACTAGGCATAATTTAATTTAGCAAAATTTCATTACGCATAATTTCGTTTAGCGTAACATTTATTTACTGCGACGATTACTCGGTATAATTTCACTTGGCATACTACGATGATGGCAGTTTTCCATTTGGAATAATTTCATTAGGCATACTATTTCTAATGAATTTTATGGGTGCGTATCATTTCATATATTGACATATGAACTAATTTCAAAGGACATAACGTTCATTGGATATAATTTTTACTTGTTCGAAATACACTTCCTATAACAACATTACGTATATTATTCATTTGATATAATAATCATATTCTATAACTTCATTTGATATAATTTTTGCTTATAAATAAAAATAGCATTTTAACCCTAAATTGATTTCAAATATTATCTTAAAAAGTTAATACGTTGTGTTTTCGTTAAGGTTGTGGTAAAAAGTCAGTGACAGAAGTGAATCGCGGCAAAACCGACTTCACGTAGACTTGTCTGCCCTACGCTAGAGTGTTATTTAAGCCCGCGTAGGCGCGGAGGGGCGAGGCGGCATCTAAAGCCATCTGCGACGATAAGCTCGCGTGGGACCGCCGGAGTCCCGCAGCGCCGGATCCGTGACAGAAACCATGCCTGTTGCATGCCTGCCTGCTGCATGCCTGCCTGCCTGCATGCTGCATGCCTGCTTGCATGCTGCATTCCTGCTTGCATGCTGCTTGCTTGCTTTCATGCTGCTTGCATGCGGCTTGCTTGCTGCTTATTATAGATATTACATTTAAGCATAAAGATGATTCTAAATATAAACTTTCTGCGATATGATAGTTCTGCCCAATGATATTATAAATAATATCATGGGTTCTGCCTCTTAATTATTATGGATATTAAATATATGCCTAAAGATGATTCTGACCTATAAAATTATGGGTTTTGAATGTATGATTAATGAGTGTGTGCCAAATGATTTTCTGTCAAATGAAGTTTATGCTGTCTGCTGTTGTGCATAATAAAATTATGACATAAAAAGTTTTGGGATAAAAGTTAGACCCGTGTTGGCTACACGGACTAGATGTCGCTTTCCGCGAGTTTTACTAAAACATACTCGTAGAATCACGGGAGTGCGGAGGTGTAACTATGGCTGTGATTGGATATTCTAAAGTTGAACTAGTGACACGTGACACATCATGGTTATGTGGTCTGTGGTTGGCTAAGACCACACCTACTAAGGATTCGAAACGCTAGGATTTAATATTACGCAAAATAATCTATAATAAATATTGTAATCGATGCAAGAGATTATTTGAGTAATAATAATTTGAATTTAGCAATTTTAAACGCGTCCTAAATGTAGACGTTGTACGCGTTTATTTTGCGTAATATTCATTGCAGGGTCAACAATCACATGGATGCTAGATGCTAAGTAAAATTAAAACGAATAGAAAATACGTATAAAATGTGTTAAGATTTAGATGCTGCAAATTATATAGTGAACAATTCTTTAAACATTAAGGTATTAATTATTAACCCTAGTTTTCTCAAAATAAATACGCAAACGGTTAGATCAGTTATCAATACACAATCATACTTCCACATAAATAATACAAACTTTCAAATAAATTCAGCTAAGCACTAAAATGTGAACAACATATAACTCGTACAATGAGGGATAATCTCTTATCGCTCCATGGCTGTTTTTGATAACATGAGACGTATTATAAGCCAAATTCTTACTACTGATCCTTAGAGTGATCCCTAAGTAGACAAAGTGTAGTGTAATCCTTCGCAATTTCAGCCATCTCTCACTTGCCATCTCTGGAATAGAGATTGATAACAAGTTCAGAATAAACAAACTGACAGACCGGATAGGCTCTCAAATAAAATAAAGTTTCCACGGAACTTAGAAGACACAAGGTCGAGTAAAGTAAATTTTTATGTAATATGGGATTACTACATGTAAATAAGGGGCTTCTTGCCATTTTGTGTCACTAAAATGACCACATTATGAGACAAAAACAAGTTTTGAAATCAGCGTATCACGATAGTTAGTTTGATTGCATTAGCCAATGACGACTATGTAGTCGTAGTATTCCCTCTATGCCTATGCCTAGTAGAGTCATAATATTATGTATCTATAATATTGTTTTATTATAGATCTATGACTGTAATAGGCATAGTACAGTCAGAATCAAAAGTAGCTTAGCATTATGAAATTTTCAAATGATTGTTACGGTTGAAATGACCAGAATTGTCTGACATAGCTGTTGAGTCAAAAGTACATGACCGTCACTATGGAACACAAAAAATGTCATAAAATTCTGAAATGTTAAATGATGAGTAACACGTGCCTATTACTTTTGCCACCTAGTTTTTGTTCAGTTACTTGAGAACTAAAATTTACTGTAGTTGTCTGAATTGAAAGTTATTAAACGTTATGAGGCAAGTCAATAACAATGTGTTAAATAAATAAAGGCCATTCATAATAATTTATAACAATATAATGAGAATGCAAAATATTATGACAATGCTTAAAATCAAGATCAAACCACCTACATCTAAGTATCACCACTAACTCTAGATTAAAGATTCAACTGTAACAACTAATATGTCAATATAAGCTAGTAACCGCCTCTTTGGTCTAGTGGCTAAGCCACCGGTTTCAGACCCAGTGGTCCCTGGTTCGATTCCCAGCGGAGGGTACATCTTTGTGAGCTCGGTTTGGTTGGTGGTAGGGCTGTTAAGTCCGCCAGGCTAACTACCACCATCTTATCTAAGTCTGTCGCCATAACAACGATCCAGTTCCACAATGGTTGAGGATTCCGGGTGAAGCCGGCCTTATCGTCACTTAGGTACTATCAGGTGAGATGAAGCACAAGCGCTTACTCGTTGCAGAATAATAAAAAAAGGGCTTTAAGACCCTACTTACCTACTGTTAACTCTTAGAACAGTATTACTTTAATCTTACTATTTTTTCCCACACGAATTGGTGGTAAGACCCCGTAGACAAATGATACATACAGACACCTGTATTAATCCAATGTTCTGTTAGACTATGAGTTGTGTGCAGACAACGTTCTGACGAACTAATTCAATTAGGTAAGTGAAGTTTGTTAGTGAATTAACGAGTTGTAACGAATATAATTACCGCCGACGCAAACTTAGAACATTACACCAACTAATCGGTTTAGGCTCGCTTAGAAGCTTAACGACGTCACTGTTATAACACTGATGCTTTCATAATATGAATTATTTCAACTTTAAAATACTTATTATATTAATAAATTATTTATACAACAATTTATAGTGTCGTAAAAGGCGAATAACGAAGGTATTAGGGCGGGCGAAACTGCCCAATTGTGCTGCAATGCAGCGTGGCTCTACCACTAAAGTGTCACTCTATTATCACCACCCAGGGGTCACGCGTAGGGTCCCAAGGGTAAACTAACGGACGTGAGTAACTTTAACCCGTATACATTTCAGCACTTATAATTTCTAAGCGATATTAATAAAAAAGTCTATATGAACATACTTGTCTACTTTCACAAGTATTTGCAGATACAAACATTTGTATCTGATACGAAATAAAACATTTCTTTATTAAATAAAAGCCCTTGTAGAACATTTCACATTATAGAGGTATTGAGAAAAGGTAGCAAATAATTTTATTTACAACGGTGGGCAAGCGTAGATAGGGTCCTGATATAATTTGAGATGGGACGGGGGACGGGCGCCATTGTGGTAGTACGCGAAGAGCGTGGCAAACAAATCTAGGCCACACCGAATTCGCTTCTTGATACGAATCGGGAGAATGACACAGAATTATTATGGAGCTCGAAGATTTTGCTACATTTATCTTGGAGAGCTCGGAAGTAAGCATAGATGAACAACAAGATATTTTTAAAGGTTGATTTTTTTTAATTTTGTATTGCTTTTAGAGTTTTTATTAAAATCCTGATGCATTTAGTAGTATTTGTGATAATACCGTAATAATCTTACCGCCTACCAGTTTTTCTGCCTAGTTTTAAATTCACACATTTGGTATTAAATTCACCTTTGTACAAATGGTACAATAAATTATTTGCAATCAAGATAAAATAATTAAATATAAAAATATATTCATAATTCATAGAAGTCGGTAGATACTGTCAAATCGTTATTTTCGTTCATAGTTTTGCCTGCCACAAATTCTGTCACAAAACGTAACCTCCCAAGAGAATAACCATTTTTTCCCGTTGTAAAATATGTATTAGTGTTATTTACAAGGTATATTCTAGTGTACACATTTCATATCTGTCTGGACGTTGCAGCGTAATTAAAAAACGCTACATTACACATCCAGCTCCAAACAAAAATCTATATTTTCACATTTTATCTTATTACTCGTAATTTACAACCGGTAGTAACGGCGTATAAGCTAAATCTTATTAATGTCGGGCTTCGTGTTAAATTCCCGACGATAATTACAATTTCGCCTGATTATATGAATCTTCCAAGAATTCGACTGAAATCAGACTATCGTTAGAGTAGGTAACATTTGTAGCGAAAGCTTCTTTTTAATACATTATTACATATTATTAAGAAAGGGGGGGGGGGGGGCTGCGGCCACGACACGGCCGACATACAAAACCATAGAGCGGCGAAGGGCTCACCACCTGTCGCGCTGAGCAGATGTGCAGTCTCTATTTGGTGAAAAGTGGACTATGGTAGAAGACTGCTTTTGCTCTCCTCATTGCCTAGTCTCTGACTGACTATAGTTAGTTAGTTAGATTAGTTGTTAAGTCTTAACTACAAGTTAGTTTACTGTTTTTTTTATTATTATTATTGACGTCAATAAGTGCCTGCAAAAGTTTACATTGAATAAATAATTTGACTTTGACTTTGACTTTAACCCTTCGGGGATATTAGTCGTGATTATTATGTATGTGTATTTAATTACTTACTGCCCGCCCGCGCCTTCCTTCGTCCACGCTAATACACCGTCATACTTCAGCCATTTTGTATAAAATATATTGTATAAATAATAAAAAATTGAGTGGATAGAGACACGCTGCGTTGCAGCACGCATTGGGCCGGCTCGCCCGGGGTAATACCACCCTCTCACGAATATCCGGCGTGAAATAATGGCACTTGGTGCTGTTTGTGTTTCGTCCGGCCAGTGAGAGTTCCTGAGGCCCCTTCCTCACAATTCCTATTCCTTCTTTAACCCTATTCCTTTCTTAAAGGTCGGCATCGCATCTGCGACTCCTCTGGTTTTGCTGGTGACCATGGGCATGTTCATGCAGACCGCAAACGCATTGACGCTTGTAAGATGTGGTGCTGGACAAAGATGCTCCGTATTCCTTGAACAGCATTTCGGACTAACGTCTCTATATTGCGAGAACTCAAAATCTTCTCACGGCTGTCATCCGAGTGTCTACGCAGAATTCTCGAATACTTCGGTCGCATTGCAAGAAAAGACGGTGACAACCTTGAGAAGCTCATCGTGATCGGCAAAGTAGACGGGAAAAGGACTCGAGGACGTAGCCCTATACGTTGGTCTGACCAGATCCGCACCACTCTTAACTCTTCAGTTCACAACGCCCTCCACACTGCCAGAGACAGAAACAGATGGAGAAAAACCATAAAAGAGAAAGAAATGCAGAAGGAAGGTCACGACCCTCAGCAATGAGGAACACGACGCAAGTAGGGAGGAATACTTTTATTATGAAAAATTGTAAGACCATTTACAAACTCGCTGTCTATACATAGAGATGATAATAATAGAAACACAATTGTTGCATAACACATGTGACTCATGGGACAAGTAAGTAAAGTTGTTAATAATGGTTTTTGTAATTAACAAGGCTTTCCCTAATTAAAATGAAATGTTGAATTCATGTCATTTGCAAAGTACGTATGTGTGTGAACTAATTAAAACAAATTGTTTCTCAGAAGAGTAATGTCAGTGATATTAGTGAAACATATTTCCGTAAGGTACCGTATTTCTACCAGACACCTGTCTCACGCAAACCTTAAATGTTAATTAAGATTTTAAGTAAGTGTTATCATTTATCACTAATTTATGTCCATCTTGTATTGATTTTAATCATCGTCGGTTCCCAAACGGATATGGTATTCTCAGAAGAGAAATGTCAGTGACATTAGTGAAACATATTTCCGTAAGGTACCGTATTTCTACCAGGCACCTGTCTCACGCAAACCTTAAATGTTAATTAAGATTTTAAGTTATTGTTTTCATTTAACACTAATTAATGTCCATCTTGTATTGATTTTAATCATCGTCGGTTGTCAAACGGATATGATATGCAAAACAGAGGTAGGTATAAGTTACATACATATTCGTACATATATATAGACATACTTAATCACGCCCATTTTCCGAAGAGACAACAGCCGCAGAACTACCACAGCTTTAGATGCTTAAGTTGAATGCGTGATTCAATTTCTATAGCTCCGTTAGACTACTGAAGTGAACCCATTATGCCGGTATCACACGAGGGCAGAACAGTGGGACAGAACAGTTTGTAAGGAGAGTGGCGTTTTAATTTAGGACAGTCAGTTCGCGTAGCGATGGAGCGTCCACGATAACAACGGCATCATTTGCAACAGTTACTCAAAATTGCAGTACAAATAGTTCTGGATGAGCTAATTGAAATTGTATCGAATGAACTAAATATAGTCATTTTGCCATAAACACTCTTTTTCTTTGTAAAGTCTTATGAGTTTTATAGTGTCGTCCATTGATTATTTAAGAGGTGTCATTTTAATACCAAAACAATAAGTAACAAACCACACGCACGCCACTACAAAACAAGTCTGAACTCGCGTGCGCACAATATGCCCTCGCGTTCACACGAGTCTATAGACACAAGACAGACGAGCGAAAAAGGTGGTAGGGGTAGCAAACTGCCCCAAAAAAATAGACCGGCGGCGGCGGGCTAGTAACTGTCCTGCCTTGGTTACTATCAAGACAGTTGAAGACAGTACTGTTCTGCAGTGCGATTCTCCAACACTGTTCTGCCCTCGTGTGAAACCGGAATTACAAATAAAAGCGTATCGGCTTCTGGATAGGCTAATAGGATTGAGCTAGTTCATGATCTTAAAAAAAAAGAAAAAAGGTAAATATAATAAACAAAAATAACGCAACGTCAGAATGTTCAAGACTAAAATAATCAAATAATTCAGGACTAAATATTTAAAGTTTAAAAGCGAGCTTTATCAGTTAAAAAGTATCACATTTCAAAAAAAATATATTTAAATGTTATACTTTTAATAAGTAAGTCGCTTTATTCATGTATGTTATATATGTGTATGTAATACATAAAGTAATGTCTGTCTAAAAATCGAGATTCCGTTTTAATTAGATTTTAGCTGTGACAAAGTGGAAAATTAAATTAATCTTTGCATTTCGGAATACAGAACCCCTTAATTCCTCATTTGTTATCAGCGCGCTGCACTTCCTCTTGCATAATAGACGCCAGAGCGTGCAAGACGAATGCATTCCAATTAATGTACAGGCGACAGCAGGTCAAAGTACCACAAAATGTCGAATTTGGTCAACAAATTTTGAACCTTACGCTTTGGGAATAAGGAATAATATATATAAAGAAATGTGACAGGACAGGATTTGATAAATCGTGTCGCGTAGCGGTGAAAGAATTCTACCACCCTCTCTCTTCCCTTGGGTGTCGTAAAAGGCGACTAACGTACTAAAGACTGCCTGACAGACTGACTGACCTTTGGGGATAATAGTCATGATTATATGTATGTAAGTATGTAATTGACAGACAGGATTGGGTAGGTTGCCTTGCTGGCGTTTGTACAGTTAGCGTCATAAACATTAAGTGTTCAACGATATCTCATTCATCATATTGTACTTTTACTGCATACTACTAAGTAATGTTTTATTGAGAATGTTGTGAGAGAGTATCAAGCAAAAAAAGTGTGACAGGAAGTGGTCAGGAAGCTCTGTCTGCTTGCTCATCCGGCAAACAGGCGTGATGTATGTTAGTATGCTTGTATGTATGTACATATGCACATATGTGGGTACATATGCACGGATATATATGTTGTATCTATACTATATCGGTATATGTTTTCAGCATGTATAGCGGTAAAAAATTGTGTAGATTTCAAAGTATTTAATGTCCATCATAATCTATACTATTATTTTACAGATTAAAGATTTGATTGTTTGTTTGTTTGCATTGTATAGGCTTCGAAACTACTAGACTGATTTGAAAAATTCTTTCGCCGTTGGGAAGCTACACTTTCTCCGGGTGAGATAGGCTATATGATATTTTCAAAAATTCGTCACGGGGTACGGCATCCACGCGCGGACGAAGTCGCGAGCGGTCCGCTAGTTTTTAGCCTATAAACGCCCCACTGCTGGGCAGGCCTTGCTATAGACCACAGCACATGGGGAGATTGGGCCAGACCCAATGCGGGTTGGTGGGTTTTAACGACTGCCATTTTACGGGGACAATCGAAACCAACGGCTTTATTTGTCTTCCGAAGAACGGAACAGGGTTTTAGTAGTTGTAGGTAGGTCTCCTCTCCCTCTCGCCAATTAGGGAAATGGGAATTAGAAAAGGTCCAAGTAACCTTCGGGACACCTTATAATACCGAATGACATGAAAGACTAGCCCATTAAGAAATTCAAATCTTCCCTATATAGTTACTACTAGACTAACCTTGAGTTCTTTCTCTGTTTATTGCATACTAATTTTTGGTTAAATATGGGATGTTAATGTATCTAAGAACTCGCACCTACCATATTTACAGCAATAAAGAGCTATTCTATACTTCTATTCTATTCTTCTCATCATCATCAGCCTATAAACGTCCCACTGCTGGGCACAGGCCTCCCACGTGGCCAATAGCACGTGGGGATATTGAGAGAGAGAGAGAGAGAGAGAGAGAGAGAAACATTTATTGACACACAAAACAATACGATAATAACATAATTTAAATAAAAAACAAAGGTCAATCAGGACCCCGCCTCAGCTTGTGTTGTTGCGAACGGGACGTGTCACAACAACGCTGGTATTCTGGCGGGGCCTGTCGGTGCACGGTGCACGAACAACATACAGACATACACATTTACATGACACGCGTATACATTACATAACATTAACCATACAATGTACAATAACAGACAACACTACAAGAAAAAAAAAAGAAAAACAAACATTGTCAGAATGTTCTCGGCTCCTTAGTCCTTAATCCTTTAATAACTAAAGGGTGAAAACAAAAAGTAAAAAACCACAACCGACAACTGTCAATGTCATTGTCATGTTGAGTCTCAAAACCTCAGAACATTAACGCCTTTAGCACACCGACGCCGCGAACCGCGATAGCGAAAACTTAGTGAACACGAAAATGCGGTAAACAAGCGTAATTCTAGCGGTCGTTTTCACACCTACTCGAATATCGCTTGTATAAATTTAATATTTTCAACTCATTCGAATGCAATAATAATAATTCGTCTGAGCCAAACTGATTTCTTTCCGAATCTGGAGAAGAAGAACTATTACTTCTTGTATCGACATAAGGAAAAAGACGAAGGATATGGGTTCTTGAAATTAATCAAAAAAGAAAGAAGTAATTTTTCGCCATGCTACTTCATTTTTATAAGATTTCCTATAATCTATTTGCTCTATGAGATATATATCTGGATAATCTCGAATTTCATTAATAATTTTCTCAGTTTCTGCTTCCGCCATCTTGTTTCGCGGCGATATTCTGTCCAAAAAGACAAACCACGTCGTTTCTCTCCGAGTGGCGAAACGAAAGTGGCGGTACACCGGCGTCCGTGTGAAACAAGTATCGCGAGTATCAGCGATACTATACAAATTGAGACGCAATTATAAGTAGTCACAGACGATAGAGCGAGACGCAACATACGCGATACATTTTAATGTGTGTACACAGATTACCGCAATTTCGCTACCGCGGTTCGCGGCGTCGGTGTGCTAAAGGCGTAAGCTTTAGTTATTGTTCTGAGTTTATAACAAATCTACCTAACATAATCTATCCCTATTACAATTATAAGCAGACGTATCTCTAATAAGTCTGTGAAGCAGACGAAGAATGGTATCATCAATGCAATGGTACAATCAAATCCAATGCAATGTTACAATGTAATGTTCACATTAAGTGTTGGTAAGAAAAGTGAAATATTGGGCCAAAACCCACCACGCTGGCCCAATGCGGGTTGGTGGGTTTTAACGACTGCCATCTTACGACAACAACCGGGACCAACGGCTTAACGTGCCTTCCGAAGCACGGAGGAGCTCGAGATGTTTTTTTTTAAATTTGGTCACCCCATCCAGCGACCCGGCATTGCGAAAGTTGTTTAGCGAGCAAGATGGCAAGCCGAACGCGCTAGCCGCTGCGCCATCGAGCTATTTATTAAATTCTATTCTTCTATTCCAAGTTTATGCGTCGTGGATGGTCCCTCCAAAAATATATCTAGGTACCCCCGTATAGGTCTGCAAAGAAAGATGTTAGGAGTCTGGAGATGAAATGTTCGTATACAGTTGTATACGCAGTGTTTCTCCTGCGTGAGTTCCATTAGGGGTAACTTAAAGAAACTTCGGGGTCTCAAGTGTTCACTGGCAAAGCTATTTTTCTATTTTTACCTCCCTACCCGCGAGCGTGACAAAGCAAAAGATGTTTTGACTGCAATGCAAACAAGTCACCCCTGCTGTGCAATTTATACACGCTTTCTGTAAGTCATTAATGTGTTTATGTAAGAATTTGCCTTATTTATTTGAAATGTATGTATACACATTCCGTTAAAAGTGACAAAAGATAGTGCGATAGCACAAAGGCGCAACTATTATTTAAATAGAAATTTCTTTTAGCAAACTAGCATAGAAAGGTAGGTACATATGCCTGCGCGTCAGCATATATATAATATACTAGCGGCCACTTGCGGTTTCACCCGCGTGGTTGCCGTTCCCGTAAGAATATCGAGATAAAAAGTATTCTATGTGTTAATCCAGGTTATAAACTATCTGTATGCCGAATCTCATCCAAATCCATTCAGTAGTTTTTACGTGAAAGAGTAACAAACATCCATCCATACCTACAAACTTTCACGTTTATAATATTACTAGGATATACTGTGATATAGCATAACCAAAACTTTCAAATTCCTCTAAGAGCTCAGCTGCCGTAAAACCAGACATAAAAAATGCAATTGTTAGTAACCTCTTGGAGTTACGTGATAGACAAGGGGTTAATTGATATTGATCCCTAATCCCCAAATCTTAAAGTTCAAAATTTATTGAAGGAATTTGACATTTTGTGGTAGTTTAGTGGTATTTATTTAGTGGTACCTGCTGCCGGCATCTGTACATGAAGTAATAAATGTTAGATATAAGTTTGCATGTTCATTAATAGGAAAAAGGATCATAATACCGCCGGCGGTCGCGAAACAATTGATTTTTAATTGTTTGGTTTTATGATCCTCAAGGGGTAACATATGATTTGGTAACGACACATTGTTTCGTAAATGTCGTAACTTCTATAAAACAGTTGAGTTCCTTGCGCGTTCTTCACCACAGTTGTGAAAAAAATTTTTTGAAAATTTCGAAAGCAAGAATAGAATAGAATAGAATAGAATAGTTATTTATTGTTCACTGTGTACAAATAAGTGCTTTTAAAAAAAAATTGTGAGTTTTGAGATTGATGAAAATGGTGGGCGGAGTTGTGCACTACACAATGCAGTTAGGAATAAAAAATACCTTCAGTAAAGTAGATTACCCATTTCAACAGTTAAATCATAATATTCTTTCAAAAACAATACGTATTTACTATAACAATAAAAAATTGTACAAAGTTGTTCTATTGAGCAAAGTTGTCTGTTTTGGATGCATATAGATGAGGCTAAGCGGGCGTAAGCTTTCACTATATATCCAGTAAACGTCAGGATTAATTTATATCTTGTAATTAAATTAACGTGACGTAACGTTTTGTAATTTGCTTAGATCCTGCGACGCCGAAATCAGCAATACCTTTTAACACGTCATGTTCATTATAGAGAGCCACCAGCGAGGCTTTGCGGAGTTGATCATTTATTAATTAACTACAAAGCTCCGCGTCAAATTCGGTCTGCGACAGAAGTGTTTGTTATAATTTTTTTTTGGTCTGAACAACAGGAACCGGCGACGGGGTAGACCCAGAGGTAGATGATGAGACGAGTTGGACTTCCTTATAGAGAATTGGCCTTAGATTGTTATAGGTAGGGAATAATGGAAAAGGGGATGGGAAGCATTTGCCTTACAGTCGGTCCCACAAATGATAATTAATAACATTTTATACATAAATTATAATGGGTACAAAGTAGGCTAACGAGCAGTTTTGTCACCCGATGGTAAAACAGGACGTCTAATACAAGACAAAGTAGCTAATTACTTTCTCCCAACTAGGCACTATGCACATCATTATATCGATCCGTTGCATCGCATTAACGTTATCTAAATACAACCAAAATAAACACAAACTACCTTTTGTAATATTAGTCAGAATAAACTAGCTATGCCTCCGTTCTTGTAAACTTCGTCTTTTTCAATAAGTATATAGTTTAACATCTTCAATCATGTTTCAACTCACTGTGTGTGGGTACATAAAAAAAACTAAAATGGAGGCGATCAATCTCCCTAACAAAGGGAAACTTTTCGCAGTAAAACATTCATACTCTATACCAAGGTCCCATGTCCCGGAAACCTTGAACCCGTTCTCTTTGTTGGGGACCCTTTAAGCCATTAAATTTTACTAATTACAGTATCCTTTATTTCTAAATAAGCACCTACAAAGTCATTTACCCATAGATATCGTCGAAATAACCTAACCAAAATGTTAATACAAACGCTTTTATTTAGGGTGCTTATATTAAAGGTATTTTTGTTAAGTAGCGTCCTTTTTCATGCAGAGTTAGAATCCTACAAATATTATAAAGCGTAAGTTTGTAAGTATGGATGGATGTTTCTTACTCATTCACGAAAAACTACTGAATGGATTTGGATGAAATTCGGCATACAGATAGTTTATAACCTGGATTAACACATAGGATACTTTTTATCTCGATATTCCCACGGGAACTGGAACCACGCGGGTGTAACCGCGAGCGGCCGCTAGTTCTTTAATAAAGACAGTAACTTTAGAACACAGAGGAGTAAAAAATACTATTGCTGCTGCTTAAATCCTCTTAATTTTTGTATTTTAATTTTAATTAGTTAATGAATAGCACTTAGGTTTATACAAAACAAGGACAATTACAAGTTTCCACTTTTAGGAATAATACGAGTAGTAAGAGGATGATGATGATGATAATAGTTAAAGTGATATTTTACTTGAATATGATAAAAAGCTTTTTAGACACGTATAATTCAGAATTTAAATTATAAGTCAAAACATTTTGATGACGATTGTAAGACGCAAACGATTTAGCATTAATTAACATCGTAACAATACGCGAATCACTGTTTGTTTTTCATTAATTTCTGTAACATAAAATGGTGCCGTAATTTGGGTAGCTTTATCATTTTCACGAGAAACAATTAATAGTTTCGATAACTTTAGCTGGCTCGTTCAGTTTGATAGCATTTAAGTAATTTATTTTGGGGGTGAAAGTCACTCGCGTCCGTTGGTTTACCCTTGAGACCCTACATGTGACCCCTGGGTCACAGTACAATAGAACCTGGGTGGTGCTAAATGATGACACTGTTTGAGTGGTAAAGCCACGCTGCGTTCCAGCCCGCAATGGGCCGGCGCGCCTTTATTTTTGTTCTATAAAAGAAGGAGGCAAACGAGCAGGCGGGTCAGGAAAAATGGACCACCACCACCACCACCACCTGATGGAGAGTAATCACCGCCGCATTTAGCACCACCCAGGGGTCACATGTAGGGTCTCAAGGGTAAACCTACGGACACGAGTAACGCGGTCGCCTGTAATACCTCTCACGGAATATCAGCGTGAATCAATGGCGCTGACTTTTTGGCGGGAAAGTGAAGCGTCATGTCCGAAGTTTTGTTTTATTTTCTGTAGTTTGTGTATTGTCGAATATTAATGTAAAATAATGGTAAATTATTAACTGTTAAGTGTTCGTGAACGAGCATAAGTGTTGGCGAATAAAACAAATCAGTGCAACATCACTTTTAAAATTCTCTTAACCCCTCGGGTGATTCTAGCCACGACGTGCCTACAAATGTTGATCGCTTATTTGATGATAGCCACGACGTGCCTATTGTATTTCGAGTCTGTTTTCTACTTCGGTTTGAGTTTTTAGTGCCTGCGGCTTGTATCGGTTGGCTGCACTAGCTGTCTAGTGTGAATAAACGTCAATAAAAACAGACTTACTTCGAAAAGATCTATTTTTAAAAAATAAAAATAAAAAAATAAAAAATAACTCGATGCGGAAATTGTTGTTTTTCTTTACATTTTTCTATGAAAAGTTGTAAACATTTTTATATATTATTATTACTATGTAGTAAGAGGTTACATATAAAGAAGAAAAAGATACCCTTATCGCGTTTAATTTTTAAATATAATAAAAAATGTAAAAAAAAAATATAAATAAAAAAAATATATATAATTAAATATTTGTTTAATATTTTTTAATGAAACCGCCATAATATTGAAGATAATTTTTCTAGGAATCCAACGATATACAATATGTGTGGTGTTTAAAAAAGGAAGGCCACAAAAACCACTTAACACTACTCAAGTACCTGTATCAAATTACGCCGCGTCATACCCAAATCAAAGAAGGACTTGCGCGCGCGCTGACGTCATCACGTGAGGGGTCCCCTCGGGTGATTCTAGCCACGACGTGCCTACAAATGTTGATCGCTTATTTGATGATAGCCACGACGTGCCTATTGTATTTCAAGTCTGTTTTCTACTTCGGTTTGAGTTTTTAGTGCCTGCGGCTTGTATCGGTTGGCTGCACTAGCTGTCTAGTGTGAATAAACGTCAATAAAAACAGACTTACTTCGAAAAGATCTATTTTTAAAAAATAAAAATAAAAAAATAAAAAATAACTCGATGCGGAAATTGTTGTTTTTCTTTACATTTTTCTATGAAAAGTTGTAAACATTTTTATATATTATTATTACTATGTAGTAAGAGGTTACATATAAAGAAGAAAAAGATACCCTTATCGCGTTTAATTTTTAAATATAATAAAAAATGTAAAAAAAAAATATAAATAAAAAAAATATATATAATTAAATATTTGTTTAATATTTTTTAATGAAACCGCCATAATATTGAAGATAATTTTTCTAGGAATCCAACGATATACAATATGTGTGGTGTTTAAAAAAGGAAGGCCACAAAAACCACTTAACACTACTCAAGTACCTGTATCAAATTACGCCGCGTCATACCCAAATCAAAGAAGGACTTGCGCGCGCGCTGACGTCATCACGTGAGGGGATTAAGAGGTCTGTGTGAGATCGATATCATTTATCATTAAACGTTCATTATTACTCATTATTATCTACTGCATGCAAAGAAAATATTGACCTTAATATCTTACTTGACACTGGCTGAATGTGATGACCGCACGAAGCCGAAGCACGAAGAGAAAAAAAAGCAATGGCGCTCGTTGCTGTTATCTTTTATCTGGTGGGTAAAAATGGACGCCTCTCTCTCCCTCCCCCACTGACAATTCCTACTCCTTCCTCAAAGATGCTACTCCTTCCTCATGGCCGGCAACGCATCTGCAACTCTGGTTTTGCTATGTCCTCTAGGTGTTCATGGGCGGTGGTGATTACATTCCATTAGGTGACTCGCCCGCTCGTTTACCTTCTTTTCAAATAAAATATGCTTATAACTAGATAAGTTAAGATAAAGATAAATTTATTGTACACCACAAAAAGAAAACATTTTGACAAAAAGTATAATTACTTACACATAAAGTTCACGTACAAAGGGCGGTCTTATCACTAAAAGTGATTTCTTCCAGACAACCTTTTGAAACGGGGTTAGTTGCCTCAGAATAGGAATAAAAACAGTGAATAGGTTAACAAGTTTAATCCTATTCTTTTAGTAAAGAATTTACAAAACTCAGGGGGTGGTTCACGGATCGCTCACTCTGTCCGCTTGCTAGGACTTAAAAGGGACTTAGCTTTAAACTAATCTTTCTCGTAGACTGCAGCTACCCGGAACCTGGAGCCGGCGAGGTCAGTCTGCGCGCAGGGACGAAAGCGGAGTCGTGTACGCTAGGCAGCTGATCACGCACGAGCTCTAGCAGGCGGGCAGGCAGCAGGCAGCAGGCGGCAGGCAGCAGGCAAGCAGCGCACAGGCCCAGTGGGTTTAGCCTGGTACAGGAACCCGAGATTTCGGGTTATTTTTTCGCGCAAAATTTTAATAGCACGACGTTGTAAGTAATGTCGAGAGTAGGTAGACCCCGCAGTAAAAGAGAGTTTTCTCACCGTGAATCGGCTTTTTAAATGCCGACAATTGATAAAAAAACTCGACTGTTATTTTGAATTCCCCAAATGATATCTACTAGTCATGACGCTCGAGCAGAGACAAAAACAGAGCGACTAGACCATAGAGAAAAAGAATCAATAATGGCTCGCTTACACAATCGCAAAATTATAAGCGATACATTACTTTCTTCTTTATTATGACTTTCCCTTTAATCAACCTTATTTGATTAAAGGAAAAATTACCTTTAGCACCTCCAGATCAAATTGTAAGAGACCACCTCAATCCGGCTGGAACACGCTTTCAACGTCTCACACAAGTAGCTAACGAAAGGATATTTAGAGTAAGTGAAACAAGCTCTGTTATTTGCGTCTTTGTCAGCTGTTAGATATGTACAATTCGCTAAAATAATTTTATTTGCCCAGCAGTAGGACGTTTATAGTGAGATCATAGTGAGATCATTTGATTTGATATTATATTATTTAGGATTTAGTATTTGTGTTTAGACAGAAGTGTTACACTTTGGATGGACAAGATAGATATACATTTTTTAGCCTCAAGCCTCTAGCCTCAATGACATTTGCGCCTATAACAGACGATTAAAGAGGCATCGATTTTTATGGCTATTAGACCGATGCGAGAGCGGCATGATCTACCATTAAGCCTGGCAGAAAAAGTACTACACACACCGAACATTCCAAAAACATTAATATTCGTCTGCGTATTTTAATAGCCAAGTGAGTTCAAGAGTGAACATTTCATTTTAGTATGTTAGGGCTGTGTGATAGAGACTCATTAAGAGAATACTAGTGACCCATCTTTTTCCTTGGGTGACGTACAAGGCGACTCACGGCCTAAAGACTGCACATACAATGTAATCCGACAACAAAGAGCGGCGATTTAGAGAAACGTTTAAGCAACACCCTAGACTACATCCTGCTCACCAAGCAGGTTGGTGGTCAGATACTTGCCGTTTTATTTAAAAAAAAAATAGACTATGGCATAGGACTGATTTGGCGGTCCTCATTGCCTAGTCTCTAACTAACCCTTAGGAGATAATAGTCGTGAATTGATGTACACGTATTTATGATGCATCGCTTTTGATGGCTAAATAGACCGATGCGACAGCGGCATACTCTACCATAAGCCTGGCAGAAAAAGTTTGCGGCAGCTTGCTTTTATGTCGCCTCTGTTTTTGTTATACATAAATATATCCATTGTATCTACTCATTTAGGTGAATGGGCAGTGTGAAGCACTCAGCAGTTATATCTCCATGCCATCAGATCATCCGGCCTGTATAATGCATTTCAGTAATTCGCTTGTTTTCAGATTTTAAAGCACGTTACGGCTCTGTAAATTTGCATCAGTACACTCTTTCGCCTCTGCACTGATTGCATTAATGCTATGAATAAAAATGACGGCTTTGTTATAATGTTAATGAGGAATACGAGGAACGCCTACATACGTTACTTGGTGTATTTATTAAACATTGTATGTAACGATGTGTTTGGTAATTGTAAATTTTGTTAAACTTTGTGATGAAATGTGTGGTAATAATTACCCTTCATACATACATATAATATACATAATTATAGTCACGACTATTATCCCCGAAGGATTACTCAAAGACTAGACAATGAGGACCGCAAAAGTAGTCCTGTGCCATAGTCCACTTTTCACCAAACAGCGACTGCACATGTGCGTAGCGTGACAGGCGGTGAGCCCATAGCCGCTCTAAGCTGTTGGATGTGTGTGCAGTCTTTAGTCCGTTAGTCGCCTTTTACGACACCCAAGAGAAGAGAGGGGAGCGGAGATTCTTTCACCGCTACGCGACACGGTAATAATAATAAAATGACTCTATCGTTCACTAACACATTAGAGTAATTATTACCATATTATTATCTTGTCAAGTCATCGCTATCAATTATTGGACATTGGCTCTGCCAAATAATGCGAGCTGTTGATTACCTTCTTTAACAGTTCAGTGGTGATTACCACGGAATAGATAAACTATTCTGAAAATGATTACAAACCCCGAATGGGAATTGAACCAAGAACCTCTGCAAAGGGTCGAGCTTAACCACTCGGTGACTGAGGTAATACGAACAAATAAAAACATAAGGTAAAATTTTAAACACTGTAAAAAGACGACAACCTCAGGCGGGAATCGAACCACGCACCTTCCGCATTCCGGGCGGCTGCCTTAACCACTTGGCTACCGAGGTCTGTTTTTCACCCGTCGAAATTTGTCAGTGCTTAATGCTTATGTTTTTTTAGTCAACATTGCTTCATCAAGGCAGCCGCCCGGAATGCGGAAGGTGCGTGGTTCGATTCCCGCCTGAGGTTGTCGTCTTTTTTCAGTGTTTCAAATTTTACATATGTATATTTTTAAGCGTAAATAAAACGCTAAAATATATAAAAACATTAAAATAAAAACATGTTAAAATCCGACGACCACACAGCTGTCGTTGAAAAAAGTGTAATTGCTCTGTGTACACCAAACAATATTGTCGCTCCACTCTGGCATCGTGAACTACGCAGGTCGTAAGCGAACTACCTACGTAACCGACGTGAAAAAGAGATTAAAGTGGACTGTCCAAACTAATGGACTTCTGATGGATGTAGCCACTCGTAGCATTCCATTTCCATCCGTTGCAATGGCCGGCGTTAACGATACCCCATCGATCCCCGCGTGTACGCTGTCTGCGGAGGTTTGCTAAGCCCTGTTGTCGTGCAGTCATTTTTCAATAAGCCATTGGTGACAGTTGGCCCCTTGTTTCTCACGAAGACTCTGATAACCCAGTTATTAATAAACGTTGATTAAAGTTAAACTTAGGATTAAATTGACGCTGTCTCTATGTCTTCCTTAAGGCTAGGTGTTAGTAAAAAATTAACATAACACGTTCTTAGAACTAATTTTTGAAGTAGTAAACAGTTAAATTAAAATCTGCGAAAATTATGAAATATAGCTGAGCCTTTATTTTGTAGAATATACCCGATGGAAACACGATTTGATAAAGTTGGCTCGATAGAATAAATTCACAAACTTACATATTTTTGTGTCATTTTATCTTGTTTTCTAGGTTTTATTCTCAAAATAAGTGATTTGATATTATGAGTTATTTACCAAAATGAAGTTCATAGATAACTTCAAGTATTGTAACCGATCTTTTTTTTACATCTATCAATTTTTTAAAATATAAAATGCGCCTATTCGTGCCGCATCGCTGTCATACCCGTCCTTTACCGTCGTACCGTCAAGAGAGCGAGAGAGAAGCGCTCGAAATACCTCCCCTTTACAAAAACGAGACAGCGTCACTTTAATTAAACCGAGGAGTACTTAACATTTGGCAATTTTTATTATTAAGACTGGCTAGAGGCTACTAATAATTGCTTATCTTTTGTCTTTCATTTTACGGCAGCTGACCTCTTAAAGGACTATCACTCCTTTTGCTGGAGATGATTTTTACTGGTAAAGGAGAACTGGACAAAATGACCATTAAAAATAACACACTTAAGTCATTGCCCAACTAACAAAATTGTCATATAATATGAAGCCTAAATAACATTTGGTCATATAGAGGTCATATAGTTGTAACTCAAATTCCCATTAATAGTGTTAAAATATATAATACGAACGATTAGTCGTAAAAGTTTGTAAACGTTTACACAACCAAATTACATGACCATCTTATAAAGATCGTAGCTGTGACCTTTAAAATACATTCACTCGTTTATTAGTCTCGTTTACGACCACTTTACGTCTTCTTGATGTGTTTTTTTGCTGAAATCGGTCGATGAACGTGGTAGATCGGAAATTGTGTAATTTTCATCTCTACTAATATTATAAAGAGGAAAAATTTTATTGTTTGTTTGTATTGAATAGGCTCCGAAACTACTATACCGATTTAAAAAATTCTTTTACCGTTATTATATAATAAAATATATTTAAAAAAAATTAGGGATCCTTACTAAAACTCTAATAAATTCCTTCCATCGCGTGCGCTACGAAAACTATTGATGATAGAACAAATGCGATGTAACGGCGGTGCCACCTTTTGAGTTTAAATATAAAAAATACCATTAATAATGAGAGGGCCAAAATAAAGCTCAAAATGCGGCACCGCCGCAAAAGTTTTAGAAAAACACTTTTGCGGCGGTGCCGAATGTGCATATCGTTTGGTGGCCGGCATTTTGAACATATTAAATTTTTATTGCATTTTGAGTTTTATTTTGGCTCTCTCATTATTAAAGGTGATTTTGAGGATAGTAGTAGGTATGAAATGTATGTTATTAGTATCAACTGAGTTCTTCTTAAACGTAAAGGGATAATTAATCTCCTGATAGACAAGAATATGCAAAGATATAAGAAGTTATAAAATACCAGCAGACCGCCGACGACTACGTTTGCGTGGACCCCGTGACGAATTTTCAAAATGACTCCCCTCGCGTACCCCAGTGATGACGCCTACATCGCATTTGTTCTATCATCAATAGTTTTTGTTGCGCACACGATGTAAGGAATTTATGAAAGTTTTAGTAAGGATCCCTAATTTTTTTGAAAATATATTGTAGCTTATGTCACCCGGAGATAGCGTAGCTTCCCAACGGTGTAAGAATTTTTTAAATCGGTTTAGTAGTTTCGGAGCCTATTCAATACAAACAAACAATCAAAGCTTTCCTCTTTATAATATTAGTAAAGATGAAAATTACACAATTTCCGATCTACCACGTTCAACAACCGATTTCAGCAAGAAAAGTCCCATTTAGTACATCTTTTTTTGTTTTAGTATAAAAACATATTTGGTTGGGCAGTTTTTAAGACTAGTCAGAAGCTATGGAAAATGTTTTTTAATTTTTTTTAACGAAGTTGAAAATTCCATTTTTTTCTAATTAACCCAATTTTTAAAGTTAGGATCAAAATTTTAGTACTATAGGCACAGACAATGGTTGTATTGTCTGTGACTATAGGTTAAAGTTAGGAAGGAGATTTTTTTGCTTATAAAAGTGCAATAAATAGGCATTGTTTTATAAAAAAAACACCATAAAAAAGGCGACCCAAAAATAAGATATAATTTTTTTAGAGTCGTCTCGTCGTTGGATCATAAAATAACGAAAAAAAATTATAACTCGAAAACTACAAAAAATCGTAGAACATACATGGGGGTCCAATGGATAGGTATGGTCGTTCCCTATCACCATACATCGGCTTGACACCTTACAAGAAACACGCTGTATAGGTATACATCTAAGAAGATAACTTTATAAATGAATATGTATAGTTTTGTTTTTTTTTATTTTTTTTATTTAGTCACTTAGAATAGAAATGTATTTTGCACTCCTAATTTAAAAATTTAGTAAGTCCTTTATTTTTGCCTGGAAAACAGGATAATCCTAGTTCAGGCACTTGTGTATTTTTGACATTATATAGTATGTTTAGTATTCTGGATATATTGTAAAATAAGTTATTCAATAAAAATAAAATTATTATTTATTATTAACATAGAGCTGCGACGGGCTTACCACCTGTCACGCAGAGCACCTGTGCAGTTATCATTGTGTGCAGTGGACTCAATGATAATTATGATAACTGCTTTTGCGGTCCTCATTGCCTGGTCTCTGACTAACCCTTCGGGGATAATAGTCGTCAATATACGTATGTCTGTATGTATGTCAAAAAAGTGCTTGATTCTTCGTTTGATATTATTTATTTTAACTTTTTACAATAAAAAGTTATGGGTAATTTAATGTAATGCGGCAGTTAGAGAAGGTACCTACTTCAGAGAGTATTCAAGTGGAAAACGCAACATACTTGTACATGTAGCTTTACATCGCCATATTGAATTACGCAAGGTACGAATTGAGCCTCCATTACGGAAAAAGGAAAACTCGTTCACCGAACTGGCACTTAATAATCCCAATAAAAAGTTAATAGGCGTAAGATTCTTAATCCGGCGGCCCTGCGGTCCGCTTGCGGATTGGAATACTTGAAAATATCCAATAATGTTCCGTCAAATTTATAAATAATTACTGGACCGCTTTTGTGAATTCCGCTTTTTATAATGCAGATATCCCCGCAGAGAATGGGGGGGCGCTCCCCCCCGTTCAGGCCTAATGGCCCCGTCGCAAGTCAACAAGCCGAACGTGCCCGGGGTTCGCAATTAACACGTACCTACCGAAGAAAGTAAATATGAATCGTGGTATATTAGTAGCTCTGTGGTCCGATTGACTTTTCTAATTCGTGGTGCTCGATTGTTTTTTTGTACGAACGCAACGCTGTGTAGTTTTGAATATACATGACGTTTTAATTATTTATAAGGTATGTTCACAGCGAAACACACAAATATTGCATATAGATAAAACATTTAAAATACTTTTAGACAGTATTCGGATTATATAGGCAAGTAGGTAGGTACCTATTCTATGAGTTTTTGATTTTATTAACACTTTAAAATCTTCGCGTTGTTGTAATGTTTTTTTTATAAGAGTTGTAACTTAAACAGCGGCTTATACCTTATTATGTATGATGAATGGATTTCCCATAATAGGGGTAGGACACTTTTAAGAAAATCTTGAATCTTGCCTTACACATAAAGATGTACATTATTAAGGATATAAAACTACAGCAAAGAAATAACTATGACAAGAAAGTTTTAGCAACCGAGACAAAGTATTATTTTTCGAACTGAGGTTAAAATTAGGAACTTTTTGGGGGTTAAAGTTACTCGCGTCCGCAGGTTTACCCTTGAGACCCTACACGTGACCCCTGGGTGGTGCTAAATGAGTGACACTGACTGAGTGGTAGAGCCACGCTGCGTTGCAGCACGCGGTGGGCCGGCCCTCTCACAATTCCTATTCCTTCCTTAAAGGACGACAACGCGCCTGCGATTCCTCTGGTTTTGCGGGTGTCCATGGGCGGCGGTGATTACTCTTCATCAGGTGACCCGCCAGCTCGTTTGCCTCCTTCTTTTATAAAAAAACTGGCAACACATTACAAAATGGAAAAGTGTTGAAAAAATTTCCACGCGCAGGATTTGAACCTGCACCCTCTGGCAATCCGGGCCAGGTGCTCTTTCCAGTTGAGCTACCGTGGACTTAATTAAATTGTAAAATTATTATAAAACTAGCGCGCGCTCGCGGTTTCACCCGCGTGGTTCCCGTTCCCGTAGGAATATCGGGATAAAAAGTATAATATTTGTTAATCCAGGTTATAAACTATTTGTATGCCGAATTTCATCCAAATCCATTTGGTAGTTTTCACGTGAAAGAGTAACAAACATCCATCCATACTTACAAACTTTCGCGTTTATAATATTATATGGATTAGCGTTAAAATGATATTAACATTATTTGTAACATTATGACGACACATTGTAAAAATTATTGTGTATTTAATTTTTATCTGTTAGAAATAGGTACAACCTGTTTATACAGGGTCTAACAAAAGTATAAGCGAACGTTTAAGGGCGGTATCTTTAAATCATTCTGAATACAATGACATAAAATGGGCTCCAATTTTATAGTGATTTTTTAAAGTTATGTTTTCTAACAAACTAAATCAATCAAATTATTGCACATCATGAAACACGCTGTATCTTTACTGACACGCACGCAAGCGTCAATAAAAATATAGCTGACTGAGTGTGCTCCGAGTTTAGTGTCATGTTCGGCAATCATTGTGTGCATGTAGTACAGCTGTACGGGTTTGGAAAGGGTGTATCTTTTGGTAAATTATGATAATGTTTTGTTGATTACCTTGCTAACGCGCCTGTAGTTTTGGACCAAATTTGGTGAGCATGCTCAGTGTGATGTAAAGATGCTTCCCTTAAACGTTCGCTTATTGATATTGTTAAACCTTATATTTATAGCGATTAATACTAAGGCAATTTTATAATAGAACTAAATATTTGGTTACAGTAAACCACCGAATATATTAAAATCCTATATGAGAATGCCAGAATTCATACAGTATTAGAATATACTACTAGAAATGGAGTTTATTACACGCCACCCATTGTGTGCGAAGTCAGTTTGGGTTTACGATAGAATCATCCAATTTCATGCAAATAAAGATTTGCCCATTGTCCATATTGTAAAACGCTGATGGCTCTGCAACAATGTTAGTGTAAAACCACTTTTATGATTATTAAAAGATCAGAGCGATGGTTCTTTCTTTTTTTTAAATGGTATTAATACCGTGTCGGGTAGCGGTGAAAGAATACTACCATCCCCTCTCTTCCCTTGGGTGTCGTAAAAGGCGACTAACGGACTAAAGACGGCACATACATCCAACAGCATAAAGCGGCGATGGGCTCACCACGGCTCGCGCTGAGCACAGTGCAGTCGCTATTTGGTAAAAGGTGGACTATGATAGAGGACTGCTTTTACTGTTCACATTGCCTAGTCTCTGACTAACCCTTCGGGATAATAGTCGGGATTATATATGTGTGTGTGTATTAATGCGCTATTAACACATTAGTAGTAGTCCAGCTTACTAGAAAGCTTATTAGTTGTGTTAGGTATGCGGGTTCACATTAGTAAATTCTCACGGAACTACAGTGATGGAATCTACCATGTTTTCTCGCATTCAACCTGTCTTGAGCATATGTTCGATCGGCTAGTGACGCTTTTAAATTAAACAATACATTTACTAACAAAAAAACATAATTTTTTTTAATAATAATTATAATCGTTACGTAAGTAGGTACTGACATCATAAACTGCCTACCTTCGTTAAACGACTCACAGCTAGGCAGAAAATAGCTCCACGCTTGCTCAAGGCGTGTTGGTTAGATTTAAAGTCAGCCGCCGTACGACACAAACCGGGACTAACATACTAATTTTTATTTTTTTATTTATTTATTTATTATCAGGCAACAAAGTTACAATATAACAGGCCCATAGATACATACCTTAAAAACTAACATATACATAGCTTATAAACATTTATTGTTAGTATAATAACTTAAAACTATGTTAGTAATTTACATAGCACTGGCTTGTGCTGTTTCGGTGGTGGTAGGCAATCTCCCGCGGAAACGCCGGTACACCACGCCCTTCGGCCAAAAGTCCTCCTTCATAAAGGTGTCGTCCAGCTTAGCTGTTGGGACTCGCACCACAAATGCCTTAAAACTGACATTATGTCGCGATTCCAGCGGCTCCACCCTCAGAAGGAAGTTGGTCTTTGTCTTAATGTACTCAACCACATCCTGCACTGTGATGGTGTGGTGCAGGCGCGACAGGTACATCGGCGTAGTCGGCGTCGCAGCACGCAGCAGGAACTGGGGCCCTGTCAGTGCGGTACCGCAACGGTTCTGATTCGGCCGGTGATGGCGTGCCCTCTTCCTTTGGACCTTGACGAAACCGTCGTCGTCTCGTTCCACGGCGGCATGCTTTGACACTCTCTGAGCGTTTAGGTTGGAAGCAGTAACAGAGGAGTAGTCACGTCGGCTGGGCTTCGTTTGGATGGTGACAGGCTCAGGCTCAGCTGTCACGTGCGGCACCGCGGGCGAAGGCGCGGGGCGGGTGGACGGCGAAGGCGGCGCGAGGGGCGCGACGACACAGCGGGTTGCACGGCACGGGGGGCCGGCGACTGCAGGGCGCGGGGGGCCGGCGCCGGCGTCTGCGGGGCGCACCGAGCCGGCGTGCGCGCGGGGGCAACGGCTGCGTCAACGTTGCACGGCGACGAGGTCGGCGTCGAAAATGCTGACTCGAAACTCAGACGCGGCGCGTTGACGAATGCACCGCGCCGCGTGTTGACGTTTGAGTCATCGACTGACCTACTTACTGCGAGTGATGCGCGCAAACTATCCACTTCCTTGCGCAACTCACTCACAGTATTCTGTGATGCTTCGAACTTTAGCACCACGTCCGCCAAGCCCGCCTTTAAGGTCACAATGTCCTTCAGCAAGCAGGTTACGTCGACGTGGTCGAACGTGACTGGAGGGAGCTTGTTTAGGTCCCTCGCCACAAACGTCGGCACGTCGTCAGGGTCGGTCTCCTTCAGCAGCGTGATTATTTCCTGCAGGCTCTTCGGTGCCCCATCACGGCGATGAGACACCATCTGGTCACTCTTGTTTACAGATGCAAATAGAAGCTTCTTGGCCGCAGATATGTCGTCCTCGCTGAAGCTGGACTTGCATATCTGCACCGCACTTACTTCATCCATCACGTCCAGCTTCTGTTGCAGGAAGGCGAGGAGCTCGTTAACCACCAGTTTGTCGCTCATGGTGGTGGTTCGCGCGGCGACTCGCGCCGCGTTACGTGTCTGATATACGATTTAAATTAAATTGCAATCGCTGCGTCCGCACAGAACGGCGCGTACTGTGAGACTGCCTAATGTGAAGAACTTTCAAAACCCGTCATAACAATTACTAATTTATCAAAATTTACCTATTACCAGAAATAAAACAAAATACTATGAATCCCTCCAAGGATACACTAATGATTCCGTAACACATCCCACAGAAACAGGTTAACGAAACGAACGTTAACGAAAAATGAAATTAGTATCAAAACCCGCTAAGACACCAATCCGTTACAATCAAATCCCTCTAAAATAGAATTGGCCAATAGCCGAGCTTTATTTCAGACACGTGACTTTAGATCAGTATGTCGCTATTAGGCTAATATTGTTGCCGTCGAAAACAAATGCTTTTGGGTTTTTATTAACATAAAAGGGGCTTAAAACTAGAACCCTCTTCTTCTGAGAAGAGTCTTCTCAATCACGAAAAAGCTAGACAATTTTTGTTCTATAGAGATAGTTGCTTGACCTCACACCCTGAACGCACAAGAAGTTATACCATCTCCATTAAGTCCCTGGGTACTGTGGTGATCATAAAATGACTGAGACCAGGCCAGTAGAAAATATGAGGGCGTTGAACAAAGCGAAATGCGGCGATAATAATCTGTTTAAATAAGCCATTCCATTTGTTATTAATGCGACTAATGAAAAATGTAAGAAAGCTCCGCGCTCTCGCCATAAAAAGTTTGCATATAACGAACAGTAGTATATGTCAAGAGGTCTAATAAAGCTTAATGGACAAGAGAGTTGTGAAGTTGTTGTATATTTCATCAAAGCAGGCCCCCGCTTCAGTGTCGACGAATGAAACGCGAAGAAAAGGGCCGTTACAAAGAAAATTAAAACGATATACATTTTATTGTCGTACATAAATGGCGCGCTAGAAGTCGAAGCGTCGGTATAATTGCTATAACTTGCGTTTTTTTTACTGCATCTCGTAAATTTCTCAATAAAAACTTAATTTAACATGGTAAAAGTGCAATTTTTATTCTCCAATCGTTCGCCTTAAACTTTCTAGCGGGAGCCGTTCCTTACAAGAGTTATGAGAGGAACGAGGGGAATATTGGAATTTATTTTTATGAAGCTGGATCCCCGACCGAGTTAATCTGTTAATATTGAACATTTTCGCCGCAAAGTAAACCATCCGTCGTTGGATAGCGCGAGTGAGGACATATTGCAGCTGGCACGCTATAATAGGTGTAACGGGTTGAAGCTCATAGTTTTGAAGAAAATGAAGCTTACCTATTTATACAGCATGCAGTAATGTAGTTTCATATTGTAGTTTCACACAGGGTTCATGATGTTACCGACATACTTTCTTGCTCTTACCACGAGTGGGAATTGATTTTTCTTACATTCCAGGCTAAATCTTCGGATGTATCTGACTCGTGAATTCTTATCACTATTTCAATATGTATATATATTATTATTCGCAATAAAATCTTCAATTAATATGACTTTTTGTAAAAATGTCGTTGACGTAGTTTAAGATTAAGTTAAGTTAATCAACACATTTTAGAATTGAATAATTTACTAACTAATTTTAAAGAAACCACATGTTTATTTTATTTCTGCTCAATTTTCCATTTACGTCTCACTCACATCAGAGGAAAATATCGCAATTTCTAAGATCCACAATTTATTTACCGCAAGCAAATATTTTTACTTTGGAGAAGTTGCAAGCTCCAAGGGGGCGATATTCAATTAAATTGCAATCGCAAATTGCTCGTGGAACTGAGCACTAGACACTTGAGTTTTTATGAATGCTCTATAAAAACAGTTCGATTTGCTTTCGAAGCTTATGACTAGTAAGACGACCCATTTCGGTTCTCATTTTTATGTGCACTTCGTAAAGAACTGCACATTTTATAAATGTGGCCGTTAAAAACGTTTACACCTCACGGTGTCCTACAAACTTCAAAGTGCATTAACATTTAAATGAATTGGCCCGTTCTCAGAAAACTATCTGTGCTTAAAACATACTACACGATGGTAGGTCTTTTTTAAATCATCTACTTTTTTATGTCATGTGTGTATGTATGTTAGTGACGCCGCCTAATCTGCCGTAATGTTTTGTATTAGACAACAGAAATACTAGCTGCCCTACTCCTGTAAGTCACGTGATAGGTTAAAAATTTAATTCTTGAACTTCGAGGTTATTTTTTTTACTAGACAACAGAAATCTGACTTCATACATAATTATCTTTTGAATATTATGTCTTCTAAAAATTATGGCAAATAAAAAATATGTTACGGTTCCCGAACTGATTGAGATACGGTGCCGCTTGGTGGCACTCTATACACTTTGTACTAGGATGATAAGGCGGACTTAAATAAAGTCCTACTTCCAACCAACCACAGTAGTACAAATATGTACCTCCTACTGGGAATCGAACCCGGGACCACTAGGTCTGAGACCGATGGTTTAATCACAAGACTACTGAGACGGCATAATAAACCCAAGTCCCAAACCCTAAGTCCTGACAAAGTCAATGACGGAAGCACATTTCACCCAGAATTATTGTCAACCACAGACGTGCAGTAGTGTCTTTATCTCTTACAAACGACTTTATAAAATATTGACAGGAAATCAGGCGGATTTAAGTAAATCTTAACACGAAGCTAAACAGCAGGATAATCCTACTAATATTATAGACGCGAAAGTTTGTAAGTATGGATGGATGTTTGTTACTCTTTCACGTAAAAACTACTAAATGGATTTGGATGAAATTCGGCATACAGATAGTTTATAACCTGGATTAACACATAGAATACTTGTTGATGCAAGAGGCAGTTCCGTTTGGTAGGCACGGGATCGTGCTGAAGCGCGGGGCGCTCTTGGCGCGGGCTTGATGGCGGCAACACACAGACACTTCACTAATGGCACTGGTGTTCGTTAAGCGTTAGGGGGGAGCTGGTAGTCCTAGCTCTGTCACTGCACACACTGCACACATATGGTTACGTCGGGCTGAGTTCAAGGGCGCGTGACGCGTGGGTTCGCCTTGAGATCTCGAAGGGCACTGCTTGGGCGACCGCGTGATGCCCGCGGTCCAATTAGTTCGTCCGGTACAGGCGTCATAGCGTCCGTGCGACGGGATAGTGCACTCCAATATGCACTCTAACACTTGGCCGGCATAGAGACGGCTGTCATTCGTCGTTGCGCTGGCGCAAACATCTTCCCGGGCCCCAGGGGGTAGGAGGGGGGGGGGAAAGAACGGAAGTTAAAGGGAGACTACAGCCTCGATTCGTGCTGTGTTGAGTTAACGTGTGGGTGTGTACATGATGAGCTGAGAGGAATGCACGTGTGTGATTGTATGAGCAAAATGGGCAACGCGCTAGGGCGTGCGCTGGGCATGTTACCATGCAGGCACTGAAAGAGTGCACTGGGCATGTTACCATGTAGGCAAATGAGTCGTGCACTGAGCATGATACCATATAGGCACGTAAAAGAGTACACTGGGCATGTTACCATGTAGGCACGTGAGTCGTGCACTGAGCATGATACCATATAGGCACGTAAAAGCGTACACTGGGCATGTTACCATGTAGGCACGTGAGTCGTGCACTGAGCATGATACCATATAGGCACGTAAAAGCGTACACTGGGCATGTTACCATGTAGGCACGTGTGTCGTGCACTGAGCATGATACCATATAGGCACGTAAAAGCGTACACTGGGCATGTTACCATGTAGGCACGTGAGTCGTGCACTGAGCATGATACCATATAGGCACGTAAAAGCGTGCGCGCTGTGGCGCAACACACAACGGCGCAATAAAAGCGACCGCAATAAAAGCAAAAATAAAAAGCAGACTGCATGTGTGTGTGTGTGTATGTGTTGCAGGCTGATGTGTGGTGTACGTGTTTGTACGGGCTTATTGTGTTGTGCAAAGGCGTGGGCTGATGTCATGCACCGTGGTGCGGGCTGACTACATGTGTTGTTTGTGTACTACTAACAACTAATTAAGTTTTATTAGGGCACGAGATATAACTAGTAAAGTTACGGGAACCAATGAATTTAGGAAATGATGGCACAAAAGGAAAATAAAAAAAATGACTATCTTATGGGCTGAAATAGTTATCTTATATACGAGTATATATAATATAGCAGGCTGTATTAAAGGTAGGGGGCTTTACTGCTGCTGCGACCCATGCGGCTGTTTTGCGTGCGCGGACGCATGCAGCGGGCTGTCGATGGGTCGTTGTCTCGGAGTGTCACGTAGATGGAGCGGTAGCCACCGCGCCGTCGACTGTGGCTGGCTCTGCTGTGTGGAGTCGTCCGGTCGGTAAAGGGACGTGTGATGTTCGGAGCTCCCACAGTCCTTGCACGCCTTCACCGACTTACACTCGTCCGGGTACTTTTTATCCAGATATTCCCACGGGAACCGGAACCACGCGGGTAAAACCGCGTGCGGCCGCTAGTATGTTCATATGTACAATCCACATGGGATTGGAACCAAGTACCGCGGGGTCTAAAACCGGTGTGACTTCACCCGTAGATTACAGTAGCGGTTACGAACTTTTCATCATGCGGTGAAATTACTGGAAGTTTTTTTTATGAGCCAGTTTAAAACCTGGAAAATAAAAGTGTTCTGAAGGTATCGAGAATCAGAAATAGCATGAAACGTTTCCTATTTTTCTCTAAAAAAGAGATAACCTTTCCTAAAACTGTTTTCTACCTCAATCCCGCCACCTAAGGTGACTTTTACTATAGCTACTAACACTATTTACATTCACAGCATCGGGCCATCGGTGTTCCTAAGGTTATCTTGATCGAGCGATACGGCTATACATAATTAGGGTTCGGTTAAATGCGAAACGGCCTTGCAATCCATCACGCGCCGTGGGCCCGGACAGACCACTTAGCCACTGTCCGGAACTCCGGACGCGGCCTCTGACATCCGTTCTGCTAAAATAGTGCTATCACACACTACCCACAAAGTTTTAAACTATTTTGAAAAGCTACTCTTTATTGTAGCCGTGTAGCGGCTTACTAAAATAAGTAATACTACCGCCCCCTCTCTTCAATTGGGTGTCGTTAAAGGCGACTAACGGACTAAAGACTGCCTCACCTGGGCTCACCACCTATCACGCTAAGCACATGTGCAGTTGTAATTTGGTGAAACGTGGACTATGGCAGTGGAATGCTTCTGCGATTATAATTTTTCTTTTATATAAATTGTTTTGTGATTGTTGATTGTATAATTTGGTAACGACATATAATTATTGTTCGTTAAATGTCGTTTCTTCTATATTATTATAAAGCTGTGGAGTTTCTTGCGCCCATTCTTCTTCACAGCTAAGAATGGGTGGGGCGGGTGGGTGCCTATCTATCCATAATATAGGGTTGTAAAATTAAGTTTAGACGATTCAAAATGCTTATTTTATGTTTACTGAATAAATAAATTATGTTTTGACTTTATTTAATTGCCTGGTCTCTGACTAACCCTTTGGGGATAATAATAGTCATTAATATATTATGTAAGTAGGAATGTATGTATGTACTCTTTATTCTAATCTACGAATGAAACAACTGAATCAGTGGTGGAGACTTCTTGTTCTTCGAAAGTGAAGCGTCACATCCGAAGTTTTGACTTTTGCCTTTCCTAGTGCCTTGTCGAATATTAATTTGAAATAATGGTGCTCATCCACTATCAATAATGTTGTATTTTATAGAATATTAATGTGAAATAACGGTAGATTATTAACTGTTAAGTGTTCATGAACGTGCATGAGTGAAAATTAAACAAAATATTGAAACTTTGCAACACATTAAAATTGAAGGCGAAGTGATCTAATAACCGTTGAGTGCCCGCCGTAGTCTCATTTATATGTCCGGAAGTAATCTCGCGCGTCGCTTTACCAAATAGAACATCTTTGCGTCTCCATACTAACAGCGGCATAAAGGGTCATGTCTTAAGTTTTTAGTGAAACGTTTCACTGTTTCGTTTTACTGTTACAGAAAAACAATTATAAAAAACTACATTGAAACCTTATTTTTGAGTTTCAAAATGTGTATTTTTTTATGAGTTACATACATACATATAATTACTACTAATGTACCCGAGGGTTAGTCAGATATTAAGCAACGAGGACAGCAAAAGCTGTCCTCTACCATAGTCTGTGACGTTGGGTTAATTAATGATTAAAACCCAAGGCCACAAAAAATATATTTATTAAAAAAATTGCCGCAGCAGCGGTCGTGGGTGAAGCCCTTAAAAATGCGCTTCACTTGGTCGGCACTCCCCTGTCTTGATGGTAAGTTTCGCGAACGAGACGGCTGGTGAAGGTGGGGGTCGATGAGTTGGTGTTGACGCAAGTACTTGGTCCGAAACTTTACTCATTTTTTTTTACATGTACGTGCAACGTTACAAGTCAACTTTTCACCAAATAGTGACTGCACGTGCTCAGCGTGACAGGTGGTGAGCCTATCGCCGTTTTATGCTGTTGGATGTATGTGCAGTATTTAGCCCGTTAGTCTCCTTTTACGATATCTAAGTGAAGAGAGGTGGTGGTAGTATTCTTTCACCGCTTTGCGACACGGTTATGGGTTATGTCACTTTATACTGCACGCTATTTGGCTGACTGGTTTAGGTTGGTTTCTTGAAAGAGAAAAGTGACAGGTCAGGTCAAGAGTACCCTATTCCGACGAGCATGTATAAAGAATGATAGGAGAGTCAATTGAGCAAAAAGGTGTGTTTCAGGATAGTCGCAAATCGAAAACTGTAGAACCCCTCCGGGAAACGATGTGATGTAAGTATGATACATGTACTAATAGAAAGAGATGTCACGAAGAGTAAGAAACAGGGCAAGTACTGAAGGGCCCCACACACGATCATCCCCTCTCCTTATTCACTAAGTTTTATTTGTACTGGCACCTCGAGACCAACCGTTAGGTTATGCAAGAAGTGCCAGACATCTCTGCGCCAGTAGAACACTCGCGCAGGAGACCGTCTGCGTTAGGTCTTGACGCCAAATCAGTGCCCGCCGGAACGCGCTCTTCATTCGTTACTCATAAGACTAGTGTCTCGGGAGAGTTTCCCCGTGAACACGTGTAGTTCACTGCCTATTGTCCAGAAAGGTAACCGGAGCTGTCAAGCTCGCTCACTTTTCGTTTCACGAGGGCTCAACTCGCAGTTGCCACTGCTCGGGTTGTCGACTCCCAAGTGTCCACCTTGTTCGCGGAGTAGTAAGCACACTCACTTCTTGGAACCCATCCGGGCGCCTAGCCAGTTCCCACGTCCTACGCGGCTGGCTGGACCGGAGGCTACGGCATCTAGTGGGCCGCCTCTACTAGTTGTTCAGACTAGTACCGGAGATGTCAACACCAATGTCCAATGAGAACCATTGGATTCCGAACCACGATCAGTTCGTTGGCAGGTATCAGCCTGTCAGTTAGTACTAGCCGCCCGCCGCCGCTGCCGCCCGTGCGTTGTGTACTAAACTGACAGGCCGTTACCTGCCTGCTGATCGTGTGTGCCCTTACACTCAGCATTGGATGGCGACAGGCTTAAGAAGAAACATTAAAAGAGTGGTCGTCAAATCCCGTTCAGTACAAAAAGTAGATAGGTACTGTTCTGTAACTGTAACTATTATTACTAACTAGCGGCCGCCCGTGACGAATTTCCACAAATTTTCTTTAATACACACCTTGTCCTGACAATTAACAGACACAAAAAAAAACCGGCCAAGTGCGAGTCGGACTCGCCCATGAAGGGTTCCGTAGCAGCAAGTAACATCATATAAAAGTTCTTGTAGTTCGTTGTAACTTTGATCGATGTTTTAATAATAGTGTATTTTTTAAATTAATTAACTTATGACGTATTTAAAAAATCTACTTACTAGATCTCGTTCAAACCAATTTCTGGTGGAAGTTTGCATGGTAATGTACATCATATATATTTTTTAGTTTTATCATTCTCTTATTTTAGAAGTTACAGGGGGGGGGGGGACACTTACCACTTTGGAAGTGTCTATCGCGCAAACTATTCAGTTTAGAAAAAAAATATATTAGAAACCTCAATATCATTTTCGAAGACCTATCCTTAAATACCCCACACGTATGGGTTTTGATAAAAAAAATATATTTGAGTTTCAGTTCTAAGTATGGGGAACCCCCAAACCTTATTGTTTTTTTCTATTTTTGTGTGAAAATCTTAATACGGTTTACAGAATACATCTACTTACCTTGGTAAAGAAACTTGTTTTAACAGCATAGTTCATACGGACGGACAGACATGACGAATCCATAAGGGTTCCGTTTTTTTGCCATTTGGCTACGGAACCTTAAAAAGAGAATCAGACAAATCACCGTAACCGTAGCAGGAGTTTCTCCCGTGTTTTTTTTTGCAACAACACGTGTTGTGAGACTCCATTTTAATTCAATCTACCGTACAATACTAAATGTACTTTAAAAATATATACTTGAAATTTGCTTAATGCTAAACGCGAAGCCATTAATTAAATTAAGTTTTAATAAACCGTAACAGCCGTTCCGAAGTGATGCGGAAACAACATTTTGACTTAATTTATAACTAGCGGCCGCTCGCGGTTTCACCCGCGTGGTACCCGTTCCCGTGGGAATATCGGGATAAAAAGTATCCTATGTGTTAATCTAGGTTATAAACTATCAGTATGCCGAATTTCATCTAAATATATTTAGCAGTTTTTACGTGAAAGAGTAACAAACATACACACTCACAAATTTTCGCCTTTATAATATTAGTGTGATTATAGAAGATAGCAGATAAGTGAAGTTGTATTAGGTCATTGCTTTATTTTGAATAGCCCGTTCAACTACAAGTAGGAACAGTCACGCTTTAAGTTGGCTGACCCGAATTCTTGAGTACAGTTGTTGTTGCGGGTCAGATGACCACACATACTATGCTAACACCGATTGCAATTAAAAAGTTTACAATTCTCTAGGACTGTGTAACGGTTTGCTGACATTCCATTTTGGTGAAATAATAATTAGGTGTGAGTGTAGTAAACCTTCTTATTGATCTTGGTTTCATCGGTATAACCAAGTATTTATGTCTACTAGCATCTCAAGTATCTGTTTTTAGTTTGGAAAAAAACATAAGTGTAAAAGTTATAGTCAATTAAGCAAAGAAATAATGTAGAATCGTAGCAAAGGGAAAGCTACCTTGTGGTAGAGCCACGCTGCGTTGCAGCACGCATTGGGCCGGCTCACCCGGGGTAAAACAACCCTCTCACGAATATCCGGCGTGAAATAATGGCACTTGGTGCTGTTGTGTTTCGTCCGGCCAGTGAGAGTTCCGGAGGCCCCTTCCCCCCCCCCCCTCACAATTCCTATTCCTTCCTTAACCCTATTCCTTTCTTAAAGGTCGGCAACGCATCTGCGACTCCTCTGGTTTTGCAGGTTTCCATGGGTGGCGGTGATTGCTCTCCATCAGGTGACCCGTCTGCTCGTTTGCCTCAAAAGCTTTGGTCTCTGCCTTGCCTCTCCGGGAACCGTATTGTATGTGTAATGGGTTTGATTGTGACTCAACGATCTGATTTTTTTTTAAATATTACATACATAGATATAATCACGACTATTATCCCCGAAAGGTTAGCCAGAGACTTAGCAATGAGGACCGCAAAACAGTCCTCTGCCATAGTCCACTTTTCACCAAATAGCGACAGCACATGTGCTCAGCGTGACAGGTGTGCCCATCGCCGCTCTTTGCTGTTTGAAATATGTGCAGTCTTAAATCCGTTAGTCGCCTTTTACGACACCCAAGGGAAGAGAGGGGGTGGTAATATATTGAGTATTTTATTATTTTAATATTTTAGAATATTAAATATTTTATTATTCGATAACCAACTGCAATCAAAAGTGTATTGCTCTAGAACAGTGTACGTGGACGTCCCATTTAGGTGACTTATAGAATGCGCATACATACAAGCATTCGATCTAGTGCGACACGCCGATACATCAAGCGGTATTATGCTGAGATATTGCGGTGAGCCGACTCTTGGCTGGCGCACTCCGCTTCAATTGACGCGGGAAAATATTGTGCAAACATGCAAAATTGCTGTTACATTCTCAAAGGAATATAGGCTGGGCTTAATGACGTACTGGCTATCGAGAAATAGCCGAAAAGCAACCAACTTTAGTACTTACGATAACCGTCAACCAAATCTATTGTAGTTTTGAAGCTGTAACGGAGTCGGTTATTTATAGCGTTAAATTTTCTTCATTGCATAATATCATAGTATTTTTGTGGGAAGGGTAACATGTTTATTATGTTAGAAGTTATGTATATAAGGTGACTGCTAGAAACTGCAAGTAACTTCAAGGGCTGGTCAGGTCAAGTGTTTTAAACATGGCAAAAATGACAAAAAAGATTGCAGACTAACGTAGGTACTTATCGCCCTGCTGACGCGGACGGGTCAACAACTCAACAGACGGGTGGGTCAACGGCCGGCCGGTGCCTGCGCCTTCTAAATAATCGTTATTTAACCTCCGTGTGACGGGAGTTTTTTTTATGTACCTATGGCATTTATTAATGCCATACCGTCCTCCGGGTCTGCTTTGATGAAGCAATGTTGACTTAAAATCATAAGCATCAAGCACTGACAAACTTCAACGGATGAAAACCAGACCTCGGTAGCCTAGTGGTTGAGGCAGCCGCCCGGAATGCAGAAGGTTCGATTCCCGCTTGAGGTTGTCGTCATTTTTCAGTATTTATAAAAATTTTACTTATGTAGGTATGAATTTCTTTTTTGTCATTTTTGTCATGTCTAAAACACTTGACCTGACCAGCCCTTGAAGTTTCTTGCGGTTTCTAGCAGTCGCCTTACACTCATTTATGTCTTTAAATAATTAACGAGAATCTAACCCAACGGACATTTTAAGAAAGATACTCATAATTTTTTGTAATGTTCAGTCCACAAGACCACACTGACAATAAAATTGATTCACGTTGACACTCCATTACTTTATTAATCAGAAGATCCTAACCTTCGTCGGAATATCTAATGAATCGAAATAATATTCGGCAAAAAAATAAAAAGATTTTATGCGACAAAAGACGCCTATGCTAATTGATAGGCATAAGCCGGTATTGCCGCCGTTCGCGCTCCGGCGCCTCCGTGCCCCAGCTTCACCATGAGGCTGCGCACAAATTGAGTTAGCCCTAATTGATTGTGCATACGGCCATACAGTCGTTGGTGCTGACGTAGCGCTCTGCAATACGAACGCGCCCGATTTCTGTAATATTGGCACGTAACTTTATATACGGCTTAATGAGGAAACACAATTCAATGAAGCGAAAGAAGTATCAGGATCGTAACGAATGAAAAGCTCTGTCTGCTCTCTGCCTACCCCTTAGAATAGAGAGAATAAGGTAGCTGGAGAGTCAAATTATGTTCTTGTGTACATGGAGACAGAAAAGAAGAATTTTGACGTCACCATGTTCCATCTTTAGTATTTGTAAGCCACTTTTTAGGGGACCACGACTCGCCAAACTTAGTCTAGATCTTACTCCGGCTAGGTTGAGCAACGATATACATAAGGTGTCTGACGGAAATCAGACAAGAAGAGCTGAATATGGCCAGGCCATGACTGTGAAGTGACAATATTCATAAAGTGGCTGGCGGAAATTGGACAAGAAAAGCCGAAGATCGGGCTCAGTTGCACACATCGGGAGATACCTATTTCCAGCAGTGGACTCTGATTATGCTAATGATATTATTTCAAATTGTACCAACAGCTGAAAGCACCTTTCAAAACACAGAGGGATTCGAGATCTTTTAATGTGGTCACCAGTCCGGGGTGGTGGCATTACAAAAGTTACTTAGCCAAGTTGTAATCGACACGCGTCAGTCACTTTTCGTAGATACCAAAGCTAAAAGTGTTTTTATGATGCGTCTGTATTACACTTCAAGGAAATTTTACATCGAACTCCACATACAGTCAGCATCAGGTGTTGGTTGAGGGGGAGGCGGAAACTTTCTATAATAGACATGTGGTATTGGTGGTATTTGTTTATGTTTTTATACCCAAATTAGCCAGCAGATATATAAGATGACTGCTAGAAACCGCAAGAAACTTCAAGGGCTGGTCAGGTCAAGTGTTTTATACATGACAAAAATGGAATTCGTGTTTTCTCGTACGGGGGCAACGGCCGGCCGGCCGGCCGTCTGTTGACCCGTCAACGTAGGTACCTACTTATCGCCCAGCTGACGCGGACGGGTCAACAGACGGCCGTATGCTTTAAAATATATTAGATACTCAAAGACTATCCAATTAAAATTCACAAAATGAATTATTTCATTAAAAATGAAAAAAACACTAATTCCATTTTTGTCATGTTTAAAACACTTGACCTGACCAGCCCTTGAAGTTTCTTGCGATTTCTAGCAGTCATCTTATACAGCGATTAAATAGTGATTTCAAACTAATGTTGAGTTGCTGTCTTCCTATACGTTACATATACGTCAATTAGACAATCAAATCGATCTGAAGCATGGACATAATTTACGTCCATGATCCGAAGTAAGATGTATTGTCGAGATAATGTTTAGGCAAGACATCATTTATTTGAAAGCTAGCGACTTGGCTTGTTTTCTTAAACCAAATGTAAACACTTAAAAATCCTAATTTTGGTTACATAGGTATTCAGTGGCAGCAAAATATTTTGGATATATAATTATATATATCCAAAATATAGGTATACTATGCCTCTATTCTACAGTTTTCATGAAAATAATAAAAGTAGGAGAGGAAGAGTGCTTAAGTAAAGTACTCAAAAATATCTAAGTAATTAAAAAGAGGTTTAAAATTTGTGTAAGCAATAAAAAAAACAAACAAAGAGTTTTTTTGGTCAAGCAGATATATAAACATTTAAGTATTTTATTAAAACTTATTTTACACATAACATCTTTTTGACCAATTAGTTAGCTTTGACAAAATAAATAAATAATATAATTTTTATTATAATATTATACTATAAATAAAGTTGCTCTACTGTGTGTACGTTAACAGACGGTCCGCGAGTCGCGAGCGCCATCTCGTGGGAAATCGCGCAGTTTGAAAACTTTTTCGAATCTTTCCTTGTATCTTCACGGAACCATAATTCATAGTTGATAACAACTTGTCCGCACCATCGATGTGTAAAGTGTTTATAGCGTCCTATTTATTGCTAACAGCTATTCCTTGCTATTTCGCGATCTACAGTTTAATCCTGGGTAATCTGGAGGCTAATAATTTATCATACTTCAACATCTATCGCAATACTTTTGAAGTATAAGTTGAAGAAGAAGAGAATTGCTCGGCTAATTTGATTATTTAAAAATTAGTTTTATAGTAAAATTATAAATGTTAAAGTTATACAATAACCCACAGCTTTTAGCGGTACAACATTGCAGCGCACGAATACAAATAATTAAAAACGGAAACATACAGCGTGGCCCAAACGGTGAACTAAAATTTTTTTTGGATTCCTCACATTCAGGTGAACCTGGAAATACCCCATGTTCCGCGATTTTTTGTAGTTTTCGAGCTATGATTTTTTTTTAATTATGAAAATTTTCGACTTTACTTTTGTGTAGACCCTAAATATTTTTTGTTCGGAAATTACGCATCTCAAGTCATGAGGTCTACGTTACAAAAGAAAAATTCAAAAAAATATGCATAATTTCCGAATTAAGTCGGTCAACTCAAAAATTCCCAAAATTAAAAAAAAAATCATAGTTTGAAAACTACGAAAAATCGCGAATTGGAATCGAACACGCGTCCTCCGCAATCCGGGCGGCTGCGTTGACCACTCCGCCACCGAGGTACTACTGGTTAGACTGACGAAATTTTTCAACGCTTTTGACTTTATGTTTTTATAGCAATCTTTAAACATTTTACAATATTTTAAACATTCAGTTAAGATATACTGCTTTATAGATTCGTAATATTTTACTATTTGTGTTAAAAAACGCTTAAACAAACTCAAAGATAACGAAACATTGAAAAAATGTCTACCTCAGGCGGGAATCGAACTCGCGTCCTCTGCAATCCCGGCAAGTTTATTCGAGCGTTTTTTTAACGCAAATAGTCAAATATTACAAAGCATCTTTTAAGATTCGTTAGTTTAGTCTAGTCCACTGTTTTATGTTTTCAAGCCACTATCAGATGCAACGTACGTACTTATTAAAATATCTAGGTGTACATTTTTATGTTGAACTTTATATTAAATAAGTATGTCAATTGATATATTCCTCCGTGACTCCTACGTCCAAGACTGGGTTTCACTCGAATGGATTTTGAAATAAATTTTCTAACATTGTTAAAGATGATTTTATTAACCTTAATAAATTGTTATTACATCAAGACGAATGAAACAATATAATTATTTATAATCCTTCATAAGTTTGTCTCGAAATGTCAACGCGGTAACTTTATATCCGCCATTTTCTTACGAGACGATAGGGTATCAAATTTTAAGGTTACATCTAAGACGTCAAAAACAACTTGATCCGAAGGCAAAGCCTTTGGGGCTTAAGCTGCGAGACGTGCCCGGGGTACGCGGACATTACGGAGAGGATCCATTCGGAATCGCAATTATTATGGGCCACGTTACAAACAACGATGCGCTTTGTCATAAATTAACTGCCAAATATTAATAACCGGGCGAAAATTGGTTCAGAGTTAGTACAATTAAACTTGTTTACTTCTATTTTTTTCCGTACGGCTAGCCTACCCCAAAACGTCAAAACTCTGCAATGGATTTTGAATTTCAAACCTATCAACTAAAGTTGAAAATGGTTTGGTAAATTTCTGCAGTTTTGAAGTGCCGTTTTGTGTACAATGGGATTTAGTTGTGCCAAATTCCCTCTTTCCTACAACATGAGGGCCCTTAAAATAGCTCTGCTTCACATCTGTGTCTTGTGTAATTTAAAAAAAAAACATATAAGTACCTATGTGTTGCTTGGCACGTTTTATTATTGCGCTTGTTCTAGAAACCAGTAAAAAGGTGTCAGTCGACATCATAATAAAGCGTATTTTAAGTTTATATACTATTGATATTTTGATGTCAGCCGCATTGTGGCACTACTTGGTTTAATCAAAAATTCTTATTACATATTTACACTAAAATCAATAATCAAGATTAGCACTAACACAAAATTGTATTGTTAAATGTTTTTTTAAATGTATTTTAGCGTTTTATTAACTCTTAAATATACTTAAGTAAATTTTTAAAGACTGAAAAAAGACGACAACCTCAGGCGGGAATCGAACCACGCACCTTCCGCATTCCGGGCGCCTGAGGTTGCGTCTTTCTTCAGTGTTTAAATTTTTACTAAAAATTGTGTTTTTTAAAATTTTAAACAGTTGTCGATTGAGCAATGAGCAGCCATGAAATGAGACATGCTTAACCCTAATCCTATTTAAACCGATACCTGGTGTAAGCCAGCTAACAACTGAATTGCTTTATTGCAATTCACACTTGCGTTTAATTAAAAATAACTAAAGTAGAGCATTGTGTATTGTGTCGCAATGGTCGATATCAACAAGGGAAGGGGAGATAGGGAGGGAAGTGTAGCACTAGACTTCAGTAAGTAGATTAAACTGTGATTATGGGTTAGCCGTGGTTGGTGTCTTATCTATGTTAGTACGACCTGCCGAGGTTTCCCTCTCCCTGTCCCACTTCGACACGGGATCTTTGTGCATCCCCACCCTTTAACTCTTCATTTGTCATTAAGTTTGAGTCAAAAAATTCTTGTTTCGTCTAACCTCTTGAGCGTCGGCCGCCGGCCATCGCCAAAGAAAATTAAAACTCTTTTGTGTCTGACGGCCGACGCTCAAGCGGATATGGCTGGTTTCCCATTTTTTTTCTAACTTTCTAGTTAGAAAAATATAGGAACAGTCACAGGCGCACGATTAGTATATTAACATTTAACGCATTAACTCCGTTTTCTTCCGTAGTAGATATAATGTATAACAGACGCTTATTTTATGGTTTCTCTGGTGAAACCATCACGCCCTTATGCGAGTGACCTCTGAATTACTTACTATCTATGCTGTATGTATCCATCCATACGCTGCATCAGCCAGAGCTTACTATATTTAAATTTGCTTTGCATTTATGAATGGCTTAATCTAAAGCAAATGGGCGAACCGAAACTATTGTTAGAATGCTGAAGTTGTAGCTGAATTAATTCGGATAACTTTACGAGGCTAGCTAGTGAAATTGCAGGACAGCTTCTTTTATCTTTAGGTTTTAACTTAAGCTTTTCAATGGCGTAAGATGAAATAGCCTTTGAGGTGAGATAATTTTGAACTCGTCTTATTAACAAACCTTTAAGCGTTGATTTTGATTTAATTTTCTACGGTCATAATCCCGGGTACATCTTGGGTTCCACGGAGAAACCCTTGACGTCAACTGATTTTTAAAGACGATATGAAAGCGTTTAATGTTTAAAATAAGGTACCAGTGTAAATATTTTGTAAAATTAGTTGTACACTAACTAGTATATCGCCCGAGACTACGTCCACATGAACATCCGTGTCCAATTTACGAAAAAAATCTTTCATGCTAACTTGTCTTGCAAAAATTTCTCATATAACCTTGTCAATCACAGACACAATAAAAAAAGACTTAGCCAAATAGGTGCAGTCCGTCTGAAATGATTCGTGGACATACATTCGTGGCAATTAATTTATATTTCAAAAGATTTATTAACTTTTTTGTATTGTTCGTTTTCCAAATATAAATATCCAAATATTCCAAATATAATATTTGACGACCTTAGTAGTCGAGTGGTGGGCACGCCGGGTTTGGCGTCGCGCCATCTCTGAGGTCCCGGGTTCAACTCCCGGTCGGGTAAATTTCGAGAAAAACTGTTTTTCTAAATTGATTTCGGGTCTGAGTGTTTATTTTTCTATTTTTATATTTGTCCGTCATCTTAGCATATTAACGAGTTCAAAAAGAATACCTACTCATCTTGGTCTAGATAATTGGTGTGAGTAAAAAAAAATAAAAAAAATCAACTGAACTCATTTTTGGTCTGGATCATTCAAAATAAACAATTGTTCAAAATAAAAAATACTATTTCATTGTTATTTTTATTTTAAGTCCTGTTAAAAATAGCATTTAGTCTTTGATCACATACAACAACTCTTCTTCAAGCACAATCAATGGTCTAAAAAGGTCTGCACAAAAAGCGTACCTAGGTTTAGGCAGGGGGGTGTCACTCCGCTGTTTAGGAACGTTCGGCCGGCGCGCCTCCCAGGCAGGCGTGTTGCACTAAAGGTTGCAGCTCGGCTCGCACGCTTCATACGTCGCGCGTCGTAAGCGTACTTAAATACATCCATGAGTGGAAATCCTACGTCAGCGCGCGCTCCTGACATCAAATCGGTATCGAGTCAGCAACTGAATATGAACGCTCGGGTCACACGATAAGTTTCAATTTCGCGTGAAAGTCGTTAGAGAGTGAACCTTCTGTACGGTAGTACTATTAGTTATTCTGTGGTTTAGGTACTCATTTCGTTTAGTAGTGTGCGTTCTAAGTGTCAACATGACGAAGTGCTCCGTCTAAAATAACTTTTCTGCCAAAGCCATAGAATAATAACTAAAGCATAGGAGTCAAAATGAGACTCGTATTAGTTGTCCTATTTTTTCAAATGGGTCATAAACATTGAAGGAAAAGAGTCAAAATAAGTTGCTAAAAACGTCAAATGTCTAGCGAAAATAAAAAACCGGTCACCATTTATAACATAGTATATCCATACTAAATTCAAAAGCGACTTAGACAAAATGTAATTCGAATGGTGACCAAACGGAGTGCCCACTCAAATGTCATAGCACTCCTTCTATACTTTAGTTATTAATATATGGCCAAAGCACTTAAACCTATGTCAAATGTATAATTATGTCAATGCTGCCAGTGTTCTACTCAGAAACGATTTAGGTAGTATGGGATTGTGTATCTGTTTTTTAACATTGAAAATATTTTTTCGAGCTCGGCTGTTGCGATACATCCATCGTTATCGGTTTTAAAGTCTTTATTTTTTACAGTTTGATGTATTTTATTGAAATTAAACACTTTAAATCGATATTCTACCGTTTTCACATATTATTTTATCCTGTGTTTAACCTTTTTCAGGGTCGATGGACGCAGGGAGACTGAGGTGTTGGTCGCCTCAAGATTAATCGTGTCGTATTCCTTCATTTTTTATTTATATAACAACAGAAAGCAACTTAAATCTGAGCATTTTATTTATTCAAGATATTGGATAAATGTATTCTTTTTTAAAGTACTTGTACTCGTATATAGAAATATCTCAAATTCGTTGGTTTAGAGAATCCATATAAACTAACAGGAAGATTTGCTTTGGATCTTCCAGACCTTGGTCTTGCTGCCTTATTATTATTTTTGATAACAAAGAAATTTAGTGTTGTCGTCCATCTGCGAAGTTCATTGCTGTTTTACTGGAAAAAGTAAAGTTAGTACATAGCATAAGTACCTGCATAAGATAATTTTTTTAAAGAATGACAATTGAGAGTCAGGTTTATAATCATTATCAACAGCCTATAAACGTCCCACTGCTGGGCACAGGCCTACCAATATGACAAACTACACATGGGGAGTTTGGACCATATCCCACGTTTGCCCAATGCGACGAACGATCATTGCCCTTGAACAACCTTATTTCAGTAATTGTTAAGTAAAATAATTTGTATTTTCATTTAACCATGTCGCGTAGCGGTGAAATAATACTACCACCCCCTCTCTTCCCTTGGGTGTCGTAAAAGGCGACTAACGGACTAAAGACTGCACAAACATCCAACAGCATAGAGCGGCGATGGGCTCACCACCTGTCACGCTGAGCACATGTGCAGTCGCTATTTGAAAAGCTAGTTGAAAAGACTATGGTAGAGTACTGCTTTTGCTGTCTTCATTGCTTAGTCTTTGACTAATCCTTCGGGGATAATAGTCGTGATTTTAGGTATGTTTTGGTGAAAAGTGGACTATGGTAGAGTACTGCTTTTGCTGTCTTCATTGCTTAGTCTTTGACTAACCCTTCGGGTATAATAGTCGTGATTAAATGTATGTTTTGGTAAAAAGTGGACTATGGTAGAGGACTGCTTTTGCTGTCCTCATTGCCTAGTCTCTGACTAACCCTTCGGGGATAATAGTCGTGATTATATGTATGTATGCGTTTTCATTTAATTTTTACCATTTTTATTATCATAGGTTTTCTTTGACATTAACCTTATTTGCATGTGCGAGAAGTTATCACCTATTAATTAGGCTTACATTTACTATTGTATCCCTATTATTTTGTAAATGGATCTTCTTTTAATGAAAACTTGTAGGTGATCTTATAAATAAATAAATTAGCTACTGGACTAATTCGTGAGCCCATCGCCGTTCTATGTTGTTGGATGTATAGTCTTTAGTCTGTTAGTGGCCTTTTACGACACCACCGCTACGCGACTATTAAGTGATAAGTCTATAACTTGAATATGATCTGATGATATCTTAAATAAGTGTCGCATGGATAAGAAATGAAATCAATACGATCGTTAATGTAATTAATAAGATGTTACAAATCCACATAGCATAACCAATGGGCAGTTAAGCACTTCTTACTGTGTGTTTTGTCCGAATAGTGAAAGTATCGGAGGTCCATAGCTCCCCCTTCCCCCTCACCATTCCTACTTCTTCCACAAAGGTCCTACAAGGAGTAGATAAACAAAAAATTTTTCATTGGTTTTAACTCTTATCTCAAGGGGTTAAGGTTCGAAGTATATTGTAAACTTTTGGCAACATTATGCATTTAAGGGTTAAGGCCGGCAACGCATCTGTAACTTTTTGGTTTTGTCGGTGTCCATGTCCATTTTCGCATTAAAAAAATGCTTGTATTCTATGGAACACACAGTATACAAAGTGACTGCTGTTAAAACAGCCGTTATTAGGAACGCACAAAACTAAATGTAAAACTATTCGACGTTAAAGAGGCAGAGTTTTGGTAACGGTACAACTGAAATCATTCCGGGCCGGTTTGCATAAAACGTAATGGGGGATTGCGGCCGCGCGCCGAGTGCTGCGTGCGATTCGCATTGTGCCATCTGCTCACATTTAGATCCCTTATAAAATGTTACTGCGCATTATCACACCTGGATATGGCCCGGCCTCGCGGTTATTTCGAAACGTTGCCTTTTTATGGCACTAATGGAAAATACTGTTTAGCTTTGCGCCCGATACATTTCTTTTACGCACTTCGCTAGAGTGTTTCGTGGATGAAGATCTAAATTTTATGCGTTCCCTTTACCCGTTGTGATTTCTTTGTGTAGGTGCCCCTTTTTGGGAATGTGATTTTGATTGTTTCAATAGTTACGTGGTGTTACCTTTAGCGTTTTACAGTTTTGCATGTTGCGTAAGTTTTGCATTGTCCAGACAGATGATAATGCAAAACTAACAATTTTACAGGCACAGTCACACACAGATATCTGTAAACATGCATTTTCCTTTATTACTTTGTTTCAGTTTTTAGTGTTCTCGTGTTGGATTTTCAGCGATAAAATACCTACCATACCCTATACCCTTAAATAGGGGAAACGGTATAGTTATTGACCACTTAAGCAACCTAAGGATGGAAAACTTCAATTAAAAATAAAATTATCAGTAAGTTAGAAATAAATAAAATTTATCCCTTATGGTTTTATGTTAATATATTTAATAGATAAGACACTCCACACACAGTTTTATTAAGCATTTAATGAATAAAATTAACATAAAAACATAAAATATAAAATCACAGTAATTGCCCATATTATTACAGTAATTGGCCATGAGATCATACAGTTATTGGCCACTTCAAAAATCTATATTAATAAAATCAATTGCCGAAATGTTTGTACTCGCATCACTTCAAAACGGCTGCACCTATCTGGCTAATTTTTTTTTATTATGTTTGTAATTTTTTGGACAAGATTTGTATGAAAGAAAATTTTGTCAGTACGGGTACGGGATCCACGCCGACGTAGGCGCGGGCGGGCCACTAGTAAATTAATTAAAGAGTTAAACTTTAGTAAAAACTAAACTTCTGTAATGACTAATACATGTCTTCATGATGATTTACATCCTCAGAAGGTTCAGATTCATCATTTAACAAAACATGTCAGTCATTGCATCAGAAAGCTCATCGTCATCTGGAAAAAGTTCTTAGTGACGATGATAAAACTTTTTACAAAAACTAGACGCAGCTAGCAGCTAGACGACGCGCCGGCGCCGTTACGTATTACAAGGAACCAGATCTAATCTTGATTTTTTATTTTAAACTGTAAAGGAAAGTGTAGAGTAAAAACTGACTGCTCTCAAAGATTTGTTTTGGTTTTTAGTTTTTCTAACGTCAAGTCTGCCTTGGTAAACCGGGGTATTTACGGCATTATTTCTTCTTACGAACCTGATTTAGACAAGAAAATAATTTTAAGCTAATTTATTCAAAGTAAAATAAAAAAATAGTTAATGGCCTACTTTTTCTATGGGATAGCTTGACCAACGAGACAGTTATTGGCCTAGGCCATTAACTGTTAACAATGTTTTAAAATTTTTGGTAATTGCATAATGATTTTTAATCTTATAACAGAAGATGTTTTATTTATTAATAACTCTATTAATTGTATTTTTATTAAAATACAGTAATTGGCATAAGAGGCCAATAACTGACAGTTATTTGCCACACCATAATTTCGTAGTTATTAAAGAAAATTAGGTTATAAACCATAAATCTGTTTCTAACGCATAACAACTACCTACTCATATTTCATATAATTTCAAAAGCAGTTCTACAATACATACTTTTCAAAACACCTTATCAAAAAATTATCAGTCTTAAGATTTTTTTAACAAACTTACCTACTTTTTTTCCCGCTGCAAAAAAATCACACATTGGAAAAGAAACTATCCACCTAGCCAAATTTTGTTTAAAGTTTTTGAGAGGTTATAAAAGTATAGCCATTGTTCTCGTTTCAAATCTACCATTTCTAGGGTTATGCTAGTTTTTTAACATCAAAGTTGAAATGGCCAATAAATGTATAGTGGCTAATAACTATACCGTTTCCCCTATACTTATTTTACTCTGGTGTTAGTTTTTGGTTAAAAATTGTTAAAAATCTAACAATCTTGGACATTGAGGCATTGTAACTTTTTTTTTTTTTTTTTATAGCAGAAGGAGGCAAACGAGCAAGCGGGTCACCTGATGGAAAGTAATCACCGCCGCCCATGGACACCCGCAAAACCAGAGGAATCGCAGGCGCGTTGCCGGCCTTTAAGGAAGGAATAGGCTCGTTTCTTGAAGATCCCTAAGTCGTAACGGTCCGGAAATACCGCCGCCGAGAGCTGGTTCCACAACACTGTAGTTCGAGGCAAGAAATTTCTTGAAAAACGCACAGTAGTAGACCGCCATCCATCAAGGCGATGTGGATGGAATGACAGTCGATTGCGTGTAGTGCGGTGAAGGAAATTAGCGGCAGGGATCAAGCCGAACAATTCCTCAGAACACTCCCCATGATATATACGGTACAATATACAGAGAGACGCAACGTCTCTCCGAAGAGCCAGTGGATCGAGCCGACCTGAAATAACCACGTCGCCGACAATTCGAGCAGCTCTGCGTTGAATGCGGTCAAATGGAAGGAGTTGGTATTGGGGTGCTCCAGCCCAGAGATGGGAGCAGTATTCCATATGCGGCCTGACCTGTGCTTTATACAGTTGTAAACGGTGGGCCGGCGTGAAATACTGACCCGCTCTATTAAGCACACCCAGCTTTTTTGAAGCTAATTTAGCTTTACCTTCCAAATGACCACGAAACTGAACGTCACTCGAAATATCGACGCCAAGGATTCCAATAATCGGATTGGTATCAAGGGGAGCTCCCTCAAAGTTCAGAGGTACGACGAAGGGATGTTTTTTCGCGGTAAATGCGCAAACTTGTGTTTTGGAGGGGTTAAAGCGGACTAGGTCATGTCGGCCCCAATCCGAGACATGACTTAACATGTTCTCGGTGTCAGTCACAAGTTTATTCCGGCTCTCGATGACGCTTTCCAGAGAAATATTAGCTCGCCCGGTGTAGAGCGTATCCCCAGTACTGTCATCCGCATAGCAATGAATGCTGTTGTTATGCAGCATGTCATTGATATGCAGAAGAAACAAAGTAGGGGACAACACACACCCCTGCGGGACTCCAGCATTCACGGGCTTCATGTCGGAGCACGAACCGTCGACTGCGACTCTGATGCTACGCCCAGTAAGAAAGCTGGCAACCCATGAACACAATTTCTCAGGAAGCCCGTATGATGGAAGTTTAGAGAAAAGAGCCCTGTGCCATACCCTGTCAAAAGCTTTCGCTACGTCCAAGCTAACTGCCAGTGCCTCCCCTTTACTCTCGACTGCCTCCGCCCATCGGTGAGTAAGGTACACTAAAAGATCACCAGCCGATCGACCGCGACGAAAACCATACTGGCGATCACTTAGTAGCTGGTTCTCTTCTAGGTACCTTAAGAGCTGGCGGTTTATAATGGACTCCATTACTTTGGAGAGTAAAGAGGTAATAGCTATTGGCCTGTAGTTAGACGGATCTGAGCGATCGCCTTTTTTTGGAATCGGGTGCACAAGGGCTGTCTTCCAAGAGCTCGGGACGACGCCAGTGGTGTAAGAGAGCTGGAAAAGGCGCGTTAGAACTGGTGCCAATTCAGGAGCACACGTCCGAAGCACAATGGGTGGAACTGCATCTGGCCCACTCGCCTTATGGATATCAAGGGAAAAAAGAGCCTTACGAACTGACCTTTGCAGGAACTGAACGTTTGGCATTGTACAAGCGCAATGCGGTATGGTTGGTGGAGAGTTTGCCCCATCGTCCAAGGTCGAGTTTGATGCGAAAAGAGAGCCCAAGAGATCGGCTTTCTCCTTTGCAGTATAGGCCAGGCAGTCATCGGTCTTGTGCAATGGTGGTAGGGACGGCTGACAAAAATTCCCTAAGATAGCTTTGGCGAGAGACCAGAACGCACGCGTCCCCGAAGGAAGACGCACTAGCCTCTCGCCAATTCTACCTATGAATGATGACTTCGCCTTGGCGATGTCCTTCTTAAAGGATCTGGCGGCAAAGTTGTACTTCTTTCTGAGCTCACTGGTGTTTGGATCCTTTGATGACACCGCATTAGCCCAGGCTTGGTAATGCTGTCGCTTTTGGCGAGACGCCATTTTGCAGCAACGACCAAACCATGGTTGGGACTTGCCGCCAATGGGAACCACAGAGTTTGGAATGAAAAGTTCCATTCCCTGCAGTATCACATCAACGACAGAGTCAGCGGCGACATCAGGATCATCCAGCGAGAAGCAAACTCGCCACCACGGGTAGGACGCAAAGAAACTTCGCATCCCATCCCAGTCCGCCGACCTATAATGCCAGACTCGACGGCTAGCCGCTGGTTGCGGTTTTGAAGTTTCTGTGAGAGGCACAATGCTGCGAATCAGACAGTGGTCTGATGAGCCTAGTGGTGCATCAACAGAAACTTGATAGCCGTCTGGGTGCGAGGTCAGCAGAAGGTCCAATAAAGAAGGTGCATGGCCCTCCACATCTGGAACCCGTGTTGGCTCGGTTACCAATTGGGACAGACTGTAGGCCAAAGCGAAGTCATGAACGGCTCTACCCGCGTAGTCAGTTGTGCGTGAACCAAGCCATTCGACGTGGTGGGCATTGAAGTCTCCCAATACCACAATCTCGGCCGAGGGGATCCGTTGGAGAAGGGAGTCTGTCGCTGTTTGGACGGTCTCGATGAGTTGGTCAGTTCCGATGTTACCGCTGTGGGACCTATACAGGCACGCGTAGACGCGAGGATGACGTCCGCAGTCGACGTGCAGCCATAAGATGGAGAGGTCCCTATCTTCAAGATTGCCAAGGCGACGAACGCACATATCCTCCCTGACATAGGCACAAACACCGGCTCGTGGCACAAATGCATGTTCCAGGCCTCAGGGTTATGATCCAGTTCTACTAATGGAGCTGCAAGCTTTAGTTATATCTATAACAGTAGGTGGACCGTATGCTTGTTGTCTTGACAACCACTCGTACATATTGCTGACTCTGAAACTTCTACCACTTTTTGAGGTGATCGCAGCTCAGAAAGTTAATTAAAATGAATTTTATGCCCAGTAATGTCACTGGATCTCATGCTCTTATAACTGTTACCCTATAACTAGACAAAATAGTGCATAAAATTGTTGCTTAGCATAGGAAGGTGTCCTCGTGGATCTAAAAAGTTAAAGAAAAAGAAAGTGTGTTCCCCGTATTATAGAGATCGCCAAAACTAACGTAATTACATTGCTATTTTTTCTCATATATCTTCCATAAATCTATATATCTATGCATTCATCAAAATATGTGTGAGCTTTCAAACTTCGCGTCAAAACGTGACGGCGGCCGGCGTCAAAGGCTACTTCGTATCCCGAGAAACGTTCGAATTCCTTTTGGAATTCATGTCACACTGAATTAAAGTTGGCAATAGCAGCATTTAATGATATTTCTAAGAACTACTTCCCAATTATTTTGTGTTTACTGACTACTATTTGTATTAGATACTTGACCATGACCTTTTAGACATTTCAGTATTAGTTTTTTAAGCAACTCTGTGGTCTAGTTATTAGAAAATTGGTGTTATTCCTAGAATCTTTGATTGCCAGATGGAAATGTTATAATACTGGGTTAAGTTGGATGCTAGAGTTAGTTTTAAGCCCGCCTGGCCAGTTACCAGTGTCTTTTAAAAGTTGGTTGCCATAATATTGGTAGCATTATTGTTGTGCTCTGAGAATTAGAGATAAAATAGCTAGTTTCTAAGTAGTAGAGTCCGCTTTTTGTTTATCTACTTACCAACCACATAACATATAAGAAAAAAGATAGATATAAGACGACACTTTTTCGTCTAAAAACAAAATGAGTATATAATTAAAACCTATTTCACATACCTAACTAATTGGTGACGTGTTCAAGACTAACTGTGCCGAATTAAAACATATTAATCGAAACGAATTTCAACCGGGACATACAGTTTGAGACTAAAAGGAAGAACGAAACTTTAAATATGTAGATTCAAATAAACCCTGTGTGAGCTCGTACTTATATCGCGGCGAGGTTGTACAAATGACCATATAAATCATACTGAGTGACGTTAAATTGACATATCGGAGTCATAAATCAAAAGGGAATAGCTTATGAGTACAAGTTTTGACAAGGCACTTAGCTCGGTTAAGGACAAAATGCTTTTTCGCAAAATTCTCTCGCGCGCTTTCTCTTAGAGAAATGGAGGTGATCTGAGTCAAAGCTAATAGCTTACTCGGGGCGGCTAATGTACCATACTGCGTATAGTCACACTTGACTTCGTAAAGGCGATAACTTCATGCCATCTAAGGTTAAGGTTCACGTTCAGATCAAAGGTAACAACAAGGTTTGTAACTCTTACGTTTGATGTTCGTGACAAGCTAAATTATTTGGAAATGTTACACTGTGTAGCACAGTTTCATGTGAAATCGCCATAGTGGTACCTATAAGACGTAGGTAGCTACATTAGTTCACTTGTTTATTGATTGTAAAAAACGAAAATATTTTATTAAATAGTGTTATAATGAGTGCTATTTTCCAATTTAAATAGTTTTAGTTTCTTTAGGTGTAACGTGAATCTGGTATTTACAACGAATGACAATTCGGGGAAATGGTAGGTATGAAGTTTTTCTGCGGAAACCTATTTTTTTGTGAATGAAAGTAACAAACGAAGTTTAAATATATGCAAATGTAATAGGATATGATACCGACTGGTATGAAGTTAGTTTTTTTTAAATATTAGTAAACCTTTTTTTTATTTCTCTCTGTTTTTCGTCTTTACTTAGTTTGTTCAGAATTCATTGGTGAAAGATATAATAGACAGTTACTTATACTTAATAAAAAATATTATAAAGTGTCATTGTGTAGTAACGATAAAATATTACTCGTAACGGTCAAAGGTTTGTGAAAATTTATTATTTTCAATTCGTCCTAAGAAGTCTTTTTCGCAGGATCGGATACATGATAACTATTCATCAACGCGTCATTGGAACTTTACATCTACTTATTTAATAAATTTTAGAATACCTATTTAAAGCTGTTAACATTTCAGGTATCCTGTCGTCTCACACACTAAATTCGGACACGGTTAAATAGTTAATCGTGTTGCGTAGCGGTGAAAGAATACTACCCTCTCTTACCTTGGATGTCGTAAAAGGCGACTAACGGACTATGAAAAAAAAAAAAAAAAAGTCAAATTATTTATTCAATGTAAACCTTTACAGGCACTTATTGACGTCAATACTAATAATAATAAAAAACAGTTAAGTAACTAACTTATAGTTAAGACTTAATAACTAAACTAACGAGCTATTATAGTCTGTGCCAGACAAATGCGCATTGCTACCCCCAGTACCACTGCACGCCGAAACAGAATCGCGTCGAACCGAAATATAAGCCGTGGTCATAGAATTGTGTAATATGATTTCCAATTATCGTATTGATACTGTGGTAAGTAATATAAATTGGAGTTATTGAAGTAAAATAAAGTAGCGGCTGAAATGAGTTTTGGAAAACATTAGTACCTAACCAATAAGGTTGACATTTTTAATCATTCAAATATCTTTTTTTATAAAAGCTTAAGCATAAAAAAACGTCAAAAATTAATAAGCATAAACTTGTGTGTTTTAAAATTGTTTCGTTATTCGTCTTGGTACAAGCACAGAATAACTAATACTACTACCGTACAGAAGGTACTCCAACGACCCCCACGCGAAACTGAAACCTATCTCGTGACCCGAGCGTTCATATTCCGATAAGCACAGCCGACTCGATATCGATTTGACGTCCGTCAGGAGCGCAGGGTTTACGCGCGCGCGTAGGGATTACGAGTTAAGAGGAAACACCACGCCGACGCGGCACCCAAAACTCCCACACCAAACACAGAAAAACGACGCCCCACAGCCCCCTTCCAAAACCGGACCAACCCCCACCACCCCTTCAGCAACGGTTAAAGAAAGAGACCCTTCACGTCCGTATGCTTGATTCCTTTGCATTAAGTCATTTATTTAATAACCAGGAGCCTTCAAAATTAAGCGAAATCACTTCGTTTTAAGGCGTCTTCAGAAACATTAGGTAACTCGTTTAAAAAAAAAAAAATCAAACACACAGACACAGAAAACCTCCTCCCCCAACCGACGCTTAAATAAAAATTGGTCCACCTCTGAAGGAGGAAACAGGGGACCACGAAACGCCGCTCCCCCGCGCCCCGCATGAGAATCCCGAACGCCACGCCGACGCAGTGTTTCCTCTCAAGGCTAGATAGATCGCGCTTTAAGTTTTTTCAAACCATCTGAGACATAGAAAATAATGGTTTAAATTCTGGAAAAAAAAAACTATGTATTAGTTAAGGATCCAATCCATTCAAAGTCTCATTCAGTTACAAAATCCAATAAACATCACTCGATAAAAAAAAATAAAAATAATAATAATAATAATAAATAAGTGGTAGATTTAGATCAATCACACTCAACCACATCCACACCACCATCAATCGAACCAGACCCGCACCGACGCCACGTCCCCAACCCAACCCCCACCACCCCCACCACTCCCCATCCCCGATCCTACGGGGGCAAACCAACATCGCGTCGCGTCGCGTCGGCCATATTCACTTCCGATCCAGCCTGCCTACGCGACACGACGCGACACCGGTCCACCCCCACAGGACCGAGGACAAAAAATGACGAGGGCAGCAGAAGCCAGGCTAGGGACGCAGCATCGGCACAAGTCCAACTCGATCGACAGCGATGCGAATGCAACCGAATACGACTGATCCAAATCCACCAAATAAGATATAAAATTATTTTAAAATATGGACTGCACATACATCTAAAAGCATAGAGCGGCGATGGGATCACCACCTGTCCACCTGTGCACATATGCAGTCGCAATTTGGTGAACTATGGCAGAGGACCGCTTTTGCTGTCCTCATTGTCTAGTCTCTGACTAACCCTTCGGGGATAATAGTTGTGATTATATGTATAGAACATACATAGATGTTTAAGTTAAATGGTTAGCACATTCATCCAGTGTCAAGTAAAAGAAATAATAGCAATATTTTCTAAGCATAATGTAGACGATAGTAAGTGATAATATGAGTGTTAAACAGGACAAGTAATATTCTCCAAAACACCTCTTTAAGTTTCAGGAAAAACTGAGATCTCACACTGAGGGCTTCTTGAGAAAACTTAGAAAATGATGTTGCACTGTTTTGTTTTATTTGCCAACACTCATGCACATTCATGAAAACTTAATGGACACCATTTTTCACATTCAAATTCGACTAAACACAAATTATAGAAAAAAAATTGCAGACATGACGCTTCACTTTCCCGTCAAGAAGTCCAGCTGAGTAGTTTCTTGCGCCCATTCTTCTCCACTGCTAAAAAATGACGTCCAGAATGGATGGTGGGTTAAAAAGATGTTTTGATGAATTTAAAGTGCTTATTCATTAAGTTTATTTATTGATTAAAACATTTTAACTTTGACTTGACAAAACTCAAATTTTATCAAATAAAACAAAACTGTGGACATGACGCTTCACATTTCCACCAAGAAATTCATCATTACAATTTTTAACAATAATGCCGTAGTCAAAGACGTTAAATAAGTTTTAATGACAGTTAGATGTCTCTCCTTGTCTATTTAGCACTATTAAGAAAGTGACAGCAAGAGACTTAATTGTCATAAAACTTAATTGACGTCTCTTGAGTACGGCAGTAAATCTAGATTATTGTTACAAAATACCGCAGAGAAATACCTCAGCGTGTCAGTGTTACCATGTTCTTAGGCGTTTTACCTCACGAAACATTGGGAGAACAAGAGAGTCGATTTTTTTTAGGTCGGGCGCACACGTCTTGCACAGTTGTGACTAATGTATCTAACCCCCGTCATCCCGTGACGAAGGTGGGAGCACAGGTGTACACTGAATCTTATTATTGACGGCTGTACAAATTCACCGATAGTAAATACAGAGTAAACTTTTTCATATGTTGTTAGTTTCACGTGCCGATTTGTCCGGTTTGGATTCACGAGTGTGTTCACAGATTTTTTTTGGATAACTTTTTTTCTTCTTAACTGTTAAATACTTTATTACATCTGATGATAAGTGATTATAAATTAGAAAATGGAATCCTACCAGTGGCGTGCCTAGGGCTTCAGATTGGGGCAAGCCACGAAACCTGAAGTTCCTAATCTTGCTACCTAGGTACAATGTTGGTGCCTATTTGTGACACTAGCCACATTTTTTACTCAAATCGTCATAGGCCATGGCATTCCAAACGTTCTTGTCGTTGGTAAAAAACAGGCTATTACCTTCTATTACATCTTGAATGTGATTTTTGAGAATTTTATTTTGGCCAATTTAGGCGTTCTTTATCTCAGAAACAAAAATACATTAACAGTATTTACTTATTAAATAGTGTAGAATAGCTATTGGCATAGTACGCAGCAGCCTCGCTTTTTGTAAATTTCGCTTAACTTTTATTTAAACTCAAAATTGCAGAGAAAGATTTTCATAAATTGCGCGAGGGCACTTTTTAGAGCTCCTGGATTGAACTAAACAAATGAAATAAAAAAATGAAACAAAACCAAAAAACTTCGAAAATCGCGTTAAGTTAACTGTGAATTTCTCTTATCTACGATAATATTATTGAGTAAAATTTATACCAGAATAATTGTTACTTCATGAGGAATAAAAATGTTATAATGAATTTATTATCCTATTTCGATGAAAACTATAAATACAACTAAGTACAAAATTACAACAAAATGCGATGCGCCGGCCGTCCGAACTCAGCTTATTCTCGCAGAGTGGAGATTCGTAATATTACGCATGCATTTATTATCCTATTTCGATAAAAACGATAAATACAACTGGAAAATTACTACAAAATGCGAAAATGGGCATTTTGCGCGGGAATCACAGTCGATATGTAGGCCTCTACACTTAATTTATTACTTATTACTTAATTATTAGAATGGAAGCAACCAACAATCCAAAGAGTTTTTTACATAGACCTATTATAATTAATGCCCTAGATGACTTTTAATAGTTTGCGAAATACATAAATCATGTGTGATGTTCAAATAATTTATTTACCTCTGCCTTTCGTATGCCAATCATCAACACGTTTAGGTACACATTTGTTTGCAACACATCACATGCTCAACACATCTTAGTTCGTCAAAGAGACCAATAAAGCGACGAACTGAACTCGGAACACATTTTTTTAACACAAATTACGAAAACACTTGTTACTTATAAATAATCCCTCAAATAAAGTGAAGTGTGACAATAACAAAAAATAAAAAATGGCTGGCTGCTGCCTGTGGCTGCTGCACAGCACAATCGCGTATTAACGCTCGCCTCTGATTGATTCGCCTGAGCTCGAGCTGTCGTCGGTCGCCTCTGATTGGTTCGCCCGCGTTGAAGTTGCACGTGATTCGGTAGAAATAAAGCCTGATTTGGAGAAGGCCTTACTTGCGAACTTCATAACGCAAGCTGGCTTTGACGAAGAGTATGAATTTCTCATAGAATCTATACATACTTACGCAGTATTATGTTTATAGAGTAGCAATTTTGTTAAAGTTAGAAGAGAGCGGATATACTTTAAATCCGAAGCCCGGTTGCAAGCCAACTTGTGCGAGAGAGATGTAAAGCGTCGCACGATTTATAAGCAGCTTTATTAGATTTGTTTGGTGATTCTTAATATGAGAAACTTATAAAATTGATAATTTGAATGCTGATGAAAGAAAATTAACAATGGTAAAAAGTATTAAGTGATTTTAATAATTGCGTTTTACCAGTAGTGATATTGAGTTTTTGTTAGGGCAAGCCGGGCTTTTCGGCTTGTATGAAGGTACCGCCACTGAATCCTACTAACTAGGAATCTTCAATCTCTGAGTTACTAACGTACTTACCACTGATATTCGGAGCACGACCTTTTTTTTCACAATTTATACTTACTATAGTATTAAAACAAACTCATTTAAACTACTGGTGGTACATTAAGCACTACTACCAACCAAACTGGATACAAAATGATTCCTTGCTGGAAACGAAACCAGGTTTCAGAACTGAGGTCTAACATAAAAACCAGTGTAGATTTTGTGTTAATTCGAAGTTCAAAGTTGTCATTGCCATTTGAATTAGCTTCTGTTTCCTTTCAAAACTCTTTACAAATTGACTTTCTTTTTCGCATTTTTTCCCCCTTTTATTAATTAATTGGCGTTCCCACAATTAGTCAGCCGGTTATTTTTCTACTATAAGACTTAATGAAGAGCATGAAGTCGCTACAAACCTCCCAACATCTCAATTCAAAGTTCTCGTCCGCGTGTTCTTTCTTAGAATTAATTTAAATGAAATCATCACAGTTTATTCTACTGAGATGGCGGTGCGGGCGTTCAACCGACAGGAAAGCGCCTCAAGACTCATTTACAATTCCAATTAAGGACAATTCTCATTTACTTTTGTCCCGTAGAAGTAACGAATCGGGGAGACCTTGCTCACTTGCGACCTCAAAATATCCGCTGGCTTGTGTGAACTTTGCCAGTTTTGGCATATTATAAAAAAGACTGTATAAAAAGCTTCACTTTTTTCTCCTTCTATACGTTGCGTTACAAATTATCTCACTAAACCATATTACCATCTCTTTCTATAACGATGGGTCACAAATTATTTTCCTACACCCAATTACCACAGAGAGCTATAAAGTTAGTTTTATTTCAGGTTATAATTTCGTTTTATTTATATTCTTAAATTTATTATGTTTACTAATAATTAAATATATTCTTATTACTGTAAGTATAAATAAAGCAACAATTAATACAGTAAGTAGTGTTAAACGTTGCATTTTATTGCAACTGCAACTTAAATAAAACTTTCTTTTAAACTTATCCATACAATTAAAAATATGTAGGTATGAAATCTGTCACGCTAGTAGGTTTTATAGGCACTTACACACGTAAGCGAATAATTGTAACGGAATTTCTCCTATAACATTTATAAAATGTTGTCAGGAAACAGTTCTAATCAATTTCATTTGGCCTAATGCTCTTTCATATTAATAACTAGGTATTGATGGTTTTACAATTACCACAAAGTTATACAATACAAGTTAAATCCTAGTTGATGTTGAAACTCGTACAAACTTACACTTAGTTCTATCGTAGTAGAGCGATTTGCTCGTAGCTCCATTAGCCCCGTAGCTCGTAGTCCGTAGCAAATGACGCCATTGACAACCTAATTTAAAGTTTATCAAATACTGAAAGCTCTAAATTAAATAACGTCGAAGCGTCAAGACTTAGGTAAAGGTTTCGAGGGGTTAATGACATTGACCATTAGTTACACTATAGTATGTACGCATACATTATAAATGGAAATTTATCAGTTAGCGTGGGTAATCTTGTAGAATAACATTAAATAGGTACGGTTTATAATGATAACTTACTGTATCGGCAATCTGCTTTATTTCGGGTTTCCGATATTTTGGTGCAAGTCTTCGATATAGAGAAGTCCGGAACACATGCCTGGGAATTAAACCTCCAGCTCTTTTATCGAATGTGCAACTGCATGAAACATAACACGCGTTCAATTGGTCACATATCTACCATGACCACGGAGCAACTGTTACAACTATTACTACCGGTCATATTGCATTGCGAATATTGCAAAAACATAAAATATCCTAACTTTCCTAATTCTCGATCGTTAACTCGCGCTCACTTCGACCTTTACGTTCCGATCAAAAGTGACCTTTATTACGTTAGCGTAGAGTCAAATTTAGCGAATGCGGACTTGATGACGACAATCCGCAGCATGTTATCAAATCCGCATTTTCTAAATTCGACTGTACGCTAACGTTGAATTCTGCCATGAATGGGTGCGCTTGTTACCGTGCTTGTTCCACGGTGGGGAGCGCTCTCATTATTTTGGAGTACATCGGCTGCTTACCATCAGGCAGGATGTAGTCACTATGACGTGTCACATAAAAAAAAAGTTAAATGAGATGTGTATAAATTCACATTACTTTGTTTCTGAGGTGAGAAGATATGAAATCCTTAAAATCATTTAACAGTAAAATGTTTGTGTTATTATGTTACAATAAAAGTATTATCTATCTATCTATCTAAAATAAGGATCTTCAGTATTTAAAAATCTAAAATTGTTATTTTAACTAACTAACTGCACACAAAACGGCCAACTAAATCGCGACAGACACATGAAGCTGTGGGATTTTCCTAAAGACTGCTCTGCTTTCCAATAGATGCTGGTATTTGCTAAATCCGCGATTGCTAGCTTAGACATTCAATTTGACTTACTATACGCGGGCGTAGATCCGTGATAGCGGGCACTAGTCGAGAGAAAAATAATAACTGAACTGCTGATATTGCTAGTGCTATGTGTAGATTTGTAGACGTTTGATAATGGACGGGGATACTCAACGGCTCTAAGATGTGTATTCTTAAAGACTGATATGTATTATAAGCTTCCAACATCTAAACACATACATACATATAATCGCGATTATTATCCCCTAAGGGTTAGTCAGAAACTACTACTACCAAAGTCCACTTATCACCAAATAGCGACTGCACATGTGCTCAACGTGACAGGTGGTGAGCCCATCGCCGCTCTGTGCTGTTGGATGTATGTGCAGTCTTTAGTTCGTTAGTCGCCTTTTACAACACCCAAGGGAAGAGAGGGGGTGGTAGTATTCTTTCACCGCTACGCGACACTGTTATTAAACACATTATAAGATGTCTTCTTATAGACTGAAAAACGAACCTTCATTGATTAAATATATTTTAAATTAGCTACCAGACAGTGTTCTTAAGGATGATATCGTTAAAGTTATTGGTCGAACCTTGTCGAAGCTGGCATATACACCTAAGGGGCTAAGTCACCGGTCTAAGACTCTAAGGGCGCTTGTTGACGAGCCGGTTTCTACCCAGTCCGGCGCCGGGTCGGTGCCGGTCTGTACGGTCAGCACGGTTTGTGCCCGGTTCGCAAATGACGGCGCCGGCTGAAACACGCCGTGCGTACTTTCGGTACCGTCAACAAACCCTCATAGACTGTCATACGTGACCGGCGCGCGCCGGCCGCAGCATCGAGCCGGACCGCTCGTGAACATACCTTCATAGTCTATCATAGCCAACCGATGACCGGACGTAAACCCGGCTTATGACCGTCTGTAGGCCCGGCAAAAAACCGGCTCGTCAACAAGCGCCCTTAGGGCTTGTTAAGTCCGTCGGGCTAGCTACCACCATCTTATCTAAATATATAAGATGGTCGTGGTCATAACAACAATGTTAATAACATGTTTATAACAATGTTAATAACATTGTTGTGTTCCGATAGTTTAGAGATAAGTAGCCAGTTTAGTTGTTGAGGATTCCGGGTTAAGCGCGCCTCCACCTTCGGCCTTGGCATCAGGTGAGATGACCTTACCGTAGAGAATAAAAAAAAACTCGATGTACCACCTGCGCAAATTTTGGTACCTTGGACCTTCGATTTAGCCAAGTGTTTAGCCACTCGTCCATCGAAGTGTTTTAATTAATCAATCTATCAATCGGAGATATTATTTCTAATGGCAGTTTTCTTCCATTTGTATGGTAAATACTTGTATAGGTGTTACTTGAATATTGTTAATAATCTTAATTAATGGCTTCGGGTTTAGCATTAAGCCAATTTCAAGTAGTATATATTTTAAAAATATATTTCGTTTTGTACGGTAGATTGAGTTAAAAGGAGTCTCACAGCACGTGTTGTTGCTAATAGAATACGGGAGAAACTCCTGAATGTAATTTTCGGTTCAAGAATAATTATAAAATTTATTGACTGCCAACTTCAATATTGAAAACAAAAGTAGAAGATAAGATAATTGTTTAGTCTCAGGAAGCTCGAATGGGATTCGAACCCACGACCTTTGGATTGCCGGTCCACTGCTCTAACGGCTGAGCTACCGAGACCCCAGAAGACTCGTTGAATTTTTTCAAGTAGTTTGTGATTTACGCTGTGAGTTAGCGGTTTATCCTATATCTATTATAGCTTTATTACTGAAATTTTGCATTCACAATGCTATATAGATATAGGATAAAATGTTTACTAGAAAAAAATCAACCAGTCTCAGGAAGCTCGAGTGGGATTCGAACCCACGACCTTTGGATTGCCGGTCCTCTGCTCTAACCGCTGAGCTACCGAGACCCCAGAAGACTCGCTGAATTGTTCCTTGTAGTTTGATTTATGCTGCAAGCCAGCGGTATCACGTCACTGTGAAGTCTACCCTCACCGTCAAAAGAACCTCACCGTTGATTTTTTTTCTAGTAAACGTTTTATCCTATATCTATATAGCATTGTGAATGCAAAATTTCAGTAATAAAGATATTTAAAAGCAATTACGTCTTTATCGATTGTTAAATACTTGCAATAGTATTTCTTTCGACGGTGAGGGTAGACTTCACAGTGACGTGATACCGCTGGCTTGCAGCGTAAATCAAACTACTAGGAAAAATTCAGCGAGTCTTCTGGGATCTTGGTAGCTCAGCGGTTAGAGCAGTGGACCGGCAATCCAAATCTTAGATTCGAATCCCACTCGAGTTTCCTGAGACTGGTTGATTTTTTTTTCTAGTAAACGTTTTATTCTATATCTATATAGCATTGTGAATGCAAAATATCAGTAATAAAGATATTTAAAAGCAATTACATCTTTATCGATTGTTAAATACTTGCAATAGTATTTCTTTCGACGATGAGGGTAGACTTCACAGTGACGTGATACCGCTGGCTTGCAGCGTAAATCAAACTACTAGGAAAAATTCAGCGAGTCTTCTGGGGTCTCGGTAGCTCAGCGGTTAGAGCAGTGGACCGGCAATCCAAAGGTCGTGGGTTCGAATCCCACTCGAGCTTCCTGAGACTGGTTGATTTTTTTTCTAGTAAACGTTTTATCCTATATCTATTATAGCATTGTTAATGCAAAAATTTCAATAATAAAGGTAAAAGTGGATGATGATGATATCCCCTTGTCTGTCACAAAGACTCCTGATTGAATTTCTATTAGGGTATTACTACAGCTGAGCTCATATTAACGAAAAAAAAGGTTTCGTTCTCTGCGTTAGACCGTTTAAAAATAAGTTTCAACACGTTTGTTTGTTTTAGGCGGAAAGAATGGAGTTTAATTTCAGCTGTACCTATTGGCGGTCCACTGAATGACGGGCCGGCGCATTTGCGGCCACACTCCGGAGGGTCTTAATAGGCCCATAAATTCCCTTTTATGTATAAAACACAATCGGGATTGCTTGGAAACGTTCAAACGTTACTTTGAAAAAAAAAACGCAATATATTGTAAATACAGTACAGTTCTCCGTAATGTTTTGGGTGATAGCTCTGTTAAAAAAATTGCAAGTTTAATTGGGGAGAACTTAATTAACGAATTTGTTATTGTGAGGTTTTTGATAATCATTTAAATTAGTTACTTGCTAAAATAATTTCAATGGATACTTTAAACTTTTCAAGTAAGTTAACGTACACAACTTAATTTTATAGTAAAAGTAGCACTTCCGTTCAACGTTTTAAGACTTTTCTATTTTCACCAAACTTAAAAGCTTTAAAGGCCTCATTAATAAAAATAACTTTATAATAATTGCATTATTATATAAGTGAACACTGAGTGACTGAAGATGTTTCAATTAATCAATCCATAATAGCTCTAATTCAAATAGATTTCAGCCTGAAGAGCTTACTACGATATTAATTATATTGTAAATGACAATGTCTTAAACGTATTTCTTATTAATGTGGTAATTTATTTATTCTAATTTAATTGGTTCGTAGTTGTGTCTGATAAGTACTATAGTTATTATAATTATAATAAAGCCAGTGACACTATTATTATTGTATTCTATGGCTTACGTGAGCACTTCACTTCAAATAAATAGGTATTAATTAAAGTTATGAGAGAAAGTTATGGGGGTAAAAGTTACTCGCGTCCGTAGGTTTACCCTTGAGACCTTACACGTGATCCCTGGGTGGTGCTAAATGAGTAACACTGACTGAGTGGTAGAGCCACGCTGCGGTGCAGCACGCATTGGGCCGGCTCGCCCGGCGTAATACTACCTTCTCACGAATATCCGGCGTGAAATAATGGCACTTGGTGCTGTTGTGTTTCGCCCGGCCAGTGAGAGTTCCGGAGGCCCCTTCCCTCCTCCCCCCTCACAATTCCTATTCCTTCTTTAACCCTATTCCTTTCTTAAAGGTCGGCAACGCATTTGCGACTCCTTTGGTTTTGCGGGTGTCCATGAGCGGTGATGATTGCTCTCCATCAGGTGACCCGCCTGAAAAAAAAAGTAATCTTTAACCGTGTTGCGTAGCGGTGAAAGAATACTACCACCCCGTCCCTTCCCTTGGGTGTCGTAAAAGGCGACTAACGGACTAAAGACTGCACATACATCCAGCTGCATAGAGCGGCGATGGGCTCATTGCCTGTCACGCTGAGCACATGTGCAGTCGCTATTTCTATTTTGTGAAAAGTGGACTATGGTAGAGGACTGCTTTTGCTGTCTTTGCTTATGACTGACCCTTCGAGTATAATAGTCGTGATTATAGTATGTAATTAGTAAGTATAATATATTGCGCTAATTACATATACACGTGTATGTAATCAATCACCACAAACTTAACCTAATCATGAAATGGCCGAGCATTTCATGATATGGACAATATTACGATTTATAACGACATTATAAAATGTAAGTATGTATGGATATTATATCTATGTATTATATTGTATAAAAGTCCTGATTGATTGACTGACTGAAGAAGGATCAACCTAGTACATGCCGCCAGGCCTAGAATAGGTACTTAAACTTTTCAGACAGGTCGATTTTATGAAGAAGGTGGGGTAAGATGTGATTTTCAAAATTCCCGTGGGATACGGAAGTTTACGTGGATGACAAATATTTTAAGTAATATTATGGTTGTGGTTGTATGTATAAATCAATAAATAATTTAAATACTTTACTTTCTTTAACAATGTTACTCATACCGTCTAAATCTCAATAACACACAACTGCCATATAAAAAAAATGCTTAGTAGCTAAGAAAATGTATATATATATATGAGCCATGTTTCGCTGAAGGTCACTAGTAGGTCTAATCGAAAGCAATATCTGTTTGTAGTACCTTCTGCAAAAAATAATGTGTCACAAAATAATCCACTAGTGCGCTTTTGTAGACAATATAATTTATTATTATTCTTCCAGAGTCCCAATGCATTTGTAAAAATTATTAAAGATCCGGATAATTTATGTGTGCTTGCAAATAACATAGATGTGTCCTAATGGTTCACAACACATTTGTTTAATATTTAGTTAACAATATTGTTATTTTGTGTCTTACTTTGTTACACTTAAATAGGCCACACAATTATTATTTTTTAAAATTTCATTTGCATGTTGTGCATAGTTGTTATAGAGATGCAAATTAATCTATTTTTTAATTTATTTGTTTAACAAATGTCGTGACTTGTATCTTGTAACTGTGCCAAATAATTAAATAAATAAATAAATATATGTATATGTTGGTAAATGTGGGTGGGTGTTCATATTACGGACAATTTACAAATTGAGACCCATTGGAACTGAAATGGTTGAATGTTAAGTTCGTAATATTTAAAAAACGTTCAAATAAAGTCAAAGATAGTGAAACGTTGAAAAAAAACCGTCTACCTCAGGCAGGAATAGAACCCGCGTCTTCCGCATCATGCGGAGGACACGGATTCGAGAGTTAAGTTATTGGATTGTAACCAACATAGCCATTTTTGTATTGCGACGGATATAGCCCGCGGAATTGCTATGCTCAAGTGACGCTAATTAATAGGTCAAGGATCATAATACCGCCGGCGGTCACGAAACAATTGATATTCATTGTCTGGTTTTACGATCCTCAATGGCTTAATTACTTTTCTAGTCATTTTGTTACAATTACAGAACAATTTATGTTCTGTCATTGTAACAAAATTTTGATAAAATGGTGAAAAGTAGCGTGTCGACATGCACGCGTCGCGCAGACATCTGTGCCGGCACTACAACAAGGCGCAGAGCAGGACAGACATATGTCTGCATCACACGTGCCTGCGCCGTAGCGTTCGCAACTTTTAGCACATCCATGCTTTACAAAAGCTCCGCGCAGCGCAGAGCAGAGCAGGCTCTGCGCTGCGCGGAACTGCGTCGCCTGCGTATCAACATACGCTTAGCCTTATTCCTTGGTTATCAAAACATCTCGAGCGAAACAAAGTCAAAGGTGGATACGTAAAAATACAGGATCACTCATAAATTATTCGTACACGAAATCCGGTGGTCAAATCATGAAAATCTAAATCTCGATTTTGCTAAACACTTCTACAAAGTACATGTGTGGGCAGCTCTATTATGACATAATCCGACTAACAAAGTTACTATCTGTCTGTAGCTTTTGTGTTTCTTTTGTTTTATTCATTCATTTAAAAGCATTGGAGAATGGAGATAAGCCTTTACAGCTGTACCGGATGTTTATGGGTATTGTCCTCTAGCCGAGGTGGTGACTTCGATAGGTGGCTCAAAATCACCAAGGTGGTAAATCCACTTCGGCAGTAAATAAATGCATAAATTCTGTTTTTTTTTAACATTTTAGCATTAGTTAACACTTAACTGTGTTTACTTTAACCACACATCACACAAAATAATTAAAAAGTCTTATCTATTACATTTTATATGGACAAATAAGTACAAGAAATCATTTGGAGAACGCGTCCTAAGTAGCAATTCTTAAAAGCTAGCACCAGAAATAGTCGTATAATAAAAAAAAATTAACGGTTATTAATACCCATTCACCTCCAATTGTATCTAATATTAAATTATTGCAAGCATTAATAAAGAAGAAAAACGAATTTAAAAAATGTAAGTCAAAATATAATGTCCGACAATGTAAGCATCATTTTAGTGAACGCAGATTTGATTGCGCGAAAAAAAAAATTTCGAACGCATCCCTCTTTAGTCTATGGAACAGCTGTAGAGAGAGTTGTAAACGAAGTGGCTGTGAAGAAAGTAGTTCGCCAAAAGAAATTAAAATAAGTGGTAAATGTCTTTCAATTCATTATTTACAGAGCGTACATCAATAGGTCGTCAAATGGGGAACGCGTTTTTCAATCAAAATATTGCAATAATAGCTTTTATAGTGTTGTTTATCAAATGTTAACCTCAAATATTTTACAATAAGGAAGCGAGAATTGCTGTCGAATATGGCTGCCGTTTTAAAAATGCGCGGTTATTTGAAATCGTCATTTCGAGAACGGTCATTCCGGGAACGTTCTTGAAATGATTTGCGTTCTCGGAATGATAATTATTGTTTCTAAGGGCGATTCACTTGGATTTTTTCATTAAATATAGCGTAATGGAGACCCCTGATAGAGAAAAAAAACACTCAAAAAAAGCTTAAATAGGATAGTGCAGCTTATTTGCGCCAAAGAGAAAAGGCAAATGCTAGGAAACAGTGGCGTGCCTAGGGCTTCAGATTGGGGCAAGCCACGAAACCTGAAGTTCCTAATCTTGCTACCTAGGTACAATGTTGGTGCCCATTTGTGACACAAGCCACATTTTTTACTCAAATCGTCATAGGCCGTGGCGTTCCAAACGTTCTTGTCGTTGGTAAAAAAACAGGCTATTACCTTCTATTACATCTTGAATGTGATTTTTGAGAATTTTATTTTGGCCAATTTAGGCGTTCTTTATTTCAGAAACAAAAATACATTAACAGTATTTACTTATTGAATAGTGTAGAATAGCTATTGGCATAGTACGTAGCGGCCTCGCTTTTTGTAAATTTCGCTTAACTTTTATTTAAACTCAAAATTGCAGAGAAAGATTTTCATAAATTGCGCGAGGGCACTTTTATGAGCTCCTGGATTGAACTAAACAAATGAAATAAAAAAATGAAACAAAACCAAAAAAACTTCGAAAATCGCGTTAAGTTAACTGTGAATTTCTCTTATCTACGATAATATTATTGAGTAAAATTTATACCAGAATAATTGTTACTTCATGAGGAATAAAAATGTTATAATGAATTTATTATCCTATTTCGATGAAAACTATAAATACAACTAAGTACAAAATTACAACAAAATGCGATGCGCCGGCCGTCCGAACTCAGCTTATTCTCGCAGAGTGGAGATTCGTCCTATTTCGATAAAAACGATAAATACAACTGGAAAATTACTACAAAATGCGAAAATGGGCTTTTTGCGCGAGAATCACAGTCGATATGTAGGCCTCTACACTTAATTTATTAATTATTACTTAATTATTAGAATGGAAGCAACCAACAATCCAAAGAGTTTTTTACATAGACCTATTATAATTAATGCCCTAGATGACTTTTAATAGTTTGCGAAATACATAAATCATGTGTGATGTTCAAAGAATTTATTTACCTCTGCCTTTCGTATGCCAATCATCAACACGTACCTCTTGACATCCGCCTGGCATGTCCGCATGCCATGAACAATAGATTTTCTTTTGTTTTTGAATTGGCGGCTTTCAATGTACACATTTGTTTGCAACACACATGCTCAACACATCTTAGTTCGTCACAGAGACCAATAAAGTGACGAACTGAACTCGGAACACATTTTTTTATCACAAATTACGAAAACACTTGTTACTTAAAAACAATCCCTCAAATAAAGTGAAGTGTGACAATAACAAAGAATAAAAAATGGCTGGCTGCTGCCTGTGGCTTCTGCACAGTGCACAATCGCGTATTAACGCTCGCCTCTGATTGGTTCGCCCGAGGTAGAGCTGTCGTCGGTCGCCTCTGATTGGTTCGCCCGCGTTTAAGTTGCACGTGATTCGGTAGAAATAAAGCCTGATTTGGAGAAGGCCTTACTTGCGAACTTCATAACACAAGCTGGCTTTGACGAAGAGTATGAATTTCTCATAGAATCTATACATACTTACGCAGTATTATGTTTATAGAGTAGCAATTTTGTTAAAGTTAGAAGAGAGCGGATATACTTCAAATCCGAAGCCCGGTTGCAAGCCAACTTGTGCGAGAGAGATATAAAGCGTCGCACGATTTACATATAAGCAGCTTTATGCGATTTGTTTGGTGATTCTTAATATGAGAAACTTATAAAATTGATAATTTGAATGCTGATGAAAGAAAATTAACAATGGTAAAAAATATTAAGTGATTTTAATAATTGCGTTTTACCAGTAGTGATATTGAGTTTTTGTTAGGGCAAGCCGGGCTTTTCGGCTTGTATGAAGGTACCACCACTGCTAGGAAAAGAAAGTTTTTGGATAAGATGACTGAACAACAGAAAGAAATTAAACGGGCTAAGGAAAGGGAATACTATAAAAAGATAAAAGCAGAAATTACTGGTATGACCGAACGATGACGACTTAGCCGCAGTAGTACCTTCAGAGAAAAGACAAGTAGGGAGAAAAACTGTTCGAAAAGATAGGGCGAAAGCATACCGAAAAATAAAAAAGCAGGAAGAAACTATAGTTCAAATGAAGCAGAAAATTCATTATTTAAAAAATAACTTCAAAAAAGAGATGTAAAAATGAACCGGAATAGTTGGTTATTTCCAGGAAAATTACAATTTTCAATAAAATACGCATAAATTAGCTATTTTTTTTAGAAAAAACATAGTTTATTACATTACATAACTTTTATTCTGTTCATGTAGCGTTAATTCCATTAAAAGAGCTCTGAATAATTTGAAATTTCTTAAATTTTATGCATGATAAAAGCAACTTTTTTATTTTTTAAAGTCTGGTAAAAAAAAATGTATTTATTATTTTCAATATTGTATAAATATTATGGATACATAATATACCCATGTTATTAAACAATCCTTTAGTTATGTACTTTGCTTTGTTTTTGTTCATTTTATCAAACTTAGAAAAACATTCCCGAATTGATGATTTTCTGTAAGACATTCATTAAAAAGCAATATTCCAAAAAAAGTATAGAATTCTGTGCGCTGCCCTGTCAAAGTTTAATAATATACAACTTTTGCAACAGTATAAACCAAGAGTCGTCATTGTAGCTTGATAATTTTTTTGGGATAAAACCAATCTTGAAATTTGCAACCAGGTACACTTAACCGGCTTTCACCTTATATCCAGATTCAGTCGTGTACCCTGCGTAAATTGAAATCTTGGTCCAAAGATAGCGATGGTGCCTTGATAAGTGGACTGGACAGGTATTGTTTCTACATACTGGTCCCGTTTTGCACTTAGCATTTTAAAGATAGGGAGAATACGAAACCTTTGCTATGTAACTTCTTCTGCTTTAGATTAAACGAAAACTTCAAGCAAACAACCCTTATCCGTTGCGTAATTAGTTTAGAGATTTCTGATTTGCCCTGAGCGTTTTCCAATGTTAGCACAGTAAAGGAAGGAAGACATGCTAGGCCCTTGCTGAACAACATCTACTTCTACAGCTTTAGATTAAAATAATAAGCAGAACTGATTCAAGCGTCCAACCCTTATCCGTTGCATAACCAGTTTGGCTTCAAATGCAACGACACGACGAGAGGAAAAATATTACGAAAGAGCGCCTGGATGCTTGGCTGTACGCTCAATGTTGTTCAAAATAAAGAGAAGTTTCGGTGCGATGTGGCTAGTCTAATTTTCTTGACAGCACGTCCGCATTAATGGAGTTTGTGATTTTAATTACGAACGAAAGATAATATTTATATTAGCTTTCACCCGCGGTAGTCGGTATGATAGAAAAGTCTGTATCAAGAGCAAGGAACATCTCCGTTTTTAGTACGAATAAAAGGTACGATTCTTTCAAAGTTTCTCACCGAATATTTTGTAATCAAAAATAATAAAAAGTTACCGATTACTACGGATACGAGTAGGTACTGTTAAATGATATCTATATGATAATGCAAGATTATTAACACTGATTCAAAAATTGCAACCCCGGCCGAAAGAAATGAGTCTGACAGAGGTGGTAGCCGCCCAGCTCTCCTAGACACGTGGCGAACGCTCCCTGTCTAGCGTTTGTCAATAGTCAATTGGCTAACCAGTTTACACTTTTCGCGTTTACTAACGCGATTCTGTTTCGGCGTGCAGTGGTACTGGGGGTAGCAATGCGCATTTGTCTGGCACAGACTATAATAGCTCGTTAGATTAGTTATTAAGTCTTAACTATAAGTTAGTTAACTGTTTTTTTATTATTATTAGTATTGACGGCAATAAGTGCCTGTAAAGGTTTACATTGAATAAATAATTTGACTTTGACTTTGACAAATACTTGGCGAATTTTAAATCTAGTTGATCGCTGCCACAGAATATGTAGTTTAATAAATAAATGTAGAATAATGTAACATAAATTAGCTCTTTAAAGTTTTAAAATTACCAATTCAGCCTTCACTAAACGATGAGTGACATACGTGAAATCGCATACATTTGTATCTCGCGGCAAATCAGGCGCACAGGCTTTTTGGTGTAACCCCTCAGTCTTGGAATTTAAATGTCAAAAATAATGACAGCAGGTGCGCCATCATTTTTTTGAATTTGCGGATGACGTCACATCTTCCGCATTTTGCAAAAAAAAAATCGCTCTAAAATCAAACCATATTTTATCGTTCTGTAAACAACAATATAGGTACTAACTGATATATTTCCTATCCAACAGGTATCAAAATAAAGTGATGATTGCAAACAGTAGTATTTCTCCAAAAATCACTCGGAAATCGGTGTAAACCTACGGAATTTACATGTTTTATCTAGTAGTAATAACGATGTATTTCTTAAAACTTATTATCAAATACGATCATTATATGCTCAATAATCATTTCTTAATAAGAAACAGTACTTACATTAGATAAATCAAATAAAAATAGCACACAAAACTCAGCGACTTATTCACTCCGACACAGAAATTGGCGCAACTGTCAACGTCGAATTTGACAGAATCGAGCATAGACTATGCGATATTTTGCGATCACGATGCATAAAATGTACCACAAAACCGAAATAATCGACCTTATTCATATTATAGTAGTCTGTAAGTCTATGAAATCACGGTACAAAGTCAAGGGGGAGAGAGCGGTCTCATGCGACCGCTTGGGGTTCTAGAGGTTAAAGAAATACAACTAAATGCTTACTATTACTTACTAGGTATCTGTCCACACTTATTGATAAATATCTCATGGATAAATATCTACTTCCAAAACATCTCTCACAAAAAATATATTAAAATAGTCATATTCCACTGCAGTGTCACATTTTGTTTGAGTATTCTGAGTATTTAACACTTACTACAGATGCAAATGTCATTGTATAAGTCTATTTATGTTAAATGTAACCTATAGTAAATAAATCAGAAGAGAAAAAACAAAAACATAAAACTAAATCATGTTAAAATATCAATGAAATGTAAGCAGCCGATTCCTGCCACTAGTTATCGCTAGAAATGTTAATAAGCCAAAAAGCCGTTTCTAGCCGCTAGCCGTGCTAGAAATGTTTAGTAACCACCTTCGCATCTACACTCCTCCCCCTCCTTAGCCCAGCTACGAAAAGCTAAGCGGAGGAAAGCCTGCCAACTAAAATACTTATACCTCTCTGCAGGGTTGGCCTGGGACTACGAGCTACGAACTACGACTAGTACTTACGAATATTGGGATTACGACACCAAGCAAGCATCGAACCCCGCCGCCGCGCCCTCATACGTACATACATAAACTCTCGACTATTATCCCGAAGGGTTAGTCAGAGACTAGACAATGAGGACCGCAAAAGCAGTCCTCTACCATAGTCCACGTTTCACCAAATAGCAACTACACATGTATTTAATATTCTAGTTTCAAAGATAGTGTAAGACGTTGTTTATGTTAACTTAAATTGAGCAATAGGTACCTGTTTTTTTTAGATATTTACTTGTATGTGTTGTGTTGTAATCGTATTAAATGTTTTTATGTTGTAATGGATAATGTCCTTCTATGATAGGGAGGGCATTTTCCAATTTGTATTGACGCTGTAAAAGAAAGGGAGAAAAGAAATGCCCTTGCTGAGTTTCTTGCCGGTTCTTCTCAGTACAAGGCTCCCGCCCCATAGTTAGAACTTACGAACCGATGGCATAGCGACATTCTTAAGTGCTCAATTATTGTAGCCTAAATTGAATAAATGATTTTAAAATTTGCAATTTAAAATTAGGTACTCTGCGATTTAAGTCTTTAGCTCGTTAGTCATCTTTACGACACATAAGGGAAGAGCTGGGTTGGTAATATTCAATTACTGAGCCGCCACCACATAGCTCCATTGTTGTAACCGCAAAAAGTACATACATACATCATTATTATCACGACTATCCCTGAAGGGTTGGTCAGAGACTAGGCAAAGAGGATAGCAAAAGCAGTCCTCTACCATAGTCCACTTTTCACCAAATAGCGATCCAGTCCAAAATAATGAGAGCGCTCCTCACCGTGGAACAAGCACGGTAACAAGCGCATCCATTCATGACTTTGGATTATAGGAGCTGGGAAACACATGCGCCGGCAGAAAATTCCAAAGCCGAATGGTCTTACAGAGGAACGACATGCCAAATTGTTTGGTACGAGTGCTGATATTCTACACAGTATGTACTGTTCTTAGTCCGTTAGTCGCCTTTTACGACACTCAAGGAAAGAGAGGAGGTGGTAGTTTCATTCACCACCACGCGACATGATTAAAAGTCAATTCTAGATTTGATTTGTCAGCTAAATGTTTTCATGAGTGCCATTTACGTGCGCTAGGTACCGAGCTGCAACCTTTTTTTTTTCTTTGTTTTAGTCGGAGAAAATGCTTCTCTGCACTGGCATGAGGCCTCCTGAGGATGGTGAGAACCCCATGCACTGTCCGGGGCTGGAACCCGTATGTCCCCACCCGCCCCCCCCGTGGGGGAAACGGGTGGGTAAGGACACACGGGCCCGACCCGGTAAAAGAACCGACACCTGCCGTCAGGAGCGCGACGCGGCGCCGCGGTACCGTATTACACGCCCCGCGAAACGCCGCCCGCTGCGGACCCAGTCAGACCTGGGTCCCCCGCACCACGAGGAGCAGTCTGGCAGATACAGACTGCTCCCAGACGGGAGGGAGGGCCGTGCAATGCAGCCTAGTGCTCCTCAACACTAGGCCGCGGCCCTCCCTAAGGGGGGAGGATGGCGGCGTTGTAACGCCGCCCTCTACCCCCTCTCCGCCTACGCCGGATCGGGTCCGCGAGGACGTCGTCTTCGCGTTCCCTTTCCACCGCTTCCTTGTGTGAGACCACAGTCTCACAGAAGGAAGCCACCGCCCGCCAAGCCACCTCGCTTCCGAGCATGGCCCGCACCACCGCGGGCAGGGACAAGTCCTGCCCGATCGCGTCTGTCAGAGTGTGACGCTGCGCAGCCCACGCGCCGCACGCCTCGAGGGTGTGCTGCGCCGTGTCCTCCGCAGCCCCACACTCGTGACACGCCTCCGTCACCTCCCTCCTAGCCATCCTGTGCAGGTACTGACCGAAGCATCCGTGCCCGGTCAGCACCTGCACAAGATGGAAGGTTAGAGCACCGTGTGCCCGACTCGCCCAGTGGTCCAGTACTGGGCGAATCGCCCCCACCGTGCGCCTCCCCCATTGCGTGTCGGCCAGACTGGCCCTCCACCGCTCCGTCAGCTCGCTGTCCAGCTCCCGCCGGACACCCCGCACCTCATCCGCTGTTAAGCGCCTCCCCTGTTCGTTTGCCGCGGCCCGGCGCTCATACGCCTCCGCTAACACCCCCGCCTCCAACTCCCACGGGGGGGTGCCAGCGAGCGCGCAGGCCGCGGCAAACGAGGTAGTCCGGTAAGCCCGGATCGCCCTTTGCGCCATGACCCGCTGGGGTTGGCGCAGGAGGGCCCGGATCTTCCCGTTCCGCCTTAGTGCCCCCTCCCACACGGGGCAACCGTAGAGTGCCATGGACCCTACCGCCCGCATGTAGAGTCTCCTGCAAAGGGCGCTGGGCCCCCCCAAATTGGGGAGAAGACGACCCAGCGCCATGGCCATACCCACAAGGCGAGGCGATAGCCTCTCAAAATGCGCCTCAAAACTCCAGCGACTGTCCAGGGTGAGCCCCAGGTAGGTCATAGCTGACCCTACCCTCACCCGCTCACCGGAGACAGCCACCGAAGCACCCGCTGGAGGACGGCGCCTAGGCCCGTGAAAAACCACGGCCTCCGTTTTGGCCAGAGCAACCTCAAGCCCCAGGAGGCGAATACGGTCCACCACCAGGGAAGACATCGCTGACGCCCGCTGACACGCATCCCGGAAATCGCTGTCCCGGACCGCTACGAGCGTGTCGTCTGCGTAGCAGATCAGCTCCGTCCGGGGCAGCCACGACAACCGCAACATCCAGTCAAAGCCGATGTTCCACAGGAGGGGCCCCAAAACGGACCCCTGTGGAACACCGGCATGAACCGGCCTTTCCCCCCTACTCCCATCCCTCCGGACGAACACCACTCTCCGGCCTCGGAGATAGTCCGCGACCCAGCGCCGGAGGTAGAGTGGGACCCTATGGTATTCCAGGGCCCTCTCTATCGTCACGAAGGGAAGGGTGCCAAAGGCATTGGCGATGTCCAAGGACACCGCCAGCACCCATTCCCCGCGTCCCGTCGCCTCATCGGAGAAACGCTTGAGCCTCTGTACGGCATCGATGGTTGAGCGTCCCCGACGGAAGCCGAACTGTCTCTCTGACACGTCCGGACCCACCTCCTCCAGGTGCCGGGCTATACGGTCCGCCACAACCCTCTCGAGCAGCTTGGCTGCTTCGTCCAGTAGGACGATCGGCCTGTATCCCGCCGGGCTGTCCCTGGGGCGATCTTTTTTGGCCAGGAGCACCAGGCGCCCCTCCTTCCATATGGTGGGAAGCCTCCCTTCCCGTAGGCTGGCGGAAAAGATGCCTCTCAGGCGCTCGCCGAGCCGGCCCGCTGCCAGCCGCAGGACCTTTCCCGGGACTCCGTCGGGCCCTGGCGCTTTCTTACGGGTCAACCTGTCGACCGCTGCGTCGAGCTCACCCTCCGTGACCGGGATGTCTTCCGGGCGCACCACATCCTCCACGTCCTCTTCTGACGGCCGGATCATCCGCGGCGGGACGATACGTCGACCGCGCGGAAACAGGCCCTCAACGATCTGGTCCAGGAGACCCGGGTCGAATGACTCTAGGGGGGGCGCCTGACCGGTCATCCTCCCCCTGACCATCCGGTAGGGTCTGCCCCACGGGTCCCTGTCCAGATCCATTAAGAACTCGGCTCGTGCCGCCTCCTTGGCCCGGAAGATGGCCACCTTCAGGTTGCCCCTGGCCCCATGGTAGGCAACTAACAGGGCCGCCTCCTCCTCTTCCTCGTGCCACCTGCGGCGGCACCTCTGGTAGGCCCGGCGTGCTGCGATGCACCTGGCGCGGAGGGTGGCGAGTTCCTCCGACCACCAGTACACCCTCCTTCTGGATCCGGCGGCTCCAACCCTGGGCATGCTGAAGTTGCACAGCCCTATCAGGACCTGGCGGAGGCGTCGAGCTCTCTCCTCAACGTCCAGGTCCTCCTCGGGCGTGGCACTCCATTCAGCCGTGAGCACTGCCTCCTCCAGACGGTCCGCATTCAGCCGGGACAAGGCCCACCTCGGGAACGCGAACTGGCGACCCCGTCGCTCGTCTGGACCACCGGTATCTACTCCCCTCCCCGAGGGGGAAATTACAAACTTGATATACCGGTGGTCGCTCAGCGTTTCTGGCACCTCCAGCACCTCCCACCCTTGGACGCGTGCGGCAATAGCGGGGGTAGCGAACGTGAGGTCCACTATGGACCCCCCGTTATGCCGCACACACGTCCAGGTGTTACCCGTGTTGAGCAGCGCGAGCCCGGTTGACACGGCCCAAAGCTCAACCTCCGTTCCCTTCGCGTTCGTGGCCGGGGAGCCCCACATCGTGGATTTCGCGTTAAAATCCCCGGCCACGATCACCTGCGAAGGCGCCATCCGCCTCACCACCCCGCCGAGCAACTCTAGCCACGCCTCGAGTGCTGCGCGTCCTCTGTTGGGGAAGAAGTAAACCCCCACTAGCACGACCTCCCCCCAGCCAACCGCCACATAGCCCGAGCCCCTCTCGCGGATGGTGAGGGGGGGAATGTGCGCAGCACCCGAGGAGACGACGACGGCGACGGACCCGTCCCAATCCCCGGCCCAATTCGGCGACGGGGGCACCGCGTAGGGTTCCGCTATTACAGCGGCCCCGACCCCCCACTCCGCAATGTGCTGCACAAGCATGTCCTGTGCAGCTGCGGAGTGGTTTAAATTCCCCTGAAGGACACGAAGGGGTGTACTAATCATTGGGGGCCCTGTTGTCTACCTCCATGCCCCCTGCGAGGGGGGTGACCTCTGCCCGCCGGACTCTAACCGGGGGGTCAGCCTTCGGCTTGAAAATAGGGGGTTTGCAGCTGCTGCCCCCCATGTAGTGGTCGGCCGTCCGCCCAGCCCTCGTGCACACTGAGCACTTCAGCTCTTTTGCCGAGCATGTCGCCGCCTTGTGCCCTTCTTGCCCGCACCTGTAACAGGCGCCGGTGCGGTCCTCTGGAATTGGGCAGCGCTGCCTCGTGTGCCCAAGGCACATGCACCGGAAGCAGCGCATGGGCACTGGTTCAAGAGCCACCACCCTGGCAGAGCTCCACCCCACCAATAACCTTCCCGCGGCCACGATCTTATTGGCTGCCCTCACCGGAACCCTGACCAGGCAGGAGCCGTTCCCGCCCGGCCTGAAGGCGACCGTTCCCGCGCGCACATCATCAATCTGGCAGTCCCCCGCCTCGGCCAGTGCCGCCGCCACTTCCGGCGTCTGGACGGAGTCGTCCAGGCCGGTCACTCGGAGGCTCGCCATCTTACATGGCCGCGCCACCTTGGCGATGTCCCCCAGCGCTGCCCGCAGCTTTTCGGCGAGCTTGTCCGCCTTTTCGGCGCTCTCCGTTCCCGACACCTCGAACATGCGAGCGCCGGTCGCCGCCGCCTTGATGCGGACTCCCCCCTCGATGCCCAGCTCGGGCAGCCTGATGTTCGCCTTGGCCGCCGTGATGACGTCGGCGTATGTCGTGCCTCGGTTCGCCGCCTCGGGGAGCAGCGTCACCGTCACCGCGGCCGATTTTGGGGTCGACAGACGAGGGGGGCCTGTTTTGGCCGGCCGGGTCGCCGCTTTGGCCGTCCCCGCAGGTGGGCGTGTGGGCGGAGCCTTTTTCTTGGGGTTCTTCCCCACCGTCGTCCATGCGTTTGACTGTGGGTCCGGTGCATGACTGGGCCCCGGCTGGGGGTTGACAAAGGGGTTGTAAGAGTCGGGTCCCCTCCCCTCCTCCCAAGCATGCACAGGCGGCGGGCCCGCCCGAGGCGGGGCCCTCTTGTTCGGGCGTGGCGTCGGCCCGGCCCCTTTCGCCGGCTTCTTGGCGGGCGGCGGGGCCGGCGGGGCCAGCGGGGCCGGCGGGGGCGATGAGGCCTCCCTTCTTCGCTTGTCGGCCGCGAGCGGCGGGCGCAGGGGCAGCAGCCTGCTCTCTACCGCCTCGAAGCGGGCGTCCATCATTTCGCCGAACGTGGCGACTAATCGAGTCTGGAACGTCTCGAATGGGTCAGCGACTCTTTCCTGCGTCGGCGAATGGCCCAGGATCGGGGATTGCGCGCGGGGCGCGCGCCGCCCCGCGAGATCGCGTTTGATCGCCGTCATCTCCCTCTCCAAGTGCTCGACCTGCCTGATGAGCCTGATGTTCTCGGCGCGGAGGCGTCGCGTCTCCTCGTTCATCGTCGCCGTCGCCATGAGATTCACCGCGCCGATGGCCTTCTCAATGTGACCATACACCTCCTTTTTGCATGTGCCCTTCATGTTGCCGCTCTTGTTCACAACGCTCTTGATACCCTCAAGGGCGGCAGCCACCCGCGCGTAGCTCGTCTCCGCGACTGGAGCCTCCGTGTTTGGGGCCTCCGACTCCGGGGCCTTCGGCGGGGCGCTCGGCGTTCCCTGCGCCTCCCCCTTCCCCTTCTGAGATCTCGTGATCCTGGGGGGAGGCATATCGTCCGTCTTACGGAAGCTCTCCGCGCCCAGCTCCACCGCCTCGACATAGTCCCGCTCGTCGTTTGCGTGTTTGAGGAACTTCTTCGCCCCCGACACCCCGACGGTCGAGCCAACGGCCGCGCCAGTCTTTCGCGCGCCAGCATTGCCCGCGCCCCGCTTCGCCGTCGAGGCCCTGGTCTTTGTCGAGGACGTCTCCACCCCGTCCGACTCCGAGGAATCCTTGCCCGCCTCTCGCCGCCGCTTACGGCTGGCCTCTTCAATCTCCATGTCGTCAGCGGACTGGAAGTTGTCCCCCCCTGACTCAGAGACAGCAGTACTGCTGGGCCTGATCTTGTGCGCCGCCGGCACGCGAGCACTCAGGTCATTGGAGTGCTCGAGAACGAGCTTGAGGCCTCCAGAAATGAGGGTGGGGGACCTCGACCTTTCCCTGGTTCTCCCAATCCTCTCAGCTCCCCTGGCTGCATCCCTATGGGCCTTCTCGAGGGCCTTCTTCTGGTATGCCTCTCTCTCCCGTTTTGCCTCCCTGGCGCGCTCATGTGCCACCCTGGCGCGCTCATCTGCCTCCGCGGCGAATTCCGCCCCCGTTTGTCTCTCCCGCTCAATTCCCCCCGCCCGGGGACCACCCCGCGTCAGTGATGACGCCCTGGTGATTCTCCCGGAGCCATCTCTACTCCATACGCACGACGACGTGTCGGAGTGTCCTCCATCCCCAAGACCGGGCACCGCCGGCTCCACGCCGCTCAGGCCATTAGCCCGAGCGGACGCTTCGCCGGACGCGTCCCCGGCATGTACTCCGTCCTTCTCGGACCCCGCAGCAACATCGCCCATCTCGGGCACGTCCCTCGCTCCGGACACCGCCAGCTCCGCACCGCTCAGGCCATTAGCCCGAGCGGGCGTTTCGCCGGTCGCGTCTCCGGCATGATCACCGTCCATCTCGGACCCCCCGGTAACAAACTTAGCACCAATCGGCCCAGAAGGGGCACTGCCTACTTTATTCGACGCCCAGAAGGGACGCCAGGGATTAGCATAAGGCCCCTTGTCCCACGCTGAACGTGGGCCGAGAGGCCTTACCCCAGGGTGCACCACGAGGAGGTTCCCAAATTTGCACCCCACCGAGCTGCAACCTACCCTAAGTTGTGATTGTCATCAAGACAGCTTTAGCGCGGGTATCCTAATACTATTGTACTTATATTTCTCTGTTTTACGCTTCGATCACAGTTTTTATATGTGATAGCGTTCTAAGAAAATATTGTAATGACCGCGCGAAGTCTATTCTTATTTTGATTTGTCAGCGAAGTTGTAGTGTTGCCATGTGTGCCACGTACCGTGTCGCAGCATACCCTGCCCGGGAGCGCTTTAATTGATTACGTCCATTGTATTGTTAATTGCTTATTCAACATGCAGCCGCATTCTGGCGGTGAATTTATCATCTCGCATCCTTTTAATCAATATTTAAAAAGCTTTTTGCACACAATAATACGTCTACTTGGTAACGAGATGAAGTCATCCAATGTAAAAAAATATGTTGGGGTATTTTGACCTGTATTGATTGAGTTATTTATGTACCTTCGTAAGGCTAGGTGTTAGTGAAAAATTAACATAACACGTTCTTAGAATTATTTTTTAAGTAGTTAACAGTAAAATTAAAATCTGCGAAAATAATAAACTATTGTTGAGGCTTTATTCTGTAGAATATACCCGATGGAAACACGATTTGATAAAGTTGGCTCGATGGAATAACTTCACAAAGTTACATATTTTTGTGTCGTTTTATCATCTTTTCTAGGTTTTATTCTTAAAATAAGTGAATTGATATTATGAGTCATTTACCAAAATGAAGTTCATAGATAACTTGAGGTATTATAACCGATCGTTTTTTTTATTACATCTATCATACCTGTGCCTTACCGTCCGTACCGTCGAGAGAGCGAGAGAGAAGCGCTCGGAATACCTGGCCTTAGTGAAAGAAACAACATTACATACGAGTATGATGAAACTTGCTAATCGAATGTCGCTGATCGTCCTACCTGGACTCAGGTCTTGCCTACTGATCTATGGCACGTAGGAAGATTGGGCAGTAAATGACCGATGGCAGACTTTAATGAATACTATTTTACAATAACAAACATACATAAAATCACGACTATTATCCCCGAAGGGTTAGTCAGAGACTAGGCAATGAGGACCGCAAAAGCAGTCCACTGCCATACATAGTCCACTTTTCACTAAATAGCGACCGCACATATGCTCAGCGTGACGGGTGGTGTGCTGTTGGACGTATGTGGTGCAGTCTATAGTCTGTTAGTCGCCTTTTACGACACCTAAGGGAAGAGACTGGTGGTAGTATTCTTTCACCGCTACGCGACACGGTTATATTTTACGATAACATTAGGAACCAATGGTTTACACGTGCATTTCGAAGCACGGAAACCATACAACTATACGCGTATACTTTACGCAAGCGGCTATATTTTACGCAGGCAGCTAAGCTTTCCACGTAAGGAAACTCCTTAACACAGATCAAGGTCGTTTATGTAATATACAAATTAATTCTTCCGATGCACCTATATACATTAAACATCCTACTAATATTATAAACGCGAAAGTTTGTAAGTGAGGATGGATGTTTGTTACTATTTCACGTAAAAACTACTGAATAGATTTGGATGAAGTTCGGTATACGGATAGTTTATAACCTGGATTAACACATAGGATACTTTTTATCCCGATATTTTTACGGGAACGGGAACCATGCGGGTGAAACCGCGAGCGGCCGCTAGTACTAAATAAAAACTATATAATATGTAAAAAAACCGTTTATACAGTCCATCCGGACATTGACATTGACTACCTTAAGGTAGCTTAACATTTGTATGTATAAATGAGCGAAATGCCATTTGACTGATCAAAAAGTTAGGGACTATAGGTACACATTTTATTTAAAGCATACATACTCAAAGTTTGGCTAATAGGTATATTTACCTGTACCTTCTAACCCAATGGCATAGAAGGTATGGTACTTGATTTTTTTGTGCATAGACCTCCCCTTTTCCCGTCAAGCATTTATAATTAGTCGGGGGAGGAGGAGGAGATCCCTCATATTCCGTGCGTAAGACAGCGAAAGTTTCTTATAGCCGCGTCACGTAGTGGCTCATTAAAATAATACTACCACCCCCTCTCTTCCTTGGGTATCGTAAAAAGCGACTAACGGACTAAATACTGCACATGACAATAGGCTCATAACCTGTCACGCTGAGCACATGTGCAGTCGCTATTTGGTGAAACATAGCAGTCCTCATTGCCTAGTGGTAAAACATGGTTAAGCAAAGCGATGGCTGATTCACATGTCATACTCGTGAACGGGTGCCGCCTGTGGAGGCTGGTCTGCTTTTGCAATCATATTTTTATTTGTAGTATTTAATAGTCTTTCTTTCTCTTTTTTTTCAAAGATACTGTAAGACGTTTTTTTTTTTTTTTTATTGGCAACGGGTAAGCGCTTGGCCTTCATCTCACCTGATGGTAAGTGACGATAAGGCCGAAGGTGGAAGCGCGCTACACCCGGAATCCTCAACCACTGAGGAACTGGCTATCTTATCTCAAACTGCCGGAACACAACAATGCTATAAACATCGTTGTTATGGCGACAGACTTAGATAAGATGGTGGTAGCTAGCCAGGCGGACTTAACAGCCCTACCACCAACCAAACCGAGCACATAAAGATGTACTCCCCGCTGGGAATCGAACCCGGGACCTCTGGGTCTGAAACAGGTAGCTTAGCCACTAGACCACAGAGGCGGTTGAGAGTTGTTTAGTTTATTTTAAAATACCTGTTTTTTTATTAGATATTCTTTTGTTATGTTGTTGTGTTGTCTTGTAATCGTACTAAATGTTTTTTGAGGAATACCTGTTGTTTTTATTACATATTCTTTTGTTATGTTGTTGTGTTGACTTGTAATCGTATTGTTTTTTTTATCTTGTTAGGGAAAATGTCTTTCTATGATAGGGAGGGCATTTTCCAATTTGTATTGACACTGTTAAAGAAACGGAGAAAAGAAATGCCCTTGCTGAGTTTCTTGCCGGTTCTTCTCATTGCAAGGCTCCCGCCCCATAGTTAGACTTACGAACCGATGGCATAGTGACATGGTAACCTATCATAAATTCGAAACTTTCCTGTACGAATTTCAATTGTTTGAAAACGGTATGACGAAGTTTTAAATACCAGATCGTTGCTTTTACATAATTTTGTTAATCCATAAACTTATCATACATACGTTTCATTTTCCAGAAAAACTATTAGCCGATTATCAAAACTACTTTTTTTCTTTTGGAAGATGTTTTGTTTACAATAAATTTAATATCTAGATGTATTAAAATTCAAAGTAACTTTTCCTCTAAAATATTATACTCATACCCAGTTTTTTTTTTGTTTTTCATATATTCATATTATTAGATGAATAATCTTAAATGTCTTAAAAAGTTAATACTTTATGTTTCCGGTAAGATTGTGTTTCAAAAGTCAGTGACAGAAACGAATTGCGGCAAAACCGACTCTACGTAGTCTTGTCTGCCCTACGCTAGAGTATAATTCAAGCCCGCGTAGGCGCGGAGGGGCGAGGCGGCCCGCGAGCTGAGGAGCAGGTGAGCGTAAGCCATCTGCGACGATAAGCTCGCGTGGGACCGCCGGAGCCTCGCAGCGCCGGAGCCGTGAAAGAAACCATGCCTGCTGCATGCTTGGTTGCAAGCTGCATGCTTGCTGCATACTTGCTGCATGCTTGGTTGCTTGCTGCTTGCTTGTTTGCATGCTGCATGCTTGCTTACATGCCGCAGCTTGCTTGCAAGCTGCAAGCTTGCTTGCTCACAAGCTGCATGCTTGTTTGCATGCTGCATGCTTGCTTGTGTGGTGCATGCTTGCTTCCATGCTGCATGCTTGTATGCATGCTTAAACGTTACTACGATTACAAGTTGTTCGATGATATTATGGATTTCAATTATTTGAAATGTTGTATTTTAATAATATTGGAAACGTTTTTCTGGAAAATGAATCGTCTAGCATTAATAGCTTCTGCCAAACGTTGAGTGGGATTTCAAAATATAGAGATTTTGAAAAAAATAACAATCGATAATCGGCATTTCAAAACTTTGTAAATTGTGTTATCGGTAAAAAGAAAATTATGGAATACAAAAAATTACAAAACGTTTTCGGCCAAATAAAATTCGTACATGCAAATTTCGAATTTATGATAGGTAACCAGTGACATTCATAAGTGCTCAAATTATTGTAGCCTAAATTGAATAAATAATTTAGAATTTAGAATTTTTTGAATTTAGTCTCTGACTAACCCTTCGGCGATAATAGTCGTGATTATATGTATGTATAGATTATATACATAGATTCGCATATAGGTTTCTTATAGCGAGTTTACATCCGCTAGAAGAAAGGATTACCCACAATAAACCGTACACGCGGACAATATAGCGGGCAGGCCGCAAGTATCGCATAACCGCTTTGTATACGAATTTACAACCTTACAATCAAAACTTTGAATGCTGACCATTTGCGGCAACTATGTTGAAACTAACAATAAGGTTTGATGGCGCTGCTTAAACCTGTAATGATGGGCCTTTTGGGATAGCTAGCCATAGGCGTGAAAGCCAATCGATGTTCTTGGTTTTCATTAATAGCCGACGATTCTGTAAATGTCAATTTGATTCCGAACGACTGGTATAAACGAACGGTTCGAATTCACTTTCAGTGTAACGCTCGCTTAAAACTATACAGTTCAATTATTGGTAGTTTTCAAAAGTGGATAATGAAGTGCTGTTGGACTATAGTCACCGATGACTGGAATATTATGTAGATTGGGTTTTTTTTTCAATAAGCTTCTTTATCATATTATTTCCATATGTGCTTATCTTATCTCTAACTACCACAATATTAACATCACTTGTTCAATTATTGGTAGTTTTCAAAAGTGGATAATGCAGTGCTGTTGTCATAGTCACCGATGACTGGTATATTACGTAGATCGTGATTAATTTCCAATAAGATTCTTTATCATATTATTTCCATATGTGCTTATCTTATATCTAACTATCACAATATTACCATCACTTGTTGTTATGGCGACATACTAAAAATAATAATAATATTAAATACATAAAATGGCGGTATATATAGGCAAGAACGCAACCGCTAAAATTCGAACGCCGGACTTTTGGGTTCCGTAACTGTGGTAGTCTAATCACGCCAGATCACAAACTGCTAACTTCTTATTCAACTTTCCATTTTTTCAGTTTCTTTTGATTGAGCAATTCACATAACTCCCGTGCAAACTTCGCAGAAGGTTCTAGACTAAAATGTTTGTACGAACGTTTGTATAATTATTTAAAAACTTGATGCCAACTTGAAGTGCTCGAATCTCCAAGTTGTTAACGCTCGCAGGTGCGGCCGGCGCCGCCCGTCGCCCGTCGCGCGTCATCTCGACTCGCGACAAACATTTTTCTCTAACAACTTGAATTCATATTTTCGAGAGACAAATTGCCATATTTATGACACTTGAAAAGTTTTGGGGACGCGCCGTATAAATAATAATCAGTTTAAAAACAATTTTTACATACTTTTTTATATGAGCCCTTCTTAGGTGCGTAAGGGGTGTTCAGTCGTATTATTGTGATAATAATTATAATGTTTTATATTCTCAATTAATGATAAAAATCATCAATAAGTGTTAATGTATCATAAGTTTTAAGCTATCATCTTCTTTTGTTTTTTTATCTGACTTATTAAGGCACTTGGAATTGAAATCTTTGATGGCACGCAGATGGTTGGCACCGCCAACGGCGTATCGCGCCTACTGAAGTAAAAGTGAAGTCATAAACAAATTTTGAATACATTAAAACTTTCGCGTTCCATGGTAAATAAAATGTTTAACAGGATTTAACGCAAAATTGTATGGGTGTAGAAATATCCTAGAAATACGTTTTTGTGTATCCGCGATGTTTCAGCCGAGTTGTCAGTGGTCAGACCGTGTCAGTGGCTGACTAACTGTCGCGGTATTACTTCGTTTGCAAGGCATAGTCTAAGGCAGAGTTAGTAAGGTACGCGTTACATCCCGGTAATAATTTTATTTATCTAGCTTTCTAACGGGTCACCTATCCCGTTATTAACTTAAATTTCGCGATTATACTCGTAGTTAAATCACCTGCCAGCGTACTCTTATACAGACCTGTACTCTGACGGTTTAAGTTACATGCACCAACCAACCCAACCCAACCCAAGCAACTAAAACGTATTGTGGGGAGGCCTGTTCCCAGCAGTGTCTAGTCTATGGCTAATGATGATGCGATGTATCTCTGATTTCACACTTCTGTAATGCTACATAGGGGTAGCGTAGTAGCGTCATAGACTAGACAATGAGGACCGCAAAAGCAGTTCTCTGCCATAATCCACTTTTCACCAAATAGCGACTGCACATGTGCTTAGAGTGACAGGTGGTGATTCATCGCCGCTCTAAGCTGTTGGATGTATGTGCAGTCTTCAGTCCGTTAGTCGTCTTTTACGACACTTAAGGGAAGAGAGGGGGTGGTAGCATTCTTTCACCGCTACGCGACACGGTGACGATCTGTAGCCTAATTCACATAACAAAACTTCAACGACATGCAAGCGATTTGATCGTTGAAGTCAGTTTTCGTATTCACGTATCAATCGCACGATTTTATTTAAGTCGGTTTGTTTAAGCGTATTCACGTGCATTAATCGAAGTTCGATCGTTGTATCCGCGGTATTCACCTATTATTTTGACGTTTAGTTTTATCGGATTTTAGCGATTACACGTCAAATTAGACAATTTCCAAGTCGTTGGAAAAAAAATAGTAAACATTTCTGCATGTTTTGTTAACAAAAAGTATTTGAAATTATTTGGTAGAACTGTAATTGTGGCAACATTAAGTTTAAATAGTTGACAAATCGCTGAGTTGCGTTCCTATCGAGTAACCGTTCTATCGAAATGACAGGTGAATACAGATTTATGATAGTTTTTCAATAGGACGACTTTTGATGGTTAAACAAACTTACCTGAAGTGAAGTTTGACCGTAATTGTACGAGACGTTGCATCCTCGAGATTTATATTCACCAGGTAGTCCACTCTTCAATGTACCAGGCATCCAACACATATTAAGAGCTATCTAAAAGAAGTTTTATTAAAAAAAACATAAAACGTTACCCATAGTATAGACACAGGCGCCATTTAGTGAATAAAAACCGAGTGCACGAGTTTGTCACCCGCGCTGTCATCGTCATTCACTTTTAGAGCTTTTTTGCAAAATTAATTATATGGGGCCAGCATGTAAAGGAAGGGAGGGATCTTTATATAAATCTCTTCGGATGCAACGTCTCGTACAATTACGGTCAGACTTCACTTCAGGTAAGTTTGTTTAACCATCAATTGTACTTCGACGTTGCATCCTCGAGATTTATCTTCACCAGGTAGATGTATAGAACTCAAATTTTGCGAAATAATTTAATTACCTATATGATTTAATTCAACTATTATAATTGAGTATTTACGAGTATAACCGATTAAATATAATTAGGGACCATATTAGTACAAACCAGTATGATATGTTATAATGAATGATAAGCTAGAAATTAATCAATGTAAATAGCCGCTGCAAAGGCATTATCGTCATTCTCAATGGTAAGGGGTCGATTGTAAAACCGTGCAACCGCCAGAGAATTACCAGTCCATCGTGCAGTTATTGAAAGGCCTTTTCTGTTTGCTGCCAAGGTGGACGTGGACGCGTGTCTTACACGTGTGTGCTGAGAATGAAGAAGTGTCAATACCGCTATTAAATAGGGTGTTTTTAAACTAACGACTTAATGTAGAACTAGTTGCATTATGAATAGGCCCTGAAGTGAGCCATAATGAGAAGTGAGCAATAACCTTTCCGTTCTAGGTTTATCTCTGTAAACTTTAGTCATATCTAAGTAGGACAGTAATGTTTTTGCAGGGTAGATCTCAATCTTATTTAGAAAAAATGGTATAAATAAACAAGGCGGTCGTCGCCCTGGAGCAGATGTTTTAATTGAATCATCCACAATGGTTTCGACATAGTTATTATTTATTTTTAAATTAGAAATTCGAAGATAACGTCTGTACTCATTGTGCGGTTGACAATGCGAGCAGAGTTACTAATTTTTTGATAATAAACTCCAGAGCAAGTTCCTCATTTGGATATAAATTACTAAGGTGATCGATTACAATCTTTGGATCTCACGTCTCCGAATGTTTCTGATGATTAGGTTTAGTCCTGTAAATACCTATAAATAAAAAAACGAACAACTTAATCAGCTTAACTATAATATTTGCCCTAAATACTCGTAGCTAGAGCAGAACGATGCATATTTAATGAACTACAACCAATTTTTGCTGTTAACAGTTGACCGTAAGGAATTTTGATAGAATTGGAAGTGGGGAGTTATAGAAATCAACTTTATAGATATTACAATGACTCCACCATTTCGTAAAAGCGACATTGTGTTGTTTTAGTGAGGATGTAGACAATGAGGAAATCATCACCTCGATGGTTTCATTACATAACGATTGTCTTTGAAATGCTTTTCTGATAATTTGTATGCTACCAGGATAAGTTTCTTGCAAAGGGGGTGCTGGGTCCTGAAAGGTGATAATAACATATCGTCACTTGGGCCGAAGTATATTGGTGGTGAGCTACTGAGCTAAGTAGGGAATACCAGGGTTGACTCGGCCAATACGATACGACTAGTACACCAGTGGCTTAGTCGTTAATTATTTTCCTGAAGCATTTTAATATGAGCGAGAAAGGGGGAAAAGCATAAAAATAAAATATATTCCAATTTAAGGTGAATGCATCTATGTCAAAGGCATAGGGGTCTCGTTGCCATGAGACGTATTTATTGCATTTATAATTTTGGTAAGTAGCAAAGAGATCTTTAAGAGGTGTCCCAAACGATTGAACAATTTTTTCGAACACAGGTGCCGACATTTGCCATTCTGTATCGATATTCATACGCCGTGACTCCTTATCCGCCTCGAAGTTATCTTTAGATTTTATGTAGGATGCAAAGACAAATATTTTGCATTTCTCGCACCATTGCCATAGACGACAAGTGATATTATTTAAAGGAACTTATTGTACTCCACCCATTCTATTGATATTTATTTGTTCAAGAATGCGTTTTTGTTTTCCTATTGGCAATTGCAAACACATGTTTTCTGAATTTAATTCAAAACCGAGAGTTTTTCTAGTCTTTTGTGGTTCAAAGCTACTCTTTTTGAAGTTTTTATCAAAGCCTAGATTTTGTAATAAACAAACAGTTTCGAGGACAAAACTTTTACATTCTTCATTAGAATGGCCAAGGCACAAGATCTAAATATATAAGAATTAAAAACCCTCTGTTTCTAAGATAAATCCGGTAGATAGACCGGTTTCATGAGTTTCGTAAAGACATAATAAGGTGCTGAACTAAGTCCAAACGGTAGGCACTAAAATTCATATGTATTACTTTTGTGTCCCAAAAATTTGAACCTTAAATACTTTTTGTAGTTTTCATCAATAGGAACTAAAAAAAAATACTCGTCTTTGGTATCAACATTGGCCATATAACTGTTTTGGAACAATAATTTGCTTGCTGGTGGTATGAGGTATGAGGCGACAGCTTTATTCTATGATTTTAGGTTCAAGACAAATCTGGACGATCCATCACTTTTAGGTGTTAAGAATATGGGAGAAATAAGTCGGTCTTTGACATCCTCTCATATGCATATTACTCCCGACCGGCACAAGTCAGATACAGCTGTGATCAACTTACTCATTTCAGCCGAAGAAAACGAGGAGTGGTAGGAGTGATAGTTTCAGTAGCTTGCCTCACAGTACTATCAAATGGTATTTTGTAACCCGTAACGTACAGTCAGACTACCGGGTCATTTGCGATTGAACACCATGTGTCAACAAAAAAAAGAAAAAATTATACGACCAGCGTGTAAGGTTACCTTGGCTGCTACTTACGCAACATCGGTCTGCACGACGGTCTCACCGCTGTCGTGGCGTGATAGCGGGCGGACGTCGGTGCTTGCGCCGATCGCCTCGGAGGTGGATACGGGAATCCCTGCCTGCTCCCACCCCGCCCGGCAACCCATGACCTTGTTGCTTGGATGGGTCTTGCCACTTGCCACTTGCTGGGCGGCGTAGTTCTTAGTGAAGTTGACGGTCCAATTTTGTTAGTATTCCGTGTTTGCAAACCAGATTTTTCAGCGGCCTTAGCAGCTTCTATCTTTTTTCCCAATTTTTTTCCAAAAGAGTTGTGCGTCTCTTTTAACATCTTGTGTCATTGACAAGATTTTTTTATCAAGAGTAGGCAGGTAGTGTAAGCATTTTTCTATTCATGGTATTTTCATAATGTAAATGCAGCATAATTTGGGCAACTTCAAACAGGTATCAAAGTTGTTGTTAACAGTTCTTTTTTGTTATCTTTGTTCATACCATCTATGAGGATTTCCCTAGCGTTTAGAGACCTCTTCTGGTATTTCGGGTCCCTATGGTACCTCCTTCACTTTATGTCCTGGATGGTCTGGGTAAGATCCGGACTGTGTACTTGTCCTGCGGTCATGACAGATCGTAAGTCTTTTTCAATATTAGATTTATATACGTCCGTTATTTACGGTTCTTTATTGAAGTCACGGCATAGGGTAGGTACCCGTAACATAGATCGTAATCGCGTCACGATACTAGATTTCATATTAGCACTGACCGTAATCACGTCACGGTACTACATAAGTGTGCAGTATCTACATAAGGGTAGGTACCCGTAATATCGATCGTAATCGCGTCGCGATACTAGATTTCATATTAGCACTGACCGTAATCACGTCACGGTACTACATAAGTGTGCAGTATCTACATAAGGGTAGGTACCCGTAATATCGATCGTAATCGCGTCACGATACTAGATTTCATATTAGCACTGACCGTAATCTCGTCACGGTACTACGTCAGTGTGCAGTATCTACATAAGGGTAGGTACCCGTAATATCGATCGTAGTCGGGTCACGATACTAGATTTCATATTAGTACTGACCGTAATCACGTCACGGTACTACATAAGTGTGCAGTATCTACATAAGGGTAGGTACTCGTAATATCGATCGTAATCGCGTCACGATACTAGATTTCATATTAGCACTGACCGTAATCACGTCACGGTACTACATAAGTGTGCAGTATGTAAGGCGGAACTGTAAGATCCTGCAGAAATCACTTGCACACAAAAAAAAACACTCCAATAAAAAGGTTAGTAAAAAATAAAATAGAATGTAGGTAGGTACTGCCTCGCGCAAACGAAGCGTCATTTGGAAGGAATGACCGAGGAATTTGTTTCCGTAATTGCGTCACAGCATAGGGTAGTACCCGTAATATCGATCGTAATCTCGTCACGATACTATATTTTATATTAGCACTGACCGTAATCACATCCCGGTAATACGTAAATGTGCAGTATGTAAGGCGGTACTGTAGGATTTTGTAGAAAACACTTGCATACGAAAAAAAAACGCTCCAATAAAAAGATTAGTAAAAACATAAAATAGAATGTAGGTAACTACTGCCTCGCGCAAACAAAGAGTCATTTGGGAGGAATGACCGAAGAATAGAATTACTGTAATCGCGTCACAGCATAGGGTAGGTACCCCTAATATCGATCGTAATCTTGTTTTTACTTTTTATTATTATTTAAAAAAGCTAAACGTCTTATGTATTCTTGAAAATCGATAAATAGTAAAAAATTTTAAAAATGTGGGTAACCACAAAGGCACTAGAGAAAGTATTAATCGAAATTAAGAAGGAAACGTACTATGAAATATATTTCAATAACGTTTCTACTTTGAATGTCTCACTAAGAGGTTCTGAGTCGTATATCCGCTAACGAATCACATAGTTTTTTAAAAAATCGTTTGTCTTTGTAATTTAATCATAACATCGACAAAATGTAATATTTAAAACACTGACTGACCTGATTTACTTGGCGATCTCCGTTTACGCAGTTTTTCCACTTGCGTATATTATAATGATTATCCATGCTTCCTTTTGCACATAGTTTTTTGCTACACAAAACACTTTTAGGGTAACGATGTGCTGATGCCCGAACACGAAAAGCAAATGACGATGACAGCGCGGGTGACAAACTCGTGCACTCGGTTGGTATTCACTAAATGGCGCCTGTGTCTATACTATGGGTAACGTTTTATGTTTTTTTTAATAAAATTTCTTTTAGATAGCTCTTAATATGTGTTGGATGCCTGGTAAATTGAAGAGTGGACTACCTGGTGAATATAAATCTCGAGGATGCAACGTCGAAGTACAACTAAACGTAAACGACATTTCGACTATTACGAAATACTTGAATCAGGCCACTGTAATGCTAGGGTTAGATAATTGCTTGGCCTCTTGAAAATAAGCTTATTAGTTAAATATTGACTTGTAAAGGTTGGGTATCAATCCAGTACAGTGCTTGTTTGCTAAGCTTTTAGCCAGTGTTTTAAACATTTCTAACAGTATTTTCTTTAGTGTTCTATGTTGTGGGAACACCTACGTATTTGTTAATGGAAAGCTATGGTTTCGGCCCTTTCCTCCGGGAAGCGGCATATATATGAGAGAGATATGTACGTATTTGTTAAATGTCAATAATAGTTGTACGCACTACGAATATAGTACCTCTATGCATTAAGAATGAAGCCTTTTATTTCTATATGCAGTTGTAAAGGTTCAGGTTTCTTGCTCCTCAGCCACGACAAAACACTGACAGTTTGCGACGCAATCGGCGATTTTCCTGTTCCTTGCGTTCTTTCTGTTACCGCTGACCAAGACTGCTACGGTAACCAATGAATAAGAAATCCACTTGCCACGTTAAGGTTTTAGCTAGTGTTTCAAATAATTTTTAACAGCGTTTTCTCTCTTTGTGAGGCATAGCTAAGTAAAAAAGAACAATCGTTGCTAAGGAGAAAGTCGCCAACGCAAATCGTTGTCGTAGTCAAGTCAAGGGAAACAAACACCTGGAAATAAATTTCACTAAAGGGAAATTAGGGCGGTTCATATAATAATCAAAAATAACCTAAGATAATGAAAAAATCGAAGGGCAAACAGCTCTTCCTACTGATATGTCTTTTTTGTTTTTTTTAAGCCGGAAAATTTTTCCGCTCCTACTAAGATAAAGTGCAGCGTTAGAGTCGTTGCATCAGCCACTATCACTCTGCCGGTTCAGTGCAGAATATTTAGCGAGACGAGGTGATAGCCATCCCTCTCCTTACATCACTAAGTTTTTTTGGGTGCCCTTCGGTTCGCCTAAAATTTTTGGTACTAATTTCATATGGCCGAACTATGTTGGCTTCAAATTTTAACGCGCAATAATTGTCTAGCCTAACAGTTGTTTTCGCACCATTATGGTTTTGCCTTAATATTGAAAACCCTAATATTAAATGCACTAAAATGTATCGGCATAACATTCTTTCGGCATTACGAAGATTACGATTTAGTGTTGAAAGCAACTAAGTTCAAACTTTAATTAATATTTTTAATATTTTTTTTAATAGACGACAGAAATGGGTGCGTATCATTTCATATAATGACAAATGAACTAATTTCAAAGGACATAACGTTCATTGGATATAATTTTTACCAGTTCACACTTCCTATAACAACATTAAGTACGTATATTATTCATTTGATATAATACTCATATTCTCTAACAACTTTTTCTATAAAGCTATCTTTGTAGAATAATCATATTCTATAACATCATTTGATATAATTATTATCTACTTATAAATAAAAATAGCGTTTAACCCTAAATCGATTTCAAATATTGTCTTAAAAAGTTAATACGTTGAGTTTTTGTTGAGGTTGTGCTAAAAATTCAGAGACAGAAACGAATCGCGGCAAAACCGACTCCACGTAGACTTATCTGCCCTACGCTTGAGTATAATTTAAGCCCGCGTAGGCGCGGAGGGGCGAGGCGGCCCGCCATCTGCGACGATAAGCTCGCGTGGGACCGCCGGAGTCCCGAAGCGCCGGAGCCGTGACAGAAACCATGCCTGCTGCATGCCCGCTTGCATGCTGTATGCCTGCCTGCATCCTGCATGCCTGCTTGCATGTTGCATGCCTGCCTGCATGCTGCATGACTGCCTGCATCCTGCATGCCTGTTAGCATGCTGCATTCTGGCTTGCATGCTGCATGCATGCTTGCTTAAATGCTGCATGCTTGCTTGCATGCTGCTTGCTTGCTTGCATGCTGCTTGCTTGCTTGCATGCTGCTTGCTTGCTTGAATGCTGCTTGCTTGCTTGCATGCTGCTTGCTTATTACATGAATAATGTTTCATATGATAAGATTATTATGTCAAATGTATGTTATATCAAAGATACATTAAGTATATCATATAAAATTATAGAATCTAAAATTATATTAAATGATTAATATATTAAGTCAGTTGTTATGTCAAATGAAATTATATGAAATGATATTATATTATCTGAACGTTAGAAGTATTTATATCAAACATTACACACCCGACGGAAATACTAGCTGCCCTACTCCTGTTGGTCACGTGATAGGATAGAAATTTAAGACAATCGCGAAGCGTAGCGGTTCATGCTGCATGCAGGCAAGCATACATACAGCATTCAACCTAACCAGGTTAGACTTGTGCTTGCATGCTGTATGCTTGGTTGCGTGCATGCTTGTTTGCATGCACGCAATTAAGTAACTTGCAAAGTTATTTTGCTATATAAAAATGATTAAGTGTTGGGCGTTTAAACTTTGTGCGGATTACAATTTAGTAATTGTAAATAATAGGGACTATGAATGGTTCCGCTTATGTCGCATTTGGGAAGTTTAAATTTGGCGATAAGGAGTTAGGCGAAGAAAAAAATAGGCTTAACACATTCAAGATAAGTAAAATTGTGCGAAAAAAATTAAGGCGTATGGTTTGTGTGCCATTGACAATTAGAAGAACAAAAAATTCGGCGATCCAATATAGACCCGTTTTTTTAGTGATGTAAGAAGAGGGATGGCCACTAGGGTTGTAGAGGTAAAATGGGTGCCTAGACAAGCGAAGCGCTGACAGACTACCGAACAGATGGGTCAGAGACATAGAGTTGATTGCTGTAAAAACCTGGATGAGATCGGCTCAATACAGATGGGTATGGCATTGCACCTATGCTTAAAACGTCTAATACAGACTATTTATGATTATAGTGTATGAGACACAATGTTTTTCGTGGCTAAGTAGTCCGATTCGAAGGTCACAAAAATAACGATAGAAATATAGGATAAAATGTTTACTAGAAAAAAATCAACCAGTCTTAGGAAGCTCGAATGGGATTCGAACCCACGACCTAACCGCTGAGCTACTGAGACCCCAGAAGACTCGCTGAATTTTTCCTAGTAGTTTGATTTACGCTGCAAGCCAGCTAATTCTATATAGCATTGTGAATGCAAAATTTCAATAATAAAGATAGAAATATATTTGGTTAAGAAATGTATAAAAAGTTGAAAATTGGATATGTCTCAATCGTAGGTTTAGAGATTTAAATAAATACATTCATTCCATAATTAAGTCTTTCGAAAAATCAAAAACATTTTCAATTTTGTCATAACCGTGTCACGACATTAACTTGTCGCCCCAAAAAAGGTATTCACCTAACTCATAAAGTACCTAAATTACTGCTCGCAGATAATTACGTCATTACTAAATCATACCTGGGGGTGAGTTTAATACATTTTTACACGCATTAAAATTGGTTTCGTGTTCAACAGGTAACAAGATATGATGACAAGGACCGCATTATCGCGCAAGGCGAAATCCCGAATGTGGCTTGATTTATTACTAGAAATACCCTTAGTGGGCCCATGGAGGAATTATGTTTTATGCAAACACCAGCGGAAACCTTAGCAATACGATTTATTTTCCCACTTTGAGCTTTATTTATTGTAACAGAAATATTTTATCACTTTATAATATTATTTTAAAACGTAAATAGATACTTTTAAATATCGCTTTTAAGGAGCTCGATGGCGCAGCGGCTAGCGCGTTCGGCTTGCGATCTTGCCCGGTAAGCAACTTTCGCAATGCCGGGTCGCTGGATGGGTGACCAATTTAAAACATCTCGAGCTCCCCCGTGCTTCGGAAGGCACGTGATGCCGTTGTTCCCGTTTGCTATTGTAAGATGGTAGTTGTTAAAACTTACCAACCCGCATTGGGCCAGCGTAATGGGTTATGGCTCAATATCTTCACGTGCTATTGTTTACGTGGGAGGCCTGTGCCCAGCAGTGGGACGTTTATGGGCTGATGATGATGATGATGAAATATCACTTGCACGCTGTTTTAGTTATCTCGTGTGTTGCAGTTAAATAAATTAGTTTCATTTCATTTAACACAGAAGATTGGAAGATAACGCACTTTTGCTTGCGATCTTGCTAGTTAACTCTTAAATGCATAATGTTGCCAAAAGTTTACAATCATACTTAGAACCTTAACCCCTTGAGATAAGAGTTAAAAGCAATGGAATTTTTTTGGTTCATTCATGCATTTAAGGGTTAAGCGACTTTCACCATTCTGGATCAACGGATAGGTGACCACATCTCGTTACCCATCCGTGTTACAGCAAGCACTTGTTGGTCCCGGTGGTGACGTAAGACTAACCCACTAGTCAATTCTTTGTTCTGTAGGAAGTTTTAATCCCAGCCATTCCTCAAACGAGGCGTGAAGAAGCACTTTGTGGGCCGGCAGAGTGAGGGTGACTGATGCTACGTCTCTTACGCTGCACAAGTTGTCCTCGCGCCTGGACTTCATTTCCACTTAACATCAGGTGGAGTGGGGTCATTTGCCGGGCTTAGTATAAAAAAAAAATCCCTTGTTAATAGACTTGTGGTGAACCTACAATACGTAGGTATTCTACAATATAAATTACTCATTGTCGCGACCACAGAACAATTAAAAGATGTCGCGTCGAAAGGCCAGTGGCCTGATTCACGTATTTCGTAATAGTCAAAATGTCGTTTACGTTTAGAAGTCGTCCTATTGAAAACAGTCACAAATCCGTATTCACCTGTCATTTCGCTAGAACGATTACTCGATAGGAACGCAACTCAGCGATTTGTCAACTATTTAAACTTAATGTTGCCATTATAGTTCTACCAAATAAATTCAAATACTCTTTGTTAACAAAACATGCAGAAATGTTTTTTATTTTTTTCCAACGACTTGGAAATTGTCTAATTTGACTTGTAATTGCTGAAATCCGATAAAACTAAACCTCAAAATAATAGGTGAATACCGCGGAGGCAACGATCGAACTTCGATTAATGCACGTGAATACGCTTAAACAAAACCGGCTTAAACAAAATCGTGCGATTGATACGTGAATACGAAAAGTGACTTCAGCGATCAAATCGCTTGCATGTCGTTGAAGTTTTGTTACGTGAATTAGGCTACAGTACCTACTCGCGGCCGACCTGTGTGTAGCGGGATGAGATGACTGCCGCCACACACGGTGGCGATCTGACAGTCAGTGAAATATATTGTCTAATTGAGTTTAAGGCCTCTTCCTCACCGGATCGGTGCCGGTACCGAATCTACAGATTGTTTACCGAGCGCATGTAATCAATAGAGAGTTTCAGACCGAGTCGTTTCGGTACAGATTTTTTACCAAGCGCATACGCGCGCCTCTGTATAGAATCTGTACATAGCGGCCGGCCTGCCCCGTCTCACCCCTGTCAGTTTTACCGCGCGCCTCACTTTTCTGAAGATGTCATGTTGACGCGACTGTACAATATCGAATGAACAACACCGTACCGAAAACATCCAGAGCCAGTTGGTCTTTCTTTCATTTCGTTTCGTTGGTCAGTCTACAGATTCGGTGTAGAGGTGGTACCGAAACGAAAACGCATTGATCCGGTGAGGAAGATTCCTAATACTACCTAAGTAGGTATAAATAATAATATTAATAATTAAATGATTGTTAAATGGGTTATTATAATAATTACCTAATACGTTCGCACATAACGCATCCATAGATTGTTTAGCCTTCTAAATTAAATTTTTTGATTTAAGTTCCACAGAAATTAAATGTCAAACTATAGCGGCCCGCCCGCGACTTCGTCCGCATGAAACCCCATCCCGGTATCTCACGACATATTTCCACAAATTTCTTTCACACAAACCGTGTCCTAACACTTACGAATAGGTGCAGCCGTTCTGAGTGATGCGCGTACAAACATATAGGCAATTGATTTTTAATAATATAGATTAAATGTACATCTTAACAAGATTTATTTAAATATATAATTTATATCCACTGCCCATAAAATCAAAAATCAAAATCAAATTTTCTTTATTCAGTAAGCTTAAAATAAGCATTTTGAAACGTCTAAATTTAATTTTACATATATGGATGGATGGATAGGCATAGGAACTCACTTACCCCACCCATTCACATTTGACGACCTCCTTGGTCGAGTGGTGTCGCCATCTCTGAGGTCCCGGGTTCGATCCCCGGTTGGGTCAATTTAGAAATTATTGTTTTTCTAAATTGTCTCGGGTCTGGGTGTTTTCTATGTATAATAAGTATGTATTTAAGTATTTTAAGTATGTTTATCCGTTGTCTAGTAACCATTTAATGAGTTTCTTCAAAGCTTCTCTTGGGCTAGATATTTGGTGTGAGTGTAGGAAAGTTTTATTATTATTTTATTTCTTATTATTCAGGACGTCTTTTAGCTGTGGAGAAGAACGGGCGCAAGAAACTCCACAGCTTTATAATAATATAGAAGTAACGACATTTACAAAACAATATGTCGTCATAGACGATGATAATGTGAGAAAAGTGTGGGTGACAATCCAATGGAACTTTTATCGACGTAGACGCGTGGTATTACACCGCCGTGCGTCACGAACCCGAAGACACAATGAATAGCTGAAAAGTTCAACGTAATTTGAGGCGACATTTGCTACGTCATCAAAACTGTCTGATGTTTATTGTTACATATCTAATTTATAGAGGTTTCACGTTTTTGCCAGAAAGAGCCTTTACTGGAGCGGGGTGGTCTTTACTGCGTGGACTTTACTGGCGTGCTAGAACCACGCTGCGTTGCAGCACAAATGGGGACGGCTCGCCCGGCGTAACACCACCCTCTCACAGAATATGGGCTTGAATAGTTTAATCGAAAGCGATGATTATTAATATTTCACGATTAACCGTAATTAATATATCGATTATTTAGCGTTTACTTCTGACATTTATTTGCTTTCTAAAATAGTTAACAAAAATATATCTCAATCAAACCATCGTATGTGGCGTCGGAGAGGTTATTCTCTACTGCTGCATTAATTCAAACCGCAAAACGGAACAGATTGATACCCGAAAAGCTAGAAGTGTTGTTTTTTGAACAAAAATTTAAAGCAATTACTTTAATTTTAATTATTGATTTTTTATACATTTTATTTGATTTTTCTTATGGTAATAAATCTTATGTTCATTTATCGATAATTTGTTTTATTTATTACTAAAAAACAAATAATCGTAATCGTCGATTATTAGGTACAATAAACGTAATAGTGATCGTAATCGCTAAGTGATAAACGTTTCATCACTACTTGAAACACTCGTTTCTGTTGTATTTCGTCCGGTGAGTGAAAGTACCGGAACCCCATCCCAATTGGCTACTAGACAGTTTCAAATAAGTATAAAAAAAATTACAAAAGCTTTTTTTATACCCCGTACAATATTTTCTTTCTCGAAAAAGCTTTAATTTAACAGAAAACATATTTTTCTTTATTCACTTCAAATTTCGTGCGAAAACGGTTGGTCACGGGACATTTTGCTCTGTGACGTCACATTTCAATAAATATAGAAACTATCTTGAAACCTGACAGATAGTTTTTGTCCTTTGCTCTTGGTATGCCTATAACGCAGTGTGCCTAAGTCGCGTCATGCCTAGACCAAACGAGATGTGGGCGTATTGCGACTTAGGTCAATTCCGTTTAAGTCCAATAGCGAGATAGGCTTAGTGAGACTAAGGTTCATTGCGTTTTAGTCCAATAGCGAGATAGGCTTTGTGAGACTAAGGTTCATTGAGTTTTAGTTCAAGAGCGAGATGGACACATTTTTACTTACATAAATATAATACCTAAAGGGTGCTAATTAAAAAAAAACTAAAAAAAATTAATATGTGACGTCACATGAAGCTCAATCATGACTTTCGGTGTTTCGGGTCTTGTAATCCACAGATAAAAAATCGCAAATTTATTTAAAAAAAATATTTACAAATTATCTTAATAAAAAAAAACTATTGGATAATTATCGTTAAATCATAACCTACCATTTCCGACATATTTCATATTTTATTGTTACAACTGTCAATTAACCAATTATTACTCCTATACATCAAGGCCGGCAACGCAGCTGCGACTGTTCTGGTTTTGTGGGTGTCCATCCATGGGCGGCGGAGATTACTAAACATCAGTTATCCTGCTTGCTCGTTTGCGTTCTTATCACATAAAGAAGAGAGAGTTTTAGACAAAGACAGGACGCTTCGGTGGCTTAGTGGCAAGAGCGTTTGGCCCGTAACGCGAATCAGACGGTGGTTTAATCTTCATCAGTGTTCAAAGTCAGGAACAGTGTGTTTCACATTTTCGATGCGGTTTTGTGACTGCTAAACCGCATTTGGCAAGCGTGAATATTGAAAGTAATGTAACAATTCGTGACTAAATGATTAAATAAAATACAATCAGTAATTTATTATGAAAATATGATATCACAATTAGCACTTTAAGCGCCAAATGTATCATCTGGTACACCGCTGTGCTTCTGTCCAAGGGATGATACACTTAGCGCTTAACATGTTAAATCCACATTGAAGGATGATGGTCTGCATCATAAAAAGATGTTCACGAAGCTTACTCCTAAACTGGATAAAGCATGTCTTATTAGCAGTGAAAAGTTTTTCAAAATTATGTTGTCAAAATAAAGAGAAACTGATCCAGCACATAAGCATTTACCGAACTGTCAACCGTGCCAATGGCTCATTTAAATAAATACGTTTTTAGCATCAGTTCCATTTAACCGGCGCGGCGGGAGCGGTCGATTTAATTCAAGCTTCCTAAACCGCTTTCAATGAATAAAAGCTCATTGAAACCGTGCTCGTGTCGGGCTTTAATTGAAACGGACCCAATTGGTCTCTGACAGAGATCATATATGTCATGGGACGCGGCGCGCCGTAATTGTCCCTCGTGCACCAACCATAGAGTGACGTGTAGTGCCTCTTGGTATAACGTGTTATGGGCAATTAACGCGGGCGTCCCCACGTCTCACTCAGGCGTTTTTCAAACATGACCGACTATCGAATTTACAACGAGATACCTATCGAAAACACCGGTAGGTATTTTTGAGCCTAGATTCGTAGTACGTTTGAAACAGCAGTAAAACTTGCGTTGATAAAGCAAGCCATCTTATCTTTTATATCTAAGATAAGATAAGATAAGATAAGCAAGCTAAGTCATCCAAATGTGCTGTTGACCATGTAGGAAGGCCTGTGCCTAGCAGTGGGACGATTTTAGGCTGATGATAATGAGGTAAGTAAAAAGATAATGTATCATTTTAATGAAATCTGCTTGTCTTTAGTTATTTTAATAAATAAAATATAATAAAAAAATGGCTGTTGTTCATATAATAGAGTATCATCGCCAAATAAAATCGTATCCAGTTCATGCAAGATCGGAATCTGTTTATTTAATCCCATAACAATAGGTAATATTTCACGTACAAGAGGGATTTTATCAATATCAGCTCGGATGCCAGCAATATACAAAAGTTTAAAAGCTATTAAAAGAACAATCCAGTCGGCATATTTTTCATCCGTGCATTCGCTTATTATAGGGTTCCATTCACCCGATTGATAGCAATTGAAAGTAAATTGCTTTTCACAGTCTATAAAGTATCTGTTTGTCGCGGAGAAGTTTAATAAATTCAATTTTCAACTGGGTAACTTCCGTGTCTGGTTCACGCTTGATACTTTTTGAATAAATTGGCCCAGCGCCGAATCGATATTAGGTATAGAAAGCTCGAAAGTTTCCAAGGAAAATATAACTTTTTCTCTATACTTTTGTAGCATATTGAATCAGTAATATCCGAGTCCTGAGCTTTATTTGTTTGCGGCCATCGGGCGGCTTCGGATGTAACGACGCAGTATTATTTATATTTTGTTGTTTTTATCACCCGACGCCGAGATATTTGCAGGAAATTCGACTTCCTCCGGTTAAAAAAATAAAGCTGTATTAACGCAACTTTTAGGTATCGCACAGGAAAAGGGAATAGAATAAAAAATTTGTTTCAAAAATCCGGGAATACCTACCGTTGCTTAAAATAGATTTTAATGAACGTCCAATTTACGTTCAACGGTAGATATTTTGACGAGGATCGAGTAAAAATACATAATTCAAACAGAGGATTCAATGAGAGATTAGTTTATGCGGCTAACCATACCCTTTAAATCTGGTGCTGGGCGGAGACCAGTCCTAATCAGGGCGGATTGTTGCCCTTCCGCCACTCCACGCCCTGAATCAAGTAAATGAGAAAACTTTCTAATTGGAATTTCAAATAGGCCGCCGTTTATCCAGAGGAGGACTGTTCGCGGTCCCGCGCCGACACGTTGGCCGCATTATAATACTCGACGGATTTGTTAATTGATATGGGTACCACTAAATCCTGGCTTGTTAGTAATAGTAAGTATGCTCAACATTGCCCGAATACCCCGTGTCAAAATATAGTTGACACTTTTCTATTATCATCAAAAAAGTTTTAATTGGTGTCAGTCCTTGAAGTTATCGTTTGGTCTTTTACGCGACATCAATTACCGAATAATATAAAAGTTCTTTGAGACGAAAACTAAATTACAGTTGAATGTTGTCAACAAGGAATAACTTTATAGGCATAAGTTGCTTTTGTCAATTTAAAAGTTTTTTATAAAGTCGTTGGCGGAATAAGACATAGGGAGTCAAATTATAACTAGATTACTTTTTCTATAATAAAATTTATAATATTATTATTTTTTCGTATACTTAAATAACAACAGAAGTAAAAAAAATAAAGAAATCTATTAAGTACATCAAGTTAGTTTTGTTTCTTAGTTAAGTATGTCTTTAACTAAGTCAAAGATGCATTGACTGCAGCTGCGTCAGCGCATAAAAGTTTTTTATTAATTACCTTTTTAAATAAAAATCAATTGCTACGAATGTGTGTCCGCTCATCACTTCAGAACAGTTTCATCTATTTGGCTAATTTTGTGTTTGTAATGGACAAGGTTTGAATGAAACAAATTGTGAAAAACAACTGTTTTGCAATGAAGTGATCTAGTCCACATTTCACGTGAAACAAGGAATGGGCAGGAGACCTCGCATGTATTAGACGCAGTCTCGTCAGAGCGCTCCCGTTACATCAGAGACGTTGTAAAACTTTCCCGGCCGATGGTCGAGTAAGCTCCGATCGAAATTGCCAATCCTCTTCACAATGGACCGTAAAATGGTTTTCCGTTTTTGCCCGGCCGAGCGGAGCGGTGCTCGTTGATTCACCGGACACGTCGCGCGGCGGGCTATCACTAGTTGGCCGAATTTATGGGAGTAACTCTTTTACGCCCTTGTGCCTCTTTGACGACGCTAGAGTCCACTGTAGCGGTGCCGAAGCTCCGTGAGGGCTCACTCCGATGACGTGTGCATGCGTTGTTAATAAAATAGTCTCAGTTGATGCGAAATCTCCGGACCGATTATGTTTTATCATAATTTAGTAAACTTAAGAGACACCTAGGAGTTTGAGTCTGAGTCTGGGACGAAGTCGCGTGAGGGCCACTAGTATATTTTAATTAATTAATCTTCAGAAAGAGTTTAGTGACCTTTGCCCAGCAGTGGGGCGGAAGTATTCTGCCCAGACTCTGATTGGATGGCAATCACATTAACCTATTTCTGCCGATTAGCAGCACTGTTGTTACATTACATTAACATTTCTGCCGCATAGCAGCACTGTTTTTACATAAATACGACATTAATGCTGGAAACATAACTCTTGATTTTTTGGTCACTCGATAAAAAGTTCGAGTTCGAGAAAGCTATAACGCAATGTTTTAACATTATACCTAGACTAGCATTTTTCAGTGGATTCACTGGAAACTGGATCACAAAATAGCCTTTAACTGTCAACAGCGCCCCATCTTTAAACCAAAATTCATCAAACTCAGTTTAGCGTTCTATGCGTAAAAGCGTAACAAACAAACAAACTCACTTTCGCATTTCTATTATTAGTTAGGATTGATACATTAAATTAGTGGAGAGAAGTAAGTAATCATACACTTTTCGCAGGATTTAACGCAAAACTACTCAGTAAAGGCATCCTACTCATCCATTTTATATCTAACCGACGTTTCAACCGAGTTGCACCGGCCGTGGCCTCGGGCTGACTCTTGTATAAAAGTAGGTACCTATGCGGAGGATGCCTTTACTAAGTAGTTTTACGTAATCCTGTTTAAATATGTGTGAGAAGTAATCAATCACTGATTATAATTTTCATTCGCTTAGCTTGACGTGCGAGTTCACATTACGTATTTATAATTTGCAATTGTATTGTCCTCATTAAGAATTTAAATGCGTGTTTGCATTCAAAATTAGCGAGTGTAATTACAAAATAAATTTTAATAAAGCCCCTTGACATATTTGTGTATTTTATACGAACTTCAAAGTTAAAACTTTTGTTACCGATAAGCCAATTCTAATGAAACTTAAAATGCTTTAGGAAAATACGGAGGTCTGGTGAGGTGTTAGACATTATTTAGTAAAAACGATTATTCATCTGACTTTATGCAATTTCTAGTCCATGATAGTTTCAAATTACGAAATAGATCAATAAGGTTCTGTACCTATTTCTAATCATATAAAATCAATTAAGCATAGAGATACATATATTCATAATATACATTTTCAAAAAAAATATTTTTTTTTAAGTAAACCATTTCTCGAATTGTAAATATTATTTAAAAAGCATTTGTCAATATTATAAATAAATAGTATTTATTTATAATATAATAAATAATAATATAATAATTATACAAAAGTAGAGTCGCCTGGATTGCTGAATGTGGTTTGAAGTCCTAACAGAAAGTAAAAGTATCTATTTACTTAACATACAAACATACATACACATATCCACGACTATTATCCCAAAGGTTTAATCAGAGACAAGCCAATGGGGACCGCAGAAGCAGTCCACTGCCATAGTCCACGTTTCACCAAGTTATAACTGCACATGTGCTCAGCGTGACAGGTGGTGAGCACATCGCCGCTCTATGCTGTAGGATGTTTGTGCAGCCTTTAGTCTGTTAGTCGCCTTTTACATCACACAAGGGAAGAGAGGGGGTGGTAGTATTCTTTCACCGCTCCGTGACACGGCAAAAAATTCTAAATTTACAGTTCCTATTTCGTGTTTCCAGTTCATCTAGCAGCTTTATAGATAAAAGGCATTATTCGCCGCACATCGCTACTCCTTTCCCATTGTTTATTCCTTGAGTAGTTTCTATCTCATTAAAAAGTTAAGGTAAGTTGTATCCGTGGCTCGAGCAGCTGACGGCATACAAAGTTTCGATAAATCCGTTCACGTTTTAACGACGTGATAAATGTAAGTAGGTCGGTAATATGTATTATGTACTCATCACATATATATGTTCACTAGCTTCGTCACCTAAGTAAAATATGAAGTATTGTTTTTTAAAATCTCGAAATTAAAGAAAAGACAAGATTGAATAAAACATCTTTAAAATTGATATTGTATAATAATATACAGAGTATAAAGTGTAGAAGTAAAACAGTGTCGCGTAGCGGTAAAAGAATACTACCACCCCCTCTCTTCCCTTGGGTGTCGTAAAAGGCGACTAACGGACTAAAGACTGCACATATATGTTCAACAGCATAAAGCGTCGATGGGCTCACCACCTGTCACGCTGAGCACATGTGCAGTCGCTATTTGGTGAAAGGTGGACTATGGTAGAGGACTGCTTTTGCGGTCCTCATTGCCTAGTCTCTGACTAACCCTTCGGGGATAATAGTCGTGATTATATGTATGTACAGAGTATTTGGTAATAGGTGCAACTGGGAGGTCCTATTAGGTGCAAATAATAACAATATTTTTTAACGTTGGCAACTTTGAACTCTAAAATTGCAAAAAGGTAAAAAAGCCTATTATTATGATGCCAGACATAACAAAAGATTAACATAAAAGTAAATTAAATAACTTTAACACGTATCATTTTTCGTATCTTATAATAAAAATATAATCTTTTACTACCTGTAACTAAAATATTTTTTGAGACTAAAAGATTTATATTTTACATACATACATATAATCACGACTATTATCCCCGAAGGGTTAGTCAGAGACTAGGCAATGAGGACAGCAAAAGCAGTCATCTACCATAGCCCACTTTGCTCAGCGTATGCAAGTGGTGAGACCATCGACGCTCTATAATATGGAAGTATGTGCAGTCCTTAGCCCGTCACCTTTTACGACACCCAAGTGAAGAGAGGAGGTGGTAGTATTCTTTCACCGTACGCGGCACGGTTAATTATTAAAAAAGGTCTAATATTATTATTAAAAAAAAAATACTTCTCTAATTTCATGCCCGGTTGTCTTTGTATAGAAGCTACTTAATGAATCTCGACGTAGTTATTAACGTATTTATAGGAGCTACATTAACAATACTTATTTATCCCGGAACAAGAATTGGTCTCCATAAATGGGGGGATTAAAGTTGTACAAAAGTTTTAGTTGTTTTGACGATATCCTTGGATGAGTGAGTTTCTTAAGACATTCTTACATGAGATCGAATGACGTTTTATCGATACACGATTGGGCGGACATTATTGATCGAATGATTTGAAACAAACTTCTTTACTGAGGGCCTTTACAAGTGGCAAAGAATTACGATTAACAGGGCCACCTGTTATTCGTAATTCGTTGTATTTATCTCAACAGTGTTTGAATGGAGATAAATGACAGATCTTTTGTTAAGACTTCCGTTTCGCGTTAAAGTGAGTTTGATGGAAAACTGTTTTGTTAAGGTTTTTTACGTAGTTAACTAGTTCGTGATACCTACAATACGCGCGCGATGCTGCATTTTCACTTAGGCTGATTTCACAGTCACGCGTTTGATCAGCGCCGGCCACACGCGCGCGGTTACAATTACACTAGATAGTATCTTTATTATTGAAATTTTGCATTCACAATGCTTTAAAGATAACGGATAAAATGTTTACTAGAAAAAAATCAACCAGTCTCAGGAAGTTCGAGTGGGATTCGAACCCACGACCTTTGGATTGCCGGTCCACTGCTCTAACCGCTGAGCTACCGAGACCCCAGAAGACTCGTTGAATTTTTCCTAGTAGTTTGATTACGCTGCAAGCCAGCGGTATTACGTCACTGTGAAGTCTACCCTCACATTCCAAAGAAATACTATTGCAAGTATTTAACAATCGATAAAGACGTAATTGCTCATAAATATCTTTATTATTGAAATTTTGCATTCACAATGCTATATAGATAACGGATAAAATGTTTACTAGAAAAAAATCAACCAGACCAGCAGTGGACCGGCAATCCAAAGGTCGTGGGTTCGAATCCCACTCGAGCTTCCTGAGACTGGTTGATTTTTTTCTAGTAAACATTTTATACACTAGATAGTAGTTGCGTTTCATAGTCACGCACGCAGTTCAAGCGCGCAACTACTATGTAGTGTAATAATTGTAAGCGCGAGCGTGTGGCCGGCGCTGATCAAACGCGTGACTGTGAAATCCGCCTTAACCCGCCGTCGGTCGCATGGGGTCTTTAAAAGCCTGAGGTATAGAAAAATTGCTGTAACTTTTTTATTCGTAAAGGTACCAATTTGAACCTTTTAGTAGCTTCCTAAAATATACTGAAGTACGCAACACAGCCAGCGGGCGTCAGTTAGCGCGCAGCGCTTGAGTGGAATAGACGTTTGTTTTGCGCTCGGGCTTTCAAAGACCCCATGCGAAGAGTGATTTCTTTTTATTCTTTCGTTATTTTCTCTTTTCTATCCATTGCGATGACAAAATACGTTTATAATTTTTAATAATTAAGATAATTTAGAAGAAAATTATTAAGTTTTTGTAATTTTTGTAATTTTTTGTAAAAGTTGCCAAAACTAAGCCAAATACCAAATATATTTTTGAAGTCTAAAATGTTTTCCAAATAAAACTGATTATTAAAAAACTACGACTTTTATTAATACTATGTCCTAACACCTTTAAAATCTATAAACAAAATATAATTACGTACATAGTAAAGATTTGAAAAAAATGCTATCTTATATAGGGCTTTCAAAGACCCCTTGCGACCGACGATGATACAAAAATCGACGCGACCGACGGCGGGTTAATTGCACAGTACACAGCAGTGTACGACGAGTTACGAATAGGCAGGGCATTTGCCAGTTTTCTAGGGAGCTGGTCGGGCCATAACCACAGAACAGAAGAAACTGTTTTTTCTGTTCTGTGACCACGACCAATGGCAGTTTGCAATCCGACAGGCGATTACTAAGTTCATTGCGTTCTTTCCATTACTAATGAACAAGACTGCCGTAGTATAACTTGCAATGAACTAGTTAATCGCTTGACGTATCGCAAGTCTCGGCTGAAATTAATAATTAGTCTACCTGTTAGAAATTTGACATGAATTGTGTGGACTTAAATCAAATTTTAAGCCTAGACGAAACAACAGAAAGATTGATGATTGATTGATATGAAATTTCGGTCATAGGTCAAAAGCTACATTTACAGTTTCAATAATTGTATAATCATTTTGCAAGAAAGCAGGATAAGGAGGTACTTATTGGAAAATAGAGGAAGATGTGCTTTGTATATTTTATAAACTCAGTGGCTTCTCTTAGCCAAGGAAAGTTCTTTCGTCGGGCTTGTGGCAAGGGGATTGCTTGAATACTTTGCTTGTACCCACAAACGGTCTGTTTGTTATAATATTGATAAAATGAAACTACATAATGGAAAAGCTTCCGAGAAAACAGATATTATAGTTGGAAGGCTCGTAAGTACTATTGGCTAATTTATATCCCGATCAAATGTTTCTGGAAGCAGATACATTAACATTTACAAAACAATTAGTGTCTTTGCTTCGATCTCAACAATAGAATTGAATAATAACTTGCAGAGCAGAGATAAAAGTCTATCTTTTTGATATTTATATACCTACATAGTATACTAGCGGCCGCTCGCGGTTTCACCCGCGTGGTTTCTGTTCCCGTGGGAATATCGGGATAAAAAGTATCCTATTTGTTAATTCAGGTTATAAACTATCTGTATGTCGAATTTCATTTAAATCTATTTAGTAGTTTTTACGTGAAAGAGTAACAAACATCCATCCATACTTACAAACTTTCGCGTTTATAATATATAGTATATCAAGAATATAATGAAACCACTAACAACCAACCGAGAATCCATCAAAATTATTTTTATCCATTACCCAAAAACAGTTGATAAAGAGGTAAGTACTTTAAATGAATACAACGTATAACTATGCTCAAATGAAAATGGGTAGCTTTCCGTAGATAAAGTATTACACAAATACCTATCTAGTTTAGCTTTGGTCGGTTAAAACGCGACACAAGTGTACAAGCCCGGCTGGAAGTACTGCCGTTGACAGCTAAAGGCAATATCTTTCCCCGGCCAGACCAATATCAGTTGTGTTGCAGAAATAATGCTGGGGGCGAAAAACGAGCGGCAACGCTTTCTTTACATGTGCTAGCAGTCATAATAAGAAAATCCAATTGTATATTTTATACAACATATTATGGGCTTTTGGAGGACTTTCCCCAGTAGGGCAGTATTATAGGATTTTACTTATAGTACATACATACATACACCTTATGGGTAAGTCAGAGACTATAGGCAATGATAGACTTTTTAACAAATAAGTAACAGCTGCACATGTGCTCAGCGTTATAGGTGGTTAGCTCATAGGGTTGCCACTAGTTGATTAAAGGGTTACCAGTGTAAAAAATACGGGTTATTAGATATTTTTACGGGAGAAAATTAAAGCAGCAATGTTTAATGAAGATAATTTTTTTTTTAAATTTATATTTAATGTTAGAAGAAACAGCTTTTAAAAGCTCTTCAATTTGAGAAGCAAATATATAAAAAAACTTTGCAAGGTAACTTAATTACTTTATTTACCCCGTATTTTATTTTCGAAATTACGGGTTTTCGTAATATCTTAGCCTGAAAAACGAGGTAAACCCGTAAAATATGGGGCATCTGGCAACCTTATTAGCTCATCACTTTTCAACATTGTTGTTATAGCGATGGACAGTAAGATGGTGGTAGCTAGCCAGATGGACTTAAAACACGCTTTAACACATTGCAATGAAACATTTTTTACGAATTAACTCCATCCGTCACAGGTCCGTGGTCACAAAGGTCTCCCTGTGACCACGGACCCTGTAAAGGGTTCGAAACGTCAGGAAACTAAAAAACTGTGTAATGTAGTAAAATAAAACGCGAGTTAATCCGTAAAAAAGAGTTTTATTTCAATGTGTAGTGCTCGCTTTTAAACCTTAGAAGACAATACGCTATAACACGTTCAATTTTGTACACACCGCTGAGGAATAAGTCCGGGATGTCTGTGTCTGGGATTGGTGGTTTAACCAATTGGCTATGTAGGCGTTTCAGAATATTAGATTAGATTAGATTAGATAACTCTTTTATTGCAACAGTTTACATATACAAATACATACAAAACATGAAAATATGTAAATTACGTAGTCACAATTTGGCGGTCTTATCGCTATGAAGTGATTTCTTCCAGACAACCAATACCTGTATTTATATTTTGTTTGCGATTCATAAAAAGGATTTGATAAATGTTCTTGTTTGATTAATGGTGTCAATGGTTTTAAAGTCAATTGTTATTCTTGAAATAACTGAGTCACTTCTTCATTTCTTACAGATGAATAACATTTTACGACAGTTTTTTAAGTGATTGTACTGGAACAAGCCAATAATATTATGGAGAAGTCATAAAGTTTGTTTGTGGAGGGTAACCCCAGTTTAAAAATATATTTCAATAGAGGTAGCTTTAGTAATACGCAAGCACCAAAATTTCAAAAAGCGTTAAATATCGCCTTAAAGTAGATGAGAATGAGTGATAATAATATTATGAATGTTTAATGGTAAATGATATTTCCTCGAAACCTCTTGAGTATCTATAAAGATGTGATTGGTTGTGATCTCTATACCTCTTAAGAGATCTTGACAGGTGATGTTATGCACTGTTTTGTTTCACTTGCCAACACTCATGCACTTTCACGAACACTAATGTTTAATAATCCACAAAAAATTTAGAAAATAAAACACCACTTCAAACTAGACGCCTTACTTTCCTGCCAAGAAGCCCCTGCCTTGACTTTTCTTTAGAGTAATACCTAAATAAAATTTACTAGCATGTTTTTGTCATTTACGTTTGTCAATTCTATGTCTCTATCTCGTTACTGAAATCTTTGAGTACAAATATTATTAGTGACGAAATTCGTAACAATTGAATGAGGAAATTTGTTTACCGAAAATACCTTATGCCTCTGAGATAAGGGAGTTTCCTCATAGGTGCTTGTTTCGCTGCTTGGCTCATTTTTTACGACGTGGTCGGAGATACTGTGATAAAATTGCACTTTCAGCCACAGGGTCCTCCTTAAAGGTAGGGATACTTTATCTCTGTCTATAACACGACTCGTGTAGAGCCAGCGGCTGTTTTTGTTAAACGTCTGTGGACGTTGTATCTGTTTAGATTCATTAAAGGTTTAGAATTTCTGTAATAAGAGACTAAGCTCGTAATAGAAAAAATGCTAACTCCATGTTGTTTAAACGTCTCTGTGTTTTGTGTTACTGTTATCATTTAGGTTTGTTGTAAAGTAAACATTCAGTTACATCGTCCTGCATAAAGGGGAATACCTTATCTTAGGCTAAAACAAGCCTCATGTAAAACCAGCATCTATTTTAGTGGAACGTCTTAGACGTTCGACTGTTAAAACATATTGACCTGTATAACGGCTCTTTTTTCAAAAACTTATCTTAGACACCAATATCTCATAAATCAGGTTTTTACTGATGTTAATTTAAGATACCCATCTTCCCTTGGGCGAATAACGGACTAAAGACTGCACATACATACAACAGCAAAGAGCGGCGATGGGCTCACCACCTGACACGCTGAGCACATGTGCAGTTTTATTTGGTGAAACATGGACTATGGCCACAGAAATAGATCTAATTGGAAGCCGCATGTTAGCTCCATTGTATGAAAATCAAACGTGCCACTTTTTTTCTGTGTCAATTTATTATGGCTAGGTGTTAATGAAAAATTAAAATAGAATTAATTTTTAAAGTAGTAAACAGTAAAATTTAAATTTGCCAAAATTCTGAAATATTCTTGAGGCTTTATTTTGTAGAATATACCCGATGGAAACACGATTTGATAAAGTTGGCTCGATAGATATAAAATTTTTTGACGGTAGGCAAATAACTTCTAACAATGAGACGACTAACACCTCAGTCTCCCTGTGACCACGGACCCTGTAAAGGGTTCGAAACGTCAGGATAATATAAAAACTATGTAAATAGTAAATTAAACGCGAGTTAATCCGTAAAAAAGTGTTTTATTTCAATCGATAGAATAAATTCACAATGTTACATGTTTTTGTGTCAATTTGTCTTCTTTTCTAGGTTTTATTCTTAAAATAAGTGATCTAATATTATGAGTTATTTACCAAAATGAAGTTCATAGATAACTTAAGAGATAATAACCGATCGTTTTTTTATTACTTACATCTATCAATTTTTTTAAATATAAAACGCGCATTTTCGTGCGCTTTCGCTGTTGTACCCGTCTCTTACTGTCGTACCGTCGAGAGGGCGAGAGAGAAGCGCTCGAAATACCTCCCCTTAACAAAATTACGTATAGGGGTGGATCCTACACATTCGTTATCAACAATCTACCGTTGATTATTTATAGAATTTCAGTTTTTCTAAATTAATTTTAGCTGCAAATAATGAGTACACGATTATACTAACTAGGTAAGAAAGAATTACATGTGTTTTATTACTCTTTAAAAAAATAAGCATATAAAACTATGCAAAATGTCATTCAGACGCTTGAAGCCAACTGGGCTCCTTAGAATAACATAATTATATTAAAAAAAACTACTACTAGGACCAAAAAAAAAAATCACTGTGATTTGATGAATGTCCCATTAAGTTAATAGATATATAATTAAAAATAATTAATATTTTGGAAAATAATTAAATTCAAAGTTTTGTCACCGAAAATCCGTCATTCAGTTCACGATGACTTTTCGACATTTGAAATTTTTTAAATTTATCTTTGATCGTGCCGTGACCTGCCGATACCTCACTAAACACCCGCCCACCAGCCTGCCTTCATTCGTCGACCGAAATTACTGAGAGAAAGACGTTTGATATTGATATTTTTTTAACCAAGTTTCGTTCGCAGCATTTTGTCACTACTTTATGTCATTTCGTTTGAACGTATAACTGTAAAAGGATCAACCATAAGTAAATTCTAATTTATGCATTTATTAGACCCTGGTGCCCAACGATAAATGTGTGGTGTTTTACCTATTAACTTCTTATTTAGCAAAAATTATAATTTAACATTGCTCGTCTTGTTATTACGCTCTTAGTCATTACGTTCAAAAGCCAAAGAAATAAAAAGCCTACTATTAAGTTTAAGATTATTTTTTTATTTTATAATCAGATTACGAAACTAAAGTACTTAGGTGATTTTGAAACTAAGTACTTTACGAATTAAAAATTCTCTTGATCTCGAAGATGCTACAGATTTGGATTTTTTTTTTGGGTAAATGTAAATCAAAGTTGTAATTTATGTTCCTAATTAGCACCTAATTATTCCTTGCTTTTTTATATTGCAGTTAATACATAATTGTTACCTATTATATCTAAGAGATAAAGTATTGTTACTGTTCTGTTACTATAAAAAATCAAAGCCTTATTAATTCTATGAAGTATATTGTTGTTTATTTTTGTTTCGTGTTGTATTTTTGTTTCGAGTTGTATTTTTGTTTCAAGTTGTATTTTTGATTTGAGTTGTAGTTTTGCTCCGAGTTTTTTTTTGTTTTTAATTTATCTTTCACTATATTACGTTTTAAGTAGTATTTGTGTTTGAGTTTATCTTTGAGTAGATTTTAGAGGACCTAGAACCTTACGGCGGCGTAGTTATCTTGCATTAACCCTGAGCATGGTCTCCTGATGAGACTGAAACTGATCGGCCTATCCGACGAAATCGTACGTATTATTATAATAATGCCTAAAAATATATTGTTATAGTTATTCAAACTGACTTTTAATATTAAGTACTTACTTAGGTACTTACTATTGTTATTTTTATTTTTTTTATTGAATACGAAGTATTGATAGTTACTTTTTTTTTATTAAGTTTGTATAATCCTTATAAGATAAATAAGATAATTACAAGAATTAACACCTACATGTATTCATAATACCTACCTATTGCCATTAAATACCTACATTCCTATACTGCAATATGAAAATGTCATTACACTCCTGTAGATGTCATTACATTCACGGCAATAAATAAAATTTTCTTGATTACTCAAAATCTACAAGAGATAACATGCTCCAAATACTTGTAAAAAGCTGTCAGTAAGGTAGACTATAGAATGTATCCCAAAAGATTGATTTTATAGAGAAATTCCCGTGGAAGATAAAAAAAAAATTTTGTGAGATCCACCCATAGAAAGGAAATTGGATAATTATCTCGGTTAACCTTTCCTGTACAGTTTTTACAGTTCGATACGACTCAAGTAGTAATTTTTTTTAAACTCTACTCGGTGCTGACAACGACTAAATGAAACGCGATCAAAGATGGGATTGTACACACGGCGTTAGATCAACTTACCCAAAACTGACAAATTTCTACAATAAATTTTTAACCTTTTTGTTTGGGTATAAGGATCAATTTTCATTGTAGAAATTTAACAGTTTAGGGTAGGTTGATCTGAAGCCGTGTGTACAAACCTTTTGACACTATTTTCACACGCAAAGTACGTACACATGCGGCTTCTATTTAGATCTATTTCTGTGACTATAGCAGAGAACTGATTTTGCGGTCTTCATTGCCTAGTCTCTGACTAACCCTTAGGGGATAATAGTCGTGATATTATTATGTGTGTATTAATCAACACTTTCGCATTTGCTCATAATTGTCTTCTGTGCGTGTGTGTATGTGTTATTAAAAATTTAACATCGTGAACATAACATCATAAAATTAAAATGGAAGATTTACAAAAACTAAGAAGTTACATGCCACAAGAGAAAGAAGTACAACAAGAATTTTATGAAAAAATATACCAGTGGCCGGTCACAGACCGTGAAACAGACGAGACAGTAGTCTAAACAAGAAACGTAATATAATATTGTGTGATTCTTGAATGTAACAATTAATGATTATATCTTTTAAAGTCTCAAACTTGTAATTTTTTTTCATTTATTTGAGAAACCCCCTAAGTGAATGACTTTCAGGTATTATTTATTACATGAAAATAACAATATTATAAGAAATAAAAATCAATTCGTATAGATATCATTTATATCAGTCAAACTGAACAAAAAACACATCCATGGCCATACTTTTTTTCACAGAAAGGTTTTATCATCTCCTGTAAAATAACAGTCTAATGACTTATGGAGTTTCTCAAATAAACAATTCATTTGTAATGAAGGTTTAAAGATAATTATATGAGATCATTAATAATAATATTTAGAGCTATTCTTTATAAGCTGAGGATGATGGATACAGGCAATGTATTAGACAATTAAGTCTACACATATCTAATAGAAAAATTGATAATAAAGTACTTCTTATTAGGGCATGCACGAAAATGTTTTACCTACGTGGATTTATCTCGTGGGTTTAGAATATTCTCAACTAAAACAGAGAATTGGGGAAACAATGCCTAGGGATATTCCAATTTACATTCTTACGGAAAACACTCGCCAAGCAACAAACAAGTACGCTTTGTCTCTTTTTAAATTCGTACTGTGACAGTGACATAAATAAGGTGCTATTAAATCAATGGCGTATATTTAAAGTAACAAGTAGTTTACGAAAAAATAAAAATATTTTCCCAATAAACAGTAGTATTTTGTAATTGGTTTAGATTTTAATTTTTCAAACAAAATAATTTACTATTTAATAAAATTGGCATAAACAGCATCATACTGTAGATGCTTGTACTCACACAGATAACTGCGACGGCTTCCACAATGCAGTCGCATGTGTGAGTGATTTCATCGAGGCATCTAATAGTTTGATGCAGTTTATGCCAATTTTATTAAAAAAAATTTTTTTTTATAGCAGAAGGAAGCAAACGAGCAAGCGGGTCACCTGATGGAAAGTAATCACCGCCGCACATGGACACCCGCAAAACCAGAGGAATCGCAGGCGAGTTGCCGGCCTTTAAGGAAGGAATAGGCTCGTTTCTTGAAGATCCCTAAGTCGTAACGGTCTGGAAATACCGCCGCCGAGAGCTGGTTCCACAACACTGTAGTTCGAGGCAAGAAATTTCTTGAAAATCGCACAGTAGTAGACCGCCATCCATCAAGGTGATGTGGATGGAATGACAGTCGATTGCGTGTAGTGCGGTGAAGGAAATTAGCGGCAGGGATCAAGCCGAACAATTCCTCAGAACACTCCCCATGATATATACGGTACAATATACAGAGAGACGCAACGTCTCTCCGAAGAGCCAGTAGATCGAGCCGACCTGAAATAACCACGTCGCCCTCAATTCGAGCAGCTCTGCGTTGAATGCGGTCAAATGGAAGGAGTTGGTATTGGGGTGCTCCAGCCCAGAGATGGGAGCAGTATTCCATATGCGGCCTGACCTGTGCTTTATACAGTTGTAAACGGTGGGCCGGCGTGAAATACTGACCCGCTCTATTAAGCACACCCAGCTTTTTCGAAGCTAATTTAGCTTTACCTTCCAAAATGACCACGAATCTGAACGTCACTCGAAATATCGACGACAAGGATTCCAATAATCGGATTGGTATCAAGGGGAGCTCCCTCAAAGTTCAAATTATTTTGTTTGAAAAATTAAAATCTAAACCAATGACAAAATACTACTGTTTATTGGTAAAAATATTTTTATTTTGGCGTAAACTACCTCTACTTTATATATACGCCATTGATTTAATAGCACCTTATATAGGCACTACATCGAAAATCTCTCACTCGGGAAGTGAATCTGAATAATTAGGTAGGTCTCAGTCATTTAGAATAGTAACAGTTTTTTATACCTAACCCTGTTACTTAATAAACGTTGATTAAAGTTACACTTAGGATTAAATTAACGCTGTCTCTATCTGTCTTCTTTAACAAAAACGAGACAGCGTCACTTTAAACCGAGCTGTAACATTTGGCCATTTTTATTAACGAAAACCTCTCACTCGGGAAGTGATTCTGAATAATTAGGTAGGTCTCAGTCATTTAGAATAGTAACAGTTTTTTATACCTAACCCTGTTATTTAATAAACGTTGATTAAAGTTACACTTAGGATTAAATTGACGCTGTCTCTATCTGTCTTCTTTAACAAAAACGAGACAGCATCACTTTAAACCGAGGTGTAACATTTGACCATTTTTATTAACGAAAACCTCTCACTCGGGAAGTGATTCTGAATGATTAGGTAGGTCTCAGTCATTAAGAATAGTAACAGTTTTTTTATACCTAACCCTGTTATTTAATAAACGTTGATTAAAGTTACACTTAGGATTAAATTGACGCTGTCTCTATCTGTCTTCTTTAACAAAAACGAGACAGCATCATTTTAAACCGAGGTGTAACATTTGGCCATTTTTATTAACGAAAACCTCTCACTCGGGAAGTGATTCTGAATAATTCGGTAGGTCTCAGTCATTTAGAATAGTAACAGTTTTTTATACCTAACCCTGTTATTTAATAAACGTTGATTAAAGTTACACTTAGGATTAAATTAACGCTGTCTCTATCTGTCTTCTTTAACAAAAACGAGACAGCGTCACTTTAAACCGAGCTGTAACATTTGGCCATTTTTATTAACGAAAACCTCTCACTCGGGAAGTGATTCTGAATGATTAGGTAGGTCTCAGTCATTTAGAATAGTAACAGTTTTTTATACCTAACCCTGTTATTTAATAAACGTTGATTAAAGTTACACTTAGGATTAAATTAACGCTGTCTCTATCTGTCTTCTTTAACAAAAATGAGACAGCGTCACTTTAAACCGAGCTGTAACATTTGGCCATTTTTATTAATAAGATGGTAAAGAGTGTAAATAAATGCTCCATATTGTTGTAGGTTATGATCGTGACCCCTCAGGCCCCAAGCGGTCGCATGAGACTGCACCTACAAAAACACACTTGACTTTGTACCGTGTTTTCATAGACTTACAGACTACTTTAGTGTGAAAAAGTTTGGTTATTTCGGTTCTGTGGTACATCTTATGCATTGTTATCGCAAAATATCGCTTATTCTATGTTCGATTCTGTCAAGTTTGACGTTGACAGTTGCGCCAATTTGTTTGTTAGAAAAGTACCACGAATTTCCCGCCTAAGGTTGTCGTCTTTTTTCAGTGTTTAAATTTTTACTTAAGTATATTTAAGGGTTAATAAAACGCTAAAATATAAAAAGAAGTGTATAGAGTGCCACAAGCGGCACTGTATCTCCATCGGTTGGGGAACCGTAAGTTTTGCAGTATAATTGTGACGCCGCCTAAGCTGCCGTAAAGTTTTTGTTAGACAACAGAAATACTAGCTGCCCTACTCCTGTAGGTCACGTGAAAGGTTAGAAATTTAAGACAATCGCGAAGCGCAGCGTAGCGATTGTCTTGAATTTCGAGGTTATTTTTTTTATTAGGCAACAGAAATCTAACTCCATACAAAAATATCTTTTAAATATTATATCGTCTGAACATTATGACAAATAAAAAATATGTAACGGTTCCCGAACCGATTGTGATAGAATGCCGCTTGTGGCACTCTATACGCTTCGTACTAGGATACCGTCAAATTACCGCATCGTAACATGTTGCCGCTTGTGGCACTCTATTCACTGCCTACACTTTGTACTAGGATGCCGTAATTACGGCATCGTAACCGATCGTACTAGAATGCCGCTTGTGGCACTCTATCCACAGATAATATAAAACATTAAAGTGCCACGAGTGAGTGGTTAATCGTTACTCACAAGTCAACGATTTATAAATCTGTGATTTGGAATAAATCTAAATGGAAATTGACACATTACATTGTTCCATGGTAACATGAGTTCGTTAATTCTCATTGCCAAAGACACTTTATACATTTTGTAGCGATTTTTTTATTGATCATATTACCTTTACTCTTTTATGACTGGAATGATTTTAATATTTTTATTTTGATCGCTATAGTTTATTTTAAAATTAATGTGGTACATTATCAATACTACACTTCTTCCAACTAAGCCAATTGTAAGTAGATTATTTTTATTTCTCTTTTTTTTAGTTTTCGCTCCAGTACGTTCCGGAGTTAGGTAGAAGGATTGTTCAGAGTTTAGTCGAATAAGCCGTTTTGATCGGTAGTTCTGTAAGTGAAAATCTTTTCTTAAACTACTAAGGCGTTGTAGTATTTTCTAAGAACATATTTTTATCATGAAATATGAAATGTTTCTCAAGATGTCAACTTTAACGAAATTTCATGAGAAAAACGTGCTATGGGTCAGTCGAGCGAAAAATATTCAGAAATATTGACAGTAATGATACGGTTTCAAAGAAAAAATAATATCGGTATGTAGAGAGTTCTCTTCAATTTGGATTTTTCTGTCTGAGTGCTTGTGATTGTATATATTTTGGATCGGCTGGCGTTTTTGTTCGCCAGATATAAAACGTAAATTGTCGTGAAAGGAAGCCAGCGACAAATGAAGTATCACTCTTTATTAAGTGTCAAGTTAAGGCGCTCGAGGGCTTGCGCGTGAGGATTGCTGTTTTGAAAGTTCAGCAAGTTTTGCAATGCCGCGTTATTGGTTGGGTGGCCCAATAAACATATTATTATGACTAATGCTACATGACATGTGCAGTTGCTCATCGTGATATGTGATGAGCCCATCGCAAATAAACATATCTAGTAAAACAAGTACTGGTAAAATAGTATCTAGCTAACCAGACTATTTTACTTCAAAAGGAAATAGTGTCAATAAATTTATTACTAGTGCTGCAGACAGCGCAGACGGCGACCGAAACATCCGCCAAACGAATAAGCTAACTCCGGCTTTGGCTTCGAAGGATTCTTTAAGCACAAAGCCTTAAAACAAGCCCCTATCACTAAATAAACCGAGTACCTACAATAAATGTACGAAGTGAATTGAACCCTGGTCCTCGAGCTTTGAAAACGGTGGTTCATACACTGGACCACAAGGCGGTTATTTCGAATAGTTACTCGTTAACAGAATGAATAGCCAACCGCTACACAAGACGTTACGTAAAGCACGCATTTAAAGATACAATATACCATAACATTAAGATAACCGCTCACGCCGCCGTAAGAATACGGAATCTGAGGTACACTCGTCTATAAATATTTGGGAGACGCAGAGTAGATGCGATGGTATAGCTATTTACGTGTTTAGTGCGTGTGCCAGAAAGCCTTGTTCACGTTGGGGATGGGCAAGCAACATCCGACGATGTGTGCGTCAAGTAATGATTGGAATACATCAATTATTAAATTCGCATGAGCGGCCGGGTCCTTGAGGGAGAAAAGGCGGGGCGAGCGCGTGGAGCGACCCGAGCGAAATGGTACGATACAGGAACTGCTCAACTATGTGAGCCTCATTTACACAAATATTATGATGTAAAATCTATTTCTTTGTGGGTAGTAATTTCTGAAACTACTGTACCAATTCTACAAGTTCTTTCACATTTAGAAAAATACACTATCCCTCAAATAGGATTCCTTTTATCTTGGTCAAATACAAGACCCCGGTGGCACGTAATAAAGACTTTTGTGACTACGGCATAGCTAGTTAAAATGTATTAATACTACCTTTTTTCTAAAGGCTTGTCAATATTTCGGAAAGTACAAGAAACTTAATGTGAACGTTACAAAATGATAATATAAAATATTTGCGTTACATACCTACATACCGCGGTTAGCTCGTTAGCCATGTTGATTTAATGACTTAGAAGCGCTTTGCTTTTCATCTCGCCTGATGTTAAGTAGTGTGGAAGCGCACCTCACATGAAATCCTAAACCATTTGACACAACACTTTTTTTACAACAGCCCTAATTTGCTACAAGAGTGTTTAAAGAGACTGCTTGCGAACATCGCATAGCTCACGCAAATTGACTTTGACGCGCGCATTCAAATGTGAACGGAGCACGGGCACGGCGAAAAGATCGCGTATCGCCACGGAAACATTCCTGAAGTATCCCTGAGCGGCGTGGCTCGGACATTCGGGTCACGTAGCCGTTACAACGGGAGCGCCGGTTACCTCGGGGTTTGTTGTGATATCGACGCTGGTTTTTTCACAATACCTGACCCTGGCGAGAGATTTCCGTAATGTTAGTTCGGCGAGATAGCGAGCCGTACTTTATGCCTTGTTAGGGCAGTTTACTGGCCACGTGTTACGTGCTCCGCGCAGTTCCCGAAGCTTTTTGTGTTCCACAACAATTTACGATTGTCAATCTTGTTTTTGTGGCCGTTACACAAAGACTTTGCTACTCCGATACACTACTGTTTGTTGTTTGATTAAATAACAAAATGTGGAAGTGAAAATATTATAAAAGTTCAACCTTTTTTGTTGAACAAGTGGTTATAAACCAAAAGATCACGATTTCAATCCCTAGAGGGAATAGAAAGATCCCGATCTTTTCGTACTTTGGAAAGGACGTGCCCTATATAGAACGAATGCTTTAGAAATGTCTGTCGATAATACTGATATCGGCTACGACTTGACTTGTGTGTTGAATCGTAACCTTTTGTTTTTATGTTTTCGTTTATTTAAAAATGTAGTCATAAAATGATACCTATAATAGTTCGCCCTAGTTCATGCAAGTAAGAGGCAACCACTGATTTTATAATGTAGCTCTACACATGTACAGCATAAAGCTAAAACATTATTTCTAAATGAATGTCAATGTAAATATTATTTCGTTGTTGTTCGTTAATTTATTTTTCGTAAAATCTTTGACATACTGATAAAAGCATTGTTTGTTTTTTAACAACGTACATTTTTTCCATATGTTATTAGATTCAATGTGAGGTATGTATTAGCTAAATACATAAATTATGACCTGTTTATGTATTTTTTTAAAAGTGTCTGTTTCGATTGCTCTGACACAGTGTCGTAGAAGTAAAACGACAACGTAAACATTACAAAGGAATTTCTGAAACACTAACAATGAAAGTCTCAAATTTATAGATCCAATATTCAGACAGCTCCACAAAATCATTTATTTATCGGGTAACGGTTTTATAAAAACAAAGTACCTACTGCTATACACGATCCTGGTTTCAAACGCTTTGTACCTATATAAGGTGACTGCTAGAAACCGGAAGAAACTTCAAGGGCTGGTCAGGTCAAGTATTTTAAACATGACAAAAATGACAAAAAAGGAATTCGTGTTTTTTCCGCGTCAGCTGGGCGATAAGACCTACGTTGACAAGTCAACAGACGGCCGGCCGGCCGGCCGTTGCCCTCGCGTTGTAAATAATCGTTATTTTTTATTGTTTTTATTTTACTTTTCTTATGTTATTGCTTTAAAATAAATTAGATAAGTAGTGAAAGTCTATCCAATTAAAATTCACAAAATGATTTTTTTCATTTTTAATGAAAAAAATAACACGAATTCCTTTTTCGTCATTTTTGTCATGTTTAAAAATCTTGACCTGACCAGCCCTTGAAGTGTCTTGCGGTATCTAGCAGTCACCTTATATTATCGCAAACACTGAAATGCCATCAATACTGTAGAAACATATCGATTGCGTTTTATGTAATCTAGTATTAGTTGAAGAAGTACATATTATATACATACATATAATCACGACTATTATCCACGAGGGTTTAGTCAGAGACTAGGCAATGGGGACAGCAAAAGCAGTCCTCTACCTTAGTCCACTTCTCACCAAATAGCGACTGCACATGTGCTCAGCGTAGCCTATCGCCGCTCTATGCGATACGGTTATTAAAGGAGTATTCTGTCATTACAACAATTAATCGTTAAACGAGAAGTTCAACATTGGATGTAAGCGGTATTAAGTTACCGACTCCTCAGCAGACCTAAGTCAACATAGTTTTGTCAATTAAGACTTCGTATTACGCTATGAAACTTCGATATATTGCTTGATTATAGCTACAACTTTGGCCAATTACGAAGATGGATTTGAAAGTTTTCGTCGAAATTTTCATTGTAAGTAGTTACAGGTTGTAATCTGCCAAACAACCTTCAAAGGAAACTCTTAGCAAGTTTGATTGCATTGTGGTTTACCTATACGAGTATATTTTGTAGTGTTACAACTCCTCAGCCGTAGGTACTGAGTTTAATACCAAGGTCGGCCAAAGTGTCTTTCAGACTATCTTTTTTTTTAATTTGTTTCCATCACACTAATTATCTAGACCAAGATGAGTATTCTTTTGAAACTCATTAATATGGTAAGACAACGGATAAATATACATAAACATAGAAGAAATACCTAGACCCGAAATCAATTTAGAAAAAAAAAATTACTCTAAATTGACCCGACCGGGAATTGAACCCGGGACCTCAGAGATGGTGCGACAAAAAGAAAGAAGTCGGCTGGAGCCATATCTGGTAAATAAGCCCAAGTAACATACATAGGCTGAATACTAGATGCATAATGGATTATTGTGTACTTAGCGCTGAATAAAATTACTGAATAAAAGCAGAGTAGCATGATGTTCAGCCACTACACTGCTTAAATGGGCACAAATAATTCAGCTTTAGTTCGCAATTGCTGAGTAATATCATTATAGTAACGTTATAATCGCAGTATAAGGTGTAACAGGTGGTAACAAGGCAAAATACTAGCAAATTAAGGAAACACTAGTAACACTTTATTTAGACAATTGTCGTCTATGTACGCTTTTATATTTATAGTAATTAAGTTAAAGGTTCACGATTTGTTCTGTAAGAACGTCTATTAATGCTTTTGGTGACAGATGATTCATTTTTATGACAGTGAGAGAAGATAAGTTTTTAAAATGATTGTATGATATCGGTATATGTACCTTTTATTAATAACTTCATTATTTTACGTGAAAGCTAGTGGGAATTCAAAATTACTGTTAGGGTATACATATATTTCTAAGAAAATTTTCAAGCGCCAGTGCACAAATAAGTTTTTACTACAAATTATACTAAAATAAACACATTTAATCGAAAACATTTCGGGTAAAAATTGATTGATTGTGTCATTATTCCAGTCTGCCACCAATAATCACATTAAAAATATGTATTTGTAATTCCTTACTTTACTAAGTTCGTGTTAAATTAATAAAAATTATGTAAACCAGTGTAAATATTAAAGGTTATGCAGAATAAAAAATGGCGGTGATATTAAAGAGCGATGTGAACCGGTATACTTCAACATTACTGTCGTAGCCCGCGTAATGGGGCACATATGTCTGCTTATTCAAACTTAGCCGTAATAACGTCTTACATGTGAATCCATATACGGCAATACACTGATTACTGGCTGAATATTCGTTCGAACTAGCAACGATAAAATGTGTGATAAAATACATTTTTAAGGATTCGCATAATATAGACTGATCCAGTTTAGGGACTTGTTACGTAAATAAAATGATCCGTGACAAGATTCACGGGGATATACTTATTCAGCCATCACCAGATCAAATCAACTGATGTGAACCTCTATTAAGCAATATACGTTATAAAATACTCGAAATGCTCTTCAAGAGTAATAATAACGTTCAGATGAACTTGTAAACAGCCACTATTCAGTCGTCAATAATAGCAGTATAGATACGGATCAACAGGGAAATTTTACACCATTTACTGAATAACACACGAAATGTACTCCTTTATATATCATATAACTATGTAACAGTAGACATGTACTATCTTTAAAAGGCAGCGTTTAGAGGTACACATTTATTCTATTATACAGCATATTGACATATTTGCCACTACTTAATTTCCCTTATTCAGTAAGTAGGCTTGAAAATTTAAAACGGCTGAATAAAAGCGTAGGTTATATACCAAATAAACGCATCTTGCTGTTTAAGAGTGAAGAATATCTAACATTATTTAGTTCTTATTCAGAATATAGCTCCTTGTGTACTAATATTCAGCTTAAGGATCACCAGTGAATTATAATAACGGTTTTAATACTCTGTAAGCAGCCATCATTACCACAAGTGATTAAATATACAGCTTTCTGTGTTACTTGGGAGGTGGTTGCTCGATGATATTTGTTGAGTTTTGGTCAAAAATTCGTTCACAATGATGGCCTTGTGCGAAGGCGCCGTATCATGGTGCAAAATCCAAGTTTTTATTTTTTACATAAATTTTTCCTTTTTCCGCTAACGCTCAAATAATATTCTTTATTTACCGTTTGACCTTCCGGCAAGAATTCCGAGTGCAAAACATCGCGATAGTCGAAGAAAACAGTCAACATTACTTTGACTTTTGATCGATTTTGGCGTGGTTTTTTCGGTTTCGGTTCAGTCGGAAGGCGCCACTACGAAGCTTGTTGACTAGTTTGCATGTCAAACTCGTAAACCCACGTCTCGTCACCAGTAACAATGCGTTGCATGAATGTTGGGTCGGAATTGACACGTTCTAGCATGTCCTCAGCGACTCTTATGCGATTACGTTTTTGGAGAAAATTCTGGTGTTTTGGGACTAGCCGAACGGCATCATGTTTCATACCCAAGTGATCATTAAAAATGGTACGGATCGACTCGTGAGACACAGAAAGTTCAGCGGCTATCTCTTTCAAACTTGAATGAGGATTTTCAGTCACCATTTCCTTCACTTTTGCGATGTTAACTTCAGTTGAAGACGTTGATGGCCTACCAGAGCGAAGCAAATCTTCCATCACATCTCGACCGCTTTTAAATGCTGTGTACTACTGATAAGCACATGTTTTTGATAAAGTCGATTCACCGTAAGTTTTCTGTCCCATTTTCAGTGACTCCGAACACGAAATTCTAATACATTCAATTAACATTTTAGCTGCCGCTGTTGCGTTAAAATATTTAAAAAACCACTTGAAAGTTTTGCCAAAATCGGCTATAATCACGACAAATTACACGTTTTTAGGTAATACAATACCATATTAACAGAACCGAAGTGTGGGGACGGGGGGGGGGGGGGCGCAGCCCCCCTACGAGGGGGGCTCGGGGGGCGAAGAGCCCCGCCATGAAAAAAGTCCAAAGAGTTTTTTAGGTTAGGTTAGTAAGTATGTTGTATACCAAAACGCGCGAGCCGAGCGAGCGAAGCAAGCGTGCCGCGGGAGCGGCCAGCTAAGCGCCAGAAATGAGGTTTTTGTAAATTTCCATATTTTTTAAAAAGTAACGTAACTTAAAAATTACTTGTCTGCGGCAGGAGGGGTAAGTACTTGTACTCCTTTCTCCTCCCCTCCCGTTCCCCCACCAATTAAGGAGACTCGATTCAAAAGTTTTACCATGATACATAACCTCAAAATACAAGAAAATTAACATAACTTAAAAACTACTTGTTTGCGGCAGGGGGGGTAAATGGGGGAGGGTACTCCTCCCCCCACTCATTACCTTCACCACCCCCACCCCGATTCAGGCGACTCGATTTAAAAGTTTTACCAATTATGTTTATAACTCAGTCCATAGTACTGAACAATTTTGGTTTTGTTATTTTTTATGCATATATGTTTTTATTGTTCTAGGTGTGTCTGAAAGTACTGTGCTAAACAAGGCTCCGAAAATAGATAAATTTCGACTCCCGCTAAACACAGAAAGGGTCGACTCACAAAGGAACTCGATGACTTTGATATGTGTGCAATCCGTCAGAAAATGATTTTTTTTACACTGTAAAAAAAGAAATACCAACAATATGCAAATTAATAGCTCAATTAAGGCAACTTATTGGCTATGATGGAAGCCGCGAGCATTTGCGAAACTTGAAGAGTATCTGGACTTTAATTTATTAGTTTTATATCTAAATATAAAAATTATAAGTACAATGGCTGTTTTCATTAAGTACTACATACAAACTACTCAAGTTAATTATTTTAACGACCTCCTTAGCTGAGAGGCGAGCACCCCGGACTTGGCGTAGCCATCACTGAGGTCCCGGGTTCGATTCCCGGTTGGGTTAATGTAGAAAACCAACTTTTCTATATGGTCTCGGATCTGGGTGTTGTGGTACCGTCGTTGTTTCTGATTTCTATAACATAAGTGCCTTAGCTACTTCCTTTATATCAGAGCAATGTGTAAGTGATGTTTTCCTATTATATAAGAATATTAAATAAAAACAAGTATCTAGAACAATTTGCTCGACCTATCAGGGTTGCTATGTTAACGACAACAGCGCCCTCATTTATTTTCTACTCTTTTATGTGGCACTGTACGATATCTTCAATTTGACCATAGCAATTAAAAGCTTGTAAAAATCAAATCTGTCATAGTCTATGTGAAGTAAAGTAGTCAATAGTCAAAATATATTTATTCAATTAACTCAATTAATAAGTACTTTGAAACGTCCAAATATTTTTTAACCTACCACCCATTCAGGACATCATTTTTTAACTGTGGCAAAGAACGGGCGCAAGAAACCACAGCGCACAGAAGCAACAACATTTACAAAATATATATATATTATATGTCGTTACCAGGTCACAAAATACAAAATATGAATTTGAATGTGAATAGTTTAATTAAATATGGTGCTCTATATAAATTAATTATAGACAATTAGAAATAGCTGTTGGAGTATTTTTTATTTTATTTTTTTATTCTGCGACGGGTAAGCGCTTGGCCTTCATCTCACCTGATGGTAAGTGACGATAAGGCCGAAGCTGGAAGCGCGCTTCACCCGGAATCCTCAACCACTGAGGAACTGGTTATCTTATCTCTAACTGTTGGAACACAACTATGCTATAAACATCGTTGTTATGGGGAGCATTTCAGACCCAAGCTGTTTTGTCTTCTGTATAATCTGACACTTTATAATAAGCTTTTTAATAAAGCTTTTCTTTGATTTTCATTTTAAATTTATCAAGATCTAATTTCTGAATGTCATTTGGTACTTTGTTGTATAATCGTACACACATACCCTTAAAAGAATTATTTATTTTATGGAGCCTAGTATAAGTTACTGCTAATTTGTTCTTACTTCTAGTGTTTAATTTGTGAATATCACTGTTTTTTGAAAACATTTCAATATTTTTATGAACATACATCAGATTTTCATAAATGTATTGTGATGCAACTGTCATTATACTTATATCCTTAAATCTCTCTCTGAGAGAGTCACCAGCCTGTAGGTTATATATTGCACGAATAGCCCTCTTCTGCAGCACAAAGATAGTTTGAATGTCGGCAGCATTTCCCCACAGTAAAATGCCGTACGACATTACACTATGAAAGTAACTGAAATAAACTAATCTAGCTGTATCAACGTCAGTTAACTGACGGATCTTCATTACTGCATAAGCCGCAGAGCTAAGTCTATTCGACAATTTAGCTATATGTGGGCCCCACTGAAGCTTGGCATCCAACGTGATGCCTAGAAACACAGTGGTGTCCACAGGATTTACATTCTTATCTTTAATTTGTACACTAGTTATTACCTGCTTAACATTAGGCAATACAAATCTTACACATTTGGTTTTTCCCTCGTTTAATAGCAAGTTATTAACACTAAACCAGTGAACAATCTTTGAGACCGCATTATTCACATCGTCATAATTTGGGTGTCGTCGTTTCACTTTGAATAAAAGTGAAGTATCATCAGCAAACAATACTATCTCATGACTGTCTTTTACAAAATAAGGTAAGTCATTAATATAAACCAAAAACAAGAATGGACCAAGTATTGAACCCTGCGGAACTCCCATTTTAACCACTGATCCCGGAGATCTTTTACCGTTAATGTCGACCTTTTGAATCCTGTTACTCAAGTATGAGATTAGAAGGTTCAAAGAAGCATCCCTAATTCCATAGTGGTTAAGCTTCCTGACCAAAGTTTCATGTAAAACACAATCAAAGGCCTTGGATAAATCACAAAATACCCCTAGGGCATCCTGTGATTCCTCCCAGGTATAAAATATTTGGATTAAAAGCTCAACACCGGCGTCAGTTATAAAGCGACCCCTAGTAAAACCATACTGTTTACAATGTAAAAGTTTCAACTTTTCAAAAATTTTACTAAATGTGGGTAGTACAGAAATAGGTCTAAAATTGGAGGGGTCAGAAGTGCTACCTGATTTAAATAATGGAATTATTTTACTATGTTTTATTAGGTCAGGAAAAACACCACAGTCAATGCATTCAATAAATATGCAAGCAAAAGAGCTATTGTCATAATTACAGATTTAGCTACATCCACGGAATTACCCCACAGATCAGCAGTTTTCTTTTTATTGAGAGTGTTAAATGTTTTTATTATATCTATAACACAAATTTTTTGAAAACTAAAATTACTTTCACAATCTTTAACGGGTCTCTATCGGATCGCCTAATTTTTTGTACGCCTAATTTGCAATGGCACCCAAACGAAAAGCCTAAAATTTTTTCGCCTAATTTCACTCTTCAGAATCGTGTTTGCCCTAATTTCACTTCGCCTAACTTTTTATCGCCACATTGTCATTTACCAAATGCGTCATTTGGCAGAACAATTCGTAATCCCTAAAGTTTACAATTCCTAAATATTAATTCGCACAAAATTAAAAATGCAAAAGATGCAGCATAACATGCAGCATGCATGCAGACATGCAGCATGCAAGCAGAAACACAGCATGCGTGCAGCATGCATGCAGATATGCAGCATGCGTGCAGGCATGCAGCATGTAAGCGTGCAAGCAGGCATGCAGCATGCAAGCAGGCATGCAGCATGCAAGCAGGCATGCAGCATGCAAGCAGGCATTCAGCATGCATGCAGGCATGCAGCCGAGGCTTCGGCTTGCTGGCCAGCCCCAGCCCCGGCGGCGAGCTCAGCCCACCTGCTCCTTAGCTCGCGGGCCGCCTCGCCCCTCCGCGCCTACGCGGGCTTATATTGCACTCTAGGGTAGGGCAGACAAGACTACGTGGAGTCGGGTTTGCAGCGATTCGCTTCTGTCAATTTATTTTCTCAATAAAATTCTATGCTTTTATTCCAATACATTATTGGCACATTTAATTTTAGATATGCTAAAATTAGAGCTTTTATAAATTTTGCGAAATAATCGTTATGCCAAAATAAAGTTATGCCAATATAGTTTAGGCTATTTTACATTAGACATTCTAAAATTAGGCCTTTCAATTCTTAGGCCAAACTATAATGGTGGCAAAACAATTTTTAGGCGAAACAATAATTGTACGTTTTAAGTTTAGGCCAAAACGGTTTGGCCAAACCATATTAGGACAAACAATTTTAGGCGAACCGAAGGGCACCCTCTTTAACATTCATCTTCAAAACAGATTCAGCTTCAGTGGGGGAGGAAATCAAGGCTTTTGTAGTTGAAACTGAAATGTCAGTAAAAAACCTCTCAAATGCTGCAGCAACATCAGCATCAGAAGTCAAGGTTTTATTATCACAATTTAAATTGTACTCATTATTACGACTTTTGACCTTTCCTGTTTCACTATTTAGAATATTCCATGTCATTTTTATTTTGTCATTACTATTCTTAATCTTAGAACTCAGATAGTTTGCCTTGGCTAATCGGCATACTCTTTTGAATAACTTTGAATAATTTTTAACATATAATTTGAAGTCATCGCTGGTATTATAGTTGCGTTCACCTTAAAGTTCATAACGGTGTTTCCTACTTTTGTGAATACCAATTGTAGCCCATTCATTAAAAGTTACAGTACCACTAACCGAGATCTTCTTTGGAACAAAAGTTTTATTAAATTCTGAACAATATATGTTAAAAAAACATTATAAAAGACATTAGGGTTGTTATTGTATTCTAAATAATTTAATTTTGTATATAGATTGCTTTTAAAGCGTTCCAGCCGACCTGCAGTTTTTGGCACAACAGTGATATTCTTTTTCATCACTTGCTTACGCTGGTGTGGAATGCAGACCCAAATGGTCCAGTTTATTAATAATTTGCTTAACCAGTGGCTTTACATTTGTATATATGTTATCAATACAGGTGGCCGAAGTGGCAGTTATTCTTGTCGGCTCCAAAAATAAATGATTTAAGTTGTATGATAGAAATACGTTTTTAATTTTAGTTGACATTGTGTTGTGACAATTTTCTAACAAATTAATATTAAAATCACCGCAAACAATTATTGTTTTACCTACATTGCGGACTTTATGTAATGCCTCATCCATAACTTTTTCGAAAAAATCATATGACGCTGAAGGAGGTCTGTATACACTTAATACAACAAACTGCTCCAACTCCACACAAGCTATTTCTATTGTTCGCTCAACCGAGAGGCTCACTATGTCTTTGCGTTCCTTTAATTTAAACTTTTTATTAATAATAATTAAGGAGCCACCATGTATTGCATTTCCTCGACTGAACGAACTTCCTACCAAATGATTCTTAAAATTGAACATGAACTGATGGTCTTTAAGCCAGTGTTCGGTTATGCAAAGAATATCAATTTTATCACAGTTCATGAACAATTCAATCTCTAAATCTTTGCCCGTCATTCCTTGGATGTTCTGGTGGACAATGTTCAAAGATTCATTTTTTAAATTTAATGATTGACATGGATTTTTTCTAAAGCTATTTTTACATTCATTTAATTTCATTTTATTAAAAAACATTTCGCAAGAGTGTTCCTCTTTTGTCCTTTAATTTAATTTAATACACACATTGCATGCCCGATCATGGGCAAACTGTTGGTACTTACTATTTAATTATTTTAAGTACTTGTAACACAGTATAAGCAGTTAAGGAATTGTATTCTATTCTATTCTATTCTTGCTAAATGCGGGTTGGTGAGCACAAACCCGGGCTATGAATCGAAAATCCGAAACACACTTTGCCCGACCCGGGAGTTAAACCCGGGACCTCCGGATATCGAGCCGAGCTCTTGACCACTCGGTCAACGAGGCATTGTGTATAGGGTTGCCACCTTTTTTTGGGACGAATAAAGTTTTGTTTCATTTTGATAAAACAATAATAAGGTAAGTACATAGCATAAAAAAAGAGTAAGTTTTCATTTATTTGTCCCTAGAAACGTATTATTTGTTGATCTTTGCAACATTTAACAAAATTTTGTTTTTTACGTAAATAGTTATAAAAAGAGTATTTTAGCGTACTTTATTTTATAAAGTACACCTACATGAAAAAGAGGACAATATTCTATTTAAGAGTACGGGTGTCATAATAATGCCCTAGTTTGTGTATGTCATAGTTTGTGTAGACAGATTTTATTTGTCTAACTGGTAGATCACTTTTACGACCCAGTGTAGTAAACAATTAATGTCAAGTAAGTATAATGCGTAAAGCCGGAAAGGTTGTACCGAAATCTCGAAATCCTTTGTTGTTAAGACTACAGAACAGTTAAGGTAAGAACAATAAAGCCGCCAAGTCTTTTCATGCTTGTGCAGACCAAATAAAAAGTTGTGAACACTCTTTAAATATTAACTTCTTGGACAAACCGCAAAGTTAATAAATATTTTTTTGAGTTATACATACTACACTAACTAAGACTAAACTTGCGTGTTCTGTTTATACTATTTTAATACCGTGTACTAAAACTTAGTAATCTAATTTTTAGTTATTATAACTATTCATTAATTAGAGTTATATACTTATATAACATTTTTTAATACGTACCAAAACAAATCTCTTTACCTTGCCCTACTCGCTTTGTTAATATTTAATTATATATGAATGAATCCTGTTGAGTATTCCACCTTAAACTGAGCAAATTGTTTTGCATAGGTAAAGAGACGTTGTATTACTTTGTTTACAAACAGTGCTTAATAAATTAAACATGGACGATGTTAAATTTCTAATAACACAAACTAACACACAGAAGACAATTATGCGCAATTGCGAAAGTGTTGATTAAACACCTAAAATATCACGACTATTATCCCCGAAGGGTTAGTCAGAGACTAGGCAATGAGGGCCGCAAAAGCAATCCTCTGCCAAAGTCCACGTTTCACCAAATAGTAACTGCACATGTGCTCAGCGTGACTGGTGTCTATGTATACATACATACATATATTCGCGACTATTATCCCTAAAGGGTTAGTCAGAAACTAGGCAATGAGGACCGCTGAATAAGTCCACTGCCATAGTTCACGTTTCAACAAAATACAACTGGACATGTGCTCAGCGTGATAGGTCTCGCGGCTCAATGCTGTTGGATGTATGTGCAGTCTTTATTCCGTTAGTCGCCTTTTACGACACCCAAGGGAAGTGAAGGGGTAGTAGTATTCTTTTAGTGAGTGGCTTATACATAGCCGCTACTTACAGCAGCCGTATGTGTACTACACATGTGTAGTACACATACGGCTGCTGTATGTAGCGGCTATATATATAATTTGGTACGTTTATCCTTATTACTTATCCATTTAAATAAGTTTCTAAAGTAAGCGTGGGAATATTAGATACTTATTAGTTTTTAATTTCATTGATTTTTAACCGCCTCTGTGGTCTAGTAAGGTCTGTGGCTAAGCCATCGGTCTCAGATCCAGAGGTCCCGATTTCGATTCCCAGCGGGGGGGGGGGTACATCTTTGTGTACCCGGTTTGGTTGATGGTAGGGCTGTTAAGTCTGCCTGGCTAGCTACCACTATCTATAAGCATATAGCCATAACTGCGATGTTTATGGCATTGTTATGTTCCGAAAGTTTGAGATAAGATAGCCAGTTCCTCTGCGGTTGAGGATTCCGGGTGAAGCGCGCTTCCACCTTCAGCCTCACTTACCATCAACCATCAGGTTATATTGTATTGTAAATGTAGAAAAAAAAGATATGAACTAGTTTGGCTTAACTGTGTCATGGGGTTTCCCCTGTGCAATTGACTCAAGGTTAGTGTTAGGTATTCCTACCCTTGGATAACTTCCTTAATCGCTTCCTATGACACCCATGGGTAAGGTAGGAAAGCCTTACTCGTAAAAGAGCGACGTGGTCTACGATATCACGTTCTTGCCATCATTAACTTAAAAATAACCTTATAAAGTCAAAGTCAAATTTATTTTTTCAATAAACTTAATGAATAAGCACTTTGAATCGTTCATCTTTATTAACCTAGCACCCATTCAGGACGTCATTTTTAATAATACCCAAGGGTATTTTAAACTAGTGTCGTAAACCCTTTCCTAACATCAACATAATATTAGCTGCCTATGGGTCAACAGGTCTACCATTAACGTGTTAACAGCACATTCGTAATAATCTTTTTAAGTGTTTTAGCGACGTAGCGGTTACCGGTAACCGACAAACAATTTTGATGTTGACAAAAACAACCATTAATTCCGGAACATTAAAAGTACAAATGGCATCATCAATACTTCAACCTTTTTTGGATTTGAACTAAACACGAATGTGTGTGTCCTTAAATGTGGTTAAACATTAACAGCCTTACTTATTGTAAAAGTTATTTACATTTTAAGTAATTCTTATTAATCATTAAGGAAGTAGTTGATAAAAAAAAATTACGCTAACTCCAATTATCTATATATTTATCAAGATAAGCTTCTTTTGGAACTCATTAATATGGTTAAACTATATAACGGATAAATACATAAATAAAAAAACATCCGGACCCGAATTCAATTAAGAAAAACTGTTTTTTTCTTAGTTGACCCGACCGGGAATTGAACCGCAGAGATGGCGCGACGCCACAATACGGCTTGCTAATCACTCGACCACGGCAGTCATCAAAGGTTTATGTTAAAATAGTCTATTATTTAGAATAAAACAAAAAGCGCGATCATAAATTATAAGCTACTTTCAAGGTAAAATGTTTAAATTAGTAATTATCTAATTATGCTACCGGTCATCGAATCAGTGAACAAACTATGATAAGATGTCAAGTTTTATTAAATTTTTTAAGTAAAGCTGTAACTAAATAAATATTACATAATATTAGTGACGTCATAGACACTTTCTGTTGCCGACATGGGACATCATCACACAAAAAAGCGATTTGCGACGTGCGTTTAGTTACCGGCTACCGGAAGTTTTTCTAAAAGTTTTTCTATTTACTAACCTTTGATTACCCCCATTAAATTTGTATTGTGGTTTTAATCCAGTTTTGAGTTTGAAATTTGAATTTGAAATTGATTATTTTTTATATATTCCTTTGGTTTTACTATTGAAGCCCAGCAATCCCGCAGCAAATTCCTCGAAGTAATATAATCATCAAAATAAGTAATATAATAAATATAACCACGTGTATTATCCCCGAAAGGTAAGTCAAAGATTAAGCAATGAGGACAGTAAAAGCAGTTCTCTACCATAGTCCACTTTTCACCAAATAGCGACTGCACATGTGCTTAGCGTGACAGGTGGTGAGCCCATCGCCGCTCTATGCTGTTGGACGTAGGGACAGTCTTTAGTCCGTTAGTCGCCTTTTACGACACCCAAAAAGAAGCGAGGGGGTGGTAGTATTCTTTTACCGCTACGCAACACGGCTGTAGTAAAATGTAAAAAAAAAACGACGTAAGAGTTTTTTCTAAAAGTATTTTCTTTTTACTAACCATTCGATCACCCCATCAAATTTCCTATTGTTGTTTTGAGTATAGAAATTTTCTTATTTTTTCCTTGGTCTTACTATTGAAGCCCAGCAATCCCGTAGCAAATTCCTCGTAGTATTATGTAAAACACAACGGGGCGGCGACGCGAGGTGAGTGAGGTCGCCCGCTATATTACGGCGCGGAGGCGCGGCCGCGGCAGCTGCTAGTGATCGAGATCGCGAAACCTTCATATTTCTAGCGTATTCCGCCTTCAAAGCATACACACAGACATACATATATTATTAACGACTATTATCTCCGAAGGGTTAGTCAGAGGCCAGGTGATGAGGACGTTAAAAGCAGTCCATTGCCACAGTCCACAAATGATAACTGCACATGACATGTGGTCAGCAGGAGAGGTGGTGAGCTCATCGCCGCTTTAGGTCAGCATATAAGATGGTGAGCCATCGTCGCTATATGCTTTTGGATGTAGGTGTAGTCTTTGGTCCATTAGTCGCCTTTTACGACGCCCAAGGGAAGAGATGGGTCGGTAGTATTCTAATAAGAGGAAACACTACGTCGACGTGGCATGCAAAATTCTCATGCAAAACACAGAAAAACGATGTTTCGTAATCTCCTGTTTCCTCGTTCGAAATGGACCAATTTTTAATATTTTTTCAGCATCAGTTAATGAAAGAGATTTTCTATGTCAGTATTTTTGATTTTTCTTTAAACCAGCTACTTTATGTTTCTAAAGACGCCTTAAAATGCGGAGTGATTTCGCTAAAATTTAAAGGCTCCTGGTTATTAAATAAATGACTGAAACGCAAAAAAATCAAACATACAGACATAGAAAATCTCGCGCGGTGTTTATTTTTAATGTGTTATTTAAGTCTGGGAATGTGATCACCAATCCGCATTTGGCAAGTAGCGATGACCGATATGGAATGGAGGTAGTGTTGTAAAAACTAACACCCGTATTCACAAACATTACTTGTCTAAGCAAAGTAGAAATGCTATGCGAAGTAAGTTATTTCTCAGTGCGTTTCGTATTTCAAGCCATACCTTAGCTATTCGTTCATTTTAAGGGACGCATAGCGCCGGTGGCCACTCAAGTACTGTTTATGAATAGGTTTTTGACACACAGCGCACTGTGAGACCTCATAGTAATGCTTGTGAAGTGCGTTGTGTGTGTCGCGTGAGGGATGAGTTGATTTGTGTAATGTTGTCATTGTAAGCCTGTAAGTTTGTTACCTACGTTTAATTTTAAGAATGCAGTTGCGCTAGTTATATTATAGTAAGTTTTATTTTTTAATTAATCTCATTATAAGTGAACATTGTAAGTTCTTATGAGAATAAATATCTTTAAACCGACTTCATTTCAATGTAGCCTTTGCTCTGCAGTGGGACCGTATACAATACTTACAGTATACTATACTTTACTTTAATTAAATCATCGTCATCATTACATATTATAAAGTAAAGTCCACCGTTTCCTGGTGGTCATACTAATTTGTCATTTCAGTATGACTACGAGGATATACATTTCCTCCTAGTCATACTTATGTTTCTGAACATCCTGTCACCACAATCAAAATGTGCAAAACGCAAAAAATAAGCAACAAGTTCTTATGCCATGTTCACACGAGATAGCGAATGCCGGAAAAACAAGTGAATGTTAGAAAAATACCAGAACTTCAGAAAAAAAAATCATAACTCGAAAACTTTGAAAAAATCGCGGAACATAATTATATGGGAGTGATTCGGTTACCCTACGATACGAGGGACTATCCTGTTACAGGACGAAGAAAAAAAAACCTTTTTTCTAAAAATATCGTATTACAAATGTGACTAGGAGGAAATATATATCCTCGTAGTCATACTGATATGACAAACTACGAGTAGTATGACCACCAGGAAATTAAAGTCGCCATTTTCCTGTGTCTGTGGCACCGCACTATTCTCCTAAACCACGCAATGGATTTTTATGCGGTTTTCACTAAAACATAGAGCGTTAACTAAGGATGGTTTTTGTTAATAATTTGTAAATATTTTGTACAAAATAACTGAAGTGTGACGATGTTTCTAAGTAAGTGTGGACATAGGCGCGGGCGGGCCGGTAGTAAATAATAAATTAATAAAATTTGTTTACGCTCACATCAGTTATCTAGCTTAAGAATTTCAAGCTTATATTGAAACTCGTTAATATGGACTGGAATAAACTAGACAACGAATATGGATATGGAATGGATATGGATGGATATGGAATAAACTAGACAACGAATAAATATACATAAACACAGAAAAACCTCCAGACCCGAAACTTTCTCTAAATTGACCCGACCGGGAATTGAACCCGGGACCTCAGAGATGGCGCGACCCGGTGCGCTATTCACTCGACCGCGGAGGTCATCATTCACTCCTAATTTTTAAATAGTCATGAGTTACATGATGAAGAAGTGCTCAACCTTAAAGTATGTTTCGGATGTTGAGATTCATAGCGATACCTATGAATCTTCGACGATAGAGCAGTATCAGTCCTTTAGCGATACCTATGAATCTCAACATCCGAAACTTAAGGTTGAGCACTTCTTCACCATGTAACTCACGACTATTTAAAAATTAGGAGTGAATGATGACCTCCGTGGTCGAGTGGATAGCGCGCTAGGTCTGGCGTCGCGTCACGTCTGAGGTTCCGGATGTTGAGACTAATAGGTATCGTGAGAACATATCGGGTTTGTGATCATCGACCTGCATTTGTCAAGCATATCCATGTTTTGTAACGTTAACTTCATTTCAATAACGGAGACCTTTTCCTAGTATGAGAGATCGATCGAATAAAAATAATCCAATCCTTTTATCAACTTAATTTATTAGTTTACACGCTCTTTATAAGTAATTATCACAATTCTTTACAGAAAATCAGTCCGAATCAATTAATCTCGTTTCAAAACCGTTTTCAAAGTGAAAAACAGCGCCCTCTGCTTTTAAACCTCTCTCTACCGATCCACACATGTCACGGTCATAAACGTTTTCTTACTTTTTTAAAATTAACAAATGCTTCTAACACGTATTACATTACTAATCCTTCACATAATTTAATAATATTAATAACATTAAACATTAATAACTAAAACCATAATGAAACTAATATAATTAAATAGGTCATCATTCATCAAACAAACTTGTGTATGACCTACGGAAACCGAACACATTGTGTTCCGTTTACCAAAACTTAATAATTGGGATGTGACTTAAATAATAAAATCTTACACTAGTAGTCGGACAATAGATATACGACTAATCCTCTAACTTATTTGTTTACATAAGTTAATGCTAAGTGTGACATGACGAATTAGTTGGTGTATGACAGTTGAGGCAATAGCCAGTTATTATGATAAAAACAGAAGAGACCGGAAAATAACAAATCGTCACGTGATGACTCTACTAGAGTACACACGGCGTCAGATCAACCTACCCTAAACTGTCAAATTTCTCCAATTAATATTGACCCTTAAAAGCAAACAATAAAGTTCAAAATTGATTGTAGAAATTTGACAGTTTTGGGTAGGTAGATCTGACGCCCTGTGTACATAGTTGTTGCGGTCCGCAGTTTCTTGTCTCTGACTAACCCTTTGGGGATAAACTCGTGACTGCATGTATGTATGAGTATACTCATTATGTGTCGTATCACCCTAAATTACTTACGCAATAAGTTTTATTTTGTGTAGAAAATGTTTATTGAAAAAAAAAATAACAAACGACAAAAAATAGGGTCCTTCAAACGAGGCGTGAAGAAGCACTTTGTGGGCCGGCAGAGTGAGGATGACTGATGCTACGTCTCTTACGCTGCACCAGTTGTCCTCGCGCCTGGACCTCATTTCCACTTAACATCAGGTGGAGTGGGGTCATTTGCCGGGCTTAGTATAAAAAAAAAAAATTCACAACTTGACTACTTAAAAGAAACAACTTGAACTTCAAACTTAAAACTTAGAAGAACTATAAATCTGTGATCCTATAGATCCGTGTGATCATTTTTAATTATTCACGTGAAAAAGGCACAATTTATAATTTAAATATTTTGTGATAGGTATGTTCGTAAAATGCGATATTTTTACACTAAATCTTTTAAGTCTTTATAGTATATTTTGTATGTGATCCTATAGATCCGTGTGATCATTTTTAATTATTCACGTGAAAAAGGTATAATTTACAATTTAAATATTTTGTGATAGGTATGTTCGTAAATTGCGATATTTTACACTAAATCTTTTAAGACTTTATAGTATATTTTGTTTAAGCAAGTCTTATTGATATAAGTTTAAGGTTTCGCCTGCTAACCGGAAGCGGAATTAAAATATATTTATTTTATAAATTAAAATAATTAAAAATAGATAAAATGTTATACATTGATAAATCAATGACACTCTCGGATCTGTAACTCCAAAGAAACAAATTACTTACGCATCCTTACTTAGATTATAAAAGAGTTGCTAAAAAAAGAAGAGTTACGAGGAAAGATTGAGATATTTCAAAATTATATGTTTAGAAAAACGGAGGGATCTGCTAGATTTAACTTTCTTGTCGAAATTGTTAACCGGTAGAATAAAATGTCTCCCTCTGCAATCTGCTGTCTCTATTCAAATTAATAGTTCCACGCGGGTTGTCCCGTAAACCCACAAAACCACTCTGTGTTCCCCTGAGACGCACTGTCTTAGGTGCTAACTCTGCCTTTCCTCCCCTCTCCCGAATACTTAACCATCATAGAGACCAAATTAATATTTTTCATGATTCTGTTGGTAAGATACGATACAAAAAAATCATTCTTCATAATTCCCACAGGTTTCTGGTATTCATTGTTTACGAATACGAAGTCGCAAGCTATTGCTAGTGTTTTTTTAAATGTGACTTGTCATAGTGACTACATCCTGCCTGATGGTAAGCAGCCGATGCAGTCCAAAATAACAAGAGCGCTCCTCACCGTGGAACAAGCACGGTAACAAGCGCACCCATTCATGACCTGCATAAATGCCGTTTCACGCCCCGCTTAAAATACCCGGGACTATAGGAGCTAGGAAACACATGCGCCGGCGGAGAATTCCAAAACTGAATGGTCTTACATAGAAACGACTTGCCAAATTTTTTGGTACGAGTGCTGATAGTCTGCACAGTATGATGGTGGTTCCTAAGATCAGCACGTGTGTAGTCCGGGAGAAGAAAGGAAAGGGCGGGATTAGTTCAAAAAGTTCTTCAAAACATTCTCCGTACCAGTTCTGGTAGAAGACACTGAGAGTAGCAATGTCTCTACGCAGCTGGAGGTCCTCAAGAGAGGCTGTAACCTCAGCATCTCCAATAATGCGTTCCACTCGCTTTTGCAGTCTATCAAGTGCATCGAGGAAGTATTTAGCGGAGCCTTCCCATAGATAGATAGATACATAGATACTCCATACTCGATCGCACCTGAGTCTTGTACAGCAAATATTGCTGCTTGGGAGTAAAAAACCGCCTCACCTTTTTGAGAATACCCAACTTACGGGAGGCAGTTAAACTAACGTTCTCGATATAGCATTTTGGATTCAGTTCCTGACTGATGTCCATGCCAAGAATGCTGAGGTCCGCTGAAATGGGTAACGGAGTGTTTTGAAGAGAGAGAGGAGTAAGGAAGGGAGTTACATTGGAAGAGTATTGGTAGTTGTATTGGTGTTGGTAATAATCAAACAAATAATATAATTTACAGAAAATTGTTTGCCTTTCAAACTCCAATCGCAACGTTAACACCATGCAGTACAGTCACGAGCACCAATACCTATGTATACACTTTTGCTCATAATCCATTGTATTAAGAGTAACAATTGTTTACATATTTTTGCTCGTGACTGTACATAGTCATAAAATGTCTGCAAAACCGCAATTTGTCATTGCCTTTATTATACACGTAGATAGTCATGCACGATATTCTAACCCTTACGTGAAACTAACGTTATTCACAACCGAACATCTTCGGGCCCCATCCCCATAAATATTAAGAGCTCACACGTATACTGATGACAAATTACGAGGAAAATAAATTTCCGGATATCAAGTAAAGCTCTTGTTAAAAGAAGAAAGGTGGCAGCTGGACAAACAGATTGCTGGAGGCAGCCCTCCCTGCGCCTTGACAAACGACCTTAGACGCGACAAGAAATATGTTTTTACCGAAACGCGATTCCCCAGAGCTAAGTGGCACATTTTATTTATGAAAAATGTGCATTTTAATCAGTTACACTTGTATTTTTAATCGTTGAAATGTCCATTAAGGTTTGCTGCGCGGACGATGGTTCCATGTCAATAGCGAATATAGTCGTTCTTCCCGGCCACTTCTTTGTTTTTGTAGCGTGATTGCTTTTTGTCACGGTGTTGTTCATTATACAATCAGAAAAGTGACGTTGCTCTTGCGTTTCTCATCAACTTATGAACTCTTAACGGTTACAACGGGTAATCCACTATTATATTATCACATCAATATTCAGCAAAACGGAAACTATTGACTAAAAAAATAAACTATAAACATTGCTGTTATCCTTCCTGCCAGGCTCAATTGATATAATTTCAATAGGCACTAAAATGTTACTAATTTACATGACATATTAAAAGGTAATTATCGTTCAGAGCAATTGTCTCTATTCCCCCAGAGGAGATTTATGTGCTTGATACATTACTCAGTCAATTGCACTAGATAATATGACTAAACGGTGATGGGTAATGACATAAATAATGATTATTATCGGCCTATTAATACGGAAGGCGTATTCAGAAGACTCGCTACGGACCTTACCCGATACTTAATATTATATTTATTGCGAAACCATAATGTTTATCAAGATGGTAATAAAACATGAAGAATATATGAACCTTGTATTTAACGGAAATGAGAGAGGAAGCTTTTATCAACAGTAAAGGCACAAATAACAATAAAAAATAATTTATTTAGAGTTACGAATCTTTGATTTGGTGTAACTGTAACGACATTATTAATTTATGTCTAATTCAAATTCAAATACAAATTCATTTATTCAGATAACATATATCCATAAAATTATATGGTTAGTAACAGTATGCACGTAATAAGTATATAATGTAATTAAAAAATAAACAAACAAAATTAATTAATTATTAACAATTCAATTCAATATAATTAGAGTAATTTCATAGGATTTACATAAATTCATGATTAACAATGTAAAGGTAAGTATAATTCTATCTATTTCATAATTATGGCAATGCAAATAGGAGCTATTATATGATTAGTATTATTATTTATTTTTTGATGTCACTCACTTTATTTATTTAATGTCAGCATTATTGGTATGAAATAAAGACTCCCTGCCCCGAACGAACCCCAGCCCTTCCCGGTTCTTTGTAGACTAAATTTTCGTCCAATAAACGATTAAATCATTATCATAACAGCATTTCATTTGACTGCCTAATTCATGCGTTTAAGCTTTGATCATATAAACAATAGATACACGATTGCTGCTTGAAAAACGGCACCACGAAAACAAGGCATAAATCAGAAATATTCCTCGTTTTGCTCTCAGTCGGTTAGTAGTCGTAGGTACTTTAATTTCACCGTAAAGGTTCGTCGACATAAGGTTGACCACACACTGCCTGCCAATCGATTCACCAATTTGAAAGTTCGTTCGATCCTGTATCGGTTTCGCACACGGACGGTCGCTGGCGGCCGCGCTTTAAAAGTTGAGGTAATATATCTAGAGACGCCACCGCGATGCAATTTTTACACACTGAGTTGCAGCTAGAGATGTGTTAATAGCCGGATTGTTTGGATTATTAGTGATTATAATTCATTAATAGCCATTATTAGCCATCCATTGGCTAATAACCCCGCTATGAATAGTTTCATACAATTTGATTGATTGAACCTTGAAATTGTAGAATTTTTTTTGGAACCTTGCTCTCCAAACTTAGAAATTGAACAAACCACCTGAGACAGTGATGAACATGAAAAACTAAATACACTGGATAAGAATCTGACGGACCCATTACAGTCCGATCAAATGTCACATATAACGAATCTTAGAATTGATGATTCTAGTAAATCTAGCAGTAATTAGAATGAAAAATATATTTTTTTAATTTTAGTAAGTAATATTATTTTTAATAAAGAATTAAAAAAATCATAAAACCGCAAAAAAATATGAAACCACCTAAAAATCGTCACAAATGATTGACAATTAGAAAAAAGAAAATCGTACATAGCTGATTAAAAATTTCTAAATGCGCCAGGTTAATTTTAAATTAATTTATTATATTTGTATTGACTAACTAAGAACGACGATAATAAAAAGAAACTAACCTGACAGTCCTAGGACTAAAAACCATAAGGGGAAATTTTTAATCATTACTGTAACATTAATAGCAGGGTTACTATCCGAAATCGGCTATTAACTGCTTTTAATCCATTATTAGCCAAATGATATTAACCGGATTATTAGCACTACCCATCTCTAGTTGCAGCCCATGGGCTGCTAACACCTAGGTGGTTGTGCGTGATCCAAGCGTTTGTGGTCCGTGCGGCCGCAAAATCAGTGCGCAAAAAATTGCTTCACGGTGCGTCTACGTTATAATACCTCAATGTTCGCACCCCACAATGTTGCTTGTTCATTCAGCGTCTATAAAATCGTGTGTGCAATCGATCTCTTGATTTGTGCAGTAGTAGTTTTTTTATGGAAATCAATCATAGAGATGACAGACTTTTATAGAGTTAGGATAAAATGTTTTCTAGAAAAACAACCAGTCTCAGGAAAGCTCGAACGGGATTCAAACCCGTGACCTTTTTTTCTAGTAAACATTTTATCCTATATCTTTAAAGCATTGTGAATGCAAAATTTCAACAATAGAGATTTTTATAGCATTTAACGATTATTTTAGATAGATATTTATTATTTTAGATTATTTTACATTCACACATCACTCCTGCTTCCTAGAGAAGTAGGCAGAGAACACAGCTTGTTTTTTTAATTCTACAACGGTTAGTTAGTAACGATAAGGCTTTAGGTGGAAGCGCGCTTCAAATGGAATCCTCACCACTGAGGAACGGGCTATCTTATCTCTAAACAGTTGGAACACAACAACGCTATAAACATCGTTGTTATGGCGACAGACTTAGATAAGATGGTGGTAGCTAGCCAGGCCGACTTAACAGCCCTACCACCAACCAAACCAAGTAGACAAAAATATACCATCGCTGGGAATCGAACCCGGGACCTCTGGGTCTAAGACCGGTGGCTTAGCCACTAGACCACAGATGCGGTTAAAAGGTTTTCATTTGCCACGATCCTGACGTACATCCTTTGATTTACTTACTTCTTTTATACAACCCAATTTTTTCTTTATACATAAACAATTAAAAGTGAGTTCCACTTATGAAACTGAACAACTTTCCCCAAGAAACCTCCCATACTAATTGTCGTCAGCTGATCGGACAGTTTTGTATAGGAGGTTGAAATTTTTTTGTCGTTTTTGTACATATGTTTCTTAGGGAAAGTTGTTCAGTTTCATAGGTGGAACTTACCCTTAGTTGTTTTTGTTTAAAGAAAAAATAGGATTGTGTATCAAGTTAATTTTTCTTACCACAACACAATCTATAAACTGCCTCATCATCCCTGTTCTAAACCAAAGGCAGCACGGATGTGGTACTTTGCCTGCCACAAAGATAGAGAAAATAAGCATATAGACAAAAAACTGTCAGGTGACATAGACATTCGTATGTCATTCAGTTCATTAATGGTTCGGTGTTGTCAAAAACGCGTAATGGTGGAGGTCGTTTAAGTTTCGGTATGCTAGTTGAATTCTATCGGTGGAACAGCGTTACATCTTCGAAAATCGGTTAGAAAACCCCGCGAGAATTGTTTGCGTATGTAGTCCTGACGGCAGAACCCGCGCTCGCGTTTGTTGAGAATTCGATGTGTTCAGTTGGGAAAACTCAACACATGCTTCGGGCGTGAGTTTGTGAGAACAGTAAATCGGAAATTATCTTGTCGATCTTAATGTAGACATCCATCGGAGGCTGCGGTAGTTATTTAATCGGACGGACGAACGCAGGCGGCAGCATATATGTCGCAAATCTTTGGCGGATTAGCACGCGTTATTGCGTTATTGTGCGTGCTCGTGGTACTAAAGGCCAACGGAGGCCTGAGGACTGGGTGTGCACGGGTCGGTGGAACGGACGTGTGTACGGAGGCGATTTGCACGAGCCTTCGAGGAGTCGGCAGGCGAGGCACGCTACCACTAGGCAGGTGTCACATCGCATCACAGCAGCTGGGCAGCAACCATCCCGTTTCCTCCCCCACCCCTGTCCTTTCCTAAGGTTGCAAGGCGGGTCAACCATCGCATCATTCGGTGAGTATATAGCATAAGTAAAATTTTAGTCATAAGTCCTTGACGCTGCGTATCGCAGCTAGTTTCAAGCAAGCCCTGATCGGAGACCAAGGGTCCAGGGTCTGTTTTAATCAATCCCAATGCTGGGATAAATCTTTCTCAAAATGCATATAATATAATACAGCACAAAAAATTGGGGAGAATACAAGACACAATCGTAGGTGAGTTTCACAGAACAGAAGAGATTCTACTGTTCTGTGGTTTAAACGAATGCTGTCTTAACATCAACAACAGGGCCAACTACTACAGTGCCTTGCAAACCTCCAATCCGACCCATCCCATGACCTAGGATTGCAAAAGTTACTGAACATACAGGTACGCAAGCTGAACGTATTGAACTCCCCAGTAAGATTTGATAATTTGATCACCTAAAGATGTCCACCAACTAGCACTGGGCCAACGTAGTGACTAATGGCCCAAACTCCCCATATGCTGTTCTCCTTCTGGGAAGGCCAGTGCCCAGTCAGTAAGACGTTTATGGGCTGATAATGAAAGATGTATCCTTTACATCTTTCATTGGGAGTTCGCCAATGACCATAATAAAGGACATTGGCGAACTCCCATACAAACTTTTATCAACTCTTTTTTTAAACGTCTATAAATGAAAAATATATGTTTTTATAGAGTTGTATTCCTGAACAACATGGTCTTGGTTTTACTTCTCTAGTAAGTCTACAATTAAAGATATTCCAATTCAAAGTTTTGGAGGTTATGTCTATCATAATTGGATAAAACAAGTACTTACTTACCTACCTAGTTGTGATATCCTTTCAAGGATTGGCCAGCACAAGCAACAGACCGCGAAAAGTGAAAAGAGGGAAGGGTAGGCCTTTCCCAGCTGTGGGAAAGTATGATTTTAATACGCTTTTAATAATAACAATGTGATTTTAACTAACTAATGACAAGGCAGTATGGTCTCTGACCTTAACCTCTTCCCACAAGGAACAAATTATAAAAAATACGTTTTGCCAAATTAAAAATAAAAACGTGGACTTCTTGGCGGGAAAGTGAACTGTCATGTCTGCAGTTTTGTTTTATTTTCTATATTTTGTGTTTTGTCGAATATTAATGTGAAATAATGGTTGATTATTTACTGAAAGTGCATGAGTGTTGGCTAATAAAACAAAACAGTGCAACATCACTTTTCAAATTCTCTCAAGAAGTCCGTGTGAGATCTCAATAAAGTCCCACAGCTTTATTGAGTCTCAAGAGGTTTGGCGGAATATCATTTATCATTAAACATTAATTATCACTCATTCTCATCTACTTTATGCAAAGAAAATATTCAATTTAATATAGGTAAGTAAAGAATAAAAACATCGTCATTGCCCTAAACAGAACAGTAATACAATTATTGTATTACTTACTGTTCTGTTTAGGGCAATACAATTACTAAATAGTACTGTGTGGTTTGCTCTAGTAATACAATTCTGATGTGTTTTTGCTAGCTTACCTATAAAATAAATCTAAATAAGATTATTATGCTTTGTTACCAGTTTATAATACATAGTACTTAATTACATTTTGTTATTATTATACAAATGTCAGCTATCAACAAAGCCAGTGCTCGAATATGTATTTAGTAATTGCTTTGTTGGGTGTGCATAAATAAATAAATAGGTATCCATTTCATTCTAACAAAGCTATAAATCAGTCAAAAGTTATTTATTCAAATTCTATTTAATTCCGATGTAGCAAATTATTTTCAGTATCCGTTGTCCATGAGTTCCGAAGGCTTTCCTGTTCATTTCTATTCAGAAGTTACAACAAAATATAAGTATTTTCTGGGGACACATATTTCACATAGATTATTTCACATAGATTTTAATCACCTAAGTTTTAATATTTCACCAACTTGTGATAATCAAGCAAAATTAAAAATAACTTTAATTACTTATATAAAAGTTGTAAGTATAAGTGATAGTTATACTATTATTATATTATTCTGTGATAATGTTTTTGTAAAAAGGTTTCACTTTAAATATTCTGTAATTTTGTTTACGTGCAATGTGTTGTGGCCTTGTGGCTGAGAAAGGGTTCATCGTGGAAGCGCCATTCAAACCGCATCAAGTTGTATCCTAACACTATGATAACCTGTTGAGTCGTACAAATGGACTACACGCCTCTAAATTATGTTAAAATAAACCTTGGGACACTACGTCGAAATATTCTTACCTATTAAACCTTTGTCAAAAAGCTTCTTGACATTTTACTTCGTAATAATTAGCTTCAAAAAAATTGTTTACGCTTACACCAATTATCTAAACCAAAATAAGCTTTTTTTGAAACTCGTTAATATGGTAAGATAACGGATAAGTATACATAAACGTAGAAAAACACCGAGACCTGAAAAACAGTTTTGTCTTTTACCCGACCGGGAATTGAACCCGGGACCTCAGAGATGGCGCGACGCTAACCACGCCAGGTCTGGTCAAAAGCTTAATAATTAAGGCCAGTTATTCCGAGCGCTTCTCTCTTGCTCTCTCGAGACGGTACGACGGTAAGGGACGGTCTTATCATAACAGCGAAGAGCGCGAATAGGCGCGTTTTATTTAAAAAAAATTAAGCCTGGAAAAATAGATAATATGATCAAAAATATGTAACTTTGGGAATTTATTCTATCGAGCCAACTTAAGCCAACTTAATTGAGCCAACAACAATATTTAATAATTTTCGAAGATTTTATTTTTACTGTTTTCTACTTCAAAAGTTAATTCTAAGAACGTGTTATGTTAATTTTTCACTAACACCTAGCCTTAAGTTGACATAAAAAGTCATGATCTTAGCGAATGGAAAGCTGTGTTTCTGCCTACCCCTACGGGAAACGGGCAAGATGAATATATGTATGCCTTAGAGCATTAAACCAACATGAATGTTTACATGTAAGTTGAGGTATTTAAATACTATTCGACAAGCTCATAGTACTTAGCTTGGAAGCGTGAGCGCTCGCGAAAGGCAGAATTTCGACTGCGTCTCTTTTAATGCACCGGCAGACGCATCCGCAGACGTCATCTGCGGGTGATTTGCGCGTCTGTGGTAGGTATTTAACGTCTGCAGATGCATCTGCCTCGCGTCCGACTGTTGTCGGTTTTTGTGGCACGCATCAAAGGGATTCGGCGCCAACGTGCGGCGCGTCTGTCCACACGTCTGCTGACGCATCAGTTTGATCGGAAACTTTTAGGTTTATTGAGCTATATCAAGCTGAAAACTGTCTGTGGAATCCTAAAAATAAATATTACAAGAATAAAAATATTGAAAGTAGGCATACTACCTACGTATAAATCAATATAAGAGTTAATTAACTAAGTACCTATTTCAATTAATTTGTAATTTGTGTAAATCGCGTGACAATACAATATTATGATGACATGGTGCTGATCTGATGATCGAACTGGAAGGTGGCCATAGGAACTAGAATGTGCGAGTGCGAGTTGCGTCTGCCCAGAATGAACATAGACTGATCGACCTACAGACGCGTGGACAGCTCGTGGAAATTCATCTACGTATGCATCTGCCAATGTCCGCGGACGCATCTGTAGACGTGTAGAGGAGACTTAATGCGCTGAAAGGGTGCGCCGATGACAGCGCGGGGCCGGGACTTCACTCATTGCCGCTTTGGCGCGAACATACGCTTTATATTAAATAGACCTAGTAAGTATTTATTTATATTAAGCAGTGCTTACAGCAAACACATGTAAATGGACAAAATTAGATATAACAAAACAACAAGTTAATGTGTCAGTATAGGTAAGCACCGACAGCATTTTAAAGTATGACTGTAGGTATGTCAGTTTGTGAACTTGCACTTGGTATAAATATTTTTTGTTAATACTCCTCATGGATTTCATTTTACCTGATGACAAGAAGTAATAACAATCTCGATAAGGAACTGATAAGGAAATATCCTCAAATACAAAGGAACTGCTGAGGAGTGTACTGTGAACCTGATGATGATAAACAATCCCTACTGATTACAACGGTAAGGTTACAGTCTAAAATTTACAAAAAACCGGAATGGAATCGGTGGTCTACATTAAAGCATTTCGTGTGCTCTAAGAGTTTTAGAGTTAGAGATAGCCAGTATATTATAGCCAGTTTCTAAGAAGTTGTCGAAAACCGTGTCGGGTAGCGGTGAAAGAATACTACTACCCCCTCTCTTCTCTTGTAGTCGTAAAAGGCGATTATCGGACTAAAGACTGCACATACCTCCATTAGCATAGAGCGGCGACGGGCTCACCACCTGTCACGCTGACCGCATGTGCAGTCGCTATTAATTTGCTGAAAAGTGGACTGTGGTAGAGGACTGCCATTGCTGTCCTCATTGCCTAGTCTCTGAATAACCCTTCGGGGATAATAGTCGTGAATATATGTATGTATGTCCTAAGAAGTTGAGAAATCCGGGTGAAGTGCGCTTCCACCATCGGCCAAATTATCTTCAACTAACATCAGGTGAGATTAATTTCAAGTATTAAAAAATAACTTTCTTCAGTATTACTGGTTCACGGTATTAATTGTTTACGAAGACGAAGTCGCAAGCTGTCGCTACTTTTTTAGTAGAATTAGTATAAATTAACGTGAAGCTGCGTGCAAAAGCTTGTATTAAATAATATTAGTTGGAATTTTTCTACAAACGTCGTGACATTCGGAAAGGTGAGGCCCGGTATATTAAGTCGGGTCGTGACACAGTCCGCGTCAGCTGCACGAGATCGCTTTAACTTAATAATCCTCATGTTAAAGGGGCAAATCTGAATACTATTGGATCGCGACAATCGGTATAATGCGGAAACAGTCTTCGATACCTAATAGGATAATAGGTAGCAAGAAAAATATATTATTATAGAGCCGTTTGGTATAGCGGCTTACTGAAATACTAATAACCCTCTCTTCCCTTGGGTGTCGAAGGCGACTAACGGACTACACCTGCACATACATCTATGCATATATGTAAGAAATATTATATGATAAATTGTGGAGACAATGGGTCCATAGAGGCCGGAGGTAAAACAGCTCGTTAAAGAGTTAAGTACTCGCCTTATGAGACCTCCGCTGACAATAAGGCTGGCAGAGCTGACAATCCAAAGAGGTAATGTTGCCAGCATTCTTGGTACCGTACCTATGAGCCCGCAGTTGGAGGACATCTTATGTTTTCTTTAGTTTTATGTTAAGGTAAGTAGTTTTACTTTTATTGAAGTATTTAAGTTGTGGTGTTGTTTTACTTCTGTTTTATTAAACAGTCTAGGCTACATACATAGGTACATATAGTAAATAGTAGAGCTTATAATAAGGAAAAGGACAATGGCGAAATCATTGCTGAATGAATTCTTTAGCGTCTATTAATTGCACTATTACAACTACGGATGAAATAAATTCGTAAGATTTTTGAAACCAGGAAAAACCGGTCTAACTATCGAAATAAAAACAAGTTTAAAAGACACGTAAATTACTAGTTAGTATTGCTATATTATTATTTATTATTGTAATAAAACAAAACAGTGCAACATCACTTTTCAAATTCTCTCAAGAAGTCCGTCAAGTCCGTGTGAGATCTCAATAAAGTCCCACAGCTTTATTGAGTCTCAAGAGGTTTGGGGGAATATCATTTACCATTAAACGTTAATTATCACTCATTCTCATCTACTTTATGCAAAGAAAATATTCAATTTAATATAGGTACTACTCATCTCTATTTATGCCAAACAGTTCCGTGGTCGAGTGTTTAGCACGCCGGGTCTGGCGTCGCGCCATCTCTGAGGTCCCGGGTTCAATTCCTGGTCAGGTCACTTTAGAGAAAAACTGTTTTTCTAAATTGATTTCAGGTCTCGGTGTTTTTCTACGTTTATGTATACTTATCCGTTATCTTACCATATTAACGAGTTTCAAAAAAAGCTTATTTTGGTTTAGATAATTGGTGTAAGCGTAAACAATTTTTTTGAAGCTAATTATTACGAAGTAAAATGTCAAGAAGCTTTTTGACAAAGGTTTAATAGGTAAGAATATTTCGACGTAGTGTCCCAAGGTTTATTTTAACATAATTTAGAGGCGTGTAGTCCATTTGTACGACTCAACAGGTTATCATAGTGTTAGGATACAACTTGATGCGGTTTGAATGGCGCTTCCACGATGAACCCTTTCTCAGCCACAAGGCCACAACACATTGCACGTAAACAAAATTACAGAATATTTAAAGTGAAACCTTTTTACAAAAACATTATCACAGAATAATATAATAATAGTATAACTATCACTTATACTTACAACTTTTATATAAGTAATTAAAGTTATTTTTAATTTTGCTTGATTATCACAAGTTGGTGAAATATTAAAACTTAGGTGATTAAAATCTATGTGAAATAATCTATGTGAAATATGTGTCCCCAGAAAATACTTATATTTTGTTGTAACTTCTGAATAGAAATGAACAGGAAAGCCTTCGGAACTCATGGACAACGGATACTGAAAATAATTTGCTACATCGGAATTAAATAGAATTTGAATAAATAACTTTTGACTGATTTATAGCTTTGTTAGAATGAAATGGATACCTATTTATTTATTTATGCACACCCAACAAAGCAATTACTAAATACATATTCGAGCACTGGCTTTGTTGATAGCTGACATTTGTATAATAATAACAAAATGTAATTAAGTACTATGTATTATAAACTGGTAACAAAGCATAATAATCTTATTTAGATTTATTTTATAGGTAAGCTAGCAAAAACACATCAGAATTGTATTACTAGAGCAAACCACACAGTACAATCGTTACAATAAATCCCAACACAAATATTTTATTATTGAAATTTTGCATTCACAATGCTATAATATATATAGGATAAAATTTTTACTAGAAAAAAATCAACCAGTCTCAGGAAGCTCGAGTGGGGTTCGAACCCACGACCTTTGGATTAGAGCAGCGGTTAGAGCAGTGGACCGGCAATCCAAAGGTCGTGGGTTCGAATTCCACTCGAGCTTGATGAGACTGGTTGATTTTTTTCTAGTTAACATTTTATCCTACAAATATTTTATTTTGCATTGCGCGAACGCCGCCCGAGCGGTCAACACTCATACAGACCGTGCTCGACGATTTTTAATTTGCAAAAATATTTAGAGGGCATATACTTAACATTATTGTGGATCAAAAACCTCCCCTTAACTCTTAAAGAAGAGTGGTGAAAAGTGTCTAGTGAACAACGTCGGACTTTTGGTGATTTTGGGTGAATATCGTCGAAACATTAACGTTACAAGTGTAAAATTTCAAACAACATCAACAACCACAGACAATACAACCAAATAGACCACGCTTAGATGATCTTTAGTACGAAAACAAAATCGCTAAAAGGTTGCGGGTTGCGGGGAGAGGTCACCTAATTTTCATTGGTTCGTTCAAAGACATGTCAAAATTGACAATGTTAGTGATAGTTCACTAGTGATGGGCAATACTTCCCTTGATATCGATAACTGAACTTATGGGTGTTACGGAAAAATGAAAAAACATGTTAATTACTATTCATATTTATTGTGGTTAGAAAACAAAATTTATTTTCAACTAAAACATAGTAATACCACAGAATAATATTACAAGCAGAAACGACACTATCGACACAATTGCAATACAATATCACCATACGGTGCACGCCAATACGGTCCAAAATAACTTTGCACCTGTACTCATACCTAAGTCTTTCAACAGCCGGGACAATCGAAAGTAAATCTTATATCTAAGGCGGTACGAGCGCGAGCCGCTGCATTTACAAAATCCTGCTTGGTAAGCTTGACGTAACCCGTGTTGCTCATATAGGGTTGGTTGAATGCAAATACTGCAAATATAAAGCGCTTGCGCCACGTACCTACCTATAATAAAAAATACATACGCTTTTTCGTGGTTTGTTTGATAATGATCAATAAAATACAATATTATTAAGTAAGTAATACTTAACCATCAAACATTGAAGTAGGTGGTTATGCGTACCTACATATTAATACTCTGTAGTTCGACTTACCTTATGTTAATATGTAATAATATGTTACTATGTCTTACTATATGCTTATGTAAAATAAGTACAGGCGGCAATGGATCAACCTACATACCCTACAATCTCGAAATATATTTATGTAGGTAGGTAGGTATTTTAAGCGCTATATAAACAGAATAACAGAACATAAATACGTAGATATTAGTTGACTTGGGCGGTCAGAAGAACTAACGTAGACCAACTAGCGTACAATCCATTTTTCGATCTCGCACACTTACATAAAGACCAAGAGCCGTGATGCCGATTACAAACTAACTAATATTACACTTGACCAACTTGACTAAAATATTCTGCCATCTTAAAGATTATTAGATGGGAAACGTCTACTGAGGAAATGCCTACTAAAGTAAGTAAGTACAAAATCGACGGGCATATGCTACTTTTAAATTACGTTCGCATTGCGCGATAATCGACATTCACGCGGACGAAGTCGTCCCCGGGCCACTAGTATCAAATACAAGATCATTTGCTTTTATACATACTTATAAAACCGTACGTATAGATAAAATTTTTGAAATGCCTGAATCCATCAATCTATTGGTAAATGCCTAACGATGATAATTCATGGTATAATTTTACCAAGGACTACCGCTAGGTTTGGTTTCGTAGAGGGGCGTTATTAATGCTTAACCACAGTACCTGTCTACTAAACCTAGTCTAACTTCAGACCGCGTTTTGTGTTAAGGTCGACCGCAATCAGTACCTAATCAATAAACTATTTACGAACTTAAAATCTATTCATGCGTGATCGCTGACAAATTGGGTAAATTGACTTTTTATACGCAGTTGGTAGGTACCTTAAATACCTAACCTACAACGATAACTGCATTGAATTTGTCTACTTCTCTTCTAATAATTATCATATTATTATTAATTGTCTATAAATACTACAAGTACCTACTTGTAAAATGTACTTCAATATAAAACTGAACACTGTTGAACCCTTTTAAAGAAAAATAAAAACACTCAAGAAAACAGTTTCTTATTTTCAAATATGTTTATTAAAATAAATATGAAAAAGTAGAGGCATGTACCTATTTATCACCTTTTAAAACAAATTTTATCGAAAACTTATTGTTTATGTCTATATTGCGTCTCGTCACTAGTTACACGTGCCATTATGTCAGAGCGCGATAGCGTATGTGAATTCAACTACGAAAGAAAGGGATGTGAAAAAAGACATCAACGCGAGCTATTCTATGTGTCTTCCTTATATTTAATTTTGGTAATGAATTATTTTAATGATTATCAAGGGAATAATCGCTTACCAGTGAAATGTAATTCCATCTTTAGTGAGACTAGACGTTGTGCTACACTTTCCACTCCATTTCACCGAACAATACGGCATAATTACCACTTAATTTTATTTTTTTCTTGGGAACACAGCCGCAGCTTTCGCTTTGACTCTCGGCGGCGGAATGAGGAACGAAAAGGGGGAGGAGCCGGCTCTTATGCAGTGTCACTGCCTAACCTTGGCGAATGCATATCCCTGGCAAAGCGTGGTCTATTTGGTTGTATTGTCTGTGTCAACAACACACAACAAGCGACGACTACCGTGACCTTGAAATTAGAAAGTTTTGGTCGATCATAGATCCTTTAGACTATCTGACACTGTCGATGCGGTACGCCTATTTCGTCGCTTCACGTGAACGACCGCTGGCTCTGCGGCATCGAGCTTAAACATTGCACTCAGTGGTTCTGAGTTCGCGCCTCCGACCAAGTGAAATATTTTGTTGTGTTTTCTGTTTGATTTTGTTTTGTTGCCTCTGAATAATTTATTAATGAATTAGTCATAGTTGAATAAAGGAAAAAGTGAGATAACACACTATTATGGCATCAAAAAGTACCAACACCTGTGAAGGGTGTCCAAATATTATTACAGGTAAAGAATTTTTAAAATGCCGCACATGCAGTGGCACGTATGATCTGGTATGTGCTAATGTATCAGAGAAGCGATTTTCCAGCTTATATGGGCCAACAGGAAAGGAAAAAACTTCCTGGATATGCCCCGGATGTCAAGCCAAATTACCGAAGGGTGATAACTCAAAGACACCAGTCCGCCGCGACGGGCCCCAAGACGACAAGCCCGATTATCCTAAAGAAAATATAACATTGCGCAACAAACAAAAGTCTTCTTCAAATGCCGGGTCTTCTTTAGAAGTGGATGCTAATCTTCAACGACTCATTCAAGCCACAATTAGGTCAGAGCTAACACCTATTAAAGCTCAGTTGAGCGCACTACAGGAAAGTGTTAATTACGTCAGTAAGCAGTACGATGATATAATTAAAACTACCAGCTCGTTAGTCAACGACTACAAAAGCATGCAGGCCGAATGCACCCAACTCCGATCCTCAGTCACGGCTTTGTCAGACCGTTTGAATATAATGGAGCAACAACAAAGAGATAGCAATATAGAAATACAGGGAGCACCTCAGCATAAAAATGAGAACGTAGTGCAGATTATTAAAAAAATCGCGGAAGTTGTTTCTCTAAAGATGGATGACACAGACATATTGAATTGCTCACGAGTAGCTAGTATAAGCAAAGACAATAAGAGACCAAAAGCTATCGTGGTGAAATTAAGAAGCATGCGTTGTCGTGACGAATTCTATTCAGCAGTAACACGCTACAACAAGTCCAACCCCCGCAACAAGCTCTGCTCTTCTCTACTAGGAATTGGCGGCGACAATGCTCCGGTCTACGTGTCCGAACATCTTTCTCCGGCTAATAAAGCACTTCATGCGGCTACTAGAGCTCGAGCTAAAGAACTGTTATACAAATTTGTATGGGTACGGAATGGCCGAATCTTTATGCGCAAAAATGAAACCTCATCTTTTGTACACGTTAGAAACGAACATACTCTACAGGGTCTGGACTAGCGTTTCATTTGGGTATACTATTCTTGATGTTTCTGTTAGTCACTTGATTTTGAATTATTTTTGATTTTTTTTATTGTGTAATTGTGATGCTATTTTATGTACCTTAATTCTAGCCAATTAATGAGTTCCATTTCAATTTATTTCCAAAATGTGAGAGGGCTAAAAACAAAAGCCCTTGACGTACTAAACTCTATATTATTGAACAACTACGATATCATATGTTTGTGTGAAACATGGCTCGACGATTCTGTGTCCTCGCCGGAGTTATTTGATCAGAGATACACTATTTATCGTAGGGACAGATCACATAGTTTTATGACCAAATATAAAAAATCTCACGGCGGAGGGGTGCTCATTGCAGTCAAAAAAAGTTTTCTATGCTGTGAGAAAACTCAGTAGCAGACATCCGTTGAGAGCATATGGGTAAATATACGTTTTAAAACCATTAGTCTAAATCTTTGTACTGTTTATCTACCATCATATCTTGGTCATGATGATATCTCAGAGTTCCTTGATAGTTGCGAAAGCATTGTTCGGTCATCTTCTGGCACCGAGACACTAATTGTGGGCGATTTCAACATCCCAGGTATTGACTGGGCCTGTCCCTCCTCTACTGTTGGTACCTCAAGTAGTAAGATTTTGGCTCTGCAGGAGTTCCTTCAAAGAGCAAATCTGACTCAATGGAATCTTGTAAAAAACGCTAACGAGAGAATTCTAGATCTTGTTCTCAGTCAGTCCAATTTATTTTGCGAGGTGACTGAATCGCAGGCATTAAGTCGGCGTGACAGCCACCATCCACCTTTAGAAATCACCATAAAATCTGATACAACACCTACATTAAAAGAAAAGAATGAGAGTAGATTTCGGTTCCATAAAACTGACTATCCTAGTTGTATTGCGGAACTCTCTCAAATAAACTGGGACTGTCACGCGGGTTTGAGCTGTGACGAATTCTTGCAAGTGTTCTCTGGGCACTTATGGGCCTGCATAGAAAAACATACCCCTAAAACCAAAACTAAAAAATCCTATCCATCATGGTTCTCCCACTCTCTAATCAAGATGATTAAGGAAAAGGATAAATTTCACACAAAATATAAACGATTCGGTAATCCGCGCGACTTCGATGCCTTTTCGATGCTTAGGTCAAGGGTTAAAACCGCTTACGACCTAAATTTTAAATCTTATATTTATAGAGTTGAGAACAGCCTAAAAAGCGACATGAAGTTATTTTGGAGTTACACAAGGTCAAGGAAAACCACAAAAGATTTACCTAGCCAAATGTACTATGGCTGTGACTCTGCCGAGAACGGCGGCGATATTGCCAATCTTTTTGCAAAACATTTTGCCTCGGTATATAACGATCCCTCCGGAGAAACCTACGCACCTGACTTCCCCGAATCCTGTTCCGCTATTTCAACAATCGTCGTCACGGAGAAGGAAGTGGAATTGGCTCTTAAGTCACTGGATGTGTCCAAGGGTCCGGGCCCGGACGGTATTCCTCCACTCTTTGCTAAGGCGTGTGCAAGCGCTATAGTTAAACCTCTGTGCATATTATTTAATAAAAGTCTCAGTGCAGGTCAATTTCCAGTATCCTGGAAAAAAGCAAATGTAGTTCCTATTCATAAGTCGGGCATCAAAACAGACGTAACAAAATACAGACCAATTAGCATTTTATGCTGTTTTTCAAAATTACTTGAGGGTTTGGTATATAGGCACTTAAGCTTTCATTTAAAGCACTTAATAAGTCACAGACAACACGGTTTCTTCCAGGGACGTTCCACATGTTCGAATCTTTTGTGTTACGTTCATTATTTGAAAACTGCCTTTGATAAGCGTATACAAGTCGATTCCATATACACAGATTTCGCAAAAGCATTCGATAAGGTCGATCACAATATCTTAATTCGGAAAGCATTAAGATATTGTGCCTTGGCATTCATGGCTCCCTTTTGCGTTGGCTAACGTCATACTTGTCTAATCGAACGCAAATTGTAAGAGTTTATGGATATGAGTCCGCTCCATTTGTGCCCAGGTCGGGTGTCCCACAAGGTTCCAACCTGGGTCCTCTGTTGTTCATTATGTTTATAAACGATTTAATTGAGTTAATCTCGTGCAATTGTCTTGCTTACGCTGATGATATTAAGATATACTGCGAGGTTCAGTCAGACAAAGACTGTGCAGCCTTACAAAGCGACATTAACCGACTGTATCAATGGTGTCTAAAAAATAACATGTCCTTAAATATCTCGAAGTGTTATTTAATCTCGTTTACGAGAAATAAACGCCCCATATACAACACGTACATAATCGAAAAAGAAGTAGTAACTCGTCAGATTGTTGTCAGGGATCTTGGAGTGTTCTTGGACAGTAAGCTGACATTTACTCATCACTACGATCACATTGTGTCAAAGGCTAACAGAATGATTGGATTCATCTTCAGAACAATAAGGCCATTTAGAAATCCTACAAGCATTTTGACGCTTTTCTTCGCATTGGTCAGAAGCATACTGGAATATTGCGCGGTGATTTGGTCGCCCTCATATGCTGTTCACATGGACAGAATAGAGGCTATTCAGAAGCGCTTCCTTCGATACTTAAGTGCGAAGTTTGGTCTAAGGCGTAGGCTGGACACATATGAGGCTCGACTCGAACATTTTAGGGTGAGCACCCTTCAGTCGAGGCGAGACATAGCCGACCTATCTACACTTTACAAGATCATAAACTCCGACTGGGACACCAGTGAGCTTTTGAGTTGTTTCTCATTTAAAATAGGCGGTAGCAAGAGAACACAAAAACTGTTTTCCTTACCAACATGCAGAACCAATGTTACATACAATGACCCTATTTTACGAATGTCCAGAGCCTACAATAATATCACTGAGGACTTAGATATTTTCTCGCTTTCTCTTTCAACCTACCTTAAAATATGTAAAAGTAAGTTGTAAAATGTCGCATGTATCTCTGATTTATTATTTTTATTATATCTTTGATTTTTTGCCACTAATTATTTTAATTTAATTTGATTTGATTTAATTTCATAATTTAATTTAATTTAATATTTTGAATTTATTTTAATTATACTATCTTGAATTTATTGAATATTTAATTTTAGCTTCTTTTTCTTGTTTTTTATGTGTGCACGATATCCATTAAGCGCCGTGCTCGGCTGCAATCGGAATGCAAATTTAACTGCATATTATTTTTATTGTGTTGATGTTGAAATATGATTTGTATTCTGTTGCCGTGCCTTAAATAAATAAATAAATAAATAAATAAATTTAAAAAAAACCGTCTGATCAGATTCTATCTACTCAGATTCTTAGCCGGTGAACACCTCTGAAGGGCTACTCATCTCTATTTATGCCAAACAGTTCCGTGGTCGAGTGTTTAGCACGCCGGGTCTGGCGTCGCGCCATCTCTGAGGTCCCGGGTTCAATTCCTGGTCAGGTCACTTTAGAGAAAAACTGTTTTTCTAAATTGATTTCGGGTCTGGGTGTTTTTCTATGTTTATGTATATTTATCCGTCATCTTTTTTTCATAAAAGAAGGAGGCAAACGAGCAGGCGGGTCATCTGATGGAGAGTAATCACCGCCGCCCATTGACACCCGCAAAACCAGAGGAATCGCAAGCGCGTTGCCGGCCTTTAAGGAAGGAATATGATTAAGGAAGGAATAGGAATTGTGAGAGGGGGGGGAGAGATGGGGCTACGGAACAATCACTGGCCGGACGAAACACAACAGCACCAAGTGCCATTATTTCACGCCGGATATTCGTGAGAGTGTGGTATTACATCGGGCGAGCCGGCCCAATGCGTGCTGCAACGCAGCGTGGCTCTACCACTCAGTCAGTGTCACTCATTTAGCACCACCCAGGGGTCACAAGTAGGGTCTCAAGGGTAAACCTACGGACGCGAGTAACTTTAACCCCCAACACTTCTTACTTACACACTTCACACAATACTTCTTAAAACACTTCTTACCATATTAACGAGTTTCTAAAGAATAGTCATCTTGGTCTAGATAATTGTGAGCGTAAACAAATTTAATTTAAACATACCTAATTACATACACTCCTAACAACATACAAACATACACTCACGTCACGACTATTATCCTCTAAGGTTTAGTCAGAGACAGACAATGAGGAAGGCAGAATCAGTGTTCTGCCACACGTCCACCTTTCACCAAATATTGCACATGTGCTCAGCATAATAGGTGGTGAGCCTATCTCCATTTTATGCTCTAATGTTTATGCAGTCTTCAGTCCGTTAGTCGCTTTTTACCACGTCCAAGAGAAGAGGTATATTCTTTAGCATGAGCCGCCACCACACATCTCCAAAGGAAATAAAAACAGAAAAAGGCTTGCAGTAATTCTTTTTATTAAATGCTTGTTGGCGAGAAACTACAGTTTTTTTAAAATGTGACACGTCATAGTGACTCTACATCCTGCCTGATGGTAAGCTTGTTAACCTTATTGCTTCCCGCTTGCTCGTTTGCCTCCTTCTGCTATAAAAAAAAAAAAAAAAAAAAAAAAGCAGCCGATGCAGTCCGAAATAACGAGAGTGCTCCTCACCGTGGAACAAGCACGGTAACAAGCGTACCCATTCATGACGGCCTGCATAAATGCCGTTTCACGCCCCGCTAGAAAGTCTTTCTTTCTTAAAAACTCTTAACAGTACAGACAATGCATACGGCAAGAACCTTAGCAGCATATCATTCTGAGTGTATATTGAGAACGTATAACCTTACTTACCCTTATACTAATGCATATGCGTAGGTACTAAAAATAAATCCGCGTTCAAAGTAAAACGTATTTGGCAGCTGGATATAGGTTAAACCAAGCAATAATTTCCAAAAAAAGGAAAAAGGTTTTCTAACTTTAGAGCCTCCTGTTTTGGCAGCGAGTACGTGCGGACACTTTAAGCCCTCTTCGAAGCGAAACTTTGACAAGTTCATAATAGCGTTGGTAGAAAAAATGATTTTTTTCCTCTTTGTGTGAAACGAAGTATAAGAGGGCGTTATTTGTTGCGCGATGTTTTCGGTTAATCATTCTGTAATAATAGAAAGCTCTCTCACTACAATTGGTTGAACGATATGGGATACTATGGAATTTTATATTAACCGATTCGACATTATCTAAACGACTATAAAAATCGTGGAGAGTGGAAGGCGGGTAGGGAGGACTTTGCCCAGCAGTGGGACAAGCGAGGCTTGCGGTAAGTGCCAAGCGTGCGGACGCGGCATTATAAAAAAGTTTGTAGTATGAAAAAAAATACTGAAAATTCGTGACGTGGTACGGGGTGTTAACGCAGACGAAGTCGCGGGCGAGACGGTAGTAATAAAATAATATAAAAATATAAATTACAATAACTATGTTGTGTTGTATTTTTTAACAAGCATTACCTACTCACTACCTTGTCTTCCGGTGATGTTGGTGGTTAATCTACATAAGAAGCGTTGAGACACCACATGTAACACATAAAAACGCAAAAAATCTATTATAGCATAAAATAGAATAGAAAAGAATAACCATTTATTTTCTCATCAAAAACTGGTACACATAATTCTAATCTACTTAAACCTATTACAAACATTATAAATAAAACCAAGTTTGTGTGAGACAGTTGCCTAATAAAAGTAAATGAATACCTACCTACCTGTGCCAATAGGTTACGGTACGTGGCACTGCTTTATTTGTGTTCGCGCTAAAAGTGAAGAGTAATGTTGTATGTGATTCTATGACTGTACGAGTGTATTAAAATATATAATTATAATGAAGAAAGGATGGAAAAGAGATGACAAATTGGAATTGAGGAATTGTTTAGTGGAACCTTTAATTTTGGGTAGGGAGTATACTAGTAGAGTAGCTATACTAGAGTATAGATGCAATGGAAGAGGAGAGGAGGGGTAGATGTTGAAATTTAGGCAGTGATTTGTGGCATCGCGAATGAAATAAGAAATTTAGTTTTTTACAAATATTTTTTTGGTTTTGCACTGGACCTTGGATTATTCGCAATTACATTTTTTAAAACCTTGCCCTCCAAATGTACTCCAGCGTGTCCATGAAACTGGGATCTAATCTTCGAGCACCAGGAACAGGCAGAACAAGGAGCATGACGGCACGGGAGGATCGCTATTCTTCGCTGCGTCAACAATTTTGAGAAATCGTTTTCTTACGGCTGTTGAATTAAAGAATCATCATTTACGAGCTAGATGAAACAATCTAAGTACCGATACACTAAGGTGACGTCTGGCTAAAACAAAATTAAAGCCATTAAGACCTGCAAATGGTTCAAAACTATAAAGACACCACAGAAACTCAAGGTTGAGTTATGGTAGAGAACACGAGAATTGGACTCTGTCTAGATTCTTTATTAGTGAAATTTTTATAGGATCCTATAGGATAAAATGTTTACTAGAAAAAAAAATCATCCAGTCTCAGGAAAGCTCGAATATGATTCGAACCCATGACCTTTGGATTGCCGGTCTTCTGTTCTAACCGCCTAAGCTACGTAGACCCCGGAAGACTCGTTGAATTTTTTTTCAGTAGTTGATGATTTACGCTGCAAGCCAGCGGTATTACGTCACTTTAAAGTTTACCCACAGATAAAATCACGTCGAAAGAAATACTAAGGCAATCCGGCAATCCAAAGGTCATGGGTTCGAATCCCATTCGAGCTTTCCTGAGACTGGTTGATTTTTTCTAGTAAACATTTTATCCTGAGTCTAAATTCTGTTTAAACAAGCACGACGGGAGGAAAAGAATGTACAGAAGACCGGGAGAGCGCTATAATAAGCCTGAATTGAAGGAAAAGTACCATACGGCGGAGGCTCTGTTCACGTGGGCAAGGATATCTTCCGGAAGCTGCACTGAGCTAGTAGTGATGGAAAACGGCACTTTTACTGCATTAAGGTATGTCACTGAATTTCTGAATCTCTATTTTCAAGAAGTTGGTATCACACACATGGAGTGGCCAGCACGCAGCCCCAACTTAAACCCCATTGAGCATGCATGGGACGAACTGGGACGATATGTACGTCAGCGGAATCTGCCGCCAATCACGCTACGTGAAATGAAAGAAGCTCTGTAGAGGAATGGCAGAATATTCAGCAGCATCGTCTCAAAAACCTAGTAAAAAGTATGCCAAATCGCATAACAGCAGTATTGCGAAGAAGCAACACAAAGTACTAAAACGGCACATCTGTAACCAATCTACATTTACGAAAATACTGAAAAACTAAGCATTATTATTTATTTTACATTAAAAAAAAATAAAAAGCTTGAATTCGTTTTTTTATTTTCATATAAACACATTAAAATATTCTTTAATTTAGTTTTTATTATTAGTTTTCTTAGAGATAGATCAGGTACTTACTTTTGAATATATTGAAGATTTTCTAACCGGCCCTTTTTCTTCAGTGTACACGACACGGCGTCATATCAACCTACACTAAACTGTCAAATTTCTCCAATGAATATTGATCCTTAGTACTAAACAATAAAGTTCAAAATTGATTGTAGAAATTTGACAGTTTTGGGTAGGTTGATCTGACGCCGTGTGTACGTATAGAGATAGTCGCTTATAATATTGTCTAACATAATGAATTACCTATATTCTAATTGGTTCTATTCTATCCAAACAAATTTAGGTGAGTTTAAGTGCTTCTTGTAATCTAGATTATAGCTAGATAGATGGATAGATAGATAGTAAATCAATGACAAAACTACTGAACTAATGAATCATCACATTTTTACAAAGGTCACAATAATACATCTCTAACAAACGGACAAAGACAACTTAAAACAACAGTTTGGCCGAGAGACGTCGCAGCGTTTCGTGAGGGTGTAATTCACAGCGTCACGAATCTTGTTATTGTTCGCCCAAGCTCACCACTCTCCGCTGCTTTGTTCCCTGAAATTATGATGGCTCCCCGGTTATCCGAGACTATTAGTAGCATTGTACTTAGTTGATACACGCTTCGTATCTCGTGTGTGTAAGCTGACGACAAATGTGCATAATCTACAATACGTTTAACCTACGCGTAGTATTCAAGCATGTTTAGAATTAACACATATTTTTCATCTTTATCATATACACACATAAAAAGGGTTAGTCAGAGACTAGGCAATTAGGACAGCAAAAGTAGTCCTCTGCCATAGTCCACTTTTCACAAAATAGTGACTGTACGTGTGCTCAGCGTGATAGGCGGTGAGCCCGTCGCCGCTCTATGTTGTTAGATTTATATGCAGTCTATAATCCGTTAGTCGCCTTTTACGACACCCAAGGGAAGGGGTGGTAGTATTCTTTGACCGCTACGCGACACGGTTAAATCTTTAACATCATCAGCCTATATAAAAGTCCCACTGCTGGGCACAGGTCTCCCTTCAACAGCACTTAAGGAGGTTTTTTTAAAGCTAGCTGCTCCCGCTTTTTGGCAGGTTTTTGTTTATCTGTTTTTCTATTATTTTCCGTGTTTTTTTGGGATTAAATAAGCAGGAGCTTTAATAGCTCTACATCATCGTTTATTTCTTTTCTTTCTTTTGTCTTTTCTTTCACTTGGGGAGGTTTTTTTTTTTTTTTTTTTTTTTTTAAATTCTAGCTGCTCCCGCTTTTTGGCAGGTTTTTGTTTTCGGTTTTGTTCGTTTGTTTTTTAGGGCTTTTGGGCTTTTTTTAATAAAACTAGAGCTTGAAGAGCTCACTTGGGGAGGTTGGACCATAACCCAACGCTGGACCAATGCAGGTTAGTGGGGTTTAAAGATTGCCATCTTACAATGACAACCGGGACCAACGGCTTTACATGCCTTTCGAAGGACGGACGATCTTCAGATGTATTTGGCCACCCGGGATTGAGTAATTGCCTAACTTCAATGACTTAAAGCGGAAAAGCACTTCACAGAAGACTGGCTATCGTATTCTTATTTGTCAAATGTATATTTGACGACCTCCTTGGTCGAGTGGTTTGTACACCGGTTTTTATGGTGTCGCCATCTCTGAGGTCCCGGGTTCGATCCCCGGTCGGGTCAATTTAGAAATTATTGTTTTCTAAATTGTCTCGGGTCTGGGTGTTTTCTATGTATAATAAGTATGTATTTAAGTATTTTAAGTATGTTTATCCGTTGTCTAGTAACCATTTAACGAGTTTCTTCGAAGCTTCTCTTGGGCTAGATAATTGGTGTGATTGTAGAAAAGATTTATTATTTATTATTATTATGCTCTTTATTTAAAATATAATCTTAAGTAAAATTTTTTACAATATTTTATATAAAAAAACATATTTACAATATAAAATATTATAAAAAACTTAACCTAGGTTGCCACCGGCAGCGGGGATAGACCCAAGCTATCGGTGGTTAGGGCTGCAGAGTGAGGAACCTCCTGACAATACGTGCCGTGTCAAGGAGTACTGCCTTTTGCATCTGACCCTTGACCCAACCTTTCAGCGAGAGCCTCTCTAGGTGTTGATCGAGGCTCTTCGCTATAAGGCCGTGTGCCGAAACGACTATCGGTACAATAATGGTTGAATCCACATCCCACATGGCGGTAACCTCGTGAGCCAAGTCAAGGTACTTACTGAGCTTGTCCTTCTCGGCTTTCACGAGGTTCTCGTCATGAGGTATGGTGATATCAACCAATATTGCTTGGCGCTGAGATCGGTCGATCACCACGATATCAGGCTTATTAGCGACAATAGTCCTGTCCGTGATGATAGAGCGATCCCAGTAGAGCGTTGCATGACCATTTTCGAGAACTGGCGTAGGTGCGTACTTATAGTACGGCACCTCTGATTCAACAAGGCCATATCGAAGAGCAAGTTGCTGGTGAATTATTCTGGCTACTTGGTTGTGTCTGTGCAAATACTCTCCGTTAGCAAGATGAGAACAACCGGAAATAATATGTCGGAGTGATTCTCCCGGACGGCGGCATGCCCGACAGATGTCGACCGTACCGTCCCTCATTATATATTTCCGGTAGTTATTCGTCTTGATAACTTCATCTTCAATAGCACAGACAAAACCTTCGGTTTCCCCAAAAAGGTCACCGAAACGTAGCCAGTTCACCGTGGCAGGCAAATCTACATCAGGCCCAGTCAGAGCCCGATAGTAGCGCCCGTGTAGCACCTTGCTCTTCCATATGTCCTTGCGATCGAGAGTGCTTAGCACCACTGGTTTGCGCCAGTTTTCTGTTGCCAAGGAGAGCGGCGTAAAGTGTCTATCAACTGCCACGACATCCAAATGCATCCCGCACTCACTGTTAAGGAAATAATCCCTGAGACTGCACACCTCACGGTTATGTAGGTCCTTGGCATTTAAAAAGCCGCGACCCTCACATCTCCGTGGGATGTACAGCCTCATAACAGATGAGCGCGGGTGTAACATTCTGGAAGTCGTGAGCATTTGACGGACTCTTCTATCCAAGGCGTCCAATTCGGTCTGAGTCCATCTTAGTATGCCAAAAGAGTATGTGAGGAGAGGCATAACCCAGCCATTAAAAGCACGCGTCCTATTGCCACCCGATAAAAGACTGTTAAGGCGTTCTCAGGCGGCAAAAGAATCGCTCCCGTAATGACTGTTTTATGTCCCTGTCCTCAACACCCAAAGCCTGTGACATACCAAGATATTTATATGTTTCAACTTCGGAGAGAGATCTGAGGTTTATCGTTTCGGAGAGTTGTAAATTGGTTGAATTTACTACTCTCCCACGCTGTACATGCATAACCGCACATTTATCCACACCAAATTCCATCTTGATGGCACTGCTGAAAGTCTCAGTAATTTTCAGCAGTTTCACCAAGTCTTGGCGGTTTGGTGCGAACAATTTGAGGTCATCCATGTACAACAAATGCGACATAACTTCACCCCCTCTCCGCAGTTGACAGCCTAACTTTGAATTTCTCAACAAAGTACTGAGAGCATTCAAAGCTAGGCAAAACCATAAAGGACTCAGACTGTCGCCCTGGAATATGCCACGCTCTATCCTTATAAGATCCTGCGTGGCAAAAACACTATCTCGACATCCTGGTTGACACAAGACCGTGGTCCACTGCCGCATGCATGACATCAAAAAGGATTTTAAAGATATCAATTTTATATAACTCTAAAATCCTCACCAACCATGAATGCGGCACCGAATCATAGGCCTTCTTATAGTCAATCCAGGCTGTAGAGAGAGTCCCTCTGCCACGCCGGACCTTCTGGCATATGGTCATGTCAATGAGGAGAAGCTCCTTAGTACCACGGGACCCAACCCTACATCCATTCTGAGTCATGTCCAAAATATTGTTTGCAACAATGTGCGTGTTAATTTTTGTTCTCAGAATGGATGTAAGGAGCTTGTATAAAGTAGGTAAGCACGTGATGGGTCTATAATTTTTCGGTTCCGTGGTACTACCTGATTTATGGAGCAGAAAAGTGACACCAGTAGTCAACAAACTTGGGAGTGAGCCGAGCTCTATGGCTTCTTGGAATTGTGTTGCCAGTAACTCGTGTGAACATCGAAACCATTTGATCCAGAAGTTGTGCAATCCGTCCGGTCCTGGGCATTTCCAATTTTGGGTCGTACGGATTGCACAACTTACGTCAGTTGTACTAATATTTATAGGCTGCATGGTCTCGATAGGTTCACACGCGTCACTGACAACACTCATCCATTCACCTTCCGTGTGCTCGACGGGCACCGACCAAATGCTGCGCCAGAAATTAGTCATGGCATCAACATCTGGTAGCCGCCCGTCGCTCACACGTTGATCAGCTCCTTCCCAACGTCTGTATACTTTTCTTTGGTCACTTTGAAAGAGGCGATTTTGTTGGTATCGGTCCACACGCACTCTGTAGCGACGTATACGTATATAAGGATTTAAACAAATACCAGACCTGGTTCCGTAAAAAGACCAAAAACGTGTGACCTACAGGAGTAGGGAAGCTAGTATTTCTGTTGTCTAATAAAAAAAATTACCTCGAAATTCAAGACAATCGCTACGCTGCGCTTCGTAATTGTCTTAAATTTCTAACCTATCACGTGACCTACCTAACCTAGGGCAATTTATGTTCTAGTGGTGTTGAAATCCCTAGATTTGTTTAGGGAAATGATAAAATTGTGTTGTTATTTTAACATCCTCGTGATTTGATCAAATCACTTAAGGAATTGACCAAATCTCTGTTTTTATCATATGACTGCGACATATACAATATAGTTTTACTTAATATGTTTTTTAATTCCGTCTCTGCATGGTAAGAGGAGAAACATCCCCCTCAAACCCCAAGCGGTCGCATGAGACCGCACCTACAAAAACACACTTGACTTTGTACCGTGTGTTCATAGACTTACAGACTACTTTAGTATGAACAAGTTTGGTTATTTCGGTTCTGTGGTTCATTTTATGTATTGTTATCGCACAATATCGCATAGTCTATGCTCCATTCTGTCAAATTTGACGTTGACAGTTACTGTCAAAAAAGAGTCAAAAATAATCCAAGAGTGATGGGTTGCGTGTTTTCAAAGAAAAACTTATTAATCACAAAAACAAAACAGTAAGTAATTTCTAAATAAACTTTTAAACTTTCGCATTCCATTATGCACACAAATTTTGGACGAAATTTAACGCAAAACTACTTAGTTAAGGGCGTCTACGCATACCTTTTATACCCGACGGACGTTTCGACCGAGTTGCACCAGCCGTCTCGTCACGAGCGACTGCTGTCGCCGTGTCGTCGCTGAGTCTTCATCCACCATCACATTATTTATCCAACTACCACCATACACAACACTAACGGTGTCCCTATTCCGTATACAAGCTTTATTCTTGTAGTTAACCGATTACGGACGAAGTAGCGTATTTGCAAACATTGGATTCCACGCTGATGATAGTTTGTGACCATCTTCCCGATTGAAATTGTTGGGATGTTTCTTAATTTCAATTGCTTCACGCACTACTCTTGAATAAAAGTGGCGATCTGTGGAGAGGACTTGCGTACGATGAAATTCGATTCGGTGATAAAAGGTTTTCTTAGAGCATTCTAACTATACTAAGTAGTTTTGCGTTAAATATGTGTGCAGTAATTTATAAATCAAGAACCAACTGTAATAATATGATTATAAAATATTTTGACGAAATAGGTAAACAAAACGTAATCAGCGCAGTATTCATATTAATGAACATGGTTTGTACCAACGCAGACTTAGCAACATGTCACTATGATAAAGTCACTACGACACGCTTTTGTGTGGTCACCAGACTAGAAAAGAGGCGTGTCGCGTATCGGCTCATTAAATAAATAAATAAATAAATAAATAAATAAATAAATAAATAAATAAATAAATAAATCTTTCCTACAATCACACCAATTATCTAGCCCAAGAGAAGCTTCGAAAAAACTCGTTAAATGGTTACTAGACAACGGATAAACATACTTAAAATACTTAAATACATACTTATTATACATAGAAAACACCCAGACCCGAGACAATTTAGAAAAACAATAATTTCTAAATTGACCCGACCGGGGATCGAACCCGGGACCTCAGAGATGGCGGCACCATGAAAACCGGTGTACAAACCACTCGACCAAGGAGGTCGTCATTGAAAGAATACTACCACTCCCTCTCTACCCTTGGGAAATGGCGACTAACGGTCTAAAGTAAAAGACGACTAACGGACTAAATACTGCATCCAACAGCATAGAGCGGCAATGGGCTCACCACCTGTCACGCTGAGCATTTGTGCAGTTGTAACTTGGTGAAACGTGGACTATGGCAGTGGACTGCTTTTGCGGTGCCTATTGCCTAGTCTCTTAGCCCTTTGGGGATTATAGTCGTGAGTCTATATATATATATATGTATGTATAAGAAAAAAATTGTCATTTTACAGACAATCTTTGAGGAAGACAGATTCAGCATACCGTCTCAATATCGACGTGAATATCGACACACATTAAGCCAACGTCAAGCTTTGCCTCCACAATATTGCGGGACATTTGTAATTTGCTATTTATTGTGGTGAGCTGCAGTGCGATTCTCTAAGTTATAGCCTCGGTTGCCGAAGCGCTGAGAATTGACTTAGTCTTTTTCATATTCATAGAATTGGAAAGAGACAGTAGATCACAGCCATGCGCGCAGCGTCTATGTGTCGCTTAGAGAATCGCATAGCTGCAGTCATATAGCTCAAGCACAAACGTTTGATAATCCTTGACAGTGCGTCTATCATTATGTCATCATAATATTTATACGTATAAGATTCTTTTTTTGTCATGCATATCACAATCAATACAGTAATATTATAAACATGATTTGTTCATAATCGGCCACCACTCAACAATATGCCACGATGACGAAGTAACCATGACGATTATGTGGCCACCTCTTCGATCATCTAAATACTGGTCGAAGGGTCACCAATGAACGGAGTACACTTGCACCTTCCACCGCAATATCGACACACATTACACCAACGTCATTCTTGGCCCCCACAATATTGCGGGGCATTTGTAATTTGCCATATACTGTGGTCGGTTGCGGTCACAGAGCTCCAGCACAAACGTTTGATAATCCTGGGCAGTGCATCCATCATTCTGTAATCCGGGCTCTAGCTCGCCACCGCTCAAAACGGCTATAAAGGGACTTTAGACGATTACGTGCGTAAAAGCTCCTTATTCCGTTCGATTGTTCATTATAACTGTTGCAAGTGAATACGTGGATAAATTATGTTGTGACATCATTTTGTTTTTATTATTTGGGGTAAGAAAAAAAAGTTTTGGTACTTACTGTTTTTTTTGTTCGGTTTTTTTCTGTGCATTTTTATATTTGGTTAGGTAGTGTAACAATACTTATAACGCAATCTATCGTAATACTTGTAACGCTGAGTAGGTGAATAAGGGGTAAGAGGAATTTAGTTCGATTTATTTAGTTGCGTTTTGCAATGTAACAGAACATTTGGACTGTCGGAAAATGTCAGAAGACAGCAAATATTAAATAAACTAAACAAAAATGATGTGGAGTTTAGCACAAATTGGTATTTGACTGGTTGATAGGTCGGCACTCGGGGTTTTTCAAAAGGAAATAGAACGGAGTATTTCAGAAATTTTCAGAACGGAGTATTTAGGTATTCGGTCAATAGACCGAATACCGTCCCAGCACCAAATCGTCCATGTAACCCAAAAATATGACCTTCGGGCCTAAATGACCCCTGGAAATGGAAAACGACATTGCGGCGGGCGCCTTTAAATATGAAGGGACGAACTCGACCGCTACCTAGAGCACTAGCAAATTATGGCAATAGACCGTGAACAATGGAAGAGAAGAGGCCTTAGCCCTGTCGTTGGGGCACAAACGGCTCATAATAATTATTGAATTGTTTGGTCCGATTAGACCAATTTCAGCCACTACTATTAGAAAGCGTAAATTGTAGCAAATAACTATAAGATAAGATAAGATAAATTTTTATTGCCATAAAATTGTGTAAATACATAGCAGGTGTCATGCATAAATTAATGGGAGCAAACAATTTACCCTAGTCGGGCATGCAATTTTTAGTATGTAGGTACATGTTACATAGAAACAGCCACTATGCTGTTTTTGTACCAAAATATTCAGTCAAACTGTAGAACGCCTTATCTATAAGCCATCTTTTTAATTTAATTTTAAAACAGTTTAAATTTACTGAGGCTTTTTAATCTGTGGGCAGATCTAATAAATAATAAATAAATCTTCCCTACACTCACACCAATTATCTAGCCCAAGAGAAGCTTTGAAGAAACTCGTTAAATGGTTACTAGACAACGCATAAACATACTTAAAATACTTAAAATACATACTTATTATACATAGAAAACACCCAAACCCGAGAAAATTTAGAAAAACAGCATTTTCTAAATTGACCCGACCGGGGATCGAACCCGGGACCTCAGAGATAGCGACACCATGAAAACCGGCGTACAAACCACTCGACCAAGGAGGTCGTCAAAATTGAAGATGATTGAATATTTGGATTCCTGTTACATAGGCACTCTTGTGATACAGGGCATTATTAATATTTGGTAGAGCCAAGTCATATGCATATCTCTTCCGCAAATTACAATTATTTGTGCTTTTATGTTTAAAATACTGAATATTGCTTTTTATAAAAAGAGCCATCTCTAATACATAAATACCTGTCAGTGTCAAATAACCTTTTCTCTAAAAACATTTCTCAGAGTGTCATCAGAGTACATACTGTAAATAGTTCTCAAGCATTTCTTTTGTAGTATAAAGGTAGATTTTACATTAACAGAGTTTCCCCAGAAAATAACTCCATAAGTAAGAAGAGGATAAACTTAACCAAAGTAGGCGGCTCTGGCTACTTCTACAGATGATGTTTCCGCAAGTATAGATAGGGCATAGCAGTAGCTCGATATTTTATTATTAATTTTAGTTATGTGCAACTTCCAATTTAGATGTGAGTCAATATTTACACCTAAGAAATTTATATCATCAACAATTTCAATGATTGACTTGCATTCAGTCGTGATATTTAGTTTAATTTGATTCGTTTTATAGTTTCTAAATTGTATTACTTTTGTTTTTGAAAGATTTACTGTCAGATTTAATGATTTTAGAAAACGTATGGTTTCATTTAAAGTTTTAACTATTTCTTTTTCAAATTTAATGTTATCATTTTGATTATTGGGTATGAAAATTGTAGCAACATCAGCAAACATAACACATAAGTGGTTTGTGATATTCGGGAGTTCGTTCACATATACTAAAAAACGAAGAGGGCCAAGAATACTTCCCCGTGGTAGACCTAGAAGCATCTCTCTAGGGTCAGATTTTACTTCTTTAAATGTTTTAGTTGTATTATCAAAAGTATCTATTACTGTGTATTGGTCTCTATTTTTAAGGTAGCTTTCCAGTAGTTTTAGTGTTATTCCCCGAATACCTAATTTATCAAGCTGATATAGAAGGGTTTCACGGATAACTATATTTTTTATATTCTATATTTACAGGTAAATCAACAGTTCTATAAAAATTATAACATTGAAAATGTAAAACAGCATACCATTTACAGATTTACACAAATAAAATTACTTATAACTCTTATATCCCGGATTTTTTTTAAGGACATTTTTATTATACAATCATATTCAATAAAACGCATATTATTCTTAAAATTTCATGACGTATTTGATATTATGCCTTATAATATGCCTTTTTGTTGGGTTAAAGATAATGCTTTGCTTCAATAAGTCAACACAAACACACAGCTGAAAGTATCCAACAGGCAACAGAAGGCCAATCGAATGTCATACGCGGCCGCGTCGCCGGCCCCTGATTCTCAATATCTTTCGAAACACTTTACACACGAATATATGCGTCTCTCTCTGAACCCATACACGGCGACAGTGACAGATATAACATCATCGAAAACTTTTCTCCCGGAAAGTGTTTGAGAATAAGCGGGCAGAACTATTCACGGACGGCCGCTTGCCTTGATTTATGTTCCCTGCTGTCCAAGTTTCTGCACCTCGTTCCTGCAACATTTGTACATGACACTTCAGATATATGAGCACCGAGAAACCGGAGCAGCGGCCGCAAACATGTTTATCGACATTTAATTAGGCAGCTCAAGACTTACTTGTGTTGCAACTTGGAAGGTCCTAGGGCGTAGCTATATAGGAAGAGAGATTTGAAAATTTGCTCAAAAGTAATGTTATGATTTGTTAAAAATACTAAAATCGTTTAATTTAAGTTATTTCACGTAACAATGCCTATCTATTTGGCCCGGAATACCAGAACTTGGGTCACAATCTTGGTTGAACAATCGGGTTCGTAAAAAAATACAACATTCAGTCTACAAAATAGTTTTTAGAGTAAACGATATATGATATACTATAGAAAAATATAAACTTATTGCCTATGACTCTTGGGTAAAATGTTGCTATAATTTTGATAGTTTTACAGCGGTTGCTGATTTAATAGAAAATCTTGCATTTAGAATTGATAACTGAGCTGAGCTGCCTAAGATTAACTTTTATTTATACATACATACATAATATAATATCGACTACTATCCCCAAAGGGTTAGTCAGAGACTAGGCAATGAGGACAGCAAAAGCAGTCCTCTATCCGTAGTTCACTTTTCACCAAACAGCGACTGCACATGTGCTTAACGTGACAGGTGGTGAGCGCATCGCCGCTCTATGCTGTTATAAGTATGTGCAGTTTTTAGTCCGTTAGTCGCCTTTTACGACATCCAAGGGAAGAGAAGGGGTGGTAGTATTTTACCTCTTTTACCGCTACGCGACACAGTTAGGTTATTTATTTATTTAATAAATAAATTATTATAGACCCTAGAGTGATACAGTAGAGTAACAAGGGATACTCGACTTCAAGAATACACTCTAGCTTTCCATTACAGTTATAAGTCTTTACAAATAATCAAAGAATATAAGCTACGAATAGTTACTCCGTGTTTTGTTCCTGTCACGTAAACGTAATTTCAAATTAGAGTAATTCGACCGAACTGGAATGAGACTTACTCCGAGATTAGTCTATACAAATTCAGCGCTTAATCTAGGTATAAGACCTTATTCCAGTTTGGGCGAATCCACCCTAAAAGAGACAAAACACGGAATAACTATTCCGACCTTATTCTCTGTTTGTTTGTAAGGCACACAATGTTTAAATTGGGTTTAACAAAATATAAAAGTACTGGTATACATGCCTTCAAGATTTTGAATTAACTAACGACTCGCACAGAGTATAATTACCTATGTTATCATAAAACCTTCCTAGAAACAACAACATTCTAATGAAACGACATGAACCAGGGCATAATCATATAATTATATCTGTTTCCACTGCTTCTTAGTTTAGATAGCTGGATGTATTTTGTGCCATAATAACCCACCGAGCTGGTTTAAAACGTACTAGACGTAGTGGCTTTTGTAGCGCAGCGTATGTAGCTTTTGACAGCAACGTAGCGTGTGTAGCTTTTGACAGCAACGTAGACGAAAGCCTAACATGCCAATAGAAATCCTCTTTGGGGAAGGAGGGCAGACTAGTTCAACTAAACCTGATCGTGACGTCACTGGGTCGCGTATGCGTAAGGCATTTTGTGTTAGTATATCAAAGTGATATCAAGAAAAAAAAGTGGAAAAAATAAACAGGAAACACTTGTTTATACCTTCCAAGTAGGTGGTTTTGTATTTAAATGTATGACTTGTATGACTTGTACTTTAAGTTGTAACGTAAGTTTCACTACTTCTTAATAATAATATGGTCTGTCATTTTTACGCACAAATAGTTATAACAAAACTTCCAGGTACACATTCGAAAACTTATCAATAACTGCTAAAATTGTCAAAGTAGGTACAAGTAAAGTTAGACTCGTAAATTATCGGGCCAGCCGCGTATTCTGAGGGCATTCACGCGGCCGACACACAACAGGATGTACACTAGATAGTTAATAATGTTATACGTCACCTGGGAGTACCGTGGAGTGGATAGTGCGCTGGAGGCACTCATAAACTCATTAAAAGTTGACTCCGCACTAAAACTAGTGACCTTACCATACAGATGGCTGTTTTAATCGAGACCATTTTACGGGCTATTAACTCCAGGCCAGGTTATTGTCGAGTTGGGATCGTTAAATGAAATTCTAGTAAATACATTACGCTAGCTCTCTGTGCTCTGATTAGATGTAGTTAAAATGCAACTAAGCAGAATGCCGTCTCGCCTCTTAATGCTTTTAATTCTATAAAGGGAATATTCGATACTTACAATTAAAAGTTACAATTGTATTTTGTTTTAAAATACCGATACTTATGTTGCTTCACTTTTATGTATTTACTCATTTATTTATGATTGAATTAAGATTTGACTTAGGGCACATTTCAATTTTTAAAAATACAGACAGAATGTATGCTTGCGTGCTAGCGGTTATAAGTTAAAGAGTTAAGATGACAGAAATAAATTACAAAATAAAAAAGTATTTGAGTTTTTTTGTATTATTAGAAATAGGTAAGTACCGCTTCTATTTTATATTGAAGATGCTCAGTTGTGCACAAATTGTTTCTTCCAAGGAGCACATGTGGGAGTTAAAGGGACCGAAATTTAAGCGAGCAGCTTCTTTGACGTCAATTTCTCGGTTCAAAAGGTGCGCCGTCGACTAAATGGTACCGTATATACTCATCACCTACTCAGCACCGCCTCTTCCATGTCGGGGGATTTTGCTCGTTCATTCACCTTAAATCGACGTCATTCCGAAAGGCAAAATAGAACACTCCGAAAAAGAGTTTCCGATAAAACGGGCCTATCAAATTTTTTCAATATCCATTTACGAACGAATAAGAACGGATTATGCGCAACCAAACCCCTTTAATCTGGGATATAGGTTATTGAAACATTGCAAACGGCGTGGACGAATTAGATCCCTCGCTTCCTCACCTTTCATAATAACAAAAGAATAACGAAAATGATTTTGTACGAGTATGTAGCTGCGTAACGGGGAGTCACACGACAAAGCTGTTATGAAATTTAGGCTCACGATTTTTTACTGGAAAGAACGTGAACTTCGTGTTCTTTGTAAGAAGCAAACAAGATAGAATAACTGCTACGAAAGAAAGAATTATTCCACAGAGGAGCGCTGGGAGCGCAGTTTTCATTTGTTTCACAGAAGCGGTTAATGTAAACGGTTGCTCTTTTAACATTTAGCTCGATTACACCTCTTTCACTGTTTCTGTGAAACAACATTACAAAAAGCTGAGCTTGTAGGTGGTTGAAAAATGGAATGATCCCGGTTTGGTTTGTCAAACATTTATTTTGGGTACCTTTAGAGTAGGGATTGGGACTTTTACATAAAGAATCGTTTTGTGAACCGAAAGGAAGACAAGGGTTAATAGGGGTTTTGGCGAAGCCAATATCAACAGAATGTAAAATTATGAGTCAAGACTTTTAGAGGTGTCCAGGGTGTCTCTTAATTTTCAAAATATAATAAGTGTGACTACTAATGAAGGACCGTATATAGAAAAGAATTTTGTATTGTACAATGATCCGTCAGTTGGTTTCTATATAAGCCGCCACAGCTTCGATGAGACCTGAACGCTGAGTGTAAGTAGGTAAATGTGCAAACGTTACTATCGCGTTTGAGTTAAGTTTTGACAGATAGATCTTAATGCTAAGTAATTAAGATCGAGAATCAAAACTCTTAACTCACACGCGATAGTAACGTTTGCACATTTTCAACTTACACTCAGCGTTCTGATATCGAAGCGTGGCGGGTAAGTATTGATGGGTCACTAATGTCACTACACGAATTTCTTTCTACTAACCTACTGACATATTGACTACCAACCAACCTACGTACTACCTACCGACCTACTTCTGTAACATAAGAAGCTATAAAAATATTTTTTATGAAGTTAAATATAAAGAGATTTTTTTTACTTCTGTCTGCAGTGGTACCGACTTTTGAATTAAAATCCATGCTCGAGGCTCCATTCTTGTGATGGTTTTCTTCTTGTTATTATAATATAATAATAGAGCTAAGAAATTTTATTAAAACGCTACCTCAAGAATTTCATATTAAATAAATAATTTACATTCGCGCAACGAACAAGCGCGTGCTATGCAAAGCAGCTTTTGCGTAATCCATTCCTGGATTATAAAACTTTAATGTTACTAACTCTTAACATCATCAAGAGACTAGACTTAGTAAAATCACTATATTATTTTCCAAAGAGATACGGCTGCATTTTATAATTATACTATCTAATACAATACAACTATCTGTCGTTTCACCGTCGAATTTCTAATTCTATATTTTTTTATATAAGCCCAAAAAAAACACCTAGTCCGTAAGATGACAGTGGTTTACCCACCAACACAAAGACAAACGGGTGCAGCGTGAGAGACGTAGCATCAGTCACCCTCACTCTGCTGGCCCACAAAGTGCCTCTTGACGCCTCGTTTGAAGGACCCTATGTCATGGGTAGGAGGGAATACGACGTATTCCTTGTCGTATCCTGGTAGGCGAAGGAGATGCAACAAAGAAACGAGTCACCAAATTTCTTTGTGCGTGTAGGTATACTGTATTGCAGACTAAACAACAGAGATGGATTGATGATTAATTTCGGCCGGCAGAGCAGTAGGTGTTGCAGTGTTTGTGCACAAAGCGTTGCGGCGCTGATGGGAACGTGCCACTAAGAGCCAGCTATCCTGCGCAGTAAGTGAGTCCGGGGAACAAGCACGTACCATCTTATTTCTACGCTAAGTAGGCTTATATCTATTTGGAAATATTCTTGCCGTGTGTTGGTGGCTCTTTAAAAGAATACTGCCACCCCCTCTCTAACCTTGGGTGTCGTAAAAGGCGACTAAAGACTGCACATACATTTAACAGCATAGAGCTGCGATGGGTTCCCCGCATGTCACGCTGAGCACATTGTTATTTGTTGAAACGTGAAATGACAGAAGACTGATTTTGCGGTCCTCATTGTCTAGTCTTTGACTAACCTTTAGACTCTAAAGTTTAGAGGGTAATAGGTGTCAGTGTATTTATTTATTTATTTAATCTTTATTGCACATAAAAACAGCAAAAGGCGGACTTAACGCCACAAGGCATTCTCTACCAGTCAACCGGTAAGAATGTAGGAGACTTAGGTAAGGCGATAAATCAAAAAAGTTACATTAATGAATATTAAATGAAAAACAAAAAAAACAAAACAACTGTATGTATGTACAGAAAAGTTTAAGCTTTATTGAAGAAGAATACGAGAGAGAAGAAACGATAGAAACAAGACGAGGAAGCAAATGCAAAAACGTGAAATAATGTAATTTACTACCGCCAATGGTATCATCGTTAAAAGCCTATAAACGTCCCACTGCTGGGAGCAAACGTCCCACATAGGTTGGACTATCACCCACCCCGTTCCTGATGCAGGTTGGTGGGTCTAAACGACTGTCGTTTTACGAAAACTACCGGGACCAACGGCTGAAAGGTCTCTTCGTAGCATGGAGTAGGTACTTTTCAAAATACTTATATATTTATACTAAATGTATTTTATTTCGGCATTGTGGAATTAGCTGAACTTTCTAAAATGTGTGATAAAGTAAAGATAGTAGGTATAGGAGAACGTGTTAGCGATTGCACCTTCGATCTCCAAAGCATATTAAACTGAATAGTAAAAAATCTTTCAGTAGATAAATATTAATAGAACATCTAACCATCTCTTGTCTTAAAATGTGTTGTAGTTCAATGTTAAGTAATCAAGTCATTATGTCAAGTTCTACAAGCTTAATAAGAGCCATGTATTCATGAACTCTCTATCGTAAGATATTTGTTTTAATGTTTTACAAAAAAGATGTGAGTAACTTGTTACATAAGAGCACGAACGGTCGTCCAAAACGTTAGCAAACGCAGTCACACGCGTAACGAACAAAAGTCATGTAAAAAATCATGCGTAAAATACAATCCAATCTAATTTGCTGTCGAATGGCACGGTTAGGAAAGAAAAGGGGGAAAAATCAAATTGTTTTCACGAGGATATCAAATCGTCGATGTTTAAGGAGGAATTTAGGTCACGTCTCATGGATTACGGCTTATTTCCCGCGTCTCTTTTTCTTCGTTTGACGCTAATCCCAGCGGGTTAGGCAGAGATTCGTTCCTTCCTTACTTTCCGCGTGCCTAAGTACATTAGCCCCAAGGTCAAAAGTAATATAACAGTTTAAGCACTTAAACAAAAAGTCATCGGCACTTAAATTGACGACACAAGCGAGAAACACGCAAATGAAGTCATTTGCTAACGTTCCTCAAGATTGGATGTGCGTTACAGAGAGTTTAAGAGGTTATGTTGGAAAATACAATTAGCTATTTTCTGATAGTATTAGGAAACACCCTCCGGCGCCAACATTATTAATAATTTGGAGCTGTGACTATCATTCGTTCCTATTCCTTTGCTTCAATTATTTGCCTGTGGTATACAGAGAAATAAAAATGTTTAATTGACTCGCATTGAAGAGTTCTCTGCGATTCGTTAATCATTTTCTAACGACATTCCATTACGTTTGCTTAATATACCAGTCATATCATTGCATTGAAATTTAGTTCTACAAACTAATGTATACGAGCATTGCTTCCTAGTATTGTACTATCGTTCAACATAATACAAGCTCACATACTAGACTCAGCCCTTACATCTATTCAAAGAGTTGTATTGCTACTCCGAACTGCTCGTCAACTTTTAACAACTAAAGCTTCAAGCTTAGCTGCTCAAGTAAACGTATCTACATGGGCAATGTAGATATATAAATCCGCTGCGCTCATTCGTGACGTGAATTCGCTCGGCTGGAGTGTTGCAATCGATCGTGAAACGTCCGGAAGCATCGAATCGTCTATACCTTTAGAGAATTTTGAGGATCAAAGATCGCACCTAAAGGATTCGACCCAAGCGGTAAATCTGATTAGTCTGTGACGACCCAACCGCGCAAGCCGAATAATAATCAAGCCCTATAACTTATACCTTAATCATCATTCTAACTATCAAAGGTCCGCTTTTAATTTAACGGTGGATTAGGGGATCAACTGGGAATCGTTTCACTTGCAAATTATACAAATTTGGCGGGCAAGTAGCTTTCGCCGAGGAAAATGCCACCGTATTTTATCGCTTTTACGAATGGTTCGACCGTTGTAAAAAAGGGGTTAGGTTACGCGCCATTTGCATCGGCCTTGTTTCAGAATTTAATGCTGTCGCTGTTTAATTCCTAAGTAGTTTTAATGAGTAACGTATGGGAATAGTATAATTGTAATAGCGTAGGGCTAACAAAACACACATACACGCAAAGATATTATAACTCAAAGATACAATACTAAAAAGACAGTTAATTTTAAGTTTATTACAAGTAACGTGTTTAAGTTCAAACGATCCATTAATAAACCGTTTATTTTAATGTGTACTTTTGTTTGTCATATTCATAGATTAGTTCACATAACAAAAGTTGACATGTAAACTTTAGATTATATGACTGTATGTATTGGTCTTATAGCGTTTAAGTAAATATGAGAATTTGATATTGGTCATTATGCGTATTGGTCGTTTTGCGTGTGAACGAATAATATTTAAGCCATTACAATAATAAAATATTAATCATCATCGTCATCATCACATATTGTAAAGTAAAGTCGTTGTTTTCATGTGTCTGTGACTCAGCTTTCTTTATCTAAACCACGCAATAAAGTTTTATGCGGTTTTCACTAATAGAAAGAGCAATAACTAAGGACGGTTTTTGTTTGTAATTTGTAGATATATTGTACAAAACGGCTAAAGTATGACGGCGTTTCTATGATAGTGTGGACGTAGTATAGTGTAATTTAACATCAAACTTTTACTTAACTAAAAACTGTGTACCACTGTCCCGTCCAAGGTATGAGTATAATCACCGAGCGCAAAAAGTTCGCATACGTCCCGGGTGACTATGTCACCCGTGGACATTTGCGAATTTTGTACTCGCAAACGTCCACGGTGAGTGTAGTCCCAAAAAGCACGTTTGAGGTGATTCTGTGGTTATTAGTTTATTATAAAAGTAAAAGAAATCTATCTAATGGCAAACATAATTTCACAGAAAAAAAAATGAAATTGACAGTTTGCCAAAACAGAATTTTGCAGCGTAAGCGTTTTTAAAAATGTCGAAGTAATGGAACATGCAAGTTCTTGCTAAAGTGAAGGTTTCAGTAACAATTAAGTGCTGTTATTTAACAATGTTTCAGCTTATATCTATTTAGATTTAAGTTGAAAATGTATGATCTTGAATTTAATAATTTAAGATTAGGTTCATTTGGGTCAACTATGGCAACTTTTTTAGACAAAAAAGAATCAATCATCATGTCAGTTACGTAGTCTCCGAGTAATGTGCAGAAAACTGGTAGAATATTCGATAAATTTAGTTTATCAAAGGGTAGAATAAATAAAATCCTTCGTTTTTAAGGCCAGCAACATGTACCTTTAAATTGCAAACAATACTAAAGTAAGTCATTCCGTGATTCTATGACGGTAAAATTAAGCTTTTCTCGTTACTGCGAAGCACAAAACTTCGCTAAACTGTAAATGCTTTAAATGAAAAGTTGCATTTCGAAAGAAAAACCTCCTTTTGAGACATTAAATTTTCTTGAAAGATAAGCGACAAAGGAAGTTTACCGTTTCTTCTTTCTTACGAATAAATTGATCTTCAAAGTCTTATTCTGGCTGAAGCAAAAAATCTTAGTGTTACATAAGCGAATTATTGATATTAAACAAATTAGTGGCCGTAAAAAGCGCTGATAGTTTTTTCCACTAAAATATTGATGTATCCATTCAAAACTTAAACAAAACAAAATAAAACAAACATTATTTTAAAAAAACCTCAGTTCGTTCCATTCCCAACCAATATCTCTAAATAGTAGCAACGGAACTGACTGATACATGAAAATTTGCAAAAAAGGTACTATTACATTTATATTATGTTAAATTGTGTTGGAAAGTGATAGAGAACGCATTTATTATATTTATTTCTAATGCTGTAAAAGAAAGCCGTTCTTCTCAGTATAATTTCTCCGTTTCGTAGACACTAATCGCTCTAGGCCATTGCTGCTTCAGGACAACACTAGACCACACACGGACGGCTACTAAATTAGAGGAGCTTCAATTGGAATGTCTAAGATATCCACCGTACTCCCCGGACACTGCTTCAACCGATTACCATATTTTCGAAATTTGGATAACTTCTTGCAAGGGAAAAAATTCAACTCCGATGGGGTAGTCCAAAGCGCCTTCAAAGATTTTATAAATTCTTGTCCGAATAGTTTTTTTCAGTAAAGGGATCAATAAACTTCCTATGAGATGGCAAATGTGCATAGATAGCAGGTGTTCATTAATAAACCCAGGACAATCGAGCAGCTGAAGGCCAACATTCGAGCTGAAAATACGGTTGCTAACTCTTCATGTTCTGAGGAAAGTAATGAGAAGTGCTCTCTAGAGAGAGCTCGCCTTTGTGAGGCAGAAAATGGTGGTCATTTACGTGATGTGTATTTTTAAAACCTTACTCAAAAATATGTCCATGAGTATTTTTTTTTGTTAAATCATAATAATTAAAATGAATTCTAAAAAAATAAAAAGTTCTAATCAATTGCAACCCCGTCGTGACTTTTGGGCCACACAGTATAAGCCACAGTTAAACTCATAACCGGTCAAAACTGATTGAACTTGGTATTAATGGCAAAATTATTACAATTATTGAGAGATTTTGCTAATTTTTCACTAAGGACATCGGTCTGTAACATATGCAGTTTAATAAGTATGCAGCCTATGCCTACCCTGAAAGACTATTCTAAATATTGGCGGAAGATTGTCTAAATTGGATTAGTTACTTCGGAGATTATCTCTTACATCCAAACTCACAAACTTTACCTCTTTATTATATTTGTTCATATGTTTTCGTGAATATTAGAATAGGAAATTAAACGACATATGATTCCGCTATTAGAGGCTGACATTCAAACAAAAGAACAATTAATTCCCCAACAAATAGGTAATCAAATTTCGAAACTGTCCAATTCACGCAGCGCTCCGCATAGTGCCTCCAGGAATCTGTTTAGGTATTGAGCTCAAATTTAGTGGCAGTTTAAATTAATGTGTTAGCCAAATTATTGCTGTTGTATTTGGCCGCTAAAATTCAACCAGAGGCCCGACCGCCCTCGCGACATACCGCCTCTAAATGCAATTTAAGCTTACTAGTCGTTATATGTCAAGTTAGAGCATTATGCAAATTTAAGTTAAATCTGTGTAACAAATGCGCACAGCATGTACTGAGTCCGCTTGGCCGTTGTTCGGCGGCGATTAACATATATAACTGCTATCATTAAATATAAGTCGTTTTCTATGAATATGTTAAGTGAGCCCAATTCTCTTGGTGACTTGTTAGATGTGAGGTTATAACATTTATAATTTCATTAGCGAGTACTACCTTGAACGCTTTTGAACTTGACCATCGTTCGCGAATACTACACTTTCTCTTAGTCCACTTTTCACCAAATATCGACTGCACATGTGCTCAGCGTGACAGGTGGTGAGCCAATCGCCGCTCTATGCTGTTGGGGAAGTTTGTGCAGTCTTTAGTCCGTTAGTCACCTTTTACGACACGCAAAGGAAGAGAGGGTGGTAGTATTCTTTCACAAAACATAGATTGGTAGTACGCTGTAACCTGTAAAAACTACCTTTACAATTAAATATTTTTGGATGGAGATTCGACGTTAATCATTGAGACCATGCATTGAGAAACAGACATCGTAATACATTAAACATTCTGTTCTTATTGTGCTCTTAGGAAAGTCACTACTAACACATAATACTACTATGCGATCAGACAAGTAAGTCTACGACGTGAGACCTTGTACTGAGATGAATCGACAGGAAACTCAATGAGGGCGTTTATTAATAGATCAATAAGTTTATATAACACACATACATACATACATATATACATAAATACATATAATCACGACTATTATCCCCGGAGGGTTAGTCATAGACTAGGCAATGAGGACAGCAAAAGCAGTCATCTACCATAGTCCACTTTTCATCAAATAGCGACTGCACGTGTGATCAGTGTGAAAGGTGGTGAGATCATCGCCGTTCTATGATGTTGGATGTATGTGCAGTCTTTAGTCCGTTAGTCGCCTTTTACGACACCCAAGGGAAGAGAGGGGGTGGTAGTATTCTTTCACCGCTACGCGACACGGTTAAAGTTTATATAAGCTATTTTTAAAATGTAATTTTATTGCTTTTCATCTTTAATCCAATTGAGTAGAGTGCAATATTCAGTGTGATCATTGCTCCCATAGCCTTATGACCTATAATGAGATAAGGAACACTATCGCCACTCACTTTTGTCAACGTTTAAAATATCAGTGAATTGATAAACATATTGTTTGATAGACGTAAGTATCTAAATGTGTACGTACCTAGCTCTTATCTAGACTAGCTTGTTAGACTATAATTGTGTTCCAAAGCGAATGCTTTTGTCATTATATATCATTATATACTACCTATCTACTTATATCTATAAATAGTATAGGTCATATTGAATATTTTATTGTAAGAGCTGTTGATTTTAAATAAAATCATAATAAAATCAAGTACCCTACTAATATTGTCCAAAGTGAATATACCATATAAAAATATTCAAGATGAATGATTTGGAAAACCACTGTGTAGATTGGCAATTCAACAAGCAGTAGGTAGTAAACTTTGGAGAGTTTTTGATTTGATTTCTATTACTAGGTCATTAGACTCGGTGTCTAAGTGACAACAGTGGCCACAATCAGAGGAACTTTGTACTTATGCAAACAAGTGAAATAAAAACTTATGCATAACGTTTTCAAAAAGCAGAATTCCGCAGCGTTCTTTTCTAAACGTATATTCAAATTAAGGGGGTGCCGCGCGATTGCAAAAACTGACATAAGTTTCTTAATGAACTTTAAAGCAAAATCAATCATATTGATATTTCAAATAAGAACAATTCTGCTTTGAAGTTTCAGACCTAGTAATTTGATTAGAGCAATGTTTTTATTATGCGAAATGTACAAAACCATCACGCTCTTGGTTTAAAAATTAAAATTTACTTTTTTAAGACCTGCGACCTGCGGAATATATATACAAATATTTTCATGTAAGAATTATTGTTTCATGCGTAAAATTAAGAAAGTTGTCGAGAAAAAATGTTTTCAGGAGTCATTAGATTTATGTATTGTTTATTATTGTTTAAAGAATTTGTTTCAAATTTTAACAAGGCCACGACCTTGTGCAATAAACAGGCTAACTAAAAGAACTTACGTAAAGTTCTTTTGATGTAGTTAACTAATTTAGCGCCTAGTAAAAGTAACTTAAAAATACGTAAATTTTCACAATTTCGTGCAGGATCCCCTTAAAACGCCGTATGAATTATATAAGCAATGAAGCAGCTCCGTGGTTTCCATTCAACTCTTCTAAAATCCACTACTTAACACGAGTGTGAACTAGCGTTTGTTAGCAATACGCCGCCGCTTGATCTAGCAGTGGGGGCTTTCAAATGGACGAATAAAAAAGGGATGAACGCGCGGTGTACACCGCGCGTTCCTACCTACATGTAATATTAAGAACCGCAAACAACTCGCGAGCTCCGCTTGTAAGCGATTTTTCATGAGCCGCGCCCGTTAATGTGTACAAACGCTCTTGGCTTTGGCGTACTTTGCTTCTTAGATATAAATTATGCCGGGCGCGACGGGTGGCGTCGTGTTACACAAAATTCGCCTGGAGATAAGTACTGGGACAGTTATTTTTTCCGTATTTCAGTATTTTTTTTACTGCTGTTTTAACGGCACGGCTGATACGGACGGCTGGCTCCTCGGGGACCACGGCGCGACGTACGGTTGGCCAAATATGTTGCCTACAACCTAAATTTAAGAAATAATGTTTACCAACAAAGCGTCGTCTAGCAACCAATGACAAACATAATATTATCTTATCCTATCTAGTGGGACCTGCAGAGGCCTCTCGCAGCAGTACGTCGACCCATTGTGATCATTTGTGAAAAATAAAAACACATATTTAACAACCTTTTCCAATTATTAATAGACAACGGGAAAGATTTTACGTGAAATATTTTACTTATTAAAACATTGTATGAAAAACTAAAAACAAACTAACCTTACAGCTTTAAATTGGGTTTAAAGTTTAATATAATGGTTTAATAAATATATTTTTCATTCCTCGTACACGGAAAGTAGGTCTGAAGTTGCCTGAGGAGCGGTGGAAAGTAATACTTTTCCGCCCTAGAGAGAATCATTTTTCTAACAGGTACTGTCATGTGCAGTTGTATTCTTTCCTTAGGTGTAGTAAAGGGCAACTAACGAACTAAAGACCGCACTTCATCCAACAGCATAGAGCGCGCAGCGATGGGCTCATCAAAATAATACTACCAACCACTTTCTTCCCTTGAGTGTCGTAAAAGGCGACTAACGGACTAAAGACCGCACTTCATCCAACAGCATAGAGCGGCGATGGGCTAATCAAAATAATACTATCAACCACTTTCTTTCCTTGGGTGTCATAAAAGGCGACTAACGGACTAAAGACTGCACATACATCCAACAGCATATAGTGGCGATGGGCTCATCAAAGTAATACTACCAACCCCTCTCTTTCCTTTGGTGTCGTAAAAGGCAACTAAATGACTAAAGACCGCACATGCATCCAACAGCAAAGAAAGGCGATTGACTTATCAAAATAATATTAGCAACCCCTCTCTTCTTTTTGGTGTCGTAAAAGGCGACTAACGGACTAAAGACTGCACACACAATCAACAGCATAGAGCGGCAATGGGCTCATCAAAAAATACTACTAACCCCTCTCTTCTCTTCGGTGTCGTAAAAGGCGACTAACGGACTAAATACTGCACATCCATCTAACAGCATAGAGCGGCGATGGGCTCATCAAAATAATACTACCAACCCCTTTCTTCTCTGGGGTGTCGTAAAAGGCGACTAACGGACTAAACTCATTTTATCTTTAGCTAATATATGTTTTTATTTTTAGTTACTTTTCTTGTATTTGTAATGAAAAGCACAGTGTTTAAATCGGGTGAAAGACTTACTTAGTCCCTCGCACTATTGGCGCCCTCGCTACGCACGGGTGCCAAACCCCGTCTCGGGAAATGTGTCTACACCCAGCGGGATCACCTGTCCCAGACAGGTACTAACAACCCATCTCTTCCCTTGGGTGTCGTAAAAGGCGACTAACGAACTAAAGACTGCACATATATAACCATCAGCATAGAGCGGCAATGGCATCACCACCTGTCACGCTGAGCACATGTACGGTCGCTATTTGGTGAAAAGTGGACTGTGGTAGAGGACTGCTTTCGATGTCCACATTGCCTAGTCCTTGACTAACCCTTCGGGAATAATAGTAGTGATTATTATACAGGTACTTATGTAAATGAAAATTGTTTGCGTACGTTTTTCGTATTCTTACGTTTTTACCGACGTTTCGCGCGTGATTTAAGTGAGATGAGAAGTGAGAATGATTGGTCTTACAATATGTGTATGTACAATTCAGTATCAAGGAAATAACACAAAAAGTACAAATTCATTTTTGCCCGGATTTTTGATGACCCTAATTTGGTTTGTTTACTTAAATTCTTTCTCGAGTTTTGCAGGAGCATTGAGCTTTATAAACTATAAGCTCAATAGACTGGAGATAGCTGTTGACATTCAAAAATGTTTGTGCACTTTGTGTACCTATTGTCGGTAGTCTTTTCTTCAATTTTGAAAAATGTTTGTTTGGACACACTGACGTATCTTCTTCTTATTATACGTCTGTGCGTGTGTGGCTTTTAAAAGTGTTTTCACTCCTCTTGCTCAAAAAGAACGTCATTGTAGCGTTCTAGAGCGAGGCTAAAATAGCTTTTCTTGCCCTAGGGGATAAAGTTATTTTTTTTTTAATTTTTGTCTGTCACATGACAATGAGCCTACAAAAACGAAAAGGTATGTAGTCTTAGGTAGAATAATCATGAATAAACACTCGACTTATTACTGTTTACTTAGATCAACAACTTTTTTGAGATAGTTATTATTAAAGTTTATGGTAAAATTAGTAATTATTTGAATCTATGGACAACACAGACCACGCCCACACAGTCCACGCTTCAGCAAGAAACAACTGCACAGTCTGCACGTGTGCTTAGGTGGTGAGCCTTTAGCCCGTTAGTCGCTTTTACGACACCCAAGGGAATCTCTATTCCCTTGAGAGGGGTTGGTAGTATTATTTTGATGAGGCCATTGCCGCTCTTTGCTGTTGGATGTATGTGCAGTCTTTAGTCCATTAGTCGCCTTTTACGACACCCAAGGGAACAGAGGGGTTGGTAGTATTATTTTGATGAGCCCATCGCCGCTCTATGCTGTTGGATGCATGTGCAGTCTTTAGTCCATTAGTCGCCTTTTACGACACTGAAGAGAAGAGAGGGGTTGGTAGTATTATTTTGAAGAGCCCATCGCCGCTCTATGCTGTAGGACGTATGTGCAGTCTTTAGTCCGTTAGTCGCCTTTTAGGGCACCCAAGGAAAGAAATGGAAAGACTGCACATACTTACTATCCAACAGCATAGAGCGGCGATGGGCTCATCAAAATAATACTACCAACCCTTCTCTTCCCGTGGGTGTCGCTAAAGCAACTAACGGGTTAATTTTTAATAAAATCAACCAATTCATATTGTATTGGATTGTTATATTTTCTCGCATTCGTAGTGCAAAGCAGAGTGTAACACACGGCGCTAAAAACCCATTATAACTCAGTTTCTATTTACTCCCTCGCTAAAGCTCGGGAGTAAAACTACCTCGTATATAATGGGTCGTTTTAGCCCCTTGTATAACAATCTACTATTTCGGACGTCAAAATTAGGCTTTGCCAACCCACAGTGCCTTTTACCGAAAAAGAGGTGTGAAACATAACGATGACTATTAATTTTAATTGATCATGTTTTTCATAAAAAAGGACAGACTCAGGAGGTCAAGACTTTTTAATTTGGTCACCCATCTAGTGACCGGGAATAGCAAAGTTGCTTTACGTACAATAACCGAAAGAGCAAGTCGTTTCGCCCTCGAGTTAACATCCACACTTATCTTTTTGTTTTTTATTTGGATACGGAGACACAAAGGAAACTACTGTCGTCTTCTTTTGTTGCAACCATTGAGCTCGTTTGTTATTTTTTAATCTTTGACATAGACACGCTCATCCAAGACCAGTAATATGTCCCTGACTATACAGACGCGTAACCGTATCGCGTAGCGGTGAAATAATACTACCACCCCCTCTCTTTCCTTGGGTGTCGTAAAAGGCGACTAACGGACTAAAGGCTGCACAATATTCAACAGCATAGAGCGGCGATGGGCTCACCACCTGGCACGCTGAGTTCATGTCCCGTCGCTATTTGGTGAAAAGTGGACTATGGCAGAGGACTGCTTTTGCGGTCCGCATCACCCTGGTCTCTGACTAACCCTTCGGGGATAATAGTCGTGATTATAAGTATTTAACATTCTTGACTAACAGTAGGTATACCATACTTGGAATAAAGATTAGATATAAGTAATTCAATTTAATTTAGCGTGTGTTGCAAATCATGTAACGATGCTATTCCCTGGTTCCTGTATACCTACTTATAAGGTGTCACATAACTTTTTCGCCGTTTTCGCTTGATGATATTACTTGTCTTTTGTAATGTTCAAAGTGGATTACTAAAACCATAGAGCTGATATGCACTATATAGGGCATAAAATGCCGACGACATAAAATAAAACTGTCTCTAAAATTACCTTAATAAAAAATTAAATGCCATTTTTACTAGGTTTCAATCTAAGCCTTCGCTTCGTAAATAAATCTTGAAAGGAAAAGTAGCTGTAAGAGACTCGGTAAGAGCTATTTATCTCACCGGTTTTGTGCTTGAATGCAATATACTAGTTTTGTAAAGCTCGATACATTACCTACCTACATACATAGTAAAGAAAGCTGTGGTATTTGTATGTATGTAGTTATATACCTACGTACATATATGTATGTGTATGTATGAATGTAAGTATATATGTATATATTACATACATTACCACAGCTTACCTTGTATTCTTACATTATAAAGAATACGAAGTTAAGCGATTGTTCATCCCAACCATTTTCCCCAGTGCTAACTGCTCATGTGGGTATTCCCAATAGTTTTACAAACAATTCTTAATTCATCACTCAATATAGACAATATCATAGATGTAATAAAAATCAAACAATTCTTCGGTAAGAAAATTACACTCGAGCATAACAACATTATAATACTTTTAATTTTCATTTTCTGAAAACCGTTCACAGTTCCTGTTCTAAGATATTTTTATTTATTAAGATATAGTAAATATTTATACATCGTATCCAATCGTAGTTGATATCTTAACGAGAACAGATTAGGTTGCTTCATAAAAGTAAATATGTACTTGTCATAATCCAATAATGTACAAGTGGAGGATCGTAAACTGCAGATAGTCCAAAGAGGTTATCAATTAGTTGTTAATAAACTCTTTTTATAGAAGTTTGTCACTGCCGGATCTTGAATTAATCTAAGATCTAAGTATGGTACTATAAAGAATGAATATAGTAACAAAATGTAGGAACGCCCGGGAAATATTTTCTAATGTTAATTTAGTAAGGTATGCGATTTTATCTACACTAAAGGAAGTAAATTTTATTTAGTTCAATAGCGTATTGATAATAATAGCAATAACGTCAAGCTGTCAAAGTTAATTTGTTATTCTTTTTTTATTATTATTAAGAATATTTTCGAACTGTTTTCATTACATTCATCCTCTTTGCTGTCTTCTATGTCACTCACTCAAACCTTGTCAACAATTACGAACACAACAAAAAAAGAATTAGCCAAATAGGTGCAGCCGTTCTGGTGATGCGTTTACAAACATTTGTTGGTCTCAAAAATAAAATATATTTTTGAGACGAAAAATATTGCTCTAAAAATCATAAATATCAATTCCCTGATTAAATTATTTGAAGACAAAATTATGTAATTACGGTTACTAAAGACGCGAACACCCGGAAAATAAAACACGTAGGGTATATTTGGGGATAATTTTCCAAGACGTCCGGTACCTATGCGGTACTCGGTATTATTCAAAATTGGAAAAAATCTCTTTTAAAGCTATTGTTTGCGCCACAGCGCAACGGCCATTCAAAGCATACCGCCAGCTGTAAGGTGGTTGACTCAGCGGTTGTTGACGGCCGCGTCCGCCTGTCTGCCGCGGCTCCACCGCTGCGCGACCCGCAGCCGCTCGCTTCGTGAGATATACCGCGCCGACGAGTCTGTCTGCTAGCTACCGCGAGACGCCCACAAAATACGCGCGCTGGTATCTGCCCTTATTGATAGTGACCCTGGGATGATAGTGCCTGTGATAACGTGAAGTGACTTTGTGCTGTACCGTGACAAATCGCCTACATCGCCGCCCGCCAGCTCGCTGCCCCGTCTCCTGCCTTGCCCCCACCAATCATCTACCAAGTAAGTCGCATGCCCTCATTTCCGAAACCTAACCAGACCTGTCCTGGGTCCACACCCCTTATTCCGTCGCTGTTACGGCGAACGCCCTTCGCCGTAACATTTTGGTCGTCTTCGAGCCGGTAATATTAAATACCGGCGACCTTCCCGTAACCAGAACCTAACTTTCGTTTAATTTTCAATTTTAATACAGTCCGCTAAAGATAATTATTTCCGCCCATATTCTTATTCTATGTCTAAATCTTAAATCTAATTCCTACCATCATTTCTAAATTCATTTGTTCACATAACTTTACCTTGTCCCAATAACAATTTCGTCAGGTAGTTGTGATTCATTTGTGTTAGGATTGCGACCACACAACATCCAAATTATTTTAACGCAATTATTTCTGCATGTTGTTTTGATATTGATCTCGTGTATGCATCCGATTGTCTGATCACAGATCTATGTGTAGGAACCTATACGATCGTTGTCTAATGATACATTAAGTTTAATTAGTAGTTAAATTATTGCGTTACGTTTGCGTTACGTTTATCGGCTGCACATATAATTTTAGTTACGTATAACACACCCGCGTCTAGATAATTGTATGGTATTATGGCGAGAGACGATATTGTTATTTTTCCCGTTTTATTTTTTAATGAATTTTTATGTTCTTGTCGTGTTAAATCGGCTCAAATCTCGTGCATGATCACCACGCGTGCCGAGTAGCGTGCTTTATTTTTTCGCTCGTGTTAATTTTATATCTATTTTTTTTTTTTAATTTTTGCCTTTGCGATCGGCTCATTCTTTGTGCGTGCTCACCACATGAGCTTAGTGTGTTTCATTTAGTTTCATCAGTTTTTTTTATATCGCTTACGGCTATTTGCGTGCGTCGCCTTCGCTTCTACACACGTTTGCCCACTTGTGGGAAACAGACAGAGTGTCCCAATTTTATTTTTTAATTAAGTTTTTATTATTTGTTGATTTTAAATTTTTTTTGCGACCGACTCATTTTTTGCGCTAGTTTCCGCTACAGGTCTGCCCGACTGTGAGCGCCTTGCCCAATAGTGGGCTACGGATGACGTGATTTTTTTGTTGTTTTGTTTGTTTTTTGTTTTTCGGTCGGCTAATGTTACGTACGCGCGTTCAATAGAGACACAGACATACACATACACACACACGCGTTTGCCCACCCGTGGGCCATATACAAGGCGTCCCAACTTAGTTTTGCTTTCTTTATTGTTGCGTTAATTTTGGCCCATTTGCCATTACATTAGTAAACAAATACATCCAGCCCAACTATAGAATATATACAGGGTGTTGTTCTTTTTACTGCCTTTAAATTTGTTAATTTTTTTTTATTTTTTATTTTTTCTTGTCTCCTTTTATTCATCGCGATGCCGACCAAGTCACAAGCCGCGATATTTAGGGAGGCCGCCAAAGCAATACACCAACTCCTAGAGGTGGGGTCACGGATCATTGCTGGCGACACCAAACATTCCATAACGGAATTTAACGTGCGTTTCGCACAGGTACAGGGTATTAAGGAGAAGCTGGATTCAGTATATTACAGCATTCTTGACGAGGAGAACTTAGACGAGGGGGTTGAGAGGACATACATGACAACCACACAAAAGCCTCCGGGGCATACCTGGGGATACTTGTGGCTAGGGAGGAAATCTTACCATCTTCCACGTCGTCCCCAACCCATAACGCTCAGCCCAGTCTCGGCGTCAATACGCCTACAGCCGTCCTCCCCAAGATAGCGTTGCCCAGGTTCAGCTCAAAGGTGGAGGACTGGCCCTCCTTTATTGCACTGTTCAGGAGTTTGACTGACGACATGGCGACCTTGTCGGAAGCAGTCAAGCTCCACTATCTCTTCTCAAGTCTCAGCGGTGAGGCACTCAGCATGGTGTCCCACCTAAAGGTCACCAATGAAAATTTTGCCGTGGCCATGGACATCCTTACAAAGCGGTACGAGAACCGCCGGGTTCTCATCGATAGTTTCGTCGACATAATCCTGGGGCTGCCGAGCATCCACACGCGCTCTAACATACGCACACTTTTCCTCACTCCGCTGGTGTCCGCCCAGTGTGCCCTTAGTAATTTGGATCTGCCCATAGGAGACGACTACGTGTTTGTGTCGATAGTGGTGCGAAAGCTTAAGGGTGAGCTCCGCACGTTATTTGAACGCAGACACGGGTCTAGCAGCACCCTGCCCACGTTGAGTGACCTCATCTCCTACCTCGAGGAGCACGCGCGCTGTGTGGAGACAGAGTTCTCCAACATAGCCCAGCCGCAGCCCACTCAGCCCCAGCCCGGCCCTTCTCGTAGCCGCGCGCCTCCTCAGTTGCCCCATCGCACTTATGCTCAGATGGCTCAGCAACAACCCGACCATTACCGTGGCCGTTCCTCAGCTCCATCGCCTCACCGCGCCTATGATCAGCCTACTCACCAACCGTTCCGCCCAGCGCAGCAAATGCGTCACCGACCATCCACCTCCCCGGCTCGCAGTCAGCCCTTCCCCGTATACTTGGCCTTCCAGCAAAGCTGCTCCTCATCATCGTCCTCGTCCTCTTCCTCACGCTCGACGTCCTACTGTCCCTATTGTGCCACTAGGGGACATACGCTCATGACGTGCAGATGGTACAATGCCCAGCCAACACAGGGCCGTTGGGACTTTGTACAGGCACGCGAGCGCTGCCAGCGTTGTCTCGGCCGTCACTACGAGAGCGAGTGCAGGTCAAGGGGGGCATGCAAGGACTGTGGGAGCACGAACCACCACACGTCCCTCCATCGAACAGACGGCCCAACGCACTCAGCTCATTCGTCGTCTGTACATGTCCCCCACCACAGCTGACAGAGCACTCGAGGGAGCGTCCTAGACACAGCAGGCGGCACGAACCCGCACAGGCTAAACAGGTGCGACCCAGCTCTGCTCACAGAGCCAGCCCGCCCAGGTCCGGTTCGCCAGGTAGGCCCCGCGAACGCCGTTAGCAATTATGACTCCCAACTATCACGGAGCACCCTAGCGAAGAGGTAGATTTAGCCCATGCCCAGTCAACCCATGCCCACACAGCTGATACATACTCAGCTCATACAATTTCAGCTGATACTCAATCAGCTCACTCACCTTCTGTGCCCACTGGCACACCCATTTTGTTGCCAACCGTCTTACTAAGAGTCGCGGACGTACATGGCCATCTTCACACAGCCAGAGCTTTATTGGACTGTGGCAGTATGCTGACATTAATAACGTCACGCATGGCACGACTTTTGAACCTGCCATCAAAACCCACTTCTTTAAAAATTACAGGAGTTGGGAATCAGCACAAACATGAGTCAAAGGCGGCAATAACAATAGTATGCCGACCCACTCACAATGATACTCCTACAATCACTGCCACAGCTCACATTTTAAAAAACGTCACTGGCTACCTTCCCTTAGAGAAGGTACCAAACATTTCCCACGTACTAGGCCAGCCACCCGTGCCATTGGCTGACCAGCTTTACCACACACCAGCCCCGATCAACCTCTTATTGGGGTCGGACGTTCTTGGCCAGGTGTTGGACGGGACTAAGGTCTCGTTGGGCCCGGGCAAGCCCATAGCCTTCGGCACGATTTTCGACTTCGCGTTGATAGGACCCATTGAGGACTTGTATGCGCAGCCGGCGCAGCAGGTTAACTCAGCTCACGTCGTCAGCTCACAACCAGACTCAGCTGAATCAGCCCAGGACATACGTCAGAGTCTGGAAAGGTTCTGGGAGTCTGAGGAGCCCCTCCCTCAATCTCACACTCATAATGATCCCCTGGAGGAACAATGCGAGGAAATCTTCCGCTCTACCACTACACGCGATCCCTCAGGCAGATATACGGTCGCTCTGCCCTTTCTAAAGGACGCCCCTCAACTAGGTAAAACTCACCCTATCGCATTACGCAGATTCCTCAATATTGAGAAGAAGCTAATGGCGAACCCGTCTCTGCGTTCTAAATACGTCGACTTTATGGCCGAATACATCGACCTAGGGCACATGACTCCCTGTCACCCAAATACATTCGCCCATAAACCTCACTTCTACATCCCTCACCATGGCGTATTTAAGACAGGGTCGGACAAGCTGCGCATTGTTTTTGATGGTAGCTGCAAAAGCTCCAATGGTGTCAGCATAAATGAATGCCTACACACAGGCCCCGCCCTTCAACAGGACATTGTGGACATCATCATGTCCTTCAGAACGCATCCAGTCGTTTTCAGCACTGACATCCAGAGGATGTTCAGAAATGTGCTGGTTGCCCCAGACCAGAGACGGTATCAGCTGATACTATGGCGGTCCTCACCAGATCACCCTCTGCTCACCTACGCCCTCAATACAGTCACGTACGGCTTAAGATCAAGCCCATATCATGCAATCCGCACTCTGCTTCAGCTGGCTGATGATGAAGGCCATCGCTACCCTGGAGCCGCTCAGGTTCTTCGCAAGTCTATCTTCGTTGATGACATCTTGTGTGGTCATGACACAGTTGAATCCGCCCAAGCACTTCAGGACGAGTTGATAAGTCTGCTAGACCTAGGCGGCTTTCAGCTCAGTAAGTGGACATCTAACTCGCCTAAGCTGCTCGAGAGATTTCCCGACAACCAATGCGACATGCCCAAGGACTTCGACATGAACCCAGAGTCCACGTCCATTAAGGTCTTGGGTATACAGTGGAGCCCTCAGTCAGACGAGTTCACCTACCGCATCTCTCTGCCCCCCATCACACATGTCACAAAGCGGTCTATTTTAAGCACCGTAGCCTCACTTTATGACCCAAACGGCTGGGTTTCTCCCGTTATCTTCCGCGCAAAGCTGCTGCTTCAGCAATTGTGGCTACTGAAGCTGGAATGGGATGAGCCCACTCCCTCTGAAGTACAAACGGAGTGGCACCACATCTCAGATGATCTGCCGCTGTTGTCTAGCATTCGCTTCCCTCGGCACATTTGTGCAAACAAAGGCTCAGCTGCATACTCGCTTCACGGGTTTGCAGATGCCTCTGAAGCCGGGTTTGCCGCCGTTGTTTACCTCCATGAGCTCGCTGCCTCCGGAGATACTTTGGTACACTTGATTGTCGCCAAGTCGTGAGTCGCACCAATCAAGAATCGCCTCACAATCCCCAAGTTAGAGTTGTCGGCCGCCACTCTACTCTCCCAGCTCATGATCCGTGTGTCAGTTCAGTTATCGGCCCATATCAGTATACAACAACACATATGTTGGTCAGACAGTACGATAGTCCTGGCCTGGCTCAATACACCGCCTCACCGTCTTCAACCCTTTGAAGCCAACAGGGTAGTCAAAATCAGCTCAGGCTCACCAGAATGTACCTGGCGACACGTACTTTCCGAGCTCAACCCGGCAGATTGCGCAAGCAGAGGGATGTCTGCGCAATCCCTGTCAGCCCACGACCTATGGTGGTCTCCCACGTGGCTTGGACAGCCTTCTGAGTCTTGGCCTGCGATGCCCTTAGCTCTGGGCCATCACGCCCTGCCCGGCCTTAAGCCCAAACACGTCTCGTCACTGGTCACAGTGCCCGGTCTTGACTTTGACCTGCTCACTCGGTTCAGTTCACTAGACAAGCTCGTCGGAGTGACAGCTTGTCTAAAACGCTTTCTGCACAACTGCAGACACCACCCAGATTCGTGACGCTCAGGCCCCTTGTACGTCAGTGAACGAAGAGAGGCCCTACTTTACTGGGTGCGCAGTGTTCAGCACAATGAATTTGCAGAGGACATCCACCGCCTTCAAACTGGCAAAATCTGCTCCGTCAGACTCCAGCGGCTGTCACCTCTCATTAAAGATGAGCTCCTTAGAGTTGGTGGACGACTGTCCCATGCGTCTATACGATATGACGCGCAGCATCCGCTCATACTTCCCAGCTCTAGCCCACTTGTAGACCTGATCATTGACCACTACCACAAAATACACTGCCATCCTGGCGCTGACACTTTACACGCTATCCTACGCCAACAATTTTGGATATTGTCCGCGCGCCGTATTATTAGACACCGAGTTTTTAAATGCATTAGATGCTTTCGATGCCGGGCCCAGCCGCAAGCGCCCTTCATGGCCGACCTGCCAGCCGATAGAGTTACGCCTCAGCCAGTATTTAGTCAAGTCACGACCGATTTTGCCGGACCATTCCTCGTTAAATCTAGTACCCTACGTGATGTTAAACTCTTAAAAGCGTACTTTTGTATATTCGTGTGCCTCTCGACTAAGGCGGTTCATTTAGAACCGGTCTCGGACCTCAGCACGGAAGCGTTCCTCGCGGCATTACAGCGTTTTATAGCACGCCGCGGTGCCCCGGTTCTCATCCGCTCGGACTGCGGTACAAATTATGTAGGCGCTAGAAATCAGCTCATCGAAGTACAAAACTTTCTTGCCTTGAATAATGACACGATTGCGCACAAGCTCGCTGGTCAGCACATTACTTGGTTGTTGAACGTCCCTAAGGGACCATGGTTCGGTGCGTTACATGAGATCAACGTAAAATCAACAAAGCAACTTTTATATCGCGTAATTGGCGAACAACACCTCACATTCGAGGAATTCTCCACACTTTTAGCTCGAATTGAAGCGGTCCTTAACTCAAGACCTCTCTGCCCACTTTCGTCTGATCCTTCAGACTTTGAGCCGCTTACAGCCGGACACTTCCTTATAGGCCGCCCACTAACGGCCCTTCCCGAACTATCCGTGGAAGATAGGCCGATCTCCACACGTAGGCGATTCCAAATGGTACAGGCCCTTTCCCAGCGCTTCTGGACGCTGTGGACCCAGTCCTACCTTCATACCCTTCAAACCCGCTCCAAATGGTTGTCCCCATCCTCCCCTCCCCGAGTTGGCGAGCTCGTCCTCATCAAGCAGGACAACCTGCCTGCCCTCCAATGGAGACTGGGGCGCATTGCTCGCACCCTGCCTGGGAAGGATGGCGTCGTGCGGGTGGTAGACCTGGACACCGCCAATGGACATCTTCGGAGGCCTGTATTCCGGATCGCCAGGCTTCCATTGGATGAGCCCACCCTGGGCCCCGGGAAGATGTTTGCGCCACAGCGCAACGGCCATTCAAAGCATACCGCCAGCTGTAAGGTGGTTGACTCAGCGGTTGTTGACGGCCGCGTCCGCCTGTCTGCCGCGGCGCCACCGCTGCGCGACCCGCAGCCGCTCGCTTCGTGAGATATACCGCGCCGACGAGTCTGTCTGCTAGCTACCGCGAGACGCCCACAAAATACGCGCGCTGGTATCTGCCCTTATTGATAATGACCCTGGGATGATAATGCCTGTGATAACGTGAAGTGACTTTGTGCTGTACCGTGACAAATCGCCTACATCGCCGCCCGCCAGCTCGCTGCCCCGTCTCCTGCCTTGCCCCCACCAATCATCTACCAAGTAAGTCGCATGCCCTCATTTCCGAAACCTAACCAGACCTGTCCTGGGTCCACACCCCTTATTCCGTCGCTGTTACGGCAAACGCCCTTCGCCGTAACAGCTATGGAAATAATTTACAATACTTACATATTTTTAACAATAATTTATTCGCAATAAAACATTATTTCTACTGATAGAGCTGGTTTGGCGGTTTCGTTTCGGGTAGGTACCTACAAAAATGTGTGTCATTCATTGTCCATTGTATTTTATTTTGTTTTTTATTCATTAATTTATTATTAAACAACGCATATAGATAAATACATAACAAACTAACATTAAGACAGGAAAACAAATATTTTCTTAGAACATATCTACATAGTTATTGATACACCGAACCACAGAACAGAAGCTTCTGTTCTGTGCACTGAACCCTACATCACATTCTACTCGACTCATTTTTCTCTATTCTTCTTCTCTCCTTCTCACTTCTCCGGTATTTTCCCTTTCATCCCTTGCATAATAATTAAAATTCCTTTTGAAAAATGGTGTTACTGGCTTTAATGAATGCTTATCAATATTACTTGTTGTATGTTGAAACAAAACTTCATTATCTGCATGGTAGGGGAATATCCCCTCTATATCAGTATTATAGTTTGTTTCATGACAGAAAAATTTGTCATCTTATTTACACATTGCGACTCTGTGAGTTGTCATTATCTTGCTCACATAAATGATTATAAGGATTTCATTAGAATTATCTTTGTTACGTTTTCTATTACAGTTGGATTGTTACTTTATATGTTTAGTTAACTTTTAGAAGACCAAACTCAACAATAATATTCTATGTAGGTAACTATAGGTGAAAGTTGAAAGAATATAAGCATGCCATATTTCTATCAAAATGATGAATGTTAACGAGCTTAGAATACCAAAACTTTGAGGTTTCATAACTTTGTCCCGTAAGAATTTGACTTTTATGACAAAACTATCAGATGAGCTCAGCTGCCGTATAACCAGCCACAATAGAAATTCAATTGTTAGTAACCTCTAGGAGTCTTCGTGACCGACACGCAACCTTTAAAAACAAAAAAAAATGTTTCTGCTCACACCAATTATCTAGACTAAGATGAGTATTCTTTTGAAACTCGTGAACATGGTAAGATAACGAATGAATATACCTAAAAATAGAAAACAACACCAATATCCGAAATCAATTAAGAAAAACAGTTTTTCACTAATTTGACCCGACCGGGAATTGAACCAGGGACCTCAGAGATGGCGCGACGCCAGACCCGGCGTGCTAACCACTCGACCACGGAGGTCGTCAAAAACATTTACCTCATCTATCATGTAATGCCTTCCTTTCCCGTGAATAAAACACTTATATATTGCTTAACTATAATTATGAGCTATCATTTTATACAGTTTAAATTATAATCTACATACAATCAAATGCGTGATGCTTAGGATACTGCTTATGATCCTTCTTTACCTTGGTAAAAATAGGTTTGAACACTCCTCCTTATAACAAATATTAATAAATTATAACGTAAAACCGACTTTGTGTATCTTTGTACATTCTCAGTTAGTTACCTTAAAAAGCAGATGTCCTTAACACGAATCCCTAATATGGCAGGATTTTATGTGGAGGCAAATCAAGATTAGTGGGGTCAAGGTAACATCTACCTACTCATTAACAACTTACTATTAACTATATGTATAGTCGAGTTAATAATTTAATGGCGATCAAGAAATAATATAAAAAATCTTACTAAGGACAAGCATTTGAAGTAATACACCTCCCTCTCACATTTAAGTTGTTTCAAAACAAGTGAACGCTAAACCTTCGTTCGCACATAGGCGAGTAATAGTTTATTATCAGTTTGATGATTACTTTAATAATAGTTTTTAATTAAGCAAACTATCGAAGCAATGTAATCGCCACCGACTAAGTTACTCGCCTAGTCTGAACAAGGCTTTGGGGTATTTTCTCCAAATGCCTTTTATTGGTTGATTCATCAACAACAAGTCGTTACACATGCTCCCATTAGTGCAATATTTATCCTTTACTCCATTGGGCAAGTAAACTGCTCTTTTCCTGTTATTCATTGAGAGGTAAACAGGTTTTAAGTCGTCGCCGCTGACGCGATTTCAACAGTCTGACGGCACACTCGCTCGGGGTCAGAACATTAACTCGCCGCTATCAATCAAAATGAAGTACGCTCCAGTGGTTTTTGTGGTCCTCTTGTCGGTCATATGTGTGAGCCAGTGTAAGGACCTCATTGTTGGCACCAGCTTCAACAACAGACTGCTGTGGCAGCAGAAGGTGGAATACAACGCCATCCCTCTTAAGAAGCGGGTCAAAGAAGTCTTTTATAATGATGCGGGACAGCAGATCATAAAGGTAGAGGGAAATTTAGTTTAACTCTTGAAGCAACTTTGACATCAAAAACGTAAAAATATATCAAAAAGTTATAAGTAAATTATAATTTTTGGTTTGTTACAAATAGTTTATAATACAAAATATACGTCTTATAAAATAATACATAATATGTATCATAAAGTTTTAGTAACATTTTTTTTAAGTTCACTACTTTAATACTATTCATAAACGAGATGGTTAAGAGATTTCGTATTCCGAAATGTTAACCATTTTGTTTGTCTACTTTGTGTACGAACTAATAAATAAATAAAGATGTTAATATGCTTTATCTTTGAAGGTCAAACAGGTCACTAAATATGACATTTTGACCATTTTTGACATAGACTTTGGATTTAAAGTAAGCATTTAATATGACTATTTACAACTTTTTTAATTTTATTCAGAGTTGAATTAGAATAGAATTTATAATATTTAGGTGAATTTTGAATGCTAACATTGTTATATTTATTAGTTTGTGTGTGCAGTAAACGTGTAACCAGTTCACAATGTTATCTGGGTCAACTGATTAGTTATAAAAAGTGGAATTCGAAGAAACCACTGATTATACTAACTAACACTTTTATCGGTCCATTAAAATATAAACCGGCCATTTGAATAATAACTGAATAATTGCTATTTAATGTTTTGTATTCGTAATACTTTACCCTGTTCCTAAATTGTTACTTCTATTAGGGTAATTGTAATTTTTATCAATCTTACAAGGGCCGTTAACTAACTTTTTGAGGTTTGTTTACCAACATTCAAATGTATCTAGAATTACTATTTGTAAATCACACTTTACAAATAGTAATTCTAGATAAAACCAGAAGTACCTACTAGGATATTATGAGCAAAACCTAATGCTTAGATAGATAGTTAAACACTTTTCACAGATATCTACACATAATCTTAACACTGCATGAAATTAAAATCCTCTCCAGTGTGAAACGAACGCCTCGGAAAATCTAATAAGAGAGATAAGTTTTCCGATATGAACGGGTACGTTGTAAATGACATAGCCAACCAACAGCAAGAGTAACCACAATCTGTAAACAATCAAATATAAACTCAACAATGCACAAGTTAATAGTCGTAAAGTTTAAACCGCCTCTGTGGTCTAGTGGCTAAGCCACCGGTTTCAGGCCCAGAGGTCCCGGGTTCGATTCCCAGCGGGGGGTACATCTTTGTGTGCTCGGTTTGGTTGGTGGTAGGACTGTTAAGTCCGCCTGGCTAGCTACTACCATCTTATCTAAGTCTGTCGCCATAACAACGATGTTTATAGCATTGTTGTGTTCCGACAGTTTGAGATAAGATAGCCAGTTCCTCAGTGGTTGAGGATTCCGGGTGAAGCGCGCTTCCACCTTCGGCTTATTGTCACTTACCATCAGGTGAGATAAAGGCCAAGCGATTACCCGTTGTAGAATAAAATAATAAAAAAAATGAGGCATTTACGACAGATTTTTTTTATGACTATACCGTGTAGTTACATATATATCTAATCAATCTATCTACTTATTTATATAACTAAACATCAATTGCCATACGAATGTATATGTGAAACATTTCGTAAAGTACTCATTGGATACAAGATGTTCACACGGACGAAGTCGCGGGCGGGCTGCTAGTTGTGAATGGATGCACTAGAAATTGTAGCACACTCACACTTTAACAACTTATAAAAAAATGTTTTGTCATTTGAATTACCTTTGTTCCGCTGCGAGGCCTGTATTAATTAACCCCTCCACTAAAGTGGAATTCCACTCGAGGCTGAGTGCCCTTATCTAGATCAAATCACTCACGGTCAGCTCCACGCTAAAGGATTCTTAGCATGTTAATTAGAGAACAGGTGTTAAGGATGTGCACGTGTCAAAGTCACTAAGGCGCTGTGTAGAGACTTATTGCACAATAATCATTTTACATATTCGTACGTCTTTTGTTATTGCGCGGCGAACCAAAAACAAAATGGTTGCGGAGTGACCCCAAAGGACATCATTTTTTTTTGGGCATTTTCTGAAAGTGCCGGCCAACAAAAAACATGGTACGTATTGCTATTTTTCCTTTTATGTTTCCCAGCACTTTCAGAAATCAATAAATGTATGAATATTATGAATCATCGAACTTTTAACTTGGCTCAGAGCAATCCTACAACTTTTGTGCCGTATTACCTATTACTCCAAATGGCTAGTTCTAACAATACGTACTATTTTTTTTTGTTGGCCGGCTCTTCTAGAAAAGATTCAAAAATGTATGAAGCCCGAATGATCTCCTTTTAAAGGTGATTTTTGATTTTTCAACAGTGGAGGAAGAGGACCAGGCTTTCGACAATTTTAATTTTTTTTCTAGAAATAAAATCTAAATTCATTAATTATACAAATCTTTTTAAAAATAAATAAAGACAAAGTTGTATTTGCGTTTTATTTTATAGCGTAGTGTAGTTAACGAACGGGTCTTTAATTTATTATATAAGTTTGTCACTCAAACACGTGAACACTTTTTCTGTAGTGTAACTTAGCTTTTTCTAATTAGCAGCAACAATTTTTTGACCTTAGGTTAGATAATTACCAGTGGTCGGAGTAGGTATATTGATTTTAGATACTTGCGTCATGATATCATAACATGGACATGCATTTCTTCCGGAATGTACCGGAGTTTCCAAAAATTTGGTAAATAGAGTAATAAAATAAAAAACCATATGTAAGCAAACAAAATTGTTTATTGTTAATACAAATAATCATTATTACAGTTTTATTAAAAATAATTATTTTTAATCCTCATCGGTTACAAGTTCTACATTTTGATTTTTTACTTAGGCCTTACACTTTTATTTAGGCCAAAGAGCCGGCTCAACATTAGCCAACAGGTCGAAACAATAAAGCTTTGGTCACCTATCCGTTGACCGGCCTGTGTGAGAGTGACTTAACCTCTACAATCAACGACCAAATGTGCGGCCAAGTGAGTCAATGAGTTCCAAAGGGGAAATAAGCCCAACAAATCTATAAACTACATTTCCTAAACTAGTTAATCGTTACTTACCCTAAATAATTATTAAAAAGCGACAATTATTAATAATTGTACCATCGTGATGGTTGGTTAGCGTTAGACGGGGGTTTTATAAAGGGGGGACAAAATTTCGTCCATTTTAGCGTAGGACGCACCGTTTCCAAGATATTTAAAGATTAACAAAAAAAATCACTAATAATAATTTAAGACGTGATTTCTTTTCTTTTGCGAGATTGAGACAATGGATACGGCCAACATTAGAGATGGAGACCAGCGCCACTAGCAGCATAGCGTTGAGAGTATTGATACATTTTTAACTAGTTTCATGTAATAATTTCGATGTTTCGGTATTTTTATCATAATAATCCGGAAACTCGGAGGAGTATCCATATTAACATATACGTTTGATGTCAGTGACCTTAATTCAATATACCTACTCCGACCACTGATAATTACATACATACTTTAGCCCTTACTGTCCCACTGCTGGGCAAAGGCCTCCCCCCATCTCTTCTACTGATTATATAACAATATTTTTGCAAAATATACTACGATCATCTAAACACATGATCGAAGAAAATATGAAATGGTTCGAAACCGTTCTGTGGGAACTATCTAAGCGCGAGTCCTGTTTGTCATTTGTTTGTTTTATTAGACGTTTAAACCTATCTTTCTGCCGGACAGACATTTTAATTTTGTCGTAATACCTACACAGATACATGGCCTGTTTGGGCCACTACAAACCATAATATGAGACCGTGTTATTGGACCCGATTGGTTGTTGTCGTCAAACCGCATGACGTCATCAATGACGCACCATTTCTCATGGCTGCGTACTAAATTGCTTCGTAATAGTCGATTTGTGTAAATTGTGCTATAAAATACAACAAAAAATATACGTACTTATTTCCTGCCGTTTCACAATAGACACGGATACAACAAAAAAGGAACGAATTTTGTGCGTGAATATTGTACAAATTAAAGTAGGTATCTAAATTGTATCATTTTCGACTGCTACTTTAACTCGGAGCGAAAAATGAACAGCATGGGTGAGACATAATAAATGACAAGATGCAGGCTTGATGAAGGCTTTATCGCCAATAGCATTATGCTAATTATGTTAACATTATACAACGACTGACTATGACTTTGCCTTGTGATACACAAACTAAAACATATTTGTGAACCCACTATGGTAGACCATTTTAAGATGTCAATATTTTTTTTAAATAATGATATAAATTAAAAACAATTAATTAAATACGTTAATTATTTATAATGAAGTTTTAACTTAAACTTTAGTTTTATATAACAAGAAGAAACTGTAAATTAAAAACAATTAAGTTATCTTATAGAATAATTAAACAAAAATGGTACTCCTGAGATCAATGTCTCACATTTTTATTTTAAACCAAAAATAATATTAAAACCTTTTTTTTCATTACATTCAATACATACAGCCTGCACCACTTTTTCGTCGATCGATTTTGGGCTCTTGAACAAAGAGCGCATCGACTAATTTTGATCAATTTTGGCCTATATAAACGATTCAATCCCTGCTGAGCACATTCTCATGTAATACACGCTGAATGTCCTCAAGGCCATATCGTAACCAACTAAGAGCATTCCAAGCAGATTTGACATCGGCTTTTATAGAATATGTTCCATATTCCAATAAACCAAAACGTTTGTCATATTCTATCTTTTTTATTGTTATTAATAAATTTACCACACTAACGCCAATTATCTAGTTTAAGTTAAACTTCTTTTGAAACTTGTTTTTGTTAGTTAGATATCTTCAATGCATTATTATTATTACAATAAGACTGTACAGTACATGGGGCTCGGCTTAAAAGTTTATGGGTACCCATGTATATTTTCATATACTTATGCGACATACACAGTTAAAACTTTAATATTTCCCAAACTAATTCATAATCAATTTTAATGTAATTTTTAAAACTGAGGAGAATACAGAGGTTCTTACTATTATTTTAATTATTTTGGAAATTATATAACATTACTAATTATATTATATAACGAAATTAATAAAGGCTCTACAAAGGCTCTGCCGCGTTTTTGCAGTGCCTCAGGAATGTTTGCAGAGTATCAAACTGATGGTTTTGATGCCATCATTCGCAAAAAAACCACCTTTCTGATCAGTAGAGTGAGGAATAGTCCCAACAGCCGCTCTTGTGGTCCTTTGTGCGAAGAGTGACAGTCACGGGAACTTACCCTTTCTTATGATGGTCACTCTAACATTCTTAACACTCAGGGCGGCGAATCAAGCCTACATACCTTTTTTGTGTTATTGTTTATTATTTGTGATCTATTGGATATAAGATTTATTTTTTGTATATTAAAAAGATATCGACTCATTTGGTCTGAAATAAAAGAATTTTATTTTTTTATTTATTTATTTGGGGAGGGGTAGGCAAAGATCACAGTTTTCTATTTTCTAAAATTATGATGACGCACTTCCTGTGCTCTATAGTTTTTTTTCAGTTTTATTATTAACTGATAAGTACAGCTACAAAATAAATTATGAACATCACGAACATTATGATTATGAGAGCAGATGAAGCGGATCACTAACGTTTAACCAAAACACTTGACAAATTATTATAACAACCAACGTTTCATACCTACTTATCTACTATTCATTTTTATAACAACTTGATCACCAAATTTTTTATTTTACAAACAATCACTTGACAAAAGTACATTTGGCAATTCTTTCTCTTTACAAATGTTTTGGATTATTTAAACATTTTTCATTTAATATATTCTTATGGCAAATTCACATTTATACAAAATATAATTTATGTATTTAATTTATTTAGTTCGACAAGTTTTTCTTCCTTTATTACTTTAGTACTGCTCAGGTGGTGGTCGGGGTGCACCAGTTTTGAATCTCTGGGCCACGCAATAGTTTTTTAAGCGGTTTTCACTGTGAGAAAGATGAATATAGGACGGTTTTTAGGGTTCCGTAGCCAAATGGCAAAAAATGGAACCCTTATAGATTCGTCATGTCCGTATGTCACAGCCACTTTTTTAATATAATTTGTACACATTTTGTACAAAATGGCGGACTTATGACGATGTCTGTTAACGTGGACGAAGGCGTGGGTGGGCCGCTAGTCATAAATAAAAAAAATGTCATGATCGTAGCAAATGGAAAGATGGAAAGCTATGGACTCTGCCTACCTCTCCGGGAAACAGGCGTGATGTATGTATTTTCATCACCATCCTATAAACTGATTATTATTTTTAATTATTATTACTGTTTTTAATTATTATTCTCTTTATTTAAAACTAGCGGCCGCACACGGTGTCACCCACGTGGTTTCTTTTTTATAGCAGAAGGAGGCAAACGAGCAAGCGGGTCACCTGATGGAAAGTAATCACCGCCGCCCATGGACACCCGCAAAACCAGAGGAATCGCAGGCGCGTTTCCGTTCCCGTGGGAATATCGGGATAAAAAGTATCATATGTGTTAATCCAGGTTATAAGCTATCTGTATGCTGAATTTCTTCCTAATCCATTCAGTAGTTTTTACGTGAAAGGGTAACAAACATACACACTCACAAACATTCGCCTTTATAATATTAGTGTAAGGTGTGATACAATCTTAAGAAATTTTTTTTACAATATTTTATATAAAAAAAACATATTTAAGTACAAAATAAAATATTATAAAAAACTTAACCTAGTCTGCCACCGGCCGGCAGCAGGGATAGACCCAAGCTATCGGTGGTGAGGGCTGCAGAGTGAGGAACCTCCTGACAATACGTGCCGTGTCAAGGAGTACTGCCTTAATTATTATTATTATCATATTTACCTATTTTTCTTTTAGTTATTGTCTTGTTTCACTTAGGATTCTACTATGACTTAGGTCCCACAAGAATACCAGCGCTGCAACGGCTTGCACGTCGTTGCAGCACAAATTGAGGTTGGGACCTAATTGACCACATGCCACTTTTAAATGTTTATATTTGTTGTCGCTGTTCATCTTTTTTTTCTGTGTTCTACATTATTTTCGTCAATGTGCTTGTGGTCAATAAAGTTTCTTTATCTACGTTTATCTTTTTAACGTCCTAACACAAATTTCCACACGGCGTTCCCCAATGACGATGGTGGCGGAGCCACGTCTGGTCTTGTACTGTTAGCATCCAGGGTTATTATGCTTAATAACATGTATTTTCTTTTTTCCAGGGAGTCATAGCCAGAGACTTGGACCACACCGAGGGCTCCTCCAGCATCACCGCTGGTGGAGTCGGCTTCTCCTACGTGAACCTGAGATTCAAGAGCGACCGAGGCTCCGGTCTGAACTTCCAAGTGGAAATATATACGTAAACCCGCACGCCGAAATCACCCACCAAATTATTCGCAAAAAATTAAATTCTGTCGATTGAATTTAAATTCATCTTTCAATGTTTTATTCATGAGGGCCCACCCCGCGAGGGGAGTTGTAAATTGAAGTAATTCAATTATCCGTTTGAATGTTTCAGAACCTGAATAGGATTAAAGTCAAATATCAATCTGTGATGACGTCGTTCATGTTATCATGTTAAGTAAGGTAATCATTTATTAGTCCTCTCCTTAAATAATGAAAACACTTTGACAACTCCAAAGATTTTCATCAATAAGATTTAATTTTCAATGTTGTTTTATTTTTTCTTCTGTTATTATTCGTTTGTTTTCCACATTCACCTTTACCTGTCTTTTTTTGTATGAGTTTAGTTAGGCAGATCTATGAGAATGGCACACGTAAATATTCGGGTGAAAACGAAACTGTTTCATAGTAATTAAAATTTGTAATATTTTCGGGTGAAAATGAAACTGGGGAAAAACGAAACTAACCCCAATTATTGAGCTAAAGTTGAGCTTATTTTGAAACTTGTTTTTATTGCTTAGATACTACAGAAAACATCCAGATCCGAAATCAATTTTGAAAACAGTTATTTATTAATTGACCAGGAATCAAATCCGAGACCTTAGTGATGGCGTGCTAACCACTCGACCATGGAGGTCGTCATGTCACCGGTCGATAACCGAAGGTCCTGGTTTAAATTCCCAGAGTCTGTAATCACCAACCCGCATTTAAAAAGCGCGGTGATCACGGTCTGTGGCGGCGAACCAGCCCACACTTGATTTCATTGATGACGGTCATAGCCATTATTTGTACATGATTTGATAATAATAAAATTACAATTATAAGACATACTGGTAAACTGATTTTTTAAATTCTTTTTACACTCACACTCACACTAAGTATCTAGCCCAAGATAAGCTTTGATTGAAACAGCAATCGCCTATGTGGTCCAGTGGCCGGCAGTGGCTAAGCCACCGGTTTCAGAACCAGAGGTCCCGGGTTCGATTCCCAGCGGGGGGTACATTTTTGTGTGCTCGGTTTGGTAGGTGGTAGGGCTGTTAAGTCCGCCTGGCTAGCCCCACCATCTTATCTAAATCTGACGCCATAACAACGATGTTTGTAGCATTGTTGTGTTCCGACAGTTTGAGATAAGATAGCCAGGTCCTCAGTGGTTGAGGATTCCGGTAAAGCGCTGCTACCTTTGGCCTTATGAGATAAAGGCCAAGCGCTTAAACGTTGCAAAATAAAAAAAAATAAAAAAAACTCGTTAATATGTTTAAAGTAGGTAATGGATAAATATATAATCATAGAAAACAGCCAGACCCGAAATGAAATTAGAAAAACAGCTTTCTCTAAATTGACCCGACCGGGAATTGACCTCAGAGATGGCGCGACGCCAGACCCGGCGTGCTAACCACTCGACCATGGAGGTCATCAATCAAATAACTTTAAACCTTAAAAATCAAGCGGATCGTTGACTGATCACTTTAGGCGCTGCGCAAACGTAGACATTTCCTGACACTGGGACACCGTCATACAAAAACGCGGTTGCAGTGTTCGGTAGAGGCAATTGAACGCAATGTATTAGAGGTAGCAGGTGTTATTAGAAAATCGGCCACTAATTAAATAAAATCAAATTAAAAAAAAATTATATTATGTAGAAATTCACAGTATTCTTACTAAGTACAAGCTCTTTATTTATTTAATACAAGATTGAGATGAGATTGTTTTCAGTAAAATTTGAGTTACTGTACCATTATTAACTTTTATTTTCGAAGAAGAGACTTCGTTCTAATTTGCCTCAAGCTCTCGGTACCTACTTGCAGAATTAAATTAATTGGTTTGAGGAGTCGCAAAATGCAAAATGTCAGAGCATTCTAAGTGGCTCCATAAATAAGTTTAATATTTCAGTTACAATATTTATGTTTCTGGTTTACTACAATTTGAAATTCTGCTATCTCATCATCATCATTATCCTATAACGTCCCACTGCTGGGCACAGGCCTCCCAAGTGGGGATATTGGGCTATAACCCACCACGCTGGCCCAATGCGGGTTGGAGGGTTTTAACGGATGCCATATTACGACAACAACCGGGACCAACGGCTTAACGTGCCTTCCGAAGTGCGGAGGAGCTAGACATGTTTTTAATTGGTCACCCAGCAGGCGACCCGGCATGGCGAAAATTGCTTAGAATTGCTTTAATTAAATTTATTTTACGCAACATAGAATCTAAAATTAAAAATAAAACAAAAAAAAACATGTTTTTATTGTAAAGCTTACGTACTATTTTAAGAAAATAGTTCACTTATCTTATGAATTGCTCAAAATGCACAGACGTATTCTTGGTCTTTCTTAAATTAAGATACTACTTATGTTGTTTAAAAGAAAACTATCCTTATGAATGACTCTTTCGATTGGTATCATAAAATACAGGATGTTTTTTTTTCACATTTCACCGGTTCGTTTCCCGGCTCAAGCCAGTGATTTTACAAAAATCTTTAAATGCAGTTTCAATTACTTTTGGATATAAAGGAATGCCTTTTAGTAAAATTTGCTATCATCAATATTACGGGTACTTTTCCTCCAACCACGGTCTTTTTTTCCACCCTGTATACACAGTCATCTAGAAAAGGCACTATACCGCGATTTTTTAATCCGAAATGGCGAGAATGCAAATCAACACGGTAAGTACATTATAGGTTTCCAGTAGTTCCCCGCATCACAAGGAAAACGTTAGCGAGTATTCAGGCCGCGATCGATGAAGTCATCGCACCTGACAAAGGGAGGAAGTATTCATTGAGTGTTCTCATCGCCCCACTCGAGGCCGGTGGACAATGACATACACAACAATACTCAACTTAATAAATAATATTGATAAAGCACAGCGCTATCAGTTCTTCTGAATAACTGACTTGTGTAATGATGAGTTGCGGTGTAAACTGTTAAGATCAAAATGTACGGTACTATGATTATGACGTAAACATTTGATGTATGACGTAAGCATGTTGTGTTCGCCTTAAGAAGGACATCCACTCATTGTTAGGTACTAAATATGTAGGTATATATTTTTTATTGGTGTATCAATAAAAAAAAACATTAACTCCGCAAAACTACTGAATGGTAGAGCCACGCTGCGTTGCAGTACGCATTGGGCCGGCACACCCGGCGTAATACCACCCTCTCACGAATATCCGCCGTGAAATAACGGCACTTTGTGCTGTTGTGTTTTGTCCGGCCAATGAGGGTTCCGGAGGCCCATCATCCACCCCCCCTCCCTCCTCACAATTCCTATTCCTTACTAAAACCTATTCCTTCCTTAAGGCCGGCAACGCGCCTGCGATTCCTCTGGTTTTGCGGGGGTGTCCATGGGCGGCGGTGATTACTCTCCATCAGTTGACCCGCCTGCTCGTTTGCCTCTTTCTTTCATAAAAAAATAATAATAATTTGTAAGTACACGACGATAATTATTCGTACAGTAACGAAGTAAAACATTTCTGTTTTGTTCTACAGAAAAATGCGCATATTGCCCCATGTTAGGAGATTGCATAAAAGTTGTGACAAAACGCATTCTTCGAGTGAATTTTACATTGCTGCAAACATACCCTTACAGAAACTGTACAAGGGAATTCTGTAAGTGTTTTACTTTTTAACTGACAAGCGTTTAAAATTTTTTGTGAATGGTAGTGATATTTACAGTAAATGGCAATTAGACAATGGTACAGGTAATGAGAAATGGTAATTATAAATCAAATATCAAGAAGACAAAAGTCTAAACTGTTATTTCAAAATATAGCAAACCATTTTTTTTAACAAACTAAATGTACTTACTTATCAACAGACGTAAAAAAATTAGAATTTTTTAATTTTTTTAAAGTGAATTATCCGAAATAACAAAATTATCAACTAAGACACGGTTTTAATAAACACATTTTTTTCTAAATATTTTAATCAGCCTTAACCATAATTTCTTACTTGGTAGGTATTAAACAAAGTAATAAAATTTTAAAAAACAAAATTCAATGAACTTGTTGGTAAGTAAGCGGTAAAATAGCTAAAAATATACACTTCAATATTAATCTGAAGATTTTGTTTTATACGAAAGGTTAATTCTGCAAAAAAAATCTTATCTATTATCTATCAATGAAATGAACAAAAACCAAAACGTCTTGGGTAGCAATTGGTAATAAGCATCCAACTCAAAACAAAAATAATTACTTATTAAAAAAACTAATTAAAAAATGGACTCACAGGATTAGATGAGACCTTGAGACAGACATGATTGAGACCTTTAAATAAAAAACTTACAAAAATATTGCAAAACTAGTTTTAATGATTATTATTGATAAAATGTTTATAATTTACTTGAAAATCCGTTTTTAAGTCAGAAAAATATCAAAATCGTCATCAGAATCATTATTTTTGTAAACAGGAGGCTTTTTTCTATATTAATTCGAGAAGTCGAGAGAGTCTGCGGGTCTAAGGATGAGATCTATAGAGCGTACTTATACTTTACTCAGACTTATCTAGCGAGCTAAGACAAAATTGGAATTTATAATCAATGCCTCGACGCTGTCTCAGCACAGGCTTAGCACGGGTTAAGTCACCGAAATCGGTGACTTACGAAAAACTCAGGATATTAACCGAACGTGAATAATAGCACACTACCTCAACAACTCTACGGCGGCGTTTCCGTGCCTTTTTAAATTTTACGGGTTATCTTTCTGTCAAAACAAGATCTTATTCTGTCAAAACAGTTATGACTATCAATTCGAAATCAAAGCTCGCACTTAGGATGCACTGAGCCAAGTTCGCCATAAGTAAAGTCAAAGTTACTCGTAAGCACGCTCTATAAATCTCACCTTAAGTAATAAATTCTGATCATGTCAATTTAGTGCAGCTTTGATCGTAGCTTCAAATTAATACTAGTTTTCTTTAAGGGTAGTTTAGATTTCAATGACGGGATTCTTAAGTATCTCTTGTTTTGTTTGCATTGTGAAATTTCTGTCAAAAATACTTAATTATAGTGTAATAGTAGTGTAGTTTATAATTTTCGCGACTAAAACACATTGAAATAAAAAATTCATACGGATTTAAATCGCGAATTTTACTATCTGTGATTTCCGTATATTTTTTTACGGAACTTTCCAGATAGCTTCCTAATTAGTATTTGTTTTCGATAGTGCACAGCACAAGAATCACAATTAAAAAAATATTAAAATTACCATTTCTAATATTTACTCATTACCATTTACTTTAGAGTAACGGAAAATACGGTAATTATGCAAGTGGTAATTAGGATTTCAAACATTTTGTTGATTAAACAGTTCTTTACAAGAATTATAAAATTTTTACCTACTTTACCTAAAAATGGAAATTATAACAACTTAAATAAACGTATCAGTTAAAAAAAAACAATCGTCTATTTACCATAAAAACGGAAAATGGTGATTTGACGATATTTCGACAAAAGCACTACGACGATGAGAGATTTGAATATGGTGCCAAAAATTCCGGTCTTTGATAGATGTATTATACTCGGGCACCGAGCGCAGACAGGTGCAAACTTGTTAAGACAGTAAAGAGTACGAATTTTCTAATTTGAAGGTAGTAAATTAAGGCGAATATTTTTTAAACGGTAATTATAAAGTTATCCGAGGACATATTTTAAGAGCATTAATTCTTAATAATTTATGTTATTTATGTTAAACAACTTGTGTATAGGGCTAAGGAAACTATTCCTATCTAAGAATATTGTACTATTATTACATTCTTCAAAAGGGATTTAGCTATATTGAATAAAAACTCAATGAAAATGTAAAATGGGACATGAATGGTAATTAGAATTTGGATGCTTGAAAACTATTTTCTCTAAATTCAATAAACAAATATAGTTTCTATTAGACTACTTTAGATCTGTAGTACTTATATTCATAAGGTAGTATTACCAAAAGAAAAATATTTGCACTGTAGAAGATTCTTTATCATCCGCCGCGTAATATGCACATTCTTAAAGAATTGCCCCTGTACTTGTACAGATTTGGCTATTTTCTTAGCATAAAGAACCTAAATGATGATTATAGGTGAGTGATCTGATCACGGGCGAAGAAAAAGAGAAGGAATCCGCGCCGCGAAACTAACTAGTGAAGAAACCTTTATGTTGGTGTGTGTGCTGTCACGGGGTTACCAAGTCGACGACGGTTGACATCACAATGACGGCCGATCAGCTTGCCTGCCGTATTTACAATAAAAAAACTGGCTTACTTTAGGTGCGTCACTTTTTAAGTAAGTGACGCGGAGTACTTCGTTTTTTAACTCGTCCGTGATAAGTGATTCTATAAATGATATTACCCCCAGACCCCTTGAGTTTCAGTATAGATGTGGGACTTTACTGTTATCTTACACGGACTTCTTGAGACAATTTGAAAAGTGATGTTGCGCTGTTGTGTTTTATTTGTCAACACTCATGCACGTTCACGAACATGTAACGGTTAACAATTCACCATTATTTTCACATTAATATAAAAAACACTTTTAACAAAATTTTAGAAAAAAAAAACATAACTGCCGCATTGACGCTTCACTTTCCCGCCAAGAAGTGTCTGTAACATTTCATTGTAATATTCGTTCACAATATTATATTTAAACCACAGGTGATATATACTTAAAGCCTGCCTAAGGTGGCACTCGTACCTATGACCTTTCACACCCCAGCTTTTTAAACGTCTGGGTAGCTCAATTGGAATAGAAGTCGATCGGATTGCTACAGGTCGTTGAATCGAAACCCTCCTGAAACCGTGGCTTTTTTCAAGTGATATATCATTAGTTTTGTATGTCTAATGCTCAAGTATGCTCAAGTACTAGCTTTACTGAAAGCCATTAAAAAGGGTTCTAATTTTCAGAAAAAAGTATATAAAATAAATGCTATTAGGTCAGCATAAAGTATTTGATTTTAATCTGAAGTAGGTATATTCTTATTTTGGTGCCCAAACTCATAGGTTGAATGCAAAGTACATTTTATCGGATAAATGTTAGAGGAACTGCTATGTATAATGGACTGCGAGTTCAGGATGACACCAACTTAGACCATCTTAAATGAACTGGTTATACCTTTAGTATTAAAGCTTAGAAAACAATAAAATAAAAATTTGGGAGTTTCAGGTAGGTATGATATGGCATTCCGATCTCTGCCTTCCCCTCAAGGAAACAAGTGTGTATGGTCCTAAATACAAATAATACATATTATTCCGGTTAAGGGTTATATAAAAAGTATAATAAAGTAAAGTGGTATAAAACGGCGTAATTCTTCAAGTCAGAGGCATAACTACAAAAACTAATAGACGTCACTGAATTGTAAGTATGCTTCTTATACATCGATTCATCGTGTCTGTAAACATTGAATCGAATACATTATTAACAAATGGATACGCAGCCCACATTTATCGGAATAGTTTGAGATCTCTGATTAACATGATGATGTTTTCATCAGCAACACGTATTATTGACGCCGATTGAAACACAATGTGTTATTTCAGTTTTATGTATACAGTTTGCTAATTCCATACTCTAACTGAATGAATTCACAATTACAGATTATTTAAAGGTAAGGCATTTGAACACCAACAATGCCGATTGCGAGAAGGATGTGGCTTTGACGAGACCAAGGTTGTACGGATCTATATTTTTTGAATTGCGACAGAACAACAAAGCAGAACAATTTTCATAATTAGTAAAACTGTGACCACTTTTAAAGAGCTTCTGAAAAACTTCTATCTCTCCTTTTAACCTTATCCCGCTGCAAAGCTGCTATTTCCGCTACTCCATACCTGAGACTATTATGTGTAAGTATTGTATATGTATATATTAAATTGCACACTATGTTTGTATGTATGTATTCTAAGTTTTTGACTATATTAGTATTTTAAAATTAAATTCAGTTAAAATGTTTGCACCTCCGATTCTACAGTGTATAAGTTCTCTCCATCCGACTGGTTGTCTGGAAGAAATCTAATTTAATGTTTATAACTGTTGCAATAAAAGTATTATCTATCTATCTAAAAGTAGAGTACAGCCTGTATACAGTCCCCTGAGGGCAAAGGCTTCAATGGTTGCATATTAGAAAATCAAAACTTTGTCGAGCAAATTTTTAAAGAACAACGAACAAAACAACAAAGTTGAATAGACCAAAAGTTTAATTCAGAAAATTTTTATAATCCCAATGTATGTGACATCAAATGAACGACTGATCAAAAGTTGCTAGATGTAATTTTAAAACAGCAAATCATTACTAATCTAATTACATAATTACAATGCAATGTTCTCATCGAAATGCTTGCATTTGTTAAATTAAAATAACATACCTACAACAAAAAACCTCTTCTTTTACACTATTATGAGGTCATAATTATGACTGAGGTGAGGATAGTACTAACAAGCTAACGTATCATTAGTATTTCGTAGAAATTCCGTTCGAAATGTACTAATTTCTACGATTTAATGTTAGTGCTTAAAAAGTTACCTCTCTACTGTTTTAGTATTTTGTTATGAGCACGCGTGATCTTAACTTTGTGGCCCCATACACAGGCATACGAGAGACTTTCTATCTACTTAATTATGTGTGGTTCATTAATTGAAATTGTGCTTTGGCGACCTGTCTGGTGCAGTGGTATATCTGCCTACTACCCAAGGGCTGCGAGTTCGATCCCCGCTCAAGACAAATAGGTATTAGGTATTTGTACGAAAATATTTATTGTTACAAGCTTTTATTTAGTTTCACCTGTCCCGATTTAGTCTGTAATCAAATCTTGCAAGTAAAATTTGATCCACTTCCCGGTTAGCGATTGAGCTGAAATTTTGCATGCATGTGTAAGTCGGATGACAATGCAAATTTTTTATGACATGGAGCTGATCTGATGATGGAACCGGAAGGTGGCCATAGAAACTCGGTAGTTAAACGACACAACCCCATCGAGTTTGGACTCGTTCGATCCGTCTTGACGAGTACTTTGGTGCTAGATTGTAACCAGGGTCTAATAATGTAGCTGGAAGATGACCATAGGACCTCGGTAATTAAACGACTCAAGCCCATCGAGTTTGGGCTCGTATGATTCGTCTTGACGTACTTTGGTGTACTAAGTTTGTAACAAGTTCCTTAATAATGTGATAGTTACATTAACTAATTATAATAATAAAGATACAACATATTTTGTCACGTTTTAAATAAAAGTTTTATATTTTTCAGCTGTATAGTAGTATATGTAGCAACTATAACTTGTTTAAGCTAGAATGAAAAGGCACCATTGTATAAATGTGCCTTTGTATTGTAATATTTAATTTTCTTTTCACTAAATGTTAGAATGAAAATCCGCATTTATTTATGCCTTTTTTATGTAATATAAATGCTTTTACTCATTTTTTTCTGTTACGTTGAAAAGGAAAATGGAGATTATTTAATAAATGCCACTAAAATAAAAACTTGTAATTTTATTATCTTGTAAAACTCATATTGATGCTACTATTTTCATTCATGCATTTCCGACAAACACGATACTATCAAATTTATTCGCCGAAAACAAAGATTTTTTTAAAACTCGTTTTTCTCCCGATTTGCAAAATGTTAGATGTGCCTTTTTAATTTATGACGGCAGAGTACACTAGCTGCCCTACTCCTGTAGGTCACGTGATAGGTTAGAAATATAAGTAAAGATATAATTACATTTCGTGGTTATTTTTTTTATTAGACAACAAAAACACTAGCTGCCCTTACCTCCTGTAGTAGGTCACCTTTGTATTTTGCTTTTAATATGAGAATGAGCCAATATGGCAATAAAGGCTTTCTGTATCCAGACAGGCGCTATTCGCTAATATTAATATTATTTTTACCTTTTTCAGTTAATCCATTTGATAATTAATAATTTATCCAATAATCCTTTTGACCTTAGAACGATTTGGTCAATAGTGAAATAAATAATTTAAACATTGATATTCCAGACTTTGGTCAGTTGATCTTGACAGACACGTTGACAGTTATTTTAAACTTTGTTCTTTTGTTCGTTGTTCTTCAAACATTTGCTCGACAAAGTTTTGATTTTCTAGTATGCAACCGCTTCAATCATTGAAATCAAGTCATCGCTGCAATTAAGGAGAGGTATTTCGAGCGCTTCTCTGTCTCTCTCGCTCTCTCGACGGTACGACGCGACGGTACGGGACGGGTGTAACAGCAAAGCGGCGCAAATAGGCGCGTTTTAAAGGTTTTTATAGGTTTTTTGCCTATATGTATAGACTGTACAGGACACTCTGCGAATTTATCTGCGAAATATTTGTGTCTTTAGTTGAGTACAAAAATTAAAAGTAAAATGTAAGTAATTTAGTCATAATATTGAAAAAAAAAACATTACAAAAACGGGTAATTTTGGAATTTTTTTCTATCGAGTGAAGTTCATTGGATCTTGTAACTAAATGCGACTTTGACTAGATTAAATCCTTAATTAATACATATTTTTTTCCAGAATTTAAAATTATTTTCTATGTCGCAGATGGTTTTAAAAAAATCAAAGCGCGGCCTACCTAGCCTTATATAGCATATGCTTGCCTAATGCGGGTTCGTGATCACATTTTTTTTAGAATTGTAGTACAATTAAACGCGCGCTATTTCTGCCAACTAATATCGTATTTGTTTCAAACATTGAAATTTCAACAACAAGATTTAAAACCGTGTCGCGTAGCGGTGAAAGAATACTACCACCCCCTCTCTGCCCTTGGGTGTCGTAAAAGGCGACTAACGGACTAAAGACTGCACATACTACCAACAGCACAGAGCGGCTATGGGCTCACCACATGTCACACTGAGTACATGAATATGGAAAAGTGGACTATGGTAGAGGACTGCTTTTGCTGTCCTCATTGCTTAGTCTCGGCCTAACCCTTCGGGGGTAATAGTCGTAATTATATGTAAGATTCAAAACCTTAAATAAGAAATGCTTGTTGTTTTTCGTCGTCTATCACCCTCGCTTAGTCCCTTCTCATTCACACACCCTTGCGTTCCCTTTCAGGCAATCCTACATATAGATATATATACCTGTAGCGATCCCTGTTAGTATTTTGATGAAGTTACCACCTACGCAAAGTGGGTCTTCATTATTACGACCCAAGTTGTAGTCCCCAGCTTTAGTTCTTGAAAGGGCTCGCTCAACAGGTAATAAGGAATAAATGTTGTGAATATGATGACAGGGATACCATTATCGCTCTCTAGCCAAAATCCCGAAAACTGTCCGCCTTGTACAAAGGGTCCCCGGCCTAATTTATTGCTGGAACATCCCCGCATGGCCCGGCGAAGATAATTGTGCATTTACCCCAAGGGACCCTGAAATTTTCAGCTTATTATCATTTTTAAATAATGGTGTACGTTTCACATTCCTGAGACTGGTTGATTTTTTTCTAGTAAACATTTTATCCTATATCTACGTAGCACTGTGAAAAACCCACCAACCCGCATTGGGCCAGCGTGGTGGGTTACGACCCAATATCCCCACGTGCTATTATTCACGTGGGAGGCCTGTGCCCAGCAGTGGGACGTTTATAGGCTGATGATGATGATGATGACTGTGAATGCAAATTTTCAATAATAAAGATACGTAGAAATTTTTGTACAGTCTATTCTATTGTATTATTGAGTGAGGTATAAATGTAGATATAGACTTTTTTTTATTCACTGTAGCCCAATATTATATTTATCTAAATATTCAAATATTTTAAATTTGTTGTATCTAGGAATATTGAGTTTTTTTTTTATAAAAGAAGGAGACAAACGAGCAGGCGTGTCACCTGGTGAGGAGTAATCACCGCCGCCCATGGACACTCGTAAAACCAGAGGAATCGCAGGCGCGTTGCCGTCCTTTAAGGAATGAATAGGGTTGAGGCCGGAATAAGAATTGTGAGAGGGGAGGAGGGGGATGGGCCTCCGGAACCCTCACTGGCCGGACAAAACACAACAGCACCAAGTGCCATTATTTCACGCCGGATATTCGTGAGAGGGTGGTATTACGACGGGCGAGCCGGCCCAATGCGTGCTGCAACGCAGTGTGGCTCTACCACTCAGTCAGTGTCACTCATTTAGCACCACCCAGGGGTAACGTGTAGGCTCTCAAGGGTAAACCTACGGACGCGAGTAACTTTAACCCCCAAATAAGGGAAATAAATATATAAAATAATAAAGGTAAACAAGACAAAAGTTATGAAATAATATTATTTCCGTTTGTCCCATTGTTCATACTTAACGCAAATTCTACTATTTTTATTTTAACTTAATGTAAATAGTTAAAAAACATACATATAACCACGACTATTATCCCCGAAGGGTTAGTCAGAGACTAGGCAATGAGGACCGCAAAAGCAGTCCTCTGCCACAGTCCACTTTTTACCAAAAATCGACTACACATTTTTTTTTCAATTTGACACGTCATAGTGACTACACCCTGCCTGATGGTAAGCAGCCGATGCAGTCCAAAATAACGAAAGCGCTCCTCACCGTTGAACAAGCACGGTAACAAGCGCACCAATTCATGACGGCCTGCTTAAAATGCACGTATGTGCTCAGCGTGACAGGTGGTGAGCCCATCGCCGCTTTATACTGTTGGATGTATGTGCAGTCTTTAGTCGGCTTTTACGACACCCAAGGGAAGAAAGTGCGTAGTAGTATTCTTTTACCGCTACGCGCTACGGTTAGTTTTTGTTGACAATGCTGCAAATTTTAAGCAAAATTACTAAAAACAAAATGTTTTTTGGCGAAAAAGCCACTGAAATGATTTTAATCTAAGTAAGTTATTAATAATGATAAGAATCCATAATAAATTAGAATAAATTAATAACCTCTCGTCAGTTAGAAAACCTTGAATCGGTTGCCAACAATTGAATGTCTATTGTTGCAGCTGACCGGATAAATGTCTAGTAGGTATTTTTTTTTTGTTTTCATTAGATTCACCAATGTTTGTTTACATTGTTTCTACACAGATCATACGTAGATAAGTAAACATAATAGAACTAAATGTAACAAACACTTACATTACAAGTAAATACAGCATGCATTTAAGTTTAAAAAATAATTCTAAAATATAAAAATATATATGTATGTCTACAAAATGTTCCTTTTCCATTTTAAACATAACTATACATATAGGCATTTCAACACAGCAAACTTTTTATCTGTTAATCTATTTCGTCAGAGCTTATTAGGGGAGTCACAGTAAATGAGTAAAATATCTAAGTCTAACGAAATATGAGACATGAATAATAATCATTTCGATACTGACCATTCTCAAGGTAAGCATAAGTTTAGATCTGTACTTATAATCTTAAATAATGGAAAAAGTGGTAAAAAGATTCAAACACAATTTTTTTGTCATTTTCAATTCCAAGATCACCATTGAGATATCAAAATCGCACCCCTCCTGTAACGCAAAGATATAAAAACAGGGCCGTTAACCAGTGAAATGTTGATTCTTTATCATCAACGCTTTATTGCATCTCTTACAAACAGCTATAATGAGGTGCATTTTTTTTTACTTTAAATAAGCGGCACTCTGAACTCGCTGTTGATGGGCACGACGCGAGTTTAATTTCCTGACCTGGAAATTACGGGACGTAATGAAAACGCAAAGGTTGATGGAACAACACCGAATTTAACTAATCTTTCGTGGCGCAGGTACTCAAAATTCTTTTCAGGTATGCGGTAATGCCTTTTGAAATGTTTTCGCTTTCATGACCTTACAAAGTTCTTACATTTGTAATTACCTAAATGATAACAGATGATCATAAACAATAACAGAGATTAATAAACAAAAAAATGTTAACAAATTATGAAAACGCTATCTAGTACAATCTCTCACAGCTCATACTACAAGGCAAAATATGTGGCCGCAGAAGAGACATAATGGTTATAGAACCTCGTCGACTGTTACAATTTGGAGTTATTCGTCAACTCGCACATATGTGCGAGATGGCACCTTTTGATTTTACCTATTATTTGTGTCGTCAACTCGCACAACAGTTAAAATCTGAGGTAATCAAGTACAGTAAATTATAAAAAGGTTTGGAAAAAGTTATAATCCTACCAGACAGATATGAGTTATGAGTACAAAATGAAACAAATTTCTTGTTTCCAATTTTTCTATTTGACTATACTTTGTACGTTTGTGCGAGTTGACAACACAATTTGCATACTACTCAACTCTTCCGAGCTGCAACGTCAAGGGCCGAAGTGTCCATAATGATAGCCAACCTATAGGAGATGGCACATCAAGAAGAAGAAGAAATGATATCTACAAAATTTACAATGCCAGCGTCTTTGTTTGTAGGAAAACTACCGGAGGATACCCTGATACCAACAACCCACTAACCCGCATTGGGCCAGCATGGTGGGTTTTAGCCCAACCTTCCCGTGTAATGTTGTCTATGTGGGAAGGCCTGTGCCCAGCAGTAGGACGTTTATAGACTGATGATTTTTTTTGATACCCTGATACTCTCAGGGCGGAGCTCTACCAATACCGTAATCTCCATTAAATCTTAGACATTTTCTGGTATTAGATGAGAGTACAAAATTATCGCATGTCCATCTTAAATTGAAATCACTACCACAGAGAACGGCATACCAGCACCAAGTTTTTAGGTTATATATTTTTTTAAATAATAATATGGTCATAACATTTCTATTCTGTTTTCACATTTAAGAACAGACAAAATAATGAAATATAAATGTGTTTATATCACAAAAGAGTGTAATAACCTGTTTTCCCCTCGGTATCTTTACGTAGAAGCTATTTTATGCTAAGCTGCTTGTATGGTATATCTGATGTATAAGTATAATTCCTATGAAATATTTACGTACATCACGCTTATATACATCACAGCTGATCATTTGATAAGATCCTCACACACTTATTTTGCTTAATTTATTTTCATAACGTAAACATTTTAAGTATTATATGTGTACGAATATGAATGCTTAAATAATATAAATGTTGTGATTGTAACAAAACATCTGTAGATTTTCCCAATAGCATCTGTAGACTTTCCCAATAGTATTTTTTTTTCTAAATTTAATTTGTTAGAGTAGCAGCCTGACCTGCTAATCACTATTTTATGAATATCTAACTAATTTTTTTATGTGATAATTAGACAAAGAGCTGGAGGTCATCTGATGGATGCATAGCCGACCTTATCTTATCATAGTACGCTCTTTGAGGAAGGAGTAGGAAATGTGAGGCGATGGGGAGAAATGGACCTCCGGTACTCTCACTTAACGGGCGAAACACAACAGCACCGAGTGCCATTGTTTCACACCGATATGCCGAGATATTACGCCGGGCTAGCGGGCATAATTCGTCCTGCAACTGCAGACTGTGTCACTTTTATCATTTAGCACCACCTAGGTATCACGTGTAGAGTATCAAAGGTAAACCTACGGATGCGAGAGACTGTAACCCCCAAAACATAGCAACCATGTTAGCAGCATTGTTAGAATAGTTAGTTCGGAACTTTCACGAGTATGTCCTAAAATAATGCAAATGACAATTTTTATTTGATTGTTTGTCTTGTATTTTTTTATAGCAGAAGGAGGCAAACGAGCAAACGGGTCACCTGATGGAAAGTGATCACCGCCGCCCATGGACAAAACCAGAGGAATCGCAGACGCGTTGCCAGCCTCTAAGGAAGGAATAGGCTCGTTTCTTGAAGATCCCTAAGTCGTACGGGCCGGAAATACCGCCGCCGAGAGCTGGTTCCACGACACTGTAGTTCGAGGCAAGAAATTTCGTGAAAAACGCACAGTAGTAGACTGCTATCCATCAAGGTTTGTCACCATCCATTGTTGCTGAGGATATAACTACAAGATTGTACAATAAAAAGGGTAAGAGACCTTATCGTAATTTATCAAAAAAATAAGGTAAGTATCTAAAAGTTGTTTACAGTTTTCTTTTATTTTTAGTATGGAATTTTTACCAAAATGGTTGTCCTAACTTCATTGCATATTCTCAAATCTATATATTTTGCTACTGCAAGCAAAATTTTAACTAAGACAGCATAAACTCCATACAATCCCTCTACTGTTTCATTTGCAAACGCACCTTGCACGTAGCATTTCTATCTGCTTTTACGAGCCAAATTCTCTGCTATCTTCTTTCTGAATATGAAAAGTATTATTAAACCCTAGTATTTTCCGTTAAAAGTGCTGCCCGGAGCACCGAAACGTACGAACATGTCTCGCAGCTCGCACGAGGGATGCTAAGCTACAATTTATGGGGCAATTCGTCACAGCTTGAGCGCGAAGTCCCATACTTTAGACTCGTGCCACATGCAACTGACACTACTAAGTTACAAGACTTGTTGCGCGGTCCAACGAACGAGTACATTTGAGTTACTTCTAGAACTAAGTAGTCCCTTTTTTACGTTGAGTGTGTTTAGTTGTCAGCCAACCAGCGTAACTGACGAACTAGGAGAAGTCTAAATCCTTTTCAAAGTATTTAGAAGACATCCTATAAACATCCCCCATAGCCAATCTGTTTTTGATTTTATAACTAAGATAAGATAAAACTTAGATTAGATTTTTAGCTAGCTGGGCACAGAAGAAGACATCCATTATGCATCGCCCGCTGTAAATCAAACCCGTGATTGTGGGTCTGACAGGATCCATAAGACAGCAGTGGTCTAACTAGAACACAGAGCCTGTAAGGATAGCTATATGAACACAACAGGGGTTCAAAGAATAATCTTAAATTTTTTAACGTTTCTTAGATTTATACATATTTTTTTGCAGAATGTTTAGAAATACCTCAGAATATTTTCATTTGAAATTCTTATTTCCATTTTCTTCTAACAAATTATATTTGAACGTCGAAACTTTGCAAACCCTCCGATGAAAGCACTTGTCCTTTTATCGAAGGGCTTTTTCATTCTATCTATCTGTATACAATACAAGTTTAATAATACTACATTTTTACGTGCACACATTTATAGCAGTTCCTTAAAGTTTTTTGTTAAAGACAGTATGTTTCTGTTTTTTACATAATCTTTTGCTTTCTTAATAACCGTTACGTCTTTTTGGTAATGCGCTTTAAATTCTACACTAAAATAGTCCAACATGTATTTTAAAATTTTGTATACATAGTACCTAAAGCGCTACAAGTCAAGAAAGTAGCCTCACACTGGCGCCCGGCGCGACGGAACACTGTTTTATCTACAGAAACTTGTACAAGTAACACAATGTTTGAAATAAAAGTTTCAAGATAAGTTATACACAGTTGGGACTTATCCCGCCGGACCGTTAGTTAAAATTGCATCGTTTTGTTACTGGCTAAGTAAAGTAAGTACTGTGCTTAGTGGTACCGGTATTTGGAGTGAGGAAGGAAGTTAAATGAAGTTCGCTGTAATTACTCTCGGAGTGGCGGTTAGCGCGGCGCTGCTATGGTGACTGTGGCGCCCTCGCTCTCTAATTGTCCCAGTATTAATAATGAAACACGCCCTGCCTCTGATAAAAGGAACACACGAGACTTTGACTTTTGTTACGCTTTGATTTGGGGGATATCAGTGGGAGCAACTTTGCAACATCAAAATATTGAGCGTTAAGATAAAATAATGTTATGTAAAAATTAAACGCGAGTCGATTCATAAGAATTTTTTTATTACAATGTGTAACAAAAGTATATTGTAAAATTGAAACATTGTGGCGGTTTATTTTTTATCCCCTTGTTTGTCACGAAGGCTCAGGTGCTAACAATTAAATTTCTAATGGCGATATCTGAGCTCTCATGATTGTGGATAGGCTAGATGTCACAGAATTATGGTACTTGTCTCTCTGGGACTATGAATTTTATCGTGTCAGAGCTACAATAATCCAATCATCTAGAAACATCTAGTCACTTCTTGTTATTACACACTATAGAAAATAATAGTTTCACAAACTCATTTGATTTGAGTTTGTGAAACTATTATTTTCTATAGTGATATAGAATTTAATTATTTTCTATAGTTTCTATTAACCACAAACCGAACATTTTCGTTGAAATCGTAAAAGTTTACGTTACTTCAAGTAAACTATATGTCTGATATTTTATCCCACGCTGAAGAGATATCTTCTTAACAATTTGAAGTGACACCTGAAGTTCGCAGCGTTTCTGGTTCACCAGCGATCCATTTATCTGTAACAGATTTACCTAGCTAGCTACGGACGCTAGCTACGTACGTAACAAAACTTGTATATTTTTCTTATCCTGAACCACTTGACATAGGTCTAGTTTCGATAAATTATTTAAGGAAAAACCTTACCGTTCTATCGGTATTTTCTGTGTGTTCAAGTAATATTTCAGGGTACGGTCTCATAGGAAACGGGCAAGAATAATTTTAACTAATGGACATACTTAACCTTCAAGGAAAATATGTTGATGTAATTTAAGTTTTATTTTTTTTGGATAATGTTTGAAGCTGTTTTGTTTTTCATTAATGCTAAATTGGATGGATGTTTGATCTTACTTTTTACATTTCTTCTTGACATTTTATATATCTATCTACTAAAACTGGTACTTACTTTACTTTTATGTAGTCTATACTTAAATTCAGATAAAAGTGCAACTTTTGGAGGTTAAAGTTACTCGCGTCCGTAGGTTTACCCTTGAGACTCTACACGTGACCCCTGGGTGGTGCTAAATGAGTGACACTGACTGAGTGGTAGAGCCACGCTGCGTTGCAGCACGCATTAGGCCGGCTCGCCCGGGGTAAACCACCCTCTCGCGAATAACTGGCGTGAAATAATAGCACTTGGCGCTGTTGTGTTTCGTCCGGCCAGTGAGAGTTCCGAAGGCCTCTTCCACCCCCCCACAATTCCTATTCCTTCCTTTACCCTATTCCTTTGTTAAAGGTAGGCAATGCATCTGCGACTCCTTTGGTTTTGCGGGTGTCCATGGGCGGCGGTGATTGCTCTCCGTCAGGTGACCCGCCTGCTCGTTTGCCTTCTGCTTATATTAAACTGATTCGTTGTTCAAAACTAGTAGGTATTCATATTTGGAGGAAAAATCAATGTTCAAAACTAGTATTGATATTTGGTGGAAAATACGATTGGGGAATAACGCTACAGCCTACATATTGTCGGGTAACCAGTCTCCAGCTGATTCATAATATCTTACGTATGTACACGCCAGCTGATCAACATACACGACTGGAGTGACTGAAATCCAAAAAAAATAAGAGGTGTTTTGGGCACTGCCGCGACATATTAGGCATCGCAGGCTTAACCGATGGTGATTCGGGAGCAAACATGATTGGTCGTGTCGTCCACGTGTCGTAGTTGGCGTTTGGCATTCGCGGAGCAAACGGGACAGGGCGCAGTACGCTCCCCTTGTTTGGCGACCGGGTGAGCAAACGCGCGCTTGCCGCATTTGCAATTCGTTTGCGGACTACGAAATACTCAGCACCCAACCAAGTCTTTTGTAACTGGATTTCTCGGCTAACGACCCGGCCGTTGCATATTTATGCAGTTTGGTCACACACCGTTTTCAGAACTGTAAGCATCCGTGCATTTGCTTGCCATGATGCAGGCATGTCGACATCTTACTTTGTAGCCTTCACTTGCTTACTTTAATAATCCAGAATGTACAGGTCCTTATCTTCACATTACTGGAGTAAGAAAAGTTTAATTAATTTAAACGATGAAGACCGTTTTGAAATGAGACAATGTTAGAAACGACACTGTAGAGACGTAACTAGATGAAGTAACCTCCATTTTGGAATGATGTTCATATTTTTACAAAGCGAGGGCAACACTCGTTCTGATACGAGAATCCAAGATTAACAATTGCCCTAAGCCGGGGAACGAGAAAATTAACTTTTAAATGTAAATTTTACGAGGAAGTCATAACGTGAAAGCTGCCGCGGTTAGCTCTGATTTATTGCAGTTGGAATTGAAAGTGTTAAAGGAGTTGCAATCTGAAAAAAAGTTTTAATAGGTACCACTTTAAAGAAATATAAATTATGACGGTGGAGCGAGCTAACTTTCGCGAAGTGGCGTAACATTTAGGATCATCTACTAGAGTGCTTGTTTAATGACGTCGCTTCATTTCCCTAATCAGAGGTTACCGTAAATTAAAGATATTTTATTTTCCTGTAATTCAGGGGCTACATTATTTAACGAATGCTGTATGATTTTATTTGTACTTTTATTTGTTTAACAACAATTTTCAATTTTATCACGTGCACGTTGTGAGTTTTTCCTAACTAAAGCTTAATAATCACACTGGATAATTTCGAATTAAAATCATCGTTCTTATCACGGTTGATTTGAAACAGTACGATAGAATAGAATAGAATATGCATTATTATACACAAAAGAAAACACAGAAAATGTAAAACATAACAATTTAAAAAAAGTCGTACAATGGGCGACCTAATTACTAATAGCGATATCTTCCAGGCAACCTACGATGACGCGTATATGGAAACCCTTTCAGTACTCAAAATCCCATACTTCTGACGTCCGTTTCAATGCTGCCCTGATTTTAATTCTGAGCTTCGGAAGGGGTTACAACGCAGTAAGAAACATTTTAAATTTGTAACCATGCCGTGACTCAGGTCTTTACGGACGAACTTACAGAACATTTTTGTGAAACGAATGCAAATACCTATTTAGAATGTAGTGGAATAAATAGGTGGTAGTTCCTATTTATAACATACCATTATTATTTTGATATTATAAATAGAATAAAAAGGTTAACATTTTATTTTATGTTTTTTGCTATAGAATTCTTTCTTTCTTTTTCACTGCGGTTTCTTGACTTTTTACTAACACTACACTACAAAGGTTGGCTTCATCTTTATTTTACGATTTATTTGTCGAGGGAATTTATTCCGTACTAGCGCCCCCCCGCGACTTCGTCCACGTGAACCCCGTATTCAGGAAATAAAAAATAATATTTCCAAAATAAATCTCAGACCAACCCTTTGGCAATAATAGTCATGAGTGTATGTAAGTATGAAGCCGTGTCGCGTATCGGTGAAAGAATACTACCACCCCCTCTTTTCCCTTGGGTGTCGTAAAAGGCGACTAACGGACTAAGAACTGCTCATACATCCACCAGTGTGTAGCGGCGATAGGCTCACCACCTATCATGCTGAACACATGTGCAGTCGCTATTTGGTGAAAAGTGGACTATGGTAGAGGACTGCTTTTGCTTTCCTGGCTGGCTGGTCTGTCCGGCTATTAGGTTTGGCGACCTGGCAACCCTAAATGTATGTATGTATAGGTACAAGAGAGTAACCGAGTTGCAAATCGCTCGGACCGATATCCGAATATCCGAAGGTCTTTTATCCCATTACTAGTACCGACCTCAGAACAATAATGCTTTAGATATTGTTTTGAGGTACCGACAGACGTTGCCCTGTCCAAAACACAATGACGCGAAGAAAAAGTAAGAGAACTGCAAAAAGTTTTAGCAACCAATCAATATTTTAATACTTCTATTTGCACGACATCTTTTTAAGTTTACTATTTTATTTAAGGATTTATACTCTTTTTTCTCACTTGAACTTTCACAAATATTTCAAGGTCAAAATTAGCCAAATCGGTTTGGTCATTCTCGAGTTTTGAGAGACAAGCTAACAGCTGTTTTTACCAGTATTTATTATTGAAATTTTTGCATTCAATGCTTTAAAGATATAGGATACAATGTTTACTAGAAAAAAAACAACCAGTCTCAGGAAAGCTCGAATGGGACTCGAACCAATGACCTTAGGATTGCCGGTCGGTCGGGTAGTTATTACCAGATCAGGTAAAAGTGTGAATCGGATTGTGCAATGTATTTCCCGGGTTTTTGATCACCACCCCGCATTTGGCAAGGTGGTGAATAAAACCAACACCCACCGATTGAAGCGATCACTTGATTTCAATGATGGATGGAAGCCTTTGCCCTCTTGCTTTAAAAGGGAATACAATATACCTATTCGTATATTGCTATGTGCCATAAACTATGTCAATATCAAAGGTATCAAAAGTTGAGAACATTTCGTTTGCTCCTTAAGTGTCATTTACGAAGTCTACAAAAAATTAGTTTGTAGAGCTGTGTCTTGGTGTCGTAGAGAGTGTGTGTGTGTGTCTATGTATCTGTGTCTTACATAGTAGTTTTATTTAGTTTCTGTAAATAAGTAAATTAAATTTGTTTATTTAAATGAAATTGTCTTGTTTTAGCTAATTATTGTTGTTTGTATTTAAGTTTTTTTTTTTTAATTTTATGTTTGCTGCGCATAGTAGTGCTTCACGGCATGGACGGAAGACCAGCGTCGAGGTGTCATTGTGACACCAGGCATATGCTGAGTACATTCCTTTTCAGTACTGCAAGATTAATTCTGTTTAATTTAATTATCAAAATTGTAATGTGTTGTATTGTACTGAATAAACTGTTTTTATCTTATCTTTATCTTTATCTTAATATATCGCATAGGCGATCGCAGAGGCGTCGCCGTGAATGAAGCCTTAGGCCTCCTTGTTCATTTTGCGTTGCGATTTAGCGTGTTGTGCTCTTTTTACGTTTTGCAAATTCTGAGTACTGTTCATTTTGCGATTTGTACATTTTGGTTGTACCTAGTGTTCATTTTGCTTCTTGTGCCCTATGCTCTAAAGGGCTTCGATCACCTACCAAAGCATTTACTTAACATAAAGTAAGTAAGTAAGTAGTAAGTTTTTAGAAATCGTGCAAACAAAAACTGTTTTAACTGCGAAATTGCTATTCAATTGTGACAGGAGTACAAGAAAATGTACAAATCTAATTAGAACAGTAAAACCGTATTACTATATAAATAATTTAACGATCATAAGGAGTCTTTATGGTGGTTTCTAAGATAGTAAATGAATCAAGACTTATTAGCTTTTGGAATAAAATTTTTACTGAAGGCGACTTCATGTTAACGTTATCATGCTCACGTTAGTATAACCAGAAGTAAACAAACAATTTCATTTGTTCTAAAAAATAACTACCTACTCATCTCATCTACCAGACTTACTACTGTCTACTCATGTATCTATATCTACTGCCCTAAATCTTATTATTTTCTTATGTTTGTTTTGTTTGTAAGCATAATAATCATAATCTAATCCCGACCTTATTCGGCCAGAGTGACTTAAGATCTAAGAAGAGCGACGTTCATGGGTGACATGACTAAGATAACTGATTTTAGCTTTGAATATGCGACCACATTCACTGTAAGATCACCCTTCCGACATAATTGTGTAAGTTTGTACCCACATAGGCAATACCTTATGAATAAATAAATTAACAATAGTTATTATACCTACAACAGGTACATGCGTTGTTTAACTATGTGCACAATAATAGCTGACCCTGTGAATTATTCAAAGCTAACAGCAATATGTCCCAAGTAATGCAATATTACGTGTATGGCGTCCAATCGTAGCGTACGCGTACGTAATACTGGTAATACGCTTATGCCTGCATTATAGCAGGAAAACTTTTGACTGATAACCGACATAAATTTTCTAAAATAATACACAAATTACCAACAGTAATAGCTTTAAAATCATCTTTATTTATTTAGGGATACACTGTATTAAATAAATCAAAGTCTGTTAGATAGGTGTCTATTTATGATTTTTTTTCTAAAACAAAAACTTTAATCCGTCCTCCTGCAAGTTTTACAAAATGTCGCTTGGATCAATTAGCCTTTAAACCGTCGAATACTGGACTGAAATTTTTCAGCCAACCCATTCGCGATATGTTTTTTAACATAATAAATTTGATATAAAATACTTTTCATCCATTAACCGGCCCGGTGAAGGTCGTTGTATACTCGGATCTTAGACTATAAACTTTGAACTAAATGCTTGAAATTAAATTGGGATTTTTTAACAGGGACTTTTTATTTATATAGGTATACCCCTTTCAGCCAAAAAAATAAAATTCCAAATCGGTCCAAGCGTCTTTAAGTAATCGGGGAACATACATGAAACATAATAAATAATAAATATATTTTATTTCGACGAATTGAGAACCTCCTCCTTTTTTTGAAGTCGGTTTTTTTGATAGATCTTTCTCATGATACTTTTATGATCTTTATGACAGATAAGCTGATAGCAACTGCCGTCACTGACAGTATTTCTTAAAGTCTTTATTAGTCTGGTCTGTATAGACCTAAATTGAAAGTTTCAAATCAAATTTTTAAATCTTTAACTTGATTTTTTCAAATCACCCTCGAATAAGCTAGTAGTAGCAGAATTCAATTGATTAAATTATATAACTCACTGCTAGTCTTTCAAATTCTTTCGTATTTGGGTATACCTACTTTTATAAAAAAAACAAAGAAGCGTGTGGACACCGGCTAAATTATTAATGCGTCAGTCTATTGATTATACTTAAGCAAACTCATGAGTATATTGTTGTGGTTCGTGTTAAAGGAAATGTAAGTAAATAATAATAATGTTCTTGTCAACACGCTATTTGAATTTCCCATTCAATAATGACTGTCATTATGAACTTAGCTTTAATAATAACGGTTGGCGTTGATAGTTTCCTTCCTTTGATAGAAGTAAAGGAAAAGGAACGTTATACGAGTAGCACAAAAATAAAATTGTAGGTGTAGATTTTGAGTGATCTGGAGAGTAAAGTTGTTCCGATTTTTTATTATTTTAGATTTGAATTGTTTTTTTATTGGATGTGATAGATATATTTTTGAGGGATTGCACGGAAAGGTTAAGCTGGACAGAAATGGTCACTAATGAAAAAGTATTAGAAAGAGTACCGGAGAAGCGTTAGTTAGTAAAATTTATAGATGACGTCGAAGGGGAAGATAGCGTATTGGAGGTTGCTTAAGCTAAGCATAAAGTTGCTACTGGCAGCAACGTTCAATGTTTTGTGTATGTGTCGTCACTCATGATTATAATGTCCTGTAAAATAAATACGTGTCCAAAGAGAGTGTTGATATCTTCTGGTATTCCGCTACAAAGGTTAATAGAGGATTTTTATCAGGGGCTACTGGATGCGACACGAGAAATTCATTAAAAAACACGGAGCAGGAAGATAGTAGGAAAGGGAGGAATAGAAAGACCAATAATAGCATACGCATATGGAACAAATTAAAGATAAAGTTAACGTCAGCATCAATAAGTCAAAGAAATGGCATGCGACTGAGAAAAATGGGGGAGGTTACACCGAGAAGAGCAATAGTTCTAAGCTTTAAGGACTCCTCACACACAAAGGTGAGGCGGTTGGTGGTAAGACTTGTTTGAGTCCGCCTGGCTAAGTCTTATCTGTCAGTCTGATAATAAGTCTGTCAACATCATATCAATGTACTGATCAAAGACCAGCACTTCCCTTGGCTCTGTACATAAACGTGATTGAATCTATTCTGAATCGAATATTCGCTATTCTTGTGACGTAGTAGGCGGTACACCGGGGTATTATTTAAAACTACCGAGAAGTGAAAGCCGAGGTGAACAATAATGGTTAATCCATAAGTCAAGAGGCAGCGGCGACAGGTCGCACCAGCATCCCCGTTATTAATTCCTAAAATTGGTACATTGTTTCAACTTGAAGTTTCCGAGTTCAGAGCGCTTTGTGGCGAAGCAAAACTCGCAACTTCCTTTCAATGCGCCGCAAGATGTACTTACTCTGTTTATTTATAGGTACGGATTCATTTGATTATTAATGGCGTGATAATAGGAGAGGTCGACTGAAATGAATTTTACGCCGCGAACCGCTCAACAAGTGAAATCGTGAAAGCATAAATTCTAACGATTCCGTTTTGGCGATACAATGAACTTATTATTGTTTTACAACTGGTCCCAGTGTGCTTTTTTTTCGCTTTTTACGTGTTACGGTGCAGTTATATAACAGACGGCGCGGCGTTGGTGAATATTGGCGATCCATTTTTCTCAATTTATCTGTCGATACTTTACAAAATCAAATCTTAGATTTATAAAACCGCGCCGCACGACGTGCTTTTTATAACTGCTTGTGAGATAGATTGGGGTTGAGGTTTACTTTGGTTTATGTCAAAATATATTAATTAATTAACAGAATACCTCTACAGCATTAAAAGTAGATTTAGTAAATAAATAGAAATGTGTTCAATATAGGCTATGGAGGTACTAGTGTAGTAAACCCTTCTTGATTAAATTTGGTTTTTTATATGTAATTTTTTTTTGTCGCACGACCCGAACCGAAACGATACAAAAGAAGAAGATGAATGAGCCGCCATCACACAACAGTGCATTAATAAGTATCGTTACTTTAAACTTTACTTAGTGGGAGCGAGGTAAAGCAAGTTTTAATAAGGGTCTCCTTGGGTCATTACAGGCCCGTAGCGGTAATTGTCGGGGGTGGCGCGGCCCGGGCACTTTACGACACTTCTGCTTGACGTGGGCCTTCGAGCCCGTTTGTGTTCGAATGGCTTTGTGAAATAAATTAATACAAGTGCCACACTTCGTTTTGCCTGGGGAATGCTTGAGTGCGGTGTCGGCTGATAATTATAAGAATACTGCCCTCCCATCGCTGCTCTTGAGTGTCTTAAAAGAACTGAAGACTGCACACGTCACTCAAGTTTCTTCTTATTAGAATCACCACCACCACCATCAGCCTAAAATCGCCCCACGTGGACAATGGCACGTGGGGATATTGGGCCATAACCCACCACGCTGGCCCAATGCTGACACAATGGCCCAGTCAACGACTGTCATCTTACGACAACAACCGGGACCAAGGCTTAACGTGCCTCCGAAGCATGGAGGAGCTAGAGATACTTTTTTTTATTTGGTCACCCATCCAGTGACCCGGTATTGCGAAAGTTGCTTAACAGGCAAGATCGCAAGAGGAACACGCTAGCCTCTGCGCCATCAATATCCTCCTAATAGAATGGTTTCTAAAAATATATAGACCAGCGCTATATTGTTTAAATCTCAATAAATATTAAAATTAACTGTATCATTGTTAAAACTAACTTTTATAAATGATGAAAATTAAAAGAAAAAATAGTTAATGTTCTGTTTTAATACTATTTATTATTAAATATAGCACTACTGTGTCTGTGTAAATACGATATATTTTGAAAACAACCTGCTCTGAGTAAGTATTACAAATAAAACTGGAGTAAAGTGCCAGCGTAAAAGATATGATGTATATACTTTATAATTTATCTTCGGAAGTTAATGCGAGAAGAACATAAAAGGCGCTCTAAATGAGAAAGTTTCAATGTCAGGGCTGTTTGTAAGTAGGCTAAACAGTGTGGGCCATTTCATGTGTTTGACCTACTTTATAATTTATTATAGACGTCGTCAAAAATAACTTAATGTTCATTGCTGAAAATGTTTTGAATTTACACCATTACCGTGACGTGAATTTATTGCGATATTTATATTATTAAATATTTTTTTTACATTTATTTCCATTTAAGAAGGTCGGAAACGGTCGGTTTAAAACAAATATCATTGGTTCAAAATGTGACTTTTATAAACAGATGATAGCTAAGAGCAACGAAATGTTAAATCTTTATGAAAGTCTCCACCTACTTCACCTAGCTTAGTAAGTTGAAACCAATTGTTTATCAAATTCAAATAACATAGGGTAACTATACATAGGGTACTTAACTATATATTCTGTGAACAGAATACATTTTCACAGCGGGCCATACCACATTCCTATACATTGTATGTGTAAAATACAATGTATAGGAATGTGGTATGACTGCGACCAAATTAAAAGTATAATATCACTTAACAACGCATCAAATAAACACCCACGCGCTCACACTTTGACGCAACATAATTTTTACGTGGGCATATTAATTGGCTATGAAAACAAAAGCACAACGACACACAGCAGACAGCAGGCGGGTCGTAAAATTTTTACACGTGTTTATTGCCAAAGGATGATTTAAACGATCCGGCGCGGCGTGTTCGCGTGTCAATTGTTTTCGAGTGTGAGTACTTACCTCCGCGGGAATAAGTCTATTTGTCAGCTAGTTGACAGATTAAGGTAGTGTTCCCTCAGTTCGCAGTGATGTTGTAAACATTCGGCGGGTGTTGACCGCTCGTGCGTTTCATTTTCTGCGACGATGACGTAATATAGTGGGGATTATAATACGTTCTCGCCATTTCTGTAATAGTATTTTGTACATTTGAACTTTCGGCAGCGTGTTTAAGTTGGGAAGTGATGTCTGTTTGCCTTTACTCTGATTGTTTTGCAGTGAGGGATACTAACAGCAAAAGTCACGCGTACAAAGCTTGCTATGTGCTTATGCCATTGCCATGCCATTAACGCTCTCCGTACTCGCGCGAGTACAGGTACAAAGTGAAACAATTCATACTAATGATCTATGGTTTTTGTTATAAAAACCATTTTTTCATTACAAGACATCACTAGCAGATTAAAAAAAGTTGAAATTTGGCGGTAACGTGAAAATTAATGTCATGTTTACTGTTTTCAAATACGAGTTGCTGATTAAAGTACTAAGGTAAGTTTTGATATTGTGTTTTTAATATTATTAATGATTTATTTAGACTGGTTTTGTATAAGTGCTTTTTGTTAGAATACACATAATCATAAAATACTGTTTTAGCTACATTTCAGTCCAATAAATACGTGTTAGACTTTATTTTATCACACTGTACTTGGGCGGGTACAGTGGGCACTTATGTACTATAATTTATTGTATTTTGCAGGTATTTTTGAATAATCCACCATGGCCAATCGACGCGATTTTACGAGTCGAAATGAGTATTCAAGTCTGGAAGAAGCCATTGAATCAATTATGGCTGATTAAAATGATAATATTCAATATGATGTCTTTTTGTTGCCACCTGAATCAGCCATAGTAAGTGACGAAGAAGAAGGAAACGATGATGATCTCGCTAATACGACTATGCCAAGAGATGTGCCAGTGCCAATTGAGGTGACTCCGCGTTGCCCCAGTTGTGATGTTTCTGATGGGAACGATAGTGATGATGAGCTGCTGTCAAACTACTCTAGGCCCTCAAAACGAGCCAGAAACTTGGAATCAGACGAGCCCGTGTGGCGTAAGACTACCTATATATAGTACTACTCATGAGGTATCCGAAATTTGTCAGCAGAGGAAAAATACAGTTGTTGATCAATTGAAAAACCACCGCCAAACAATTTATCATGGGAAAGCCGGTACGATTCGGCTATCGGAATTGGGCTGCAACGAGTTCAGACGGATACTGCTATGCCTTTGACGTATACTGTGGCAAGTCAAATTAAGCTTCTGGCGACACTCTAGGAGCTAGAGTGGTGAAATCTTTACTTACAAAGATGCCGATTGTTCTCAGTGAACATATTGTTTATTTCGACAATTTTTTTACCAATTATCTGTTACAATAGGATCTACAGCGTCTGGGCTACAGAGCAACGGGCACAATTCGAGATAATAGGACAAAAAAATGTCCTGGCACTCCTGTTCAGGCTATGAAGAAACGGTTGTGCCGTATCTTTTCTATCTTTTTTTTCTTTTTTTTTTCAAGAGCGGGATACGACTACCGATTTGTTACGAAGAATGAAATAACAATCGTGCGGTGGAAAGACAATAACATAGTTACAATGGAATCTAATTTGAATCAGATTGAGCCCCCGGGAAAAGTAAAAAGATGGTGCAATATTGCTAAGCAGAAAGTTGATTTCAATATTCCTAGATTATTTGTAAATTACAACAAAGTTATGGGAAGTGTTGACCAAATGAACCAGTCGATCAGCCTTTATAGAGTAGCCATGAAGGGAAAGAAATAGTGGTGGGTGATATTGCTGCTGCTGAATGGATGGATCAGTTATCGTTTTGTCGTACCATACATAGCAAGAGCCTACCTGACACCTACAAAAACAAAGATCCGACCTTCGTCATCGTCAGTAGTAGGACTTCATCGGAAAAATAACGGTCACAACCCAGAACGTATAGAAAATCAGTTGCGGTGTGTTATTTGTCACAATCGTGTTCGTTGGCGTTGCGAACTTTGCATGAAAACATTATGTGTTGCTTTGGTAGTTTCCATACTTAATCCGCCCACTGTACCCGGCCGAGTACACCCCTATAACTTATATTATGATACCTTTTGTTTAATCGGTAATGATACATTAAATATCATGAATAAAGAATTTTTACGAGCAGTTACATTTTGGGCGTTAATGGGCAGCGTGTTTAAGTTGGGAAGTGATGTCTGTTTGCCTTTACTCTGATTGTTTTGCAGTGAGGGATACTAACAGCAAAAGTCACGCGTACAAAGCTTGCTATGTGCTTATGTTTAAAAACGAAAAGTACTTTTCAACACACTTGCTCGTAAAGTGGCTCTTATTACACCGATTTCAGCATCGTAATGTAGCTTATTACACACTAGTGCGGTAATGTAGTTTTAAAATAGAATCTGGAACAAAGCGATGAAATAATAGCATTTTTTTTCTTAAATAATGGCTTCGTGCGATCAGCACATTTAGCCAGTGTCTAGTTTTTAATAGTAATTATTATTTTCTTTACATTAAGTGGATGATAATGAGTGATAATGAATGTTTAATGGTAAATGATTTTCTCCCAATCCCCTCGAGACTCAATAAAGCTGTGGGACTTTATTGAGGTCTCACACGGACTTCTTGAGAGAATTTGAAAAGTGATTTTGCACTGTTTTGTTTTATTTGCTCATGCATGTTCACAAACACTAAAAAGTAAATAATCCACTATTATTTCACATTAATATTCGACAAAACACAAATTATAGAAAATAAAACAAAACTGCAGACAAAACGCTTCACTTTCCCGCCAAGAAGTCCAATAACATTTATTCCATTATGGAAAAAAGTTTATTTTTCTTCTGTCAAATGACAATGAACCTACAAAACGAAAAAGTCTTTAGTCTTAAGTAGAATAATTATGATTAAAAACTCGACTTATTACTGTTTACTTAAATCAACAACTTTTTTGAGCTATTTATTTAAAGTTTATGGTAAAATTAGTAATCATTCGAATCTATGGACAACACAGACCACGCCGACACAGTCCACGCTTCAGCAAGAAACAACTGCACAGTCTGCATATGTGCTTAGGTGATGAGCCTTTAGCCTAGGTGATGAGCCTTTAGCCCGTTAGTCACGTTTACGCCACCCAAGGGAAGAGAGGAGTTGGTAGTATTATTTTGATGAACCCATCGCCGCTCTATGCTGTTGGATGTATGTGTGCAGTCTTTAGTCCGTTAGTCGCCTTTTACGACACCCAAGAGAAGAGAGGGGTTGGTAGTAATATTTTAATGAGCCCATCGCCGCTCTATGTTGTTGGATGTATATGCAGTATTTAGTCCGTTAGTCGCCTTTTTCGACACCCAAGGGAAGAGATGGAAAGACTTCCTACCTTTCACATACTTACCTATTTTTTGTCGATTCATACTGCGGCTTCTTGTTCAATGTTTATTACTTTCTTTAGAGTCTAAACTGCCGGAAATATTAAGTGAAGCACAAAATGTTATTGACAGCCTATTACCATCTAAGTCCAAAGAAAAATAATATGTTAGCTTACCCAAGATTTATACACTAGAAAACAACAAAAACACGCAGTCATTTTCAGAAAATGTGTTTTCCTCACAAGTGTGTTGAAAAACGTCGTACGAAAGGCGTGTGCCTTGGTAATTACATTTCTCGGCTCCATTAAGCCTCGATTGTAATGACCAACATAACACACCTGTATCATGTACTATTTCATACTACCATATTATTTGCGTTTATTTGTAAACTTTCCAAAGACTATAATGCTACGCTCATGTCTTCCCTTACAAAAAATAGTAGGTACTTATCTTCTTAGTGCCAGAATGTTAGGCTAAGTTAACTAGCAATCATAACCGTGGAGACCATCATACTACCTATCCGTAGCAGGGATGTGATTACTTTTTTTGATCACCCATTCTTGTACTTGTTCATGCGAAAGTTGCTTAACTTTATGATCGTATTTCGTATGCGCAATAAGTTCACCAATAGAATCAAATCAAGCAAGTCCTTTCTGAAAATGTCAATACCAATACACATTTTTCGATGACCAATAAATAAGTTTAAATATACTGGGCATAATGGAACATGGAACGCGAAAGTACAAAAGTGTATTATACCACCGTGTAAGTGTATATTTAAACTTGTCGTGTAGCGGTGAAAGAATACTACCACCCCCTTTCTTCCCTTGGGTGTCGTAAAAGGCGACTAACGGACAAAAGATTGCACTTACTTCCAACTGCATAAAGCGGGGATGGGCACCACCTGTCACGCTGAGCACATGTGCAGTCGCTATTTGGTGCAAAGTACTATGGTAGAGGACTTTTTTGCTGTCCTCATTGCCTAGTCTCTAGCAAACCCTTCAAGGATAATAGTCAAGATTAATCGTATGTATGTATATTTCAACCAATATACTTATAAACCTATTGATAAAACGTACCTAGTCCAAACGTTCGTGGATTAAACATTTTAATAAGTACTGTAATGTATTAACCTAACTTCTGGATACACAATAATTTTCCATTTAACGCCAAAAGCTCCATTATGTAATTAATGTCGTACAGTGCTCAAGGCAAGTTCGTGTTTATCGTCCCGTGTCTGTCTGCACTGTACACACCACTTAATTACACTCGACCTGATTGTATCTAAAAAGGGGTCATTTTAAACTGGCATTGGATACTTTTTATTTTAACTGGGTTATTTTATTCGCTACTATACTGTTGGTAAAAAACTCCGTTCTTACCTACAGGAGCTGAGCTATTATGGTACGTTTCCAAGTCGGACCGCAGACAGCAAACTGCAGCTGAAGGCTGCAAGCGACACTACTGGTTTCTATGCATCTCTATGAAATTGATTCCAAGCGCGGCAACACTGCGGCCCTGCTGCCGCGGCGCGCAGTGACCTCAGATTGCACTGCAGTCTGCAGTCACTGCAGCACCAGTGGTGTCGCGAACCGCAGAGAGTTTACACGTGCCACGTACAAAAATGGCGTCTTTTCGGAAGATGATGACGAGATATTAATTAACTTTGTTGCCTTTCATCCAGTCCTTTACTGCACATCCAATCCAAATTACCGCAATAATTTGGTCAAAAATAATGTGTGGAAAGGAATAGGAAATGCATGCGTGCAGCCGCGTTTGGAAATAGAAGCAACCGCGACCGCAGGCAGCACTGCGGTCAACCGCAGCCGCTAGCCGCAATGTCGCCTGCGGTTGCAGTCTGCGGTCCGTCTCGGAAACGTACCTTTACTGTGGTAAAGCACTTAGCCCGATATACGGATGTACCGGATTCAGTCCAAAGTCGGTTAAGAGGGTTTACGCATTTCGGTTTCCCATACAAACTTCCAAGTCGAAATTTTTTTGCCAAATTAAAATACAGGGATCTAAATAGTTTGCTGAAAAGATTTTTAAAAAACGTTTATCTAGCTTAAGTATTATTTAAAGTTCACTATAGCAAGTTTAAAATCGCAATAAATCAGTTAAATAAACGTTTTTAAAAAATGTTTTCAACAAACTATTTAGATCCCTGAACGTTACTTTTAGCATGCAAAGTTTTATTAAAATTGGCTTAAAATTATTTTTTTTAAATATCGACTTGGAAGTTTGTATGGAAAACCGAATTGCGTAAACCCTCTTATAGTGTGTTGTTTCAAATTGTTCAAAACTGTAGTGCAGGTTAGTGATCGTCAACCCGCATTTAGCTATCATGGTGATTAAGCCAACAATTATCAATTGTAGCGATACTTGACTTCAATGATAGAGCTTAAGGTAAAGCAAAGCAAAGTTACAGCGTCAGCGTTGACAGACGTTCCGATTCTGGCGGAACGTCCCGATTTTTAAATCAAAATTAAATGTCCCGCGCGGTACAGGCTCATTCCCGCTTTTCTGGAATAACTCGACCGTGCGTGCAGCGTGCTGAGAAAGCGCGGCCGGGTGACACAGACAAGTGTGCACTGGGCGCTCGTCCGGAGCGGATGGCTATTATTGCTATCTACTGTCACGTAAACGTCATTTAAAACTCAAATAAAAAGATAAGCATTTAAAAACTTCTGATTATACATGGTTTTTTTTACTATGTTCCGCTTTTGACAAAAGAATTCCGCTTTTTTCACTCAAAAAGTTTCAAAATCTGAAAAGTTATACTGTATACTGTGACGTAGCATACTTTACTTTAATAACAAAGAGCCAGCAATAATCGAAAAGCTTGTCTCATTCCGCAAATAAAGGCACTTCATTAGGCATTTTATCTGCACATTCATTCTGCAGCACAACACAAAAGCTATGAAAAAACATTCGCCCGCTGCGAATATCGGTTGCATTTCTGTCCAATTTCGATTTTTCGTTTCGGCTGATTCGACAAAAGGCTACAAATTTACGTTCTCGTTTTGCGATTTATATTTTTTAACGCGGAACTTGCGGAACAACTGTTCTGACGTTTGTGTGGCGGACGTTAGAAAACAAAGAGTTTTCCCCCCTTTTGCTATGGAACCTTTGCTGGCGATAGCGAGCTGCTTTTTTCTTTTTATGGTTTTTGTAGAAAGCATTTCTCTAGTAATAGTTCATCTAAAATAGTTGTTATTGTCCAATACCATGAAAATTACTTAACTATTTGTTTTTTTTCAATTATTTTTGCCATTGTTTTATGTATTCTACTCTGTTTATTTTATGTTAACCTAAATATTGATCCATTTACGTAAAGTACATGAAAATCAGTAGTGTTCAATGAATTAAGCAAACCTTTTTTTGATTGTTAATTATGAAAAATACACTGTATTATACAGTATTATACGTGAATGACTGTATTTTTCAGACCAACCTTGAATTTGTTATTTTCGAAAATCACATGTATTGTACAGGAAAAATACAAAGTTTTGAAAGAAAATAAAATAAAGAAACAAAATGTATCTTTCGCCATTTTCAACGCTACTTGTCACTTTGTGAAAGCTGGTTGATGATAACAAACCCCAGGACTTCCGGATATCTGACCAAACGCTTTGCAACTCCACCGCCAAAACGTAACATAAATATTATTATGTAACAAAATTGTGTCTAAAACATCTAATGTTACGAGTCCGTACCGAGAATACCTACTACTTCTCCAGTAGGTTCTTAGCAATAATTATCTCTTGGAAATGAAATAAGACAAACACGAAATCGTCATAACTGCTACGATCTGAATTTCCAATCGCGTAAAAAGTGGCTTCATCCTTTTCAGAGGATAGAAAGAAAGAAATAACAAAAGAATACACATTTATTGGCCAGGTTTTTAAATATTTTTTTTTCGCTTAACGACTTCATTGTGACCAGTTTTTAACATAATAATTAAGCGGTTTCGCTTTTATAACTACATAATTGTACAAAGTGCACGTTTGTCATCAGTTTCCTGGATTTTATTTCTGTTTTTATTAATAGCATTTAGCTATAGTTAATAAATTGCCGTATACAACTGAGTTGCATAGGCCATATTGTTCATTACAATTACTGCTGTTCAAAAGGAAGAGTTTCACATGTTACGAATAAGATTAACTGTTCTTATTTTGGTATACCTACAAAATTTCTTCTTAATTTAACTAGCTTAAACAACATCCTATCTCTTACAAACAGTCGTAGCACGCAGTAGTTCCGTGCGTCATAAACCGGAATTATCAGAAATTTTTCTATGCGAAGACACCGTACAAATGGTGCCGTATATGTAACCTCCTTTCATGTGCCCTTGTAGCTATAACCACGATAAATTTGGCAACCGTTTAACCGATTTCGCTTCTGTGCGCTGAGGCGTAGAGCATTTATCATACGTGTTATATACGCGAAAGTATACAGGAAAAAAAGCCAAGCGCAAGAAAATATGGCGGCGTAACTCATGTTATGCTGTTGTCGAGAAAATATGGTAGTATTTTCTTCAATTACCTTTATTGCTGTCGGTGTCGTTGGTCTACTCACTTGTCATTGGTAGTAACAAGACAATGGCATAGACAATACGGCTACCTTACTCTTGTATCAAGTTAAAAACGATACAATGTCGTGCTAAATTAACATCATTGTAACTTTTTCAATATTTTTACGTCTAAAACTAACTGGTACGTTTTATTAACCATTACAGATTCCTTGCATTTTCCACATTGAACTAACAAAAGCATCTATTTGTTTATACCGTGACTTAGTAAACAAATTGTCGATACGTGACACGGGTGAACCGTTTTCGTATTAAATTAGGCAGATACAGCGGAAAAGTGCGACAGATGGCGCTGACACTTGTTTCCTTTTCACTGAACCAGTCAACCCTAAACAACAAGCTTCTACCCGATGAAGTTCAGTTAAAATTTTACCTTGTAACGGTTTGTGAGCTTGTGGTGGCGGCTTATATTAAAAGTACACTAACAAGCCAAATCTTCATTTAGGTGTAGTAAAAGGAGACTAACGGACTAAAGACTGCACGCACAACCAACAACATAGAGCGATGGGCTCACCGCCTATCACGCTGATGTGCTGAGTTATTATTCGGTGAAAGGTGGACTGTGGCAGTGCAGTAATTAAGTCTCCTCATAGTAAAAATAGATAGATAGATAGTTAATATTTTTATTGTAACATACTAACACAAACATTTACAATGCATTTACTTAACAAAGAAAAAAAAAGAAAAGAAAAACAATGTTACAAATTGGCGGTCTTATCGCTTAAAGCGATTTCTGCCAGACAACCAGAAGCTATTTTGAACATGGGACAGCGTCTAATCGCCATGTACAAACTTTAAAAAAAATGCCCAGGTACGAGAATTAAAACACAAGAAGCACGCGTGCACTCTCAATCGCAACTCCGATCAAACTGATGCGTCGGCAGACGTGTAGACAGATGCCGGACGTCGGCGCCGAAACCCTTTTATGCGTGTCACAAAAACCGACAACAGTCGGATGCGAGGCAGATGCATCTGCAGATGTTAAATACGTACCACTGACGCACAAATCACCCCCTCTACTCGTCGGCCGACGCATCCGCAGATGACGCCTGCGGATGCGTCCGGCGACGTGAAGAGGGGGCGTAAGTTATTGCCGCTTCTACGAGTACATTGGAACCAGAGGTGACACCAGTTTATGTCGGACTCGCCTCCCCTAATCCGTTCAGCTACGAAAATATCGACGCAGGAGGGAAGGCCTACCCAACAAAACATTTTTTTTACTAGGTAAAGTGCCGTCTTACACTCTTACTACTTAGGCCACATCATCACTTACCATCAGGTGAGATAGTGGCTAAATGCAAGCCTATCATACTATAAAAAAAACACCGGGGCTAAGAGCGACCTAACCTCGGGTTGTGTGGCACTCTCCTCCCCTTCCCCCATCCAGCTAGAAGAGCTCGACGGGGAGAGGGGTGGGCTACCCACTACAAACCTAGTACCATCCCTTCTGTGCCTCGGGGATGACTCAGGATCAAGTACCGAGTTCCCTACTCAGTAAAACCTAGTAGCATCCCTTCTCTACTACAAAGAAGACTCGAGACCACGAACGGCAGCGCCGTGAAGACTTTCAACCGTAACTAACAAAATAAATTTAAACCACTATGAAAGTTCTCCGTAAATGGAAGGGCAAGAACAAATCGTTCCGACAATCGCGGTATTCACCGCTTTAATGTCTATCGTTAGAAATGCTTCTACTAGTTCACGAACAACACTCCAGTTAACGTAAATCACTCATTAGGCACCCAGATAATGGCGCATCCGACTGACTGCCTTTCTAATGACAATTTGAAGCCGTTCATCGCTTAATTTCGCCAAGTAATCAAACTTTCAAGCAACGTGTCTCAGAGGTAAGCTGAGGATAATATACACGTTTCCTTTAGGATCCGAATACATTAAGGGAGAGTGTTGTTTAGTGATTTATTATAAAGCCTCTCCTAAGTGGATGACTTGTTGATGCTGCTGGAATTATTAATTTCTACAATGTATTTTAGGTAATGGACGTGCGCGGATAACGCGGCGAATGTGGTTGGTGCAAATTTTATAATCCCGTTTCGTGGAGTTGGCATTAATTTGGAGTGCGACTATGGCAAACTCATTAGCCGATTGGATAGAAACGCTAGACGGGATTATACTCAATAAAGTATATTTGTTTATTTTTCACTAAAAGTTATGCAACTAAATGTTTCAGTTAAACACCATGAGGTGGATTTTCGATGTATTTTGCTCTAATAACATTCATAAAATTCCTAAAAATAGTGACGTCCCACGTTATGTAAGTAAGTAGTCGTGTTTTTTTCGAAGTTTCACTATTTTGATATTCGTTACTTGAATATAAAACATATTATTTATTAAGTTTAGGTGTTGTTATAAAGATCGTCAAATGTTCTTTTAACTTGTGTTTATTTACTATTCGGTTGTAATACAAAATTATCTAAATAACTTGTTTAACCCCTCAAACCCCAAGCGGCCATGTTTGGCCGCACCTAAAAAACTCGCTATTCCGTCAGACCCCAAGCGGCCATATAATGGCCGCTCTGGCCGCGCTTTGCACTTGACTTTGTACCGTGTATTGATACACTTAGAGACTACTTTAGTATGAACAAGGTCGATTATTTCGGTTCTGTGGTACATTTTATGCATTGTGAACGCAAAATTTAACATGAACTTTTGTTTTTTTTTCCATTTCCGCAAATTTAAATTCCCGCCAAACCGCACCTGATGTCAAAGTTTTTTCACATTTCGTTGCCAAGACTGAGAGGTTAAATACTATATCTAAAAATTGGTCATGGTGGAAAATTCCGCTTAGTTACGCAAATATCTCTTAAGGAGCGATTAAAATCCACTACATTAGTTGTTTTTTTCAAACCTAGCAACCCTTTGAAAAAGAAAAAAGAGTGCGCCATGCGCTCAGTCGTTCAGTTTTAAATTGAAAGTCACAGTTGGTTGCTTTGCGTAGGGAGTGTAGTTACAAAATTCCACTGATTTACGAAGATTACGTGGTAAGTAAGCTTATTTCACTATTGAATAGATTATTTTTAAGATTTATGGTCTATCATTAATAACAACAATTTGATTAAGTAAGACTCATTGTTTTCACCAAAATGTAATAAAGACTTGACCTAACCTAAAATCCGTTACGTCAGCTGAGAAACATTTACTCAGTGGATGGGTTTTTGTAACTCAGCGGAACATAAACCTACGTCTACATTCCCCGTAATTATTAATATGTATTTTTATTTATTTGTCAACAAAAATATATTTACAATATTGGTAAGTAGTATCTTAAAGCCTATTTAAAGCTTAAAGCAAATGTAAATTATAGCTATTTATCTGTTTTACTAGTGATGTGTTTATCTTATTAATTGTATTAATCTTTTGGTTTTTGTCGCTTGAAGAGGAATTTTACTTAGTTGTCAGATCAGCAGTTAAACTAGTACGCGCCCGCTGCTTCGATTATATGGCTTGTTAGTTTTTAAACGACTGTAATAGACTGTAAAATAGAAAGAGACATTACATTCAAGAAGAGTAATGGATAATTGAAGCCCAAACAATATTTAAACAAAACAAAGAAAATAATTTCACAAAAAAAACAAATAAAATCCATTAAAAATGTCATCAGCCGTCACCCTGCGTGCTATGCATGTAAAATTCGAACAACATTGTTATTAACGCAAAAATGTATTGCATGTAGTAATTTAGTTTGTATAACTTGCTAAGACTGTTATAATAACGCTATCATTTGCGATACCTACTTGTTTTGATGAGTAGAATAGACCTATAAATTTTGTAAAATTATTTTAGTTTTTTGTGGTTCATACACTTCCACTGAGTGATGGTCCCCCTGTTGGGGCAAATCATTTAGGATTATTATTTTTATTGTTAATTAAGGAAGATTTGATGTGTTTCATTATGATTAACTTACTTGATTCAAGTATTTAATTAGTTGTATAAGTTTTAATACAGATCTAATTTTATACCAAATAAACAAAACTTTATTATGTTCATTTTATCACAATGTTTCTCAGAAGATAGAAAAGGTTGATTTACTTATGTTTCCTTATTATTATAAAATTTTTTTAGACATTTTAGGAAAAAATGTTTAATTTCTTTTAATAAACAATGGTTGTTTATTGTATTTTTCTTTTAATTAACCTATAAACGGGAATAGTTAATGCGTAACGCAGCGGATGTAGATTTCAGCTTACTGTCTATTTAAATAGCTATTTTTTCAAGATCTACCTTATTATTCTTTTATTTTTTGTGTTTTTAACCAAACTTAGATCTAATAGATTCGACCTGAAGAAAAAAAAAACACCAATACTATTATTATAATTTTTTTAACCTCATTTTGACACCATACAAACTTTTAAAAAAATGCCCACCTACTTTCGCAAAAACGCTCAAAACTACTAGCAATATGACTACCGAGGAAACTTTTAGGTTTATTGAGCTATATCAAGCTGAAAACTGTCTGTGGAATCCTAAAAATAAATATCACAAAAATAAAAATTTTGTAAGTAAGTATACTAGGTATAAATCAATATAGTAGTTAACTAAGTACCTATTTTAATTAATTTGTAATTTGTGTAAATCGCGTGACAATGCAATATTATGATGACATTATGCTGATCTGATGATGGAACTGGAAGGTGGCTATAGGAACTTCGCAATAAAACAATACAACTTCATCGAGTTTGGGCTCGTTTGAATCGTCTTGACGAGTAGATTGTCTTTCAATGGTAACCAGGGGCTGATGATGCAGCTGGAAGGTGGTCATAGGAACTCTATAATGACACGACGCAACCCAATCGAGTTTCGGCTCGTTTCATTCGTCTTGAGGAAGTACTTTGTAAAAAATAAATTAAAAGTAAAAAACTTTTTTAAAAAACAAGCTTTTATTTAGATGCGCTAAAAAGAATAAATAAACTTACACTTTTAAACTTTAACTATCAACAGCTAATAACGTCATTACACAATTTAATATGATTTATTAAAATTGTCGCGAGATTTACTATGCATAAACTATATGTATACGTGTATATAAACAAGTAAATTAAATAACTTGATGTAATTGATTTTAACTATTAAAATTTTTTAATCTAAGGAAATACAAGTAAGTATTTACTTATTTAAATCACGCGACAAAGTTTTATATCTTAGAAATTGTGTAATGACGTTATTAGTAAAAGTTTTGAAGTTAACGTTTGTTTTTTTTTATTTTTAGCGCATTTTAATAAAAGCTTGTTTTTTTAAAAAGGTTTTTTACTTTAAATTTTTAACAAGTATGTTTTTGAAGGCATCTCATTTCTTTTTGTAGATAGTCCTCCTTTTTTTTCCTTTCCGGTACCTTCTACTATTATATTATAGTATACATATACTATGTACCAAATAAATAAATACCTGCGGCAGCTACGGTCTCAATATCCTTTTTTTAAACGTTAATGTGCGAGTGCGAGTTGCGTCTGCCCAGAATGAACATAGACTGAAAATTCATCTGCGGATGCGGATGCATCTGCCAATGTCCGCGGACGCATCTGTAGACGTGTAGAGGAGACATTAGTCTCTTAAGTTTGTCACTAGGTGACACTGCTTTGATCACATACAATTTAAACATTTAATAGAAAAACGCTCGCACCAGTCTCTTCACAACATTAAGTCGCTATATGTTAAAAATTAAAATATAGCACTTATATGAAAATTCTAAACTTTTATGAAAAAATAAAACTTTGTTGTAGGTAGGTATTGTATGGTAGATTGAATTAAATGATAAAGTCCCACTACACTTGTTGTTGCAAAAAACCTTAACAAATTGATGTCACTGATATAAGCACCGGTTATGGCAAGTTATGCAATAATCACTAGCTACGGTTTCTGAAAACAGCAACAATATGGATTTACGATATTAATGTAAATGAAGTTACGTATGCAACTGCGTATAATTAAGTATTTAAAATACTCGTATGATGTTTTCTGAAATTCGCCAATTCACTCTATTATGCGGCAGTTCCATGAATAATTATTACTCGACGCAAAATAACTTGCTATCACAAGGTTTTTTATCGGAAAGTCATAATATTTAAATTGGTGCAATACTTTATCTTTTAGTTTATGAGTTATTATCACCATTATAGCACTACCTTAAGGCTGGACAAGTGCCTCCATCGTTTTTTTTTTATTTTTTTTATACTATGCCCGGCAAATGACCCGACTCCTGATATTAAGTGGAAGTGAAGTCCAGGCGCGAGGACAACTGGTGCAGCGTAAGAGACGTAGCATCAGTCACCCTCACTCTGCCGGCTCACAAAGTGCTTCTTCACGCCTCGTTTGAACGTTGTAATGAAATAAAGTTATTGACTAACATTTAATGTTAATCTACATACATACCTATAATCACAACTATTATCCCCGAAGGGTTATTCAGAGACTAGGCAATGAGAACCGCAAAAGTAGTCCACTGCCACAGTATACTTTTTACCACATAGCGAATGCACATGTGTTCAGCGTGACAGGTGACCCGCTTTAAGCTGTTGTATGTTTGTACAGTCTGTAGTCCGTTAGTCGCATTTTACGACACTCAAGGGCAGAGGGGGGGTAGTAGTATTCTTTCACTGCTACGCAACACGGTTATCTGTCATTGTTAATCTGTAGCTGAAAATGGCGTCATTAGAAAAAGGATACTCGTAGCGTTTTATCGTGTTCCAAAAATGTTCTGATTAAGACAATCTAACATTATGATGGGTATCAGAAATTCATTTTAGCCGATCCGTGGTTTGAGTGGAATCTTGAGCTTGGTAATTTTTTGACACAATTTTTGGCGCAACTGTCAACGTTAAATTTCAGACAGCATCGAGCATAGACTGCGATATTTTGCGAAATAACCAAACTTGTTCATACTAAAGTAGTCTGTAAGTCTATGAAAACACGGTACAAAGTCAAGTGTGTTTTTGTAGGTGCGGTCTCATGCGACCGCTTGGGGCCTGAGGGGTTTTGTAAAGAAGGCAACCGAGCTGCCGGCCGGATTAACTGATAGGAATAACACTGCTACCCATTGAAGGAGTAGCAACTTTTAGGAAGGGGTAGAAATTGTGAAGAGGGACGGGGAAGGGATGGGATTGGTTGTTTCAAAACGAAATCTCGGCCGATTTTCATTGATATTTGTAGCGCTTACATTATTTTGGAAAGGACGATGGGAAATTTTGTCCTCACCATCCAACAGATTTGAAATTAGTGTCATTTGAAGGGTCTAGTAGGATAGATATTTTTTTTACTATGGCGTCGTTCTTCAAATACGCGGGATTTAGGTTATAAAAAATATATTGTTTTTGAATAATTAATTTTTTTTCCAACAAAATAAGATTGCAAGAACAGACCAGACTTCACAGGCGGCACCTGTTCACGAGTATGACATGTGAATCAGCCATCGCTTCGCTCAACCATGTTTTAGGGAACGTAACGACCCGACGCACATGCCACCACCGCAGAGACACTTTGACACAATAAAAGTTTTTTATTAATTATAAATAAACTCAATACTTTTTGCAACTAACACAGGTACTTTACGCTTCTTTGGGTCCCAATGAACAAATTGACACGTATGCCATGACTGTTGTAGGGTGGGGACGGGATTCATACAAAATCCCCCATGGCCCTTTCAAACAGTTTTCTAAAAATTGACAATCTAAATGCCAAATCAATGTTGTCTGAACAAATTTTCGGAAGGCATGGAAACCGCTGAAAATCGACCAGAAATTTCGAGAAAGAGAATAGGCCCTCTGGTCCGCATATTTCGAAGGTTGGTAATTGGTAATAAGGCTATGTAAATTAAATTATATACAATAATAATATGTACTAACAATTGCTCTTAAGAGGGTTTACGCGTTTCGGTTTCCCATACAAACTTCCAAGTCGAAATTTTTAAAAACTATTAAGCAATTGACTTAATGGTTTTTAAAAATTTCGACTTCGACGAGGGAGGATTATCCATCAGGTGACCCGCCTGCTACTTTTTACATAGAAAACATGTGCAACTGATGCAGGTACTGCTTATATGAATACTGTAACGTGCGTTATTGTCAAAAGAGGGTTTAGGCATTTCGGTTTTCCATACAAAATTCCAAGTCGAAATTTTTAAAAACTATTAAGCAATTGGCTTAATAGTTTTTAAAAATTTCGACTTCGACGAGGGAGGATTATCCATCAGGTGACCCGCTTGCTACTTTTTACATAGAAAACATGTGCAACTGATGCAGGTACTTGCTTATATGAATACTGTAACGTGCGTTATTGTCAAAAGAGGGTTTAGGCATTTCGGTTTTCCATACAAAATTCCAAGTCGAAATTTTTAAATCCAAAGCCAATTTTCATGAATTTTTGCTTGCTAAAGTAACAGATATTTAAATAGTTTGTTGAAAACATTTTAATAAAACGTTTCAATAACTGAGTTAATGCGATCTTAAACTTTTTATAGTGGACTTTAAATCGCAGCTAAATAAACCTTTTTTTAAAATGTTTTCAACAAGCTATTTAGATTCCTGTATTTTGCTTTAGCAAGCAAAGTTTCATTAAAATATTATTACATTATGAGTCTTTGTTAATTAAATGAATAAATCTATTATTGTTATTTTATATATTTTAGCGTTTTATTAACGCTTAAATATACTTAAGAAAAATTTTAAACACTGAAAAATGACATTGAAATGAAACACTTTTTTACGGATTAACTCGCGTTTAATTTACTATTTACATAGTTTTTATATTATCCTGACGTTTCGAAAAAGTGTTTCATTTCAATGTGTAGTGCTCGCTTAAACCTCAGAAAACAATACTGAAAAAAGACGACAACCTCAGAGGTGAAAACTTCTAAGATTTGATGTAGCAATGTTGACTAAAAAATAAAAACATAAGCATCAAGCACTGACAAAATTCGCCGGGTGAAAATTAGACCTCGGTAGCCAAGAGCTGCGTGGTTCGATTCCCGCCTGAGGTTGTCGTCTTTTTTTAATAGTTAAAAATTTTAAAACCTTTGTTATTATTATTGCCTAGCAGTGCGACAGTAAGTATTATAAAGGCTTAGTTACTACTAACGCCTCGGACCTCGGTGGTCAAATGGTCAAGCGCTCGAGTCGATACCCGAAGGCTCCGAGTTCAATTGCCAGGTCAGGTAAAGTGTATTTTAGGATTTTTCGAAGCAAGGCCTAGGTTTGTGATCACCAATCCGCATTTAACGCCTCTATAGTCTAATGGCTAAGCTACCGGTCTCAGACCCAGAGGTCCCGGGTTCGATTCCCAGTGGGGGGGTACATCTTTGTGTGCTCGGTTTGGTTGGTGATAGGGCTGTTAAGTCCGCCTGGCTAGCTACCACCATCTTATCTAAGTCTGTCGCCATAACAACGATGTTTATAGCACTGTTGTGTTCCGACAGTTGAGATAAGATAGCCGGTTCCTCAGTGGTTGAGGATTCCGGGTGAAGTGCGCTTTTACCTTCAGCCTTATCGTCACTTACCATCAGGTGAGATAAAGGCCAAGCGCTTTCCCGTACCAGAAAAAAAAATAAAAAAAAGTTTGGCTAGCGTGGTGATGAAGCCCATCAATATTGTAGTGATGACTTGATTTCGTTAGTCGCGTAGCGGTGAAAGAATACTACCACCCCCTCTCTACAGGGCCTCCGGAACTCTCACTGGCCGGACGAAACACAACAGCACCAAGTGCCATTATTTCACGCCGGATATTCGTGGGAGGGTGGTATTACCCCGGGCGAGCCGGCCCAATGCGTGCTGCAACGCAGCGTGGTTCTACCACTCAGTCAGTGTCACTCATTTAGCACCACCCAGGGGTCACGTGTAGGGTCTCAAGGGTAAACCTACGGACGCGAGTAACTTTAACCGCCAAACTGTACTGTGCTTTACTTACTTGCTTATATTTCTATTGAATACTCCACCATATAATGAAGAAACGACGTCACTCGATCGACGACGTGACGTATGTCCAGTATGTCAAGCGACTAATGCCTTCACCTCACGGAACGAGCAGCCGTAATAAGGCATAGTGTACTAACAACAGTATCTCCAGTAGGCAATCAAAATATTTTTTTTAGTTCCCGCATTTTTTTTCATATGGCAACTATTTAAAAAAAATCAAATTTAATCATTCTGTTCTTACGATTTGCATACATTGCCTATACAGGATAAGTACCAACTGGTTAAAAACGTCACACAGCAGTCAAGGAGGACCGGTTGTTGGCTCGGAAAAGGCGAATGAGAATTGGATGGCAGTGTTGCATTTTTAAACGAAAGCGATGACAGCGGCCTATATATTAACGGCACAGTATTTAAGGTGAACAAAAGAGTCCTAGTGTTCCCTAGGACTCTTTTACTAGATCCTCAGATTTTACTAGATAAAATAAAATTTACAAGTATGATAGAAAAAGAATCCTGAGTAAGTATTCATGTTCTTTTACAACCATTATTGTATATGCAAGCATGGAAAAAGTACAACATCAAAAAGGTAATTTCAGTTTACAGTGCACTTTGTCAAAGCCCTGCCTGACGTATGAGCACGACATACTGGCGTCTGCACTGGCACGGTATTACCGTGGCACTGGACAGTAACTACCCCACATAATACTGCTATAACAATAATACTTACGTTCTACATGCATACATAGGTTCATGACTATTATGCCCAAAAGGTTAACAGTCCCCTGCCATAGGCCGCGTTTCACTAAATTACAATTGTACATGTGCTCAGCGTGATAGGTGGTGAGCCCATGCTGTTCTATGCAGTTGAATGTATGTGCAGTCTTTAGTCCGTTAGTCGCCTTTTACGGCATCCAAGTTAAGAGATAGGTTGGTAGTATTCTTTTAGTGTCCACTAAGTATCGCTTTATCGTCACATTTTACGTTCCTACGGAAAATTTATAATACGTGGTGTAGATGTGGCAGAATCCTCACAAGCAAAACTACAACCTACTAACACAGATGAGTAAAAAAAGAAGGACTCCGTGTCACTTACGAAACAAGTGAAGCGCATACAGTAAGCCAGTTATTATAATTTTACAGCACACCCTTACTTATAGGTAGGCCGATCAGCCGAAATTGTGATGACAACCATTCCCGTGACAGCACACACACCAGCATATAGGTTGCTTCACTTGTTAGTATCGCGGCGCGGAGTCCTTCTGTTTTTACTCGCCCGTGCCTAGAAACCTACAAATGCCTCACTGATAAGCTTAAACCTTTCCAAGTGAACAAACTACATGAGAAGATTGAGCTATGACTGAGCCCATAATACAGTTTGATCGTATAAGGCGGTTCGTCGGTACAGCAGTTAATAACAGGATAAACTTAATAAGGAAGAATGAAATGAATGAAGGAATACTTCTCATTATTTCCGATTACTGTGACGTTCTGAATTGGACAATTACAATAAATAGCATTGGTTTCTTAGTCTTACGTATCCTGGTAGCTGTAGTTTTATATAAAGAAATATAATAAATATCTTATACTTATTAAGAATTTAAGAATACGATGAACTTTTCGCCACGTCTAAAACCAAAAGGTTTTTCGTTAGCCTCTGGTATTAATAAAAAAACCTTTATTACAACAAACGCGAGGTATCCTACCATCAAAGTATCACTATGGACCAGAGGGGCTCCGCGTACCGTTACCAAAATCGACGCTTTTACTTTGCGTACCTTGATGTCGCAGGCAATTTAAAAACGTCGTTACGTACGCCGGTGCCGCTCAATAACGCTGTTGGCCCGCGTTTTAAGCACAGTTCATTGTTTAATGCGACGGTGGCGGCCAACGCTAATTTGTTTATTCATTAAAGTGTTTTAAGTCGTTGTTATGATTGCTGGGGTAACGTGCTTTTTTGTTATTGGAGCGATGATCGTTTCATTAAAGTATTAATTGAACTTTATTGAATATTATTAGCGTCACAACGCTGGTAATGAACAACACGCTGTATTTTAGGCATAAATAACAAAGTTGCCTTGAACTTTGACATTGGTAGGGTTTGACCCACCCACACTGGGCTAGCGTGTCTTGACATGTGGACAGAACTCTCCATGAGCTTTTGTTTTGGGAAGGACTGGGAACAGCAGTAAGACATTCTTAAGCTGATGGATGGTGGCTGTTCTAAATCTATTATCACTGTTTATCTAGCTAGATAGCTAACACCATCTCAAACTAATGTAATATATCGTAAAGAACACTTTAAGATTTCGTTATTCAGATCGCTAAGAAAACAACAACAACACATCGTTTTACTTAATTTATAAAACATAATAGCACCGTTTTCATGCACGTAGAAAACTTTTTTTATTTCCCGAAATATTTGCCTATCGACGCGACGCCGCGCGGCTTATACTCCCCATATTATGTTCACGCCCGTCCTATCCATCCCGTTTCATTCTAAACGGGGAAGCCTTGAAAACAACGCTCACATTTCCAATATACATTTTTCCAACTGCAAAAATATTCGCGCACCGATAAGGCAGCAGAGCCCGGCACCACGCGCCATATAGCATCTGGATTAAATAAAGACGTTGTCAAATCATGCGCGATGAGATCTCGATCGTGATTCGTGAATCACGAGTCGTCAACGAGAATCCGATTGTAATGGCTACGCGGCTCGGTGCGTCTGCCGGCGCGTTCTAATAATGAGCGGCGGTATGACGAAATCACACCGCATCGCCCCCTCGTCTTCGCTGCAGGGCTGTACGAAACTAGCGAATTTATTATTGGAGTAGGTATCTAGTTTATTTAAGAAACTACCTGAAACGATAGTAAATAACAGCTTTTTTACACACCAGAGGGCCTACTCTCTTTCTGTACATGTATATTTTATCTCTAGTAGTACTTAAATGTTTAGCATTATGTTAAAATATTGTAAAATTAGTTTTTCAATAAAGATTTATTATATTATTATTATTATTATTCACGTATTTATTTATTTTCTTAAGTCTAGGTTTTTTAATAATATTCCATATAAAAATAATAAACAAAACTACTATAAAACATTATACATTATTAAAAACCTAAACCTAGGGTGCCGTCGGCAGCGGGGCAGGGCCCAAACTACCGGTGGTTAGGGCTGCATAGAGAGGAACCTCCTGACGATGCGTGCCGTGTCAAGAAGTACTGCCTTCTGTACCGCCCTTGATCCAGCCGTCTAGCGAGAGTCTCTTGAGATGTTGGTCGAGACTCTTCGCTATTAGGCCGTTTGTAGATACGGCTATCGGGACAATGATTGTCGAGTCAACATCCCACATGGCGGTAACCTCGTAAGCCAAGTCAAGGTACTTGCTCAGCTGCTTGTCCTTCTCAGCCTTCACGAGGTTCTCATGATGTGGGACGGTGATGTTGACTAGCACTGCCCGCCGCTGGGACCGATCGACTATCACGATTTCAGGCTTATTGGCAACAATGGTGCTGTCCGTGATAACTGATCGGTCCCAATAGAGCAAAGCACGACCGTTTTCGAGAACTGGCTCAGGTGCGTACTTATAGTACGGCACCTCGGACACCTATTATTATTATTACTTATTATTTCTCTAAAACGAAATTTCGGCCGATCTTCGTTTGCTATTCACAGCGGTTTCCATTGCTTCCGAAATTTCGTTCATACAAAATAGGTTTGGCATTTAGCAAACGTAAAATCGGCCGAAATTTCGTTTTGGAAAAGGAGAGTAGGCCCTCTGATGTGAATGTTTTTTTATCCCAAAATCGCTAGTCTTGGTGAGCCAAAAGGTGAAATAGCCTTACCGGCACCCCTTCGACAGTTTTAATGTCGTCATATTAACGGGCATGAGGTGTGTTCACATTTCGGCAGACATTTCTTCTGCTTAGCATACCCATCGTTCACTGCTGAAAGTAGGTACGTAGGTCATTCCTCCTATAACTAGCTTGTAGTACATCTAGTCCAGATTAGATTCGACAGTTTTAATGTCGTTTTACCAGCTGGCTTGAGGTGTGTGCACATATTGGCTGCTATTTCTTCTTCTTTAGCACATCACCATCTACTGGTGGCCGCACGCTTTTCCAGACCTTCCAGGTCATTGTATATCTGGTCTAAAACGGTAGTTCTGTGAGTGCTTTAGGCTGCTTTTTCAACAGAACTGTGTCTAAAAATCAAGATCCACTGCCGCGCTAAGGTTGTGGTGTAAAATGAAGTCATTATTTTAGTGCATTTTCCCCTTGCTTAGAAAACAGATTTAATGTGGTCCTACCAACGAACAAATGGTTCTTGAGCATACCGACAGCCCTACTGCTGTAATTCACCGTGGCGCGCTATCGATAAAAAATGTGTGAACGAAATTTGTCTCAGTTACGGACAAATCGCGTTCACCGTAACGGAAGTTTGTGCCGCACCAGAACAGAAACTATGGCGACAACAAACGCTACACTCATTATATCACGACCGACGAAAGGGAGCAGAACTGTTTCGATTTAAAATACGCGGCAATAGAAATAAAAGGAAACGGAAAGAAAAAATCCACGATTTCGACGTTCCGCGTGAAATTTGGTCTGCCACTAAAGCCTTTATCGCTTGCCCTCGGGAATATTGTATTTGACCGAGATTAAAAATATCCTTCTATTACACTCTCGAGCTTTGCAACTGTCTTTACGCAAAAAATATGTTGCTCTGTTTAAACGTGAACTCATACTTTACTATTAGTCAAAGTTTTCCAAAATACCAAGTTTTGAAAAATAAATCTTTTATAGTTTTTGTATAAGTATCGCGATTTGATACCATAAACTGCCCTTTACTGAAGTGTATGTAGGAATAATGATAGAAGAGTAAATAAAGAATGATAAGAGTGTCATTGGTTTCTGCCTACCACATCGGGAAATGGGCGTGATGTGTGTACAGTCACCAGCATTAAGATGTGATGTGCAAAAATATCTGATCATTGGTGGAAGGCATATATATAGGCATATATACTACAACATACTAATGTAACTTTGTACTTGTGTCCGCAGATATTTATTTAAGCTTGATGGAACCACCCGTGGCGGCTTTGGCTTTTGCCCAATTAATATTCCATAGTACAGTGAAAACGTGGATTTTATTTACGATGCGGTGAAAATAGTGGTGAAAAAATAAAAATGTATGGTTACATTTTTCAATCGATTGTGGGCGCGTGGTGAAGGCTTAAAAAGTAAGAGACAGGAAGTTGAACAAAAAGTACTGCTTCCTGTCTCTTACTGTCAATATTATAAGGTGCTGAAACTGAAAATAGCACTTGAAAAGAGACGGCTTGCCTCAGGTGGGGTGAGAACACTTTCCTTATTTACAATGCTGAATAATATTGAAAATTATGTTAGAATTTCTTGTGTTTTGATCGGGACATGACCCACAACCCGGACGCATTCTAAGTCACTAAACCCGTGACTCGACATAGCGTAATGAAACTTGCAGGATCGCGTATGGTATATGCATATAATGCATACAACCGTATGTACAGTTTAAATTTCAGTATATTTAAAAGTTTCTATAATAAGAATTCGGGTCTTGTCGGCATTACCTATGATTAGCGTTAGACCATGATATGACTTTTTTTCCTTACAACAACATAAGTATAAGATTGTCTGTGGTATTTCGCTGCCTCTAATGCTTTCTAGCATTTCCATTTAAAATCTTTACATTAATGAACCGTTGAAGGTGTTGAGCATACAACTCGTAATATTTGTACGTGAGCAAAGCAACTGGAATAACATTAGTTAGCGTATAAAATCGAAGGGGTATATCGTTTAGTGATATCTTTACTTTGTAAGCGAGTCACGGCGAACACTATAAAAGTAACTGTTGATTCTCGCGAACATCTTTCTCTATTAAACGGTAGTTTGGAGGCGTAGACTCGCCTTGCGTACAGCAATCTATTCATCTAACTACCCGGTTTATGGTTTTTTTTTGGGGAGTTGTGCGTAATAGCCTCTGAGGAGATAGTTTTGGGCAGCCGCCTCGCTATATTGTCTTGATTTTTGATATGCCTTTTGTTTGGTCGATGCAAATTATTGGATCAGTGTCTTTACTGAATTTTACCACAAGTCGGACAATTTCAATCATGGGTATTTTTTAGCGTAAAAATACCCATGATTGAAAAAGTTAGAACCAATTTAGGTGATTAAAATTGGGAGGTGGTTAAAACCATTTTTTATAAAATCTTGGTGTCTGTTGTTCATGTGGGAAAGTCTAAGCCCATCAGTAGGACGATTATGTGCTGATGATGATTTTGGTATTAAAATTAAGGTTTTAAAGAAGAGTTTTACCACTCAATAACATTTTTCACAATCAATCAAATTGTCACAATGGTAGATCCCAATTACTTCGTGAATCATTATATGCCGTCAAGTGTATACTTATACATAAAACGTTTAAAACATGAAAGGAAAAAAATATGTTTTATTTCACTCTCTTGGTACACCCTCGAATGGTTTATAAATACCGGGTAAGTATGACCATTCGAATTTCACGTGTAAAAATTTGCGTGTGCGAATTTAAAGAGTCATTGGTGGAATTAAAAAATCGATCCCCTGGGGCTCTTTGGACACCAACGTCAAGTACATAATACGCTTCTGTTTGTCTATTTATCGTAAATTGTTTACTCCGGTTGTGTTCAATAAATATTTTTTCATTTAAGGGAATAATTAAGTGTACAATCCAAGGCCCTGCTTCATATAGCTTTGTTTTTTTTACGTAGAAGAGAATTTGAACACTTGGCCTTCATCACATCCTTCACTCAACAACAACAACTTAAAAACAACAACAACTTCGTGTCGTGTTACATATTGTTTTTTGTGTGTTATTCTTCTTTTAGTATTTAAACCTTAGTATCACCAGTCCTCGTAATAGGTAGAGCTTATTTTGCCAAATTATCGCCAAGTGGAATAAGTAATAACTCATGGCGTTAATGTATTAACGCCATGAGTGAAGCGTCCCCAATACAATATTATAAAAAGATCAATAAAAGTTTATTTCGGTAATTTTATCCACTTGGCGATAATTTGGGAAAATAAGTTCTACCTATTACGAGCACTGGTGATACTAAGGTTTAAATACTTAAAGAAAATAACACACAAAAACAATATGACCCACGACACGAAGTTGTTGTTGTTGTTAGCCTTGTTGTGTATCCAAACATAGTAAATCATTTCTAGTAGGAGTTGTATTGTATCCGAACGGAAATGTATGTGTTGTCTCACTCATACAGATATCTCGCTCTCTCACGTCTCGGCTTTGTCACGGTAAAAGTGTGTGTGCTAATTAAACCCTACATTAATTAATTGTGGTGAGTTTTACTTAATTCAGGACACGACAAGCCTACTTTGTCCCACTGCATGGCAAAGGCCTGAAGACACGAAGTTACATTTAATTAAAGATTTGATGCACTTATACTCGTATAGTAAGTTATTGCTGACATAATAACGGTTTGCCATAAGTCCGGCTTGTTCTAATTTGGAAAAGGCTGGCATAACTTTTATTTTCTGGATCTTCTAGTAATTTTGATCTTTTTAATTTTTTTCAATCCTTCCCTAGTTTAGGTTAATTAATAAAAATATTGTTATTGTTGTTAATTAACATCTATTATCTATGCAATAAGCGCTGATTTTGTACAACGAATGAACAATGGACCTCATAGCGTCTTCCCAAATTTATAAGTGATAACAGTAGTGGCGGAGCGTTGAGCATAAGCGCCCCAGGGGCCGAACCCTCTGTATACTTTATGAAAGAATAACATCTGTCTCTCAGTCTTACCTGAGGATTTTCCCGAAACAATATAACTTTGCCTATCGCCTGTAACGGATATTCTGAAAGCATAGAATTGATCTTCTACATATCGGTTTCTTGCGTACTTGGTCTCAAAGGTGTTGTTGTTTGTTGGTATACCGTGGTAGGTAGTGGCTGAACGAAAGTTGATGATTTTGTTGCTATAGAACGGAACGAAATAATAATATTTTTTTAACTTTGCTAAATAGGGAACAAATTTATACAATTTTTTCCATTTCATAGAACAAAAGACAAACAATAATTAAATGCAACTCAATACAAACTAACACACACACAATAACCTAGCTAATAAGAAAAATATTGACGTAAATACCTATAGGTATCTATAGAGGTATATATAAGTATCTATAAAATAAGCTATCTATGTGGTACGCATGCGGTAAGCGGGGTAACTTTTGAATCGAGTATAACATTGAACACAGATCCTGATCCTTGAAGTAATCTTCTATGTGTCAAACTCACAGTATGATTACCAATATGGCTATCATACTAGAAAAGCCCAGAACGCTAAGGATACCAATTACGCTACTTAAGGATTTATAGTTGTGATTAATGTATACTTGATTTGAAAGTAACCCCTTTCTACCGGTACCTATTATGGAGTAAGTAAAGTAAGCTATAAGCTGTATATTGTCCTACTGCAGGGGAAAGACTGGATATTGTCCTACTGCAGGGGAATGGCTGTATATTGTCATACTGCAGGGGAAAGGCTATATATTGTCCTACTGCAAGGCAAAGACCTCTGTCATTGAAATCAAGTCATCTGTACAATTGATGGGTATTGGCTTCATCACCATGCTTGCCAAATGCGGGTTGGTGATCACAAACCCAGGTTATGCGTCGAAAATCCTAAAACACACTTTGCCCCACCTAGGGGTTGAACCTCCGTGTGTCAAGCCGAGCGTTTGACCACTTGGCTACTGAAGCGAGGCGAGATGCAATAAGCATCTCTAAATTATTGTGTTAAGAGGGTCCTGCACATTGAGGTAAATAAACTAGAGAAGACGTCCCATACAATAAATGTGCACAGCTAGATGACAGCGAGCATCTAGTGCGTGGTGCGTTGCGGGCACGGTGCAATGATACTTGTACCGTGGTGCGGAGCTTAGTTGTCATCTTCTGCACAAAACAGAAATATTGTTACTCTATGCATTTTACCGAAACATGGCCGCCGCTTCATGTCTCGGCGATTTGATAAAATAATAGTCAAATGAATGTTATATCGATAATTTATTATGTATTTGAAGGTGAAAAGTGATTCCTTTGGTTTTGAATGAACACGTATTGTTGCGTCTAGCGCCTGCCACAGACTAATATAGTTGGAGCGAGCTGGCTCTAACGCGTGTTATAAATAATCTGGTTGAGACGTCTTCTCTAGTACGTAGTACATGATAACTCAATGGTCCTGCAAGACATTTTGAAAATTTACGTATTTTTGAGTCACTTGTACTATGCGCTGAATTAATTAAATACATTAAAAGAACTTATGTAAGTTAGCCTGATCATAGCATAAGGTCGTGGCCTTGTTGAAATTTGAAACAAATTCTTTATACAATAACAAACAATACATAAATCTAATGACTCCTAAAAACTTATTTTTTTGGACAACTTTCTTAATTTTACGCATGAAACAATAATTCTTACATGAAAATATTTGTATTGCTAATCCCCTTCTTTAAAAAATAAATTTTAATTTTTAACACAAGCGCGTGATGGTTTTGCACATTTCGTAGAATAAAAACATTGCTCTAATTAAACTACTAGGTTTAAAACTTCATAGCAGAAATTGTTCTAATTATAAATATCAATATGATTGATTTTGCTTTGAAGTTCATTAAGAGACTATGTCCGTTTTTGTCACCCCCCTTAATATCACTATATTGATGTTTAATTAAATTGCATTTTATTGTTTGATAGCTCGCTTTGATTTATATAGTTTTTGGGCTGACGATGGTATGTTTAGTCTTTGTCCTTGCCTAACACGTTTGCGTTGGTTCGTTAGTTGAACAATAAGTGTTTCGCTATGGGCTATAATTTCTGTTTAATAATAAAATCTAACCACCAAACTTTGAAGACTTCTAAGGTTAAACCATTGTGGATTAGAATTATTAATTAAAAAACGGCTCTAATCGGTAAATTATGCGGCCGTTCCGCCGGTGGTAAGCGGTCAGTGCAGTCTATTGTCGTTAGCAATGCCATCGCTTTATTTTACGCGTTGATGCGCCGGTGTCTTAGTAAGTTATTACGCGTCGATTTCATTCTGAGAGAAAATACTTAATGCGTTATTATTATAATTATAATTTAATGCGTCATTATTATTATTTTTAATATAATTCATCGTCATAATTATTATAATGAAACTATGACATTACCTAACCTAACATGGATTAGGGGTATCTAAACCTAATGGGACGTTCGTGACGGCAAACATAAAGAATACTTACATTACACCAATCATCAGTACATAATTTAAAAGTAGCTTAAGCTAGATCCCGCCACTCGCTTCCTTTGTTCCCCATGTAACCAACAAGTTTAATGCAAACAGAGAACGAAAAGTTTAACTTTGATCTGTTCAGTCCAGTCAACAAACTGTTCAAACCATGCACAATAATTTAGGTGCCTAAATGGAAAAAAGAATTTTACATTTAATTTTAAGTAATCATCTATTATCATTTCATCCATGGTCGTTCCACTAAAAGGCAAAGGCCTCCCTTCCCTTTTTCCACTTTTCGCGATTAAGGGCTCTTGATGGCCAGATGGCCAGTTGCAGTAGGAGTCTATCTCGTCCCGCCATCTCTTTCTGGGCCTTCCAATCATCATCATCATCATCAGCCTATAAACTTCCCACTGCTGGGCACAGGCCTCCTACGTGAACAATAGCACGTGGGGATATTGGGCCATAACCCACCACGTTGGCCCAATGCGGGTTGGTGGGTTTTAGCAACTGCCATCTTACGACAACAACAGGGACCAACGGCTTAACGTGCCTTCCGAAGCACGGCAATCATCAAGTCACACCAATCATCAAGTAATCATCTATACACATAAAAATCAATTGCTACCAATGTATTTTCGCGGATCTGTTTAGTCATCTGTTTAGCTAATTCTTAAAGATTGTTTGAAAGAAATTTTCACAAATTCGTCACCGGTTACGGGGTGGTCACGAGGACAAAGTTGCGGGCCGGCTGCTAGATTGAAATAAAGACTCTTCTCTAAAGAATACATTAAGTTTACTCAATCACGCAACCACTTATTTTGTAAATAAAAAATAAATAGCAAATTTTTATAGGTCTACGTAACATTCAAATATTTTAATGATTCATAAAAGATCATGAGTGATTCTTACATAGATTAGAACCAAAATTTACTATATCGTAACAATAATACTTATTACCCACAACAGGTTTGGAATCACGGAATATTTGATAGTAGTAACCGATTTCAATAATTCGGTACAAGTTAATGTCATCGCGATAGCTAAACGCAAGGTAAAGATGGGGAATGTCACGCTATATAAATAAACTATCCATAAAGTAGGGCCCCGTATACATAATTTCAACTTTGTAAACACACCAGCGGCCCTCCTGCGACGCCGTCTGCCGTGCGTAAAAACAAGTGTCTTGAGATTTCAGAAGAATTGTTTTTTTTTCGAACTACATATTTTGTTTTGTTACAGAATATCATCTGCCAAACTGCATAGCGGGTTGCCGGCAATAGTTTTTGTCTTAGTTTTTTGGTAATTTTTCCACTCATATGTAAGTATATACATTTATGGAACATCCTTATTTTAATTACATATGTACTACGAGTAAGCACCTATGCTTTATTACCCATATTATAATATAAAAGGAAACAAAGAATACTACACCATACTAATACATTTATGGGGGGTATAACATTATAAAAAATAATATTATATGTCAATTAAAAATACAGAATATTCATATTACCCAAAAATATATAGGTACCTACAAGTTTTTTAATTGTATCTTCAATTATTTTTAATCGGATCAATACCGTTTCATTTCGATGTGTACCTAGTTTACGCATATATCCGAACTCTTTATTCTTAGGTAGGTACGTCTAACGTATTGACATTATTATCCATTTAAAGAAATGTTAAACCTCTAAATCGGAGGCTGCTTCAATCATCTTTTATATCTTTAAGAGGCCTATGATGGTAATAAGATACTTGTAGCCCGCGGTACGTAAAATCCATAGTTGTAAAGAAGAGACTGTCCGCTATCAAAATAAAGAAAAAAGTCTATCTAAGGCAATATCCGACAAAACATTTTTATTTGCCTACATTTGCACAATATCATTCAAAAACCGCCTTCTTTTTAAAGCCTTTTCGACGACAAAGCCCGTAAACGTTAAGTTGGACTTTAAAAAAGGTACATTCACGCCGACTTTTGCTCCGCGCCGAATTTATGGCGCTGCCAAATCGATGCTTGTTTGAACGCTCCATTTTATTTCTACTGTACAGCTTTACAATTGCTGAATTGACTACGGAGTGATTTAACAACGGGAATAGGCGTTAAACTTGCGAGCGCCTCGTTCTTCTTAATTACCCACTGAGAGATTATATAATTTCAACGTGTGCGTGCATTTTATGAGGTAGCAGCAGTAAACTCTTCTCGATTTTCTTATGCTGATAATGAAAACGAAACACCGCATTTTCACCTTTGCGCTATTGTTATTTCGCCGCCAGGGGCAACAAAGATATCTTACTAGAGAGAATTAATGAATGCATGGTGGTAGGATTTCTATTTGTAATGCCTCTAAGCCTCATTGTTTTACATTGTTGCGTTCCGGTTTGGAGGGTGCTAGATCCAGTGAGATTGCAGCGTATAAATGTAAGTATAAGAACTGAATCTACGCTAACCCGTGCAGCGTAGCGGTAAAAGAATACTTACTACCACTGCCTCTCTTCCCTTGGGTGCTGTAAAAGGCGACTAACAAACTAAAGTTACGTAAGGTCCGCAATGAAGGTAAAAAACTAAAATTAAAAACTTATTTCTATCATACAATTTGAATCATTTTATTTTGGAACCAACAAGAATAACTGAAAACATCAGCTACCTGTATTGATAACATATATACTATTGTAATACCTCTAGCTAAGCAAATTATTAATAACCTGGACTCTGATCACTGTGGCCAAATGGTCAGTTTTTTACACCAGAGTAAGAAAGTGATGAAAAAGAATATCACTGTTGTACCAAAAACTGCAGGTTGGCTGGAACGCTTTAAAAGCAATCTAGATACAAAGTTAAATTATTTAGAATACTATGACAACCCCAATGTCTTTTATAATGATTACTTTAACACAGTCATATTGTTCAGAATTATATTTTTATTTTTGTTCCAAAAAAGATCTCGATTAGTGGTACTGTAACTTTTAATGAATGGGCTACAATTGGTATTCACAAAAGTAGAAAACGCCTTTATGGTGAACGCAACTATAACACCAGTGACGCTTTCAAATTATATGTTAAAAATTATTCAAAGTTATTTAAAAGAGTATGTCGATTAGCCAAGGCAAACTATCTGAGTTCTAAGATTAAGAATAGTAATAACATAATAAGAATGACATGGAATATTTCAAATATTGAAACAGGAAAAGTCAAAAGTCGTAATAATGAGTACAATTTAAATTGTGATAATAAAACATTGACTTCTGATGCTGATGTTGCTGCAGCATTTGAGAGGTTATTTAATGACATTCCAGTTTCAACTACAAAAGCCTTGATTTCCTCACCCACTGTAGCTGAATCTGTTTTGAAGGAGAATGTTAAAGACTGTAAAAGTAATTTCAATTTTCAAAAAATTTGTGTTGGAGTTATATTAAAAACATATAACACTCTCAATAAAAAGAAAACTGCTGATCTGTGGGGTAATTCCGTGGACGTCGCTAAATCAGTAATTTTAACAATAGCTCCAGTTTTAGCTTGCATATTTAACAAATGCATTGACTGTTGTGTTTTTCCTGACCTAATAAAACATAGTAAAATAATTCCATTATTTAAATCAGGTAGCACTTCTGAACCCTATAATTTTAGACCTATTTCTGTGCTACCCACATTTATTAAAATTTTTGAAAAGTTGATGCTAGACCAAATTCAAATTCATTTTCATAGAAATAAACTTTTACTTAGTAAACAGTATGGTTTTACTAGGGGTCACTCAACAACTGACGCCGGTGTTGAGCTTTTACTCCAAATATTTGATACCTGAGAGGTCTTACAGCATGCCCTAGGGGTATTTTTATCCAAGGCTTTCGATTGTGTTTTACATGAAACTTTGGTCAGGAAACTTAACCACTATGGAATTAGGGATGCTTCTTTGAGCCTTTTAATTTCATACTTGAGTAACAGGATTCAGAAGGTCGACATTAACGGTAAAAGATCTCCGAGATCAATGGTTAAAATAGAAGTTCCGCAGGGTTCAATACTTGGTTCATTCTGGTTTTTGGTTTAAATTAATGACTTATCTTATTTTGTAAAATACAGTCATGAGATAGTATTGTTTGCTGATAATACTACACTTTTATTCAAAGTGAAACGACGACATCCAAATTATGACGATGTGAATAAAGCGGTCTCAAAGATTGTTCACTGGTTTAGTGTAAATAACCTGCTATTAAACGAGGGAAAACCCAGATGTGTAAGATTTGTATTGCCTAACTAGTGTACAAATTAAAGATAAGAATGTGAATTCTGTGGACACTACTGTGTTTCTAGGCATCACGTTAGTTATGCTTCAGTGGGGCCCACATATAGCTAAATTGTTGAATAGACTTAGCTCTGCGGCTTGTGCAGTAATGAAGATACGTCAGTTAACTGACGCTGATACATCTAGATTAGTTTATTTCAGTTACTGTCATAGTGTAATGTCGTACGGCATTTTACTTTGGGGAAATGCTGCCGACATTTAAACTATCTTTGTGCTGCAGAAGAGGGCTATTCGAGCAATCTATAACCTAAAGACTAATGACTCTCTCAGAGAGAGATTTAGGAATATATATAATGACAGTTGTATCACTATACATTTATGAAAATTTTTATTTATGTTCATAGAAATATTGAAATATTTTCAAAAAACAGTGATATTCACAATGTAAACACTAGAAGTAAGAACAAATTAGCAGTACCTAATAGTAGGCTTTATAAAAAAAAATTCTTTTAAGGGTCTGAGTCTAAGATTTTACAACAAAGTACCAAATGATTTTCAGAAATTAGATCTTAGTAAATTTAAAATCAAAATCAAAGAAAGCTTTATAAAAAAGCTTATTATAAAGTGTCAGATTACACAGAAGACAAAACAGCTTGGATCTGAAATGCTCCAAGCACTCCAACAGCTATTTCTAATGTCTTTATTTAATTAATACTTACATTGTTAGTTTTGTATTGCATCATTTATTATTTTATTAATTCATATTTTGTATTGACCTGGTAACGACATATTCTTTTTTTTTGTTTGTAAATGTCGTTGCTTCTGTGGTTTCTTGCGCCCGTTCTTTGCCACAGTTAAAAAATTACGTCCTAAATGGGTGATAGGTTAAAAAAGATTTGGACTATTCAAAGTACCTCTTAATTAAATTTATTGAATAAAGACAAGACTAAATACATCCAACAGCCATAGAGCGGCGATGGGCTCACCACCTATCACACAAGCACATGTGCAGACACTAATAAGTGAAAGGTTTACTATGGTAGAGGACACTTTTGCGGTCCTCATTGCCTAGTCTACCTACTAACCCTTCGTGGATAGTCGTGTTTATGTATGTATGTACTTACAAAACCAAGAAATGTGTTACTAAACAACCTTATTAGAGACTGTTCATAAGTACCTACTAAAAGTTATGAACGCGTTTCAGTATAGAATCTGGTTTGGGACAACAGTAACAGTGGTAGTATCCTTGAGCAGCTATCCCTCATACCCATTTCTGGCGCCATGCTTAATTTGCTGCATTTTTATGTTCCGGTTTGAACAGTAGATTCAGTAAAACTATAGGGCATATCGGCATAGTAACTAAGGCGTCAGGGTCTGTAACGCACTTATTATACTCATGGTTTCGCAAGCGCAAATAGGCTGCGGTGACCGCTAGGCGGGGACGTCAGGCGGAAAGTGTGATTGTTTGCTGGATCAGTTCAAAGAAAACACATACAAGAAATACTTCATAATACATAACAATCAAAGAGAGGATATGGACGTTGAAACATCATACGATTTATTTATTTTATAGCCTATGTATGATGCACTATCCACGTATAACTCTCCTCCATAATAAAAGTGTCTATAAGTGAAAAAGGGGCAAACAAGCAGGCGGGGTCATCTAATGGAAAGTTATCAATGGTTATCTGGAAGAAATCGCTTTATAGCGATAAGACCTCCAAATTGTAACGGTGTATCGTACTTGTTTCTTTTTTATGTTTAGTGTATACCTAATGTAATGTAATGTTTATATAACTGTTATAATATAAGTATTATCTATCTATCACCACCGACCATGGACACCCACAAAACCAGTGGAGTCGCATAAATAAAATAAAATTTGTTTACGCTCATACCAATTATCTAAACCAAGATAAGTATTCTTTTGAAACTCGTTAATATGGTAAGATAACGGATAAATATACATAAACATAAAAAAACACCCAGACCCGAAATCAATTTAGAAAAAAAGTGTTTCCTAAACTGACCCGACCTGGAATTGAACCCGGGACCTTAGAGATGGCGCGACGCCAGACCCGGCGTGCTAACCACTCGACCACGGAGGTCGTCGTATGCGTTGCCCTCCTTGAGGAAGGAGTATAGGACCACAACGAGCCACACAAAAAACCAAAACAAAGCGATATAGAGCCCGAGATCTCTAGTTCGCGAAATTTTAAAGAGATTTTGCACGTTTCAAGACGATGGTATCTTGTCTGGCGAACTTAAACGTGCCGTACGCAGAAGCAAACCAAAGCTATATAGAACCTGGGATCTCTGGTTGGCGACATTAAAGAGATTCTGCACGTTTCGAGATGAAGTTTTCTAGCCAGGCGGACTTTAACGTGCTGTACTCAGAACCAAACTAAAGCGATATAGAACCCGGGATCTCTAGTTGGCAGTATTAAAGAGATTTTGCACGTTCCAATAATGCAGTAACAGATTAATAATGCAGCCCAATAAAATGATGTAAACATCGTCAGTAAATCTGCTGGCGAATGGCGTCGCGGCCCACGCAACGGTCTAATCAGAATTAAGGATCTGACGCCGACACGCGACTACGTTTGGGGCTACTCCCCCCGCCAATAAAAACGAAAAGTGGATTAAAGCCAGTACTCTCCTCTTAATTAATTTGATTTCAATTATACGGCGGGAACGCTTCCCGATCTTTGTGTAGTACTAGATTTTGATTTTGTGATGTTATTAATTAAATAGGTAAGTAGGTACGCGTTTTGTCTTCATCCCGTCTCAACTTACAAAATACAATGTTGTATTTGTTTTCGTAATGTAAGATGGAAAGCGATGGTAATATATCAACAATGATAGAAGAAAAAATAGAAGGAAAACATATTTATTTGATTATTATTTTAATTACAGGACAAGAAATGAATATACAAAATAACATCAAAATGGTTGGAGTATTTACATAGCTAAACCAAATTATGTTTACAATATACTTGTACTAATACATAGTAGTACCTACATATCGTATTAATCAACTTTAATAACTGTTATAGGTACTTAATTGTGGCTGTACTGTTGATAAATAGGCTCTCCCTCCCCTGAATTTCACGCCTTTCAGTATCCATAATAAATAAATTCTTTATTAAAATAAAAACACAAAACAACAAAATGTGCACGACAGGGCTTGCAGTAAAACTAATATCTGTGCTGCAGACTGTAAGAATAATATTAATATTGTCTTTATGTTTTCTCATCATAATGTATAATCAAAGCTTATGTTTACCTTATGATTTTGCAATAAATAAATATATTGACTATTGGTTTATTTATTTGGCTCACATCACAATACAAGAAAACAATATTGACAAAACGTTTAATAAAATATCATATCAAAATCGATAAACAACAAAGCAAGCTTATCCTGTTTTAGGCATAAGCTAGACCTTTTGGAACTAAAAACACTAGCTTACCTATTAAACCCTTCTCTCTTAAAGCCTATTTGTGACTAAATTCGTAGAAAGAATCTTTCTCATATTTATTCCACATTATAAGATAATAGTTTAATACCATATTGAGAACGCCTCGTTGGCCGAGTGATAAAAAACTCAGTCCAATATCCGAAGCTCCCGTGTTTACTATCCAGGTTGGGCAAAGTGTATTTCGGAGTTTTCGATGCTCATCCCGGGTTTGTGATCGTCTACACGTGGTAGGTTTCATTGTTGTAGTAGTTTAAAAAAAAATACTTGGAAAATGTTGAAAAAAAAATCCACGACCAGGATGCGAACCTACACCCTTCTGACAAACCGGGTCAGGCGCTCTTCCAATTTAGCTACCATGCCCTTAACCAGACCACCGAAATTCATCAACAGTTTACTTGTTACTTTATAAGCCGAAAGACTACTCGTGAAAATTTTTCATCACTTTCCAATCTTACCTATTTTTTTTACTTTTTTACAATATTTTTTTTTGATATAAAATAATATCTCAAACGAGCACTGTGCAGTTGTAATTTGGTGAATTGTGGACTACGTTAGTGGACAGCTTCTGCTTTATCCTCATTGCCTAGTCTCTGCCCAACCCTCTGGGGGTAATAGTCGTTGAATGTACACACACGTCGTCAGATGAACCTACCCAAAACTGTCAAAAATCAATTTTGAACTTTATAGTTTTGTTTTAATATTCATTGGAGAAATTTGACAGTTTAGGGTAGGTTGATCTGACACCGTGTGTACATACATCTCAATACAAATATCTCACCCTTTTTCATCATTTTAATGGTGTTAGTCTTATGCATCCGCCTCTGTTTTAAAATTTGGACTGGATTTACACTAAATTGCTTTCTTGCAGCTCGCTGACCTTCATCAACTTTCAGATTTAAAGTCAAAAGGGAAATAAATAATGGCGTTTACAAAATGAAATTTTGTCGTAAACCTCACGAAAACAAACACGCGCAAGTGGCGTTCGCTCAAGGATTTTTAATGTCCAAGCAATAGAACGAACTTCGAGCCACGAACCAAACCGCCTTCGAGGAAATCGATAAAAGTTTACTTATGCATACTTGCCGTTCAATGCCACCTGCAGTGACGGATATAAATACGCCCATAAATAATCGTTGAATTATAATTTGGGCGAATAATATTGCTGCAGTTGTGGAAAGGTACAAAAAAGCTCAAACTTTTTTGTACCTATCTGGAAAGGTCATTTACTGAGATCATGTATTAGGAGAAAGCTTTATAATTTACACTATTTGAAAAGAAGGCAGCAAAAGTTGCTAAACTGTGATAAAATATTACCATGAATACATAGGAAAATATTAAATAATTAATTAATTTAAATTAATCACAAGAAAAAGGATAGATACCTACTTACAAAACTATAAAAAATAAGACACCACATTTTAAAACAGTAAATAAAACATAAAACACTTCATATACATAAAATCCTCAATTAAAATAACAGAAATATTTCACGTCATAATGACTTTGTAACAAATAATATTGGTAGGTACACGGTAAAAATGTAATGATACATCCTACTTCTGGCCACTAGACTTGGGATGGAGCACAAAATCCACTCTTGTAAAGTCAAGTGCAATTACATCGCCGCCCTTGGAATAAACGTGTAAGTGCTTTTACACTGTTTTTTTAACATTCATGCATTTTCCTGCTCGACGTTATAACCTAGTTTTTTCTATTTTTATTCTGTATATTCTAGAAAAACCTTTTTTATTAATGGTGCTTGGCTCTTTTAAGTTATAGTCCTGCTTTCAAAATTGCTATGAAAAAATGCTATATCTATTTAAATATATTTTAAAATGAATATTCCTTTTTCATTAGTATTCTCTCCGTCCTCAACCTTTCGAAAGCAACAATTTTAACTACTTTTCGTTTTCCCAAACACGAAAATTAATATCAGACTACTAACCACTATCAAAAAGAGGTTTGAAATTAGCAGAATCCGCGTCCATTTCATTCTCGAATTGTCGCCACCAGCATTCGTATGCAGGGTGCTTCGCTCACAACTTCGATTTCCAACAAAAGTTCGGAAGTGTACGGCTTGTTCTAGGCCGATATCCGAGCGGGCCGCAACTCGCGAGCAATCTGTTTACGTAACAACCCCGTTATGTTCCGAGAACCCTCCGTAGTAGACGTTAAACATATTGCCTCATAAATCGTGGGAATCCCGGCGAGCGCACACCCGTAGCCGGTGTCGATTTGACTACGTTTCCTTTACGATTTCACATATTGAGTGATCGCGCTCAATATCTAATAGTTTATATCACTACATATAAATCGCGGTCAGGCCCTATCGATTGGCACTCACCACAGCCTACTTCAAACATAATGTTAGCGTTAAAAGGAGCGTAGCTACGGAGCTACCTCCCAAGTAACAAATTATTGTTGCATAATAGTTGAGAAAACGTTTTACATTTCCTTTTGGTTCTATAAAGTGGGTCATATAAACGTGTCGTAGACGTTTATACAACGCGAAATAGGCCCATATTAAACAACATTATTGTTATTTACAAGTTAAATAGACGTCAGTCAACAACTTCTGTTGCCGACTAAATACTTTTCAGTAGTTTGTATTTTTTATTATCTTTTTCGGTTGGACATAAGGTTTGTCAATTTCGGTTCGGTGCTGACGTCTTGGTTGGTATGTTTGATTTTGTTATAATTTCCTGTTTTTTATTATATTTTATCAATACACGCTTTACTTTGCACATAATAATACAGTCCACATTATTTCCTCTCCCCTCCTTAACATTGGTCCTTTTCGCTCGGTAAATTTTACTTTCAAAATTTTCATTTTCTGAAAATAATTTCCCTATAAATTTTCTTTCAATTATTTTCTATTTCGATAACTATATTTTATTGTTTGTTTGAAAGTAACTAGTATGCTAACTAGATTGCAAAGTAAAGCGTTAGAGTCGAGTGCGGGCGAGGCTCCGCTGCCGGACTCCGGCATGCCCGACGATATTGAGACTCCGCCGCCCGTCCTCGTACTCGACCCAGTCAGGTCCGTCCATGCGGCGGAAGACAAGTCTATTTTAGGAACATCCAAGTCGTCCAGTACTATTCGCGCACGCTCGCTCAATATTGAGGCCTTATATGCTCGAAAAATTGCTGAAGTGGAAGCCAAAGCTGCTGAGGTGGAACGCGAACAAGCAGCTAAAGTGGTTGAGGCGGAGCGTAGGGCGTTAGAAATGGAAATGCGCGCAGAAATAGCTCAAATGGTGGCTGAAGGCAGTAGTCACTGCGGCAGCAGTCGCGCCAACAGCCATCGCGGCAGTAGCCGCCTAAGTAGAGGTAACGTTCTAGAGTGGTTGGAGACTATGACACCTTCTAATGAATGCGTTTTTGTAGATACCCGTGGTGCTACCACTGTGGACGCCCCGGAAACCGTGCGTCCCGGTAGCCCCATACTTGCGGTTCCTACGAGGGCGCTCATAGAAGTGCGGCCTGTCGCCGCTACCACTGCGGACGCCACTGTTATCGTGCGTCCCGGCAGCCCGACTCTTCCGGTCGCTGCGTTTAACTGTCGAGTTCCTGCGTTCGCCAGCCGCGGTGTCACATGCGATCCCACTGCTGGGCCTAGTCGCCTAGCGCTTGATCCGACACCGCCCAGGCCCTGTTGCGGACCTACAGGTGACGTTCAAGACTCTACGTGCGTACGTACCCTACCTACTAATATTTCTAGCAACCAGAATGGTTCTGATTTTAATCGCTTGGCTCAAGCCATACAAAGTTTATCTAGAGGTAAAATGGAGAGTCGCCTGCCTGTTTTTGATGGTAAAACCCTAGACTGGCTTGCTTTCAAAAGAGCCTACGACGCGTCTATGGCGTCTTATTCTCCAATGGACAACTTATCACGGGTGAATGCGGCGCTGTACGGCCCGGCACGAGAGGCCGTCGGTGCCTTACTTTCTACAGCGCATAACCCAGGCGAGATTATATCTGTTCTCGAACTTCAGTTTGGTAGACCGGAGCTCATCGTCCTCCAGGAGGTCGCCGCTGTGCGAGCTTTGCCTAAAGTTAATTTTGAGGGGAAGGACTTGCATTTCTTTGCCGGCCGTGTCCGCAGTTGCATTTCAGTTATGAAATTTCTTAATAATAAGTCTTATTTAGAGTCACCGGAGCTTTATAACTCGTTGCTTCTGAAATTGACTCCTGCAATGCGAGCACGCTGGAAAGATTACGCAAAGTCCCGCTTCAACCCGATTGTAGGAACGAAATTAGAGTTGCTAGCTGACTTTTTAGCTGAGGAAGTCATTACGGAATTCAAGTTTGGCGTTATTACGGAAGCCAACTCGTCAAGTCAGCCACATAGCTCAAAAATGTTTCAGGTTAACGTAGTGACTTCAAAGCATAATAATTTTCATTCAGGTAATAAGTCGGCTGAAAATAAAAATCATTCTAATTCACAATCACAACAAAATAAGTCAAATTATTGTTTATATTGTCAACAATGTCACATGATTGACAACTGCGATAAATTTATTTATCTTGACTTTATGGCTAGATTGAATTGGGCCCGCGACCAAAAAGTTTGTAATAGATGTTTAAAAAAAGGTTCGCATCGCTATAGGTCGTGTAATCCAAAGACGTTATGTAATGTGGAAGGCTGCAAATACAAACATCATAAATTGTTGCATAACTTTGAGTCAGTTCATTCCCATACAACTACTGAAACGTTCTCGAACAGAATCGAACCTGAACTTAGTTGTTCGACTATGACGGTAGAGCATAAAAGCGAGACTGTAGCTCACGCTATTTCAAACGGGCCGCTCAAAGTTTTTTTGAAAGTCGTCGCTGTTACTGTAAGCGGACCTAAGGGCTCTATAAATACTTATGCTCTATTGGACGACGGCTCGTCTAGCACTTTTATTGACGATGAGGTATCAGTTCAGATAGGCTTAGTCGGCCCTAAGGCACAAATTAGAGTCGAGTGTATGGGTGGTCTATCTAAATTAACCGAAGTCGAGTATGTAGATTTTTGTATTAAAGGATTGCACGAATCCAAACAACATAAAATATATAGAGCACGGTCTGTATCGGCGCTAGGTATTGCACGCCAGTCAGTCAGCCCAGACGATATAAGGCATCTTTCGTTAACTAATATCACGTATGAAAACGCTGAACCAAAATTGATAATTGGAATCGATAACTGGAATCTGCTGACCCCACGAGAGGTGCGTCAAGGTTCAAAAAGACAACCAGCTGCTTGTTTAACTCCTTTAGGTTGGGCTGTATTTGGCTTTACTTTCAGTAGGACTAAACCGGTGATTTTTGTCAATCATAGCGTGACATCAGATGATTTTTCGGAGATTGAGGGTCTTATTAAGGACAACTTTAGGTTGGAGTCGATTGGTATTGTCAAGCAACGAGTCCGTTCTGCCGCAGACGAGCGCGCCTCGAAAATTCTCGAAGACACTGCTCGTCGGTTACCAGGTGGACAGTTTGAGGTCGGCTTATTATGGCAATCAGATGACACTGCCATTCCAGATAGTTACCAGCTAGCGTTTTCGCGTTTTAATGGTCTGGAAAAGCGCTTTAGTAAAGACGCCGCTTACGCCAAACAGTATCGCGAAAATATACACGCTATGATAGACAAAGGTTATGCCGAGCCATGTGACATCTCTTCTGATTCGCCAAGGGTGTGGTACCTACCTCATTTTGGGGTTGTGAACTCCAACAAGCCAGGTAAGCTGCGAGTGGTTCATGACGCCGCAGCCCGCTCTCAGGGAGTCAGCTTGAATTCCCTTTTGTTGACCGGCCCTGACTTATTGCCTTCTCTTTTAAATATTATTTTTCGTTTTCGAGAGGGTAAGATCGGCATGATAGCTGACATAAAAGAAATGTTTCCACAGGTCAAGGTCAGGCCCGAAGACAGGGATGCGCAGCGGTTTCTATGGCGTGATTCTCCCGACTTGCCTCTTTCGACATTTAGAATGTCATCAATGATATTTGGTGCTGCTTCTAGCCCGTTTACAGCACTCTATCTAAAAAACAAAAACGCCGAAGAGTGTAAAGATTTATATCCTGAGGCTGCCCATGCAATTATCCAAGATACATATATGGATGATTTCATTGGCAGTTTGGAAGGGCCAGATGAAGCCGCGCAATTAGCTAGAGACATCGTAGAGGTGCAAGAGCGAGCGCACTTTGAAGTTCGCGGGTGGGTCTCTAACGAACCCGATGCACTCACTCTTATATCAACAAATTTAAGACTAGATTCTGGTAGCATAGGCGTAGATATTGGTCATTTCCCGCAAAGTGTGCGTACGTTGGGTCTAATATGGTATCCGTCGACTGATGAGTTAGGTTTTAACGCGGCCGCCCTAAAAACGTCGCTAGCTTTGCCTCATAAAATCACAAAACGTCACGCGCTTTCTAGTTTGATGCGGGTTTTCGACCCGCTAGGTATACTAGCTCCCATTACCATAAAAGCACGCATTATCTTCCAAGTAGTTTGGCGCAGAGGAATTGATTGGGACCAGGAACTTCCTCAGGACCTAAGCACCAAGTGGAAAGCTTGGCTTGCGGACATATCTGAATCGGTTGACCTTCGAGTACCACGCTGGCACCTGAGAGAGGCTCATGCTCTCAACCAAGCTCATCTAATAGAGCGGGAGCTGCACGTATTCTGTGACGCAAGTGAGCACGCGTATGTCGCTGTCGCTTACTGGCGTCTGGTACTTGCTGATGGAACCGTGCAGCTTTCGTTTATATGTAGCAAGTCCCGAGTAGCGCCTCTAACTCCTGTCACCATTTCTCGCCTCGAATTGCAGGCAGCCACGGTAGCAGCTCGTCTAGCGACGTCTATCTGCGACGCTCATAAGTTTAAACCCTCTAGGCGATTTCTATGGACAGACTCTAAGAATGTTCTAGGATGGCTTCGCAGCGACGCGCGTTCGTTTTTGCCTTTCGTTGCACATAGGTTAGCAGACATCCTAGAGCTTTCAACTGTAGATATGTGGAGGTGGGTGCCCACAGCATTGAATGTCGCAGATGACGCCACTAGGCAAAAGTCAGACGCTGACCTTAACAATAGTCGGTGGATTGAAGGACCTGAGTTTTTGAAATCACCTCAATGTGAATGGCCAGTTGAGCCACATAACACTAGCCTTAACAAAGATGAGCTGAAACCAAGTGCTAAAATTCATTTATATCTCATTCAAGTAGGCACCATTCCCGTCCATCCCGTTTCGGCGGATCCGTCCCGCTTCAGCCAATGGTTGCGTTTCTTACGGTCGACGGCGCGTGCACATCAGTACATCAGGCGTTTGAGATGTAGAGCGAGTGCTAATGCCTCAACATCGCACACGCCTGCCTCTAGGCTAAGAACTTCTGTCGCTCAGCTTACGCCTCTTACTGCGGAAGATTTACGCCTAGCCCAGCTGCATATTTTGATCAAATGCCAAAATAATTCGTTCCCTGATGAGTTAGCTGCGCTTCAACTAGGAGAGCCATTGCCACGCCACAGCAAGTTACAAAAGCTTCATGTTATTCTCGGAAGCGATGGTTTAATGACGTTATCGGGTCGCATCGAAGCAGTTGCAGAAGCTACTGAGGCTACCAATTTCCCTATTGTTCTTGATGGAAGCCACCCAGCAGTTAAACTTTTGATTCACCATTACCACCGGCGCTTTGCTCATGGCAATAACGAGACTGTTGTCAACGAACTCCGGCAGCAGTTCTGGATTTTAAATCTGAGAAGTGCAGTCAGAGCAGCAGCACATGCCTGCCAATACTGTAAGATAAGCAAAGCTATTCCTTTGAACCCACCTGTTGGAAACCTCCCCGCGGTTCGACTCGCCCATCATCGCCGACCATTCACTTTCGTCGGCCTTGACTACTTCGGTCCAGTGCAGATAACTGTTGGCAGAAGACACGAAAAGCGGTGGGTAGCTTTGTACACCTGTCTCACAATGCGGGCTATACATTTAGAGGTAGTCCATGACCTCTCAATGGACGCAGCGTTGATGGCCCTACGTCGATTTACGGCCCGTCGTGGAAGTCCTCAACAGATCTGGTCAGACAACGGGACTGCGTTCGTCGGTGCTGCCAAATTCATGCGAGAACTCTACGGCCCTGCAGTTCAAGAGTTTGCAACTAACCAAAACATCGAGTGGATCTTCATACCACCGTCGGCACCGTCAATGGGTGGTGCTTGGGAGCGGCTCGTGCGTTCAGTAAAGTCTGCTTTAAAAGTAACCTTGCAAGAGCGATACCCAAAGGAACCCGTTTTGACGACTCTTTTGTTGGAAGCTGAAGCTGTGGTCAACTCAAGGCCCTTAACCTACGTTCCGGCTGACTCAAGTGACGAAGAGGCACTAACACCGTTTCACTTCCTCATCGGCACAGCATCCACGGCTAACCATTACGGTAAGACAGAGCCGCAGGATTTATGGGGTCGGACTTCCTGGCGTAAGGCATTAAGGCTTACAGATTTATTCTGGAACCGATGGGTTAGAGAATACCTCCCAACTCTGACACCTAGGCGAGGTGACAGGACAGGCGACGGACTGGCTCTTGCTGTAGGTGACCTCGTGCTTGTGGTCGATGGTAACTTACCTCGCGGAACGTGGCCACGTGGCCGTATAACCCGAGTATTTCCCGGCGCAGATGGGCTAGTGAGAGTAGCCGAGGTTGCCACTGCAGGAGGAGTCCTTCGCCGCCCCTGTAAAAAGCTGGTGCGACTTCCCGTATAAAGGACATCTCTCTCTATTTCTTTTAATTTTTTTTTCCATTTTTAAGAGAGGGAGAGATGTTGCCGACTAAATACTTTTCAGTAGTTTGTATTTTTTATTATCTTTTTCGGTTGGACATAAGGTTTGTCAATTTCGGTTCGGTGCTGACGTCTTGGTTGGTATGTTTGATTTTGTTATAATTTCCTGTTTTTTATTATATTTTATCAATACACGCTTTACTTTGCACATAATAATACAGTCCACATTATTTCCTCTCCCCTCCTTAACAACTTCTAAATGTTGTCTAATAATGTCTAATAACATCAACTCAACAGTTATATAACTGAAAGTCGCATAGCACAGTTTTTATATGACCAATTTGCTAGTTGGGCTATGAACGTATCCGTGTAGCAGTGGTACAGCGGTTTACTAAATGAATAATAGCGCCCCTTCTCTTCCTTTAGGTGTCGTAAAAGTACTAACTAACGGACTAAAGACTGCAAAATACATCCAACAGCATAGAGCGGCTATGGGCTCACCACCTATCACGCTGAGCACATGTGCAGTTGTAATTTAGTAAAACGTTGACTATGGCAGTGGACTGCTTCTGGGGTCCTCATTGCCTAGTTTCTGGCTTACTTTTTGAGAATAATAGTCGTAAAAATATACAGGGTTAATTTTAAACGCCCGCCAAAAGCAATTTTGGGGTAAAATAAGTAATAATACAATATTTGACGTAAAAATAATAAAGGTTTTCTTTTTTAAATGCAATTTTTTGCCTTCTTTTGAAATCCTATATTTCTGTGTCAATCTATGTATCAATCCTATATGTCATTGGTGTCATTGGTGCAAGGGGTGAATGATAGCGGTCACATAGCGACCATAACTTTAATTTCCAAGAGTTTAGACAATAATCTAAAAAAAAAATATGTTTTGTTATTTCATTATTTGGTTGTACTGCTGCTAATAGGATCAATTTGGCGGGGGGTCCAAAATTAACCCTATGTATGTATATAAATCGCGGTCGGCCTAGAATTTCTTTAACGTTTGGCAACCCTAAAAAAAAAAGTGGCTAAGACTTTCACCAGTCAGTGTTGTTGTGGGTTTTTAGTTTGATATGGTTTTTTTTTAAATATAGCATTACAAGGTTTTAAGTTCTCATTTTTAAATATAGCAATACATAAATTGTGTGGTTTTTACTTTTGTGGACAATGTTACTTCTGCCATAACAAGAATCTGCCGTAACAAGAATCTGTCGTAACCAGAATCTGTCCAAACCAGAATCTGTCCTAAGACAAAGAAGGGCCCCGATCGATTGGCTCTCACCACAGCCTACTTCAAGCGAATGTTAGCGTTATACGGAGCGTAGCTACGGATCTACTTATGCATCGACAGCTAAATGAGTGGTTCGTTTATGAAATGGCTTTGTTCGTAATAAGCGCTCATTAATAAATGTCAAAGCGGCTTGCTTCGATGACTTCGTAAATGCAGGGCCGTCGGAATTGTGCGATGAGCTTGTGGTCATGCTAACAACGGTCACGTTAACGACTTGGCACTCAACACATTCAACATTTACCAGTACATATCCAAAACGATATTATTATTATTAGAGGAATTATTTACGGCATTCACTCGTAATCCATGCGGTATTAGCGGCTAATTTAAAAAAAACCAACCAAACCCCCCTCTTCCCTTGGGTCGTAAAAGGCGACTAACGGATTTAAGAGGAAACACTACGTGAAAGTGGCATGCAAAATTCTCATACAAAACAGAAAAACGACGTGTCGTAATCCCCTGTTTGCTCCTTCAGAACTGGACCAATTTTTATTACTTTTTCAGCATCGGTTAAAGAAAGAGATTTTCTATGTCTGTATGTTTGTTTTTTTTTAAACCAGCCACTTAATGTTTCGGGATACGCCTTAAAACGGAGTGATTTTGCATAATTTTTGAAGGCTCCTGGTTATTAAATAAATGACTTATGCAAAAAAATGAAACATACAGACATAGAAACTTCTTTCTTTAACCGATGCTGAAAAAGTCCTCATTGCTAACCCTCTCACTAACCCTTTGGGGGGTAATAGTCCTGTATCTATGTACGAGATATCCACTCGCAAATTGAATATTTATGTAAGTATGTATTATTCAAATGTAAACAAAACCAGTAACAAAAACTTCGTATCACTTCTCAAACGTTGGTTAGTGGTAAGCATTGTTATAAGTCCGCCTGGAAAACTATGACAGAGAGAGAGAGAGAGAGAGAGAGAGAAACAATTATTGACAAACAGAAAAGAATACATAACGACAATTGTCAATCAGGACCCCGCCTCAGTTTGTGTTGTTGCGAACAGAACGTATCGCAACAACGCTGGTGTTCTGGCGGGGCCTGTCCGTGCACGGTACACGAACAACATACAGATTTACATGAAACACTATCAACATTTAACATAAACCGGTCGCCGTAAGTGGCCGTAACATATAGCGGTAGGATAGCCAGGTTTAACCTGATGAAGTGAGCTTCTACCAGCGGCCTTACCGTCACTTACCATAATGCAAGTGCTTAGTACAACTGAGAAAAAAAATGCAACAAAATTAAAAGGGGTTTTTGGGGGTTAAAGTTACTCGCGTCCGTAGGTTTACCCTTGAGACCCTACACGTGACCCTGGGGTGGTGCTAAATGGCACTGACTGAGTGGTAGAGCCACGCTCCGTTGCAGCACGCATTCGGCCGGCTCGCCCTAAGTCTCTCTCACGAATATCCGGCGTAGAGTTCCGTAGAGCTCCCCCCCCCCCCCCCCACAATTCCAATTCCTTCCTAACCCTATTTCTATCTTAAAGGTCGGCATAAAGGTCGTCCATGGACGGCGGCGATTGCTCTACATCAGGTGACCCGCCTGCTCGTTTACGCCCTTGTCATATAAAAAACAAGAGCCGGTAGAGTGAGGGTGACCGATGCTACGTCTCTTACGCTGCACCAGTTGCCCTCGAACCTGGACTCCACTCCCACTTATTAATCGCCTCTGTAGTCTAGTGGCTAAGCTACCGGTCTTGGATCCAGAGGTACCGGTTTCGATTCCCAGCGGGGCATCTTTGTGTGCTCGGTTTGGTTGGTGGTAGGGCTGTTAAGTCCGCCTGGCTAGCTACCACCATCTTATCTAAGTTTGTCGCCATAACAACAATATTTATAGCATTGTTGTGTTCCGACAGTTTGATATAAGATAGCCAGCTCCTCAGTGGTTGAGGATTCCGGGTGAAGCGCGCTTCCACCTTCGGCCTTATCGTCACTTATTATCAGGCGAGATGAAGGCCAAGCGATTACCTGTTGTAGAAGAAAAACATCAGGTGAAGTGGGGTAATTTGCCGGGCTAAATATAAAAAGAAAGTAAAAAAGCCCGGCAGATCCTTTAGCAACAATGCATACCGTGTGGCGTACCCCGTTATGTTACGTGAAAAAGTATTCAACTACTCTTGACACGGAACGTACGAACAGCACGAGTTTATAAAGCATTAACGCAGTTATAAAGTTACAAAGTGGTTTTATAAGTAAAGGTAACCTATATTTGGTATTAAGCCGCAAAAACTTAAGTTGCATAACTTCATTCCGTTCTTTTTTATTAGACAAGTTAATAAATATTCCCTTTTTATTAGGTTAACAAAACGAATATACTCATCATACCTTTTAACGATTTATTCATTTAGATATGATAAGTGTATACAATAACCGGAATATACACAGTAATCAGCAGAATTTCAGCTATTTGCTGTGAATACTTTATTATGAGACAAGGGTGATTAATCATTTCCTTTTTATAACGTTAACAATACTCTCACCACCAGTCACGCTGAGCACATGTGCAGTTGTTGTGTGGTTAAACGTGGACTGTGGCAGTGAACTGCTCCTGCAGTTTTCGGGGATATTAGTAGTACTAACTGTTTTAAATACTTGGGAACTCACCTGAGGAAAGATAACTCCCTGGCATCGGAAATACCTGCGCGAATAGCAATCGCTGCAGCGGCCTTTGGCAGGCTCAGAGCTCGTGTCTGGAACTCGCATGATATCAAACTGCAAACCAAGCTTATACTATAAAGAGCAATCGTCCTGCCTGCCTTACTTTATGCTGCGGAGACCTGGTGCTGCTACAAGGCTGATATTAAGCAGTTGGATACCTTCCATTTAAAATGTTTGAGAGCCACACTGCGAATTAAATGGCAAGTTCATGTTCCAAACACAGAAGTTCTGCGTCGGGCAGGAGTACCTGGAATCTCATCCATCAACATGAAACTCCAACTCAGGTAGAGTGGACACGTCGTACGCATGGAAGTAGATTGCCCAAGGCAGTGTTCTACTCGGAATTGTCATGTGGAAAGCGCAAACAAGGAGGGCAATATCTGCGCTACAAAGACGTGCTGAAACGCAATCTTGTGGCCTGTGATATTCCAACGGATGACTGGGAAGAGCTTGCACGACGTAGACCAGAATGGCGTCATGCCGTCCACTCTAGGGCGGATAGTTACGAAAAAGAGCGCTTAAAGGATCTTGACGCAAAACGTCAAGCACGAAAGACTCGTTTAAAGCGTAGGCTTTATGTGTAGATATACCTACACCTATTCGTCAGGCCAGCTGCACTGTGCGCCTTGTGATCGTCTCTTTAGGACGAAGTTTGGCTTCGCAAGTCACATCCGAGCATATCACAAAGACCAGCTTTAACAATTCGTAAGAGTTGCCGGATACGATGAGGAGGACATGATGATTAATGATGATGATGTACGATAAAAGTAACCAACACTAGGTATTCGGTTCACGAAAACGCTTCCAACAATATTGATATCTTGTATTAAACTAGTCTGAATACCAACTATAAGGTTGTTTATATCTTATTCATAAGTAACTCAAACGGAAATTCTCGAGGAGGCAACAGAACTTTGTCCGCGTGGAGCCGTAAAAGCGAGTTAGCGGCACTTTGACGCTCGTCTGTTCAGCTAAGGCTTGACGACCAGCGGGCTAGACTATACTATTTCAATGTAGGACACATTCGTCAGATTCCTTTTTTGTCAGAATAAATAATATGCGGTTTTTTTCTGACGATAACGGACTTTGGGCGGGTTCCGCTTTCGCCAGAATAAAATGTCGGCTGTATTTTTCTGGAAAAAGCGGAATCTTATTAATTATTTATTTAGTACACACAATAGTCAAGGAAAAATAAATATACAGAACAGTTGTAGGTAGGGCCAGCTTATTCCACATTGAAATTTCGTCCAGCTAGCCCGCACGCAGAAGGAAAGAACATAGAGGAGGGCATTATATACAAGTATACAGATGTATTACCACTTACAAATACCTACTTTATTTTATTTAAAGGATTGTTTTGAGGAGCTCGATGGCGCAGCGGCTAAGGCGTTTGTGATCTTGCCAGTTAACAACTATTGCAATGACGAGTCACTGGATGGGTGTCCTAATAAAAAATTGTCTCAGCCAATCCGTAGTACTTCTCCTTCCTCTCCGTCCTTCGGTAGGTACCTACGTGAAGCCGACTGTCCCTGTGGTTGTGATGAGATGGCTATCCTTAAAATTGCGATCTTACAATTTAAGAATTTTCAAAATAACTCGAGCTCCTCCGTGCTACAGAAGACACTTTGAACCGTTGGTTTTTTTTTAACAGTTTGTGTTACTTTAAATGAAATAAATCCGACACATACAGTTTATTGTATGCACAAATGTATCGTCTTCACTAGTGAAATCTACACTATCAAAGCATTAACTATGTTCCTAATCTTAATGCAAGCTAACCGCGTTCTTAAATCAGATAAGTAACATAGTAATCGATCCGCAGACAATAAGCGCGATACCGCAACAACCTTCGACTGGAGTTACACTCTAGAGACTTGCTGTATCTTAATCGTAGCTAATCTTTTAAAGCTAAGCTTATTTTATAATGACGATCCTTTTTTTACGAAATGAGGACTTATGTAAGAACTGATGCTATCTCATTTTTGGTAATTCAGGCAGACGTAGACAGCGTCAGTTCCAAACCAATTTTAACTGTCGTCCGCGTTTCGGAGTAACCCCTGATAGGGTTGTCTAAATAGAGAATAGAAGTGGTTGTTATCTAACATGATCATGAAAATAAGTAAATCCAATTAAATATAAAACACACTATTTACAAATTGTAACATTTTGAGAAAAGGGTAGAAAACACGTTTGTTAGCACCCTCAAATAGTAATTGCGTATGTATTTTATAAATAACGCAAAGGAAAGGTTCGATTTCATCTTATTTTTATTGTTGAATAATATAGTGTATCTTAAGTAAAATTTTAAGTAAAATTTTTTTTCATCATAATCGAATGTTCAAATTTTGTAAAAATATTTCTTTCGGATCTCAGAGGTGAAAACTTCTAAGATTTGATGAAGCAATGTTGACTAAAAACATAAGCATCAAGCACTGACAAATTTCGACGGTTGAAAGCCAGACCTCGGTAGCCAAGTGGTTGAGGCAGCCGCCCGGAATGCGGAAGGTGCGTGGTTCGATTCCCGCCTGAGGTTGTCGTCTTTTTTCAGTGTTTATAATTTTACTTAAGTATATTTAAGCGTTAATAAAACGCTAAAATATAAAACATTAATCTAAAAACGCAGCTTCATCTTAACCGTGTAACCTCCCCACAACATTAAATTGCTACACCTAAATCTAAACCTAAATCTAATGCCTTTCACACCTATATGCCTAGCTAGCTTATAATACATACACACATCCTCGCCGCTTTACCTTAACTTAAATTATTATCTAATTCTTAAAACTAATTAACCTAATTTATCTACAATCTAATGGTTGTGTCTGGAGTTTTGTAGAGTGTGTAGCGTTTGTATGAAGATGGAACCTTAGCATAGCTTAATTCTATTTGCAGTGAATTTCAGTCAAGCAATGTAATATTATAATAACTACTATTTTGGCCAGATCGTCTAGTGAACCCTCCGTTGTTAACCGCATTTAAGTAACTCAAGTTCTTTCGTGAAAGTTTAGTAATTGGCTTATCCCTGTGTTAAATTATTTACTCCTGACCTAATTACCTACCAGTCTATAAATCCTAACATAAATATGTGTAGCCTAGCAATGACTCCGTCTGAACTGTGACCTAAATCCTTCACTGCAGCTGCGGGGAAGATTTGTAACCACTCAAAGGTAATCAGATGATAGCTTAGCTTGTAGGTATTATTATTTATTATCAGTAGCATGATACATAAGAAGCCTGGTGCAATTTATGAGCCCCACCACCGCTCCATAGCGTACTGTACATCTCATGGTTTAATTACAGTTCCGTCACATTGGCTTTAACTTTAATTATTAGCTTGTGCCTTTAATTCTTTAACTGAGAATTTACATCTCTCCTCAAATTTAATTTCATTTTACATTATGAACTATGTGTTAGCAATTTAAATTCTTATTATTCCACATAAATCAATAGAGTTTATCTCAAGGCTTGCTATCATCCAAATATCCTTTTCACATTAAGAACTTAATTATTCAATGCAATAACTTATATTCAGTTCCGTAAAGGGTGGATAATTTAATAAAACGCCAATTCAGGCGGTGGCTAAAGTAGAATGCTATTAATACAGGTAAAACTACTTTTATTTATTCTTAGTATTTATTATACAAGTCCTGTAAAGCTCCAATATAACTACATTGGCTTGGCTGCATTGGCAGATTATCACATCTTAAGTTTATTAAAGGATGTTTAATTCATTCAATATCCTTGACTTTAGGAAGTGAACTGAAATAGAATACTATCATTTGAAGTAAATTACTTTGGATTACTCTTAGTGTTCATTATACAGATCTTATAAAGTATAAATACATCTCAAGTTTATTGAAAGATGCCTAATTTATTCAACATCCCTGACTTTTAGGGAGTGAATGTAGTTAATTATTTTTCCATTAACTTACACCCTCTGTCTCTCAGACTGAGTGGTTAATTTGATAGACTACTAAATCATAGTTAGTATACCTTTAGTAGGTAGTTAATTATCACTGTTAATCATTAAATAAATTACATTTAGAAGTTATCTTTTACTCACTTTAATAAGTATAAATTAGACTGTACTAGGTATTAGTCTGATTGATTAGATTGTTCCCATCAAATATTTCTATGTTTCATATTATTAGAAGTAAGTACTTACATATCTTAAGAGGTCTATTCAAATGGTATTAGTAGACCATTGTCAGGCTAATTAGCTGGTTGTTATCAATCAATTATTTCTATGTTTCAGATTATTAGAAGCTCATAGCTTGCAATGTCTTCTTTCAACGACTTATCCTAGGTTCTAAACTGGTTTTAGTTGTTCAGTTTGTATCAGCTTATTTTTGCTAAGGTATCGGATGTAAAATTTTCCATACTTTGAAGAGTATAGCCATGTGAGATCGTATTGCATCCCAGGGAAAGCTAACAAATGCCTGTTTGGTCATATCAGTGTTAGAAATCAAACATCACAGTACGACTAAGCTTATTTGCTATAACTTTTTAGTATTTTTCTTGTAATAGAAAACCAGTCTAGACTTTTAGGTACTCCAAAGTAATGATGGTACGATATTATCATACTTCTGTTAATTATTTAAAATGAATAATTAATTGGTAACAACTTTAGGAAAACAATTAGAATTTTACCGGCCTGCGGTAACAGATTACTTGCCTAGCTAGGACCCACATCACTTCATCATAATTTTATTTAGCGCCGTAACTTAATTATCCCTGCCTTATTAGTCTGAATTAATAACTAACCATATATATATCCGCCTACCTATAGATTCCTACAACTTTCCTCACTTGAAAATGCCTATATTTTGTCGAACTAACAGTCCCTCTTGTGTACCTTGCAAACTAGGCCAAGCCTCATTTAATTTAAATTCGTGGTGTGTGGTGAGAGTCGCATTGCCCCTGAAAGCAACTAACTCCTAAATGTTCTATCAGTCGAGCCAGTATACTCAGTGTGTTATTTTCCTATCACTACACTGTATGTATGGAGATAGACTCGAGATTGGACTGGGTCATACGGGTCTACCTCCAGCTAAATGGTGTCTGACCTATCTTCAACTTTCACTAGGGAGACAACTGTCTCTCCCCCATTACTCCGTCGAAGATAGTGTATTGTTTAGCGTAATAGTGTAAAACGCCGATCTTATTAAATACAATCAAAGATCATCCAGACCGAAGTCTGTTGAAAGGTACATAGGGTTTTGTTGTCACCGTGACTCGTTTCCGCCGATGTACCCCAGAATACTTCATTCTGTTAACGGATTCGAGTTGCGATCGCAATAGTTTACTTTATTAATAACTTTCAATTTCACAAATCTTAATTAATATCGCAGCTCGAATATCACTTAGCGCACTATCAAGCTCGGACGCTATTTTTCCCGTATGAGTCGTACCGCACTCTTAAGTTGGACCGCTCCGTTGACGTCCCAAAACTGAATGTCCGCTAATTTTCCCAAGCATCTTAACTTTCCCGCCACGCGCGCCTAAGATTTGCCCGCGCGAGTCCGCTTTTCTTCCCTTCAACCAATCGCTAGCCGCTTCCCCGACGCCCCCCCGCCTTCGCGTCGCGCCACGTGGAGCTATCATCCGACCTCTCTTTCTGTCTTTTTCTCAACCTCTCGCTCGCTCATTGCCGCTTTCGCCGCGCAATTCTAAAATTTTCCCATAATCTAACCAAATCTCGTCAGATAGCCAATATTTCATCTTTGAATATCTAAATGTAGCCTTCTATTAACAATTCCCTCTTAATAATCCTCCACTTAAGCCAATAATCCTATATTTTGGGAAATTATAAAAAGTTCCGTATTCCGACCATAGGTGGCGCCCGCCCGCATGTCTACCGGCTTGCCAACCTACGCCTATGTCACAAGGCCACACAGAACAGTCCCCGCGAAATTCAAAATAAAGATAAAGCCCGTTGCCAACCTAACACGAAGCTCAAGTAAATAACTCACGCTAGACGGCGCCTATGTCGCAAGGGACGCACAGAGCAGTCCCCGCGAAATTCAAAATAAAGAAGTCAAACTAGCAACCTTATGCGAAGCTCAAGTAAATAACTCACGCTAGACGGCGCCTATGTCGCAAGGAGCACACAGAGCAGTCTCCGCGAAATTCAAACTAAAGATAAAGCCCTTTTCATGCTTATTATTAATGGTGCTACGCATTAATATTTATTTTAGTGCTACTCCCATGCATTCCTTACTAACGGACGGATACCATTCATTCTGTACCGTTACAGCCGCCCCCGATAGAATTTAAGCAGATAAAGTACCACTCTTATCTGCGGCGAATTATATCTAAACCCTGTACTTAATTAAGTACAAAATAGCACCTCCTTCCTTGCCAACCTCATTGTCATCCTAGCCCTCAAAGATATTCCTACTATTTATAGTTCCTCCCCAAATCCCTAATGACTCCTTCCTCCATAAGCTTTCTTATTGCAAAATAGCCCACACCCCTCATTCTATTCAACTGACACAAAATCATAATCGCATACCCAGTTCTCGTGTTCGAAACGAAATCCCAGTAAACTTAGTCTCGGTAAATATTTCCCAATAACTTAGACATCTACCATTTCTTTAATCATACACAACCTCCGAATAATGATTTGCCTTTTGTTTACCATCATAACAACAAATCTTAATATAATTTAAATCAATATAACAGTCTCTTGCTCTGTCTACTAACGCCCCCTAGCGAAAACTCTTCAACTCTATGACGATTCCGACGTAAGTTTATAACATCTTCCGAACCATTCAATTATTCTATTCTTTAAATTATTTTCCTAGAATAATTTCAAGTACATCTGTCATCATGGCCTTCTTTTAACTTACGTCTCTTCTTACAACTTGTTTCGCATCTAAATGTTGCAACCTAGGGATCGAACCTGGGATCTTTCGTGGGTGAAGCATCAACCACTTCGCCGTCATGGTTTTAGTTCCAACTAGGCTAATGAATAATTATTAATAATTTGAATTAAAACTTTCCTTCATACTTCAACGCTACCAATCTCATCTTAACTTATATAATTACCTAAGCTAACGAAACGTCGGAACAATTGTCTACCTCAGGCAGGGATCGAACCCGCGTCCTCCACGATCCCTAATTAGCTACTTCTTTCAACCGAAACCTATTTTCCTCTCCGCGGATAAGAAATCTTAACCAAACCCCCATATCAACCAAAACCAGTAGGCATACCATCATCGCCCAAGAGTTATAACTTTATTTTAGATGAGATACATCTAATGTCTAATCCTGCAAATAACCGAGATAGAATACTAGACTCGCTTCCGTCCGGTACGCAGTGACACCCACTCACCGTGCATACAAATAGAGGTCTTAACGCCTTACAATAAGGTTGTCGATCGTAAATATTTAGGAAAAACTCATTCACTCTAAGGGGGTACGCATCTCGAAACACGTCCTTGAGTTTTGAACTAGCTACCCCGTAGTTCAGATCTATTAGAAGTTTGTGTGCTATGTATATCTAACTGTCAATGTATGCGTCATCGATAAGTACTTGTTAATACCCCGGTACGCGTTGGACATCGTATACTAATTGACAAGTACTGAGCTTATACGTATAAGCAAATACTTATGCCAAAACCTATCTAGTAACTATGTCTCATCCCTAGTTATTACTATGTACGAAAGACAACATTTAGTCTCATTTGCTAATATATAATACGTCAATATCCCCTTACTTTCCTATACCTTTGAAAAATATCATTTTCTTATTAAATTAAACAGACCGGTAACTATCTTATCCGCCCCACAACTCTACTTAACTTCCTACCTTTTATATTACTAATAATCGGTCAAATCGGTAAATAATAAGTCATTAAAGGTGACACTTCGTCTTAGTATTCATGGTAATTAATATCGTGAGTTCCTTCTCGTATTTACTGAATTCCAAACTGCGTGATTCAATAGTGCTAGTTTCTTTTTTTTTTTTTTTTTTTTTTAGATGATTTTAATTTTACACTCGCACAAGACACATTATCAAGATGGTAATCTCCCGAATGTTTGTAACTCTAATTGGTTACTCATTATGCATTCTACTTTACTTTTCAGCCTTCCGTCCAGATGGTAAAATTCCCCAGCAACACGAGATCCCCTGACCACGCCAAAATGAAATGCCATCAATGGCCTCTGTTTCTGCAGCCTAAGACATTATCTCTCTATAGGTTAGTCAAGTATAATTGTCCTGATTTAGACTTCACAAGACGCCCCCAAAGGAACCACCCTACAGCAGAATTTCCGCAACTTTAAGAAAGGCTAGTTTAGGAAATGAAGCTAAATGGAAACCACTTAATTTTATTGTGTGCTGAGTAATTCCCACTTCTACAGCACAGTTCCGAAACTTCGATTCAATTACTTCACCAGGTAAATCAAAATAAACCCTACACGCTTAACTAAGTTCTATTTGTGCCCAGTGCGACTAAAAATATTCGAACACCCTAAACAAGCTACTTTTACTAATTTAACAGTGCCAATTAAGAATGCTCCCTTGTGTCATCTATAATTTTATTGTGTGCATAGACGACCAAAGACCTCGCTTTCAGCATGCCTTCTTCGTTGGACCCGCTTAGTTAAATACTCTAATCAAAATTCTAAAGTTACAATTGAAAATGTCAAAAGTTCGAATATTATGCAATAGAGAATTTCTCTAACATAGTTACTCCATCTCTTCGCACTATTTAGTCAGGCATATTGCAATTCAAGTATTTATTTTAATTTATAATGACCTATCTTCTCCACCCCTGTTCACATACTTTAGCCATCCCTATCCACAGCTGCGGTGAAGATAATTAGTTAATGAACAAAACATCCTATAAACACTCTATGTTGCTACCGCTATCACAAGAAATATTTACTAGGAGGATTATCTATCATACAGCTGACTATAACAAAATGAGTCCCCCTTATCTTTCTCCGTTCCTTCTCTAACGTAGAAGACAGCAACAGACAATTAATATTTAATTACTTATAATTTAGAACAACCCTAGGTAAAACGCTACCACAAAACTAGACTAGAACCGAATAATACTAACCGAAGTAAACTTTTGTATTCACACTTGCAAATAAAATATCTTTATCTTTCCGTGATGAATAATATTTTGATAACACTATTTCATCAACTCAATGTCCCGGCCTACATATGTGAAAACTCCCAATCAATTAGTTTGTATAAAACAATCTAGATGCAACATGCAGTTCACATTAACTAACAATTTTAAGGTTGTGCCATAATTTCGACAATAACCTACCTTAGCACTAATTTTAATCATCTACAATTTCATCACGTACATATTAGATGCCAATAATCTAGATTATTTAAGAATTCTAGCAATTCATATTAATATAATAAATAACCAAAACAAGATAATACCGCTTTGACAGTCTGCGCTGACCTTCCCACAAGTCAAAACCGCGTTTCGTTCGTCCTATCATTTCTAAACCTGTAGACATTTACTTTGTACTAAACAAATTCTTGAGTTAATAATTATTTGCCAATTGTTAAGCAAACTTATTTAATTTCATAATAACAATTTTAATATAGCAGTATTAGAATATTATTATAAATCCCGAACATCTTTATTTATTATAATCAACATTACCGGTTAAAGTATTTGAATGGCCTAGTGCGAACTAGGTTTCAGGTCGCACCTCGGGAAAATAAATTTACTATTGACTTTAAAATCTACTACTTATAAATTTATTATTTTCTTCTGACATATAAAGATAGGCTATGACTCTAGGTCGGGTTTAGTAAACTTTGAACTATGGCTACCTCCACAATAATCTCGATTAAATATATATATCCGCCAAACGAAATATGTCCAATACGGCCGATTTTACTAAATTTAAATTATGCTACTAAACAGTACGTGTCCTAAGAACGTCACACATCCGAAACCCATTTCAGTTCTAATGTCTTTACGTTTACCCATCTAAATTAAAATTTGTACCTGTCGACGCGAGACAACATCTAAATAATTACTTTGGATGATTCGAATTGTGATAGTTAATTTTGTATTGTAATCTCGATAACGCAATATCAGGGATTTACTTATTAATAAAGTTTACACTAAGAAATTTATTCTCAGCTCGCAATATCATCGCTTTATTTCCGGCTTGAATGTTTCTGCGGACTATGAGTTTAAATTTATCCTACAACTTAAAATTGTGGTATATAAAATCGATCACTGTTTTATAAGTAGCTTGCGTTAACTTTTAAAATAATAAAACGAGTTAACTATTGATTATGACGTGACATCCGCCCGCAACTCGCCTTTATAATTGATGTGATAACATACGCTATTGTTATCCCTATAGCATAACAGTGCTATAACTCGTTAATTTTGCAGTTAAATCTCGACTTCAAGCCAGTCAACTATTTTTTTTTTTTCTACTATTATTTTTTTTTTCCAATTTATTATTCTTTCTTTACTATTGTATTTTTCTTTCGACCCCTATTTTGCTCCCAAGCTCAATTAATATCTACCTTCCACAATTATCCATCATCCGTCAATCTTAGGTATCCTCGAGAAATATTTCATCTTAATCGTTCAACGGAGATAGACAATTGTGCAAGGTACCCTTCTTAATAGGCTAATCCAACCCAGTGAATTTAATGATTTATCTATCTCTACCTATCCTAACTAATTAGTCATGTAGTAAAGTCTTTTCTTTTCACCGCTCTCCCGACTTAGATATCTCTAGGTAACTCACAACTGATAATATTAGGTAAGTAGGTATAGTAAGCTGTGCCCAGCGAGCTTTACCTCTGCGTACGTTAACCTCATCTTAAGCTAATAATAATCCTTTATAAATCTTCATAATTAACTATTTATCACGATTTCAACTATACGGTAAGAAGCAATGATTACCGGTAACGACTACTTACAACGCTGCAAGAGTATTTCAATTATACATATTATTATTAGACAGCACCCTTTTACCATCATCCAAAATAAAATCTTTTATTGGTAACCCAACGCCATCTAGCCTCGCTAATAGGTAACCTCCCCACAATAGAGTAGATATTAGATAGTTGTTTCCAGACGGTAACGACTTTTATCGCCTACTAGACGTATTTATCCGTTTACATTATGCATCCCAAACTACGTTGCTTTTAAACCAAAATTCCTACTAGCAATGAATAGTCATATGATTCTATCCCCTACATGACATACCTGCTACTTGTTATTACTTATAATCGCGATTCCTCATCAACGCGTGTATTTTGAACCGTAATACTATTTTATGTTACTTTTCCTAGGATTTTAGCGAACTAACAAAATGAAGCGGCATTTCCCATGTCATTGCATTCTAATCTACTACGTGATAAGTATTAGGAAAATCTCTTTCAATGTAAAAATCGCAGGTATTAAAAATAACAGGTATGGAAAATAACAGGTGATTCCACTTGCTATAACAAAATCACATGATTACGCGTTATGGAAGTTTCCTCTCCGATTGGTTTTATGACGTCATGTTTTATAATCATTCCTAATTCTAGATTGTTTATGGTCTCGCTAAATCATTTGTCTCTATGGTCCAACCATAGACAAATGATTTAATAGTCCTTGACTAGCCTAACTACTCTATGGATTTCAGATGTGAGACTCAAGTACATTATTATATTTTTTTTCTCTAACATAACCAACAAAATAAAATATAATACGTGGAATAGCACATCAACTAAAAACCGCAATCGCTCAATGATTATTAGTCAAAATATAATTATTATTAGTTTTATATTATGCTGTTAGCGTCATAACTTTATAATATTGTACAGCATATCGCCGTCCTATAATATAAATTGAATCCAGCAATAATTAAGTTGGTTACCTCTGTCCAATCTCGCCCCCTAGCCTTCCCATCCGACAGCAATAATAATTAAACCGCCCCCTATTCTACAAATCTTTCTAAATCAATAAATGTTGAACTATGTCACCCTATCGACTTTTTACGATCCTAAAAATAACTCAACACAAGGCTGTATGAACCAGTTGCCTATGCCTATATGAAATCTATCACCAGGAATAGAAACAAAACTACAGTTACCATAGCTCCTAACGTCAACAACAAAAATTGGATACCTGGTTTCAGTATTCAAGGAAACAATTACTAAAGGTTTCAGTATTCACAGATAACTCAACAATTTTAAAATTTAATACTCCAGACCCCCGGAATAGTTTGGTTATTGACTATATCTAAGTACTTTGTTCACTCATTAAACTTTGGAAAACCAACAACGCACGGTACCTGATGCTGGCGAAATCCGCCATTAAATAAAGAAGAAAAAGATAATAACTGAAAGGTATTGTATTTCAAATAATACTCATTACGCTATTGTTTTGTAGCTTTATCTCCTCCTTTGACCTTTAACCTAACCTGAGAATCTTTTTGTTACAGATTTCGTACAACAAAATTTAGCTCCAGCTCTCATTGCGACTGTCTACAATATTGGTCGAACCCGTAATACAAAGTGTATGAATCAACTTTAGAAGATAACAACGTTTATTGTGAAAAGTGTCAAATTATAATTCACCCACTATCAAGAGCCCGTAATACAAAGTGTATGAATCAACTTTAGAAGATAACAACGTTTATTGTGAAAAGTGTCAAATTATAATTCTTCAATATCTCTGAATTAATTAATCTTCATTGAATTATTCCCTATTAAGCCAATTCTAAACTCACACATCGCAACACGACAACAATTTGTGGGAAAAATCCCACTTCTAAATTAAAGTATTACCGCTTGACTGAAATCCAATACAACTATATTAATGATAATTTATAACTTAACTTTCTAATCCTGGTCATGGCTTACCAAATTGTAACCTCCCCACAACATTAAATTGCTACACCTAAATCTAAACCTAAATCTAATGCCTTTCACACCTATATGCCTAGCTAGCTTATAATACATACACACATCCTCGCCGCTTTACCTTAACTTAAATTATTATCTAATTCTTAAAACTAATTAACCTAATTTATCTACAATCTAATGGTTGTGTCTGGAGTTTTGTAGAGTGTGTAGCGTTTGTATGAAGATGGAACCTTAGCATAGCTTAATTCTATTTGCAGTGAATTTCAGTCAAGCAATGTAATATTATAATAACTACTATTTTGGCCAGATCGTCTAGTGAACCCTCCGTTGTTAACCGCATTTAAGTAACTCAAGTTCTTTCGTGAAAGTTTAGTAATTGGCTTATCCCTGTGTTACATTATTTACTCCTGACCTAATTACCTACCAGTCTATAAATCCTAACATAAATATGTGTAGCCTAGCAATGACTCCGTCTGAACTGTGACCTAAATCCTTCACTGCAGCTGCGGGGAAGATTTGTAACCACTCAAAGGTAATCAGATGATAGCTTAGCTTGTAGGTATTATTATTTATTATCAGTAGCATGATACATAAGAAGCCTGGTGCAATTTATGAGCCCCACCACCGCTCCATAGCGTACTGTACATCTCATGGTTTAATTACAGTTCCGTCACATTGGCTTTAACTTTAATTATTAGCTTGTGCCTTTAATTCTTTAACTGAGAATTTACATCTCTCCTCAAATTTAATTTCATTTTACATTATGAACTATGTGTTAGCAATTTAAATTCTTATTATTCCACATAAATCAATAGAGTTTATCTCAAGGCTTGCTATCATCCAAATATCCTTTTCACATTAAGAACTTAATTATTCAATGCAATAACTTATATTCAGTTCCGTAAAGGGTGGATAATTTAATAAAACGCCAATTCAGGCGGTGGCTAAAGTAGAATGCTATTAATACAGGTAAAACTACTTTTATTTATTCTTAGTATTTATTATACAAGTCCTGTAAAGCTCCAATATAACTACATTGGCTTGGCTGCATTGGCAGATTATCACATCTTAAGTTTATTAAAGGATGTTTAATTCATTCAATATCCTTGACTTTAGGAAGTGAACTGAAATAGAATACTATCATTTGAAGTAAATTACTTTGGATTACTCTTAGTGTTCATTATACAGATCTTATAAAGTATAAATACATCTCAAGTTTATTGAAAGATGCCTAATTTATTCAACATCCCTGACTTTTAGGGAGTGAATGTAGTTAATTATTTTTCCATTAACTTACACCCTCTGTCTCTCAGACTGAGTGGTTAATTTGATAGACTACTAAATCATAGTTAGTATACCTTTAGTAGGTAGTTAATTATCACTGTTAATCATTAAATAAATTACATTTAGAAGTTATCTTTTACTCACTTTAATAAGTATAAATTAGACTGTACTAGGTATTAGTCTGATTGATTAGATTGTTCCCATCAAATATTTCTATGTTTCATATTATTAGAAGTAAGTACTTACATATCTTAAGAGGTCTATTCAAATGGTATTAGTAGACCATTGTCAGGCTAATTAGCTGGTTGTTATCAATCAATTATTTCTATGTTTCAGATTATTAGAAGCTCATAGCTTGCAATGTCTTCTTTCAACGACTTATCCTAGGTTCTAAACTGGTTTTAGTTGTTCAGTTTGTATCAGCTTATTTTTGCTAAGGTATCGGATGTAAAATTTTCCATACTTTGAAGAGTATAGCCATGTGAGATCGTATTGCATCCCAGGGAAAGCTAACAAATGCCTGTTTGGTCATATCAGTGTTAGAAATCAAACATCACAGTACGACTAAGCTTATTTGCTATAACTTTTTAGTATTTTTCTTGTAATAGAAAACCAGTCTAGACTTTTAGGTACTCCAAAGTAATGATGGTACGATATTATCATACTTCTGTTAATTATTTAAAATGAATAATTAATTGGTAACAACTTTAGGAAAACAATTAGAATTTTACCGGCCTGCGGTAACAGATTACTTGCCTAGCTAGGACCCACATCACTTCATCATAATTTTATTTAGCGCCGTAACTTAATTATCCCTGCCTTATTAGTCTGAATTAATAACTAACCATATATATATCCGCCTACCTATAGATTCCTACAACTTTCCTCACTTGAAAATGCCTATATTTTGTCGAACTAACAGTCCCTCTTGTGTACCTTGCAAACTAGGCCAAGCCTCATTTAATTTAAATTCGTGGTGTGTGGTGAGAGTCGCATTGCCCCTGAAAGCAACTAACTCCTAAATGTTCTATCAGTCGAGCCAGTATACTCAGTGTGTTATTTTCCTATCACTACACTGTATGTATGGAGATAGACTCGAGATTGGACTGGGTCATACGGGTCTACCTCCAGCTAAATGGTGTCTGACCTATCTTCAACTTTCACTAGGGAGACAACTGTCTCTCCCCCATTACTCCGTCGAAGATAGTGTATTGTTTAGCGTAATAGTGTAAAACGCCGATCTTATTAAATACAATCAAAGATCATCCAGACCGAAGTCTGTTGAAAGGTACATAGGGTTTTGTTGTCACCGTGACTCGTTTCCGCCGATGTACCCCAGAATACTTCATTCTGTTAACGGATTCGAGTTGCGATCGCAATAGTTTACTTTATTAATAACTTTCAATTTCACAAATCTTAATTAATATCGCAGCTCGAATATCACTTAGCGCACTATCAAGCTCGGACGCTATTTTTCCCGTATGAGTCGTACCGCACTCTTAAGTTGGACCGCTCCGTTGACGTCCCAAAACTGAATGTCCGCTAATTTTCCCAAGCATCTTAACTTTCCCGCCACGCGCGCCTAAGATTTGCCCGCGCGAGTCCGCTTTTCTTCCCTTCAACCAATCGCTAGCCGCTTCCCCGACGCCCCCCCGCCTTCGCGTCGCGCCACGTGGAGCTATCATCCGACCTCTCTTTCTGTCTTTTTCTCAACCTCTCGCTCGCTCATTGCCGCTTTCGCCGCGCAATTCTAAAATTTTCCCATAATCTAACCAAATCTCGTCAGATAGCCAATATTTCATCTTTGAATATCTAAATGTAGCCTTCTATTAACAATTCCCTCTTAATAATCCTCCACTTAAGCCAATAATCCTATATTTTGGGAAATTATAAAAAGTTCCGTATTCCGACCATAGGTGGCGCCCGCCCGCATGTCTACCGGCTTGCCAACCTACGCCTATGTCACAAGGCCACACAGAACAGTCCCCGCGAAATTCAAAATAAAGATAAAGCCCGTTGCCAACCTAACACGAAGCTCAAGTAAATAACTCACGCTAGACGGCGCCTATGTCGCAAGGGACGCACAGAGCAGTCCCCGCGAAATTCAAAATAAAGAAGTCAAACTAGCAACCTTATGCGAAGCTCAAGTAAATAACTCACGCTAGACGGCGCCTATGTCGCAAGGAGCACACAGAGCAGTCTCCGCGAAATTCAAACTAAAGATAAAGCCCTTTTCATGCTTATTATTAATGGTGCTACGCATTAATATTTATTTTAGTGCTACTCCCATGCATTCCTTACTAACGGACGGATACCATTCATTCTGTACCGTTACAGCCGAATGTTCAAATATTTGTAAAAATATTTCTTTCGGATCTCAGAGGTGAAAACTTCTAAGATTTGATGAAGCAATGTTGACTAAAAACATAAGCATCAAGCACTGACAAATTTCGACGGTTGAAAGCCAGACCTCGGTAGCCAAGTGGTTGAGGCAGCCGCCCGGAATGCGGAAGGTGCGTGGTTCGATTTCCGCCTGAGGTTGTCGTCTTTTTTCAGTGTTTATAATTTTACTTAAGTATATTTATGCGTTAATAAAACGCTAAAATATAAAACATTAATCTAAAAACGCAGCTTCATCTTAACCGAATGTTCAAATATTTGTAAAAATATTTCTTTCGGATCTCAGAGGTGAAAACTTCTAAAATTTGATGAAGCAATGTTGATTAAAAACATAAGCATCAAGCACTGACTTTCGACGGTTGAAAGCCAGACCTCGGTAGCCAAGTGGTTAAGGCAGCTGCCCGGAATGCGGAAGGTGCGTGGTTCGATTCCCGCCTGAGGTTGTCGTCTTTTTTCAGTGTTTAAAATTTTACTTAAGTATATTTATGCGTTAATAAAATGCTAAAATATAAAGCATTAACAGTGTATCTTTATTATTGAATTTTTTGCATTCACATGATGCTATAAAGATACAGGATAAAGTGTTTACTAGAAAAAGTGCAGCGTGTCACAAGCTACTAGAAAAAATTCAACAAGTCTTCTGGGGTCTCGGTAGCTTAGCGGTTAGAGCAGTGGACCGGCAATCCGAAGGTCATGGGTTCGATTCCCATTCGAACTTTCCTGAGACTGGTTGTTATTTTTCTAGTAAATACTTTATCCTAATACAGTGTATTTGATAATGTTCTATTTAAGTATATAATATATGATTAATATACTCATGTGCCGTTGTCCTTACGGGAAGGAATAGTGGGAATTTAATAGGCTGATGCAATGACCTTTAATATATAGACTAGTTACACCTGAACAAATTGCATTTAAAAATGTCGAAATTGTTTCTATGACGTAATCACGTCAAAAGGGAAAGAAAATAAATTCAATCATATCATTAGCCTATTGTTAAAAAGAGATAAACATATATTTTAACTTTTTTATACTCTTTAAGGTTGAGTTGACCAATGAGCTCATTGAATTTATGCGCCATCTCGGCCGCCATTGTTTTCTCTCTTTCACTCTTACGGAAACGTCTCTCTCTTACATAGTACACGCGTCTCACTCATGCATATCGAATAGGCAACAGGGCAAATGTCCTCACGAAATTTAAAAATAAATCTTGTTTCATGGTTGCAGTATATTTTTTTACAATTTCTGTATACACAGGAAGGCCTTTTATCCAAATAACAACACAAAACTTATAACGGTAACGATCGTATTGACGTGACAATGACTGACGTGTGACTAAATGAGGTCCAGTCAATTACCTGGATTTGTTCTAGTCACTACGGAGGGCAGGCAACGTATCTACACATATAATATCATTGGGCTGATGATGATGATTTATTTTTTTTATATAAAAGATGGAGGCCAACGAGCAGGCGGGTCACCTGATGGAGAGCAATCACCGCCGCCCATAGACACCCGCAAAACCAGAGGAATCGCAGGCGCGTTGGCATCCTTTAAGGAAGGAATAGGGTTAAGGAAGGAATAGGATTTGTGAGAGGGGGGGGGGGGGGGCTCCGGAACCTTCACTGGCCGGACAAAACACAACAGAACCAAGTGCCATTATTTCACGCCGGATATTCGTGAGAGAGTGGTATTACGCCGGACGAGCTCAAATTAGATGATATGATTGATATGATGAATGATATGATTAAAAACTATAACTATGCGTTTAATCAGTTTAACGATTTTTTTATTACAATAACCTCAACCTAAAGAACTTTTCAATATAGCTCACTAAAAATAGAAATGATCATACTTTCGTCATAACACTCGCGATTGAAACCATAAAATGGCAGTAACTTTCTGCTATTAACTAGATTGTGATCGTTCATTCCAAGTCTATTGTCATTTGTTTTCTGAGGTATACTCAACAGACATTTCTGTAACTATGTTAGAGTGAGTTTAACTATTATTAGCCAGGTTGAGCATTTTATCTGTACTTACAGATAAAATGCTCAACTACAACTGTGATACGAGAAATGTACTGGGATACCTAATACTGTTTTCTAGTAAGTCATCATCATAATCATTATCATCATCATCAGCCTATAGTCCCTGGGAAAAGTCTCTATGAATGGGAAATCCCCCAAAATCTCGGTAGTTAAATTAGAAAAGCAGTGCCCGAGAAAGTGTGAAAAGTCATGAGTTCTACTCCAACCTAAACGAGTCATATCCTTTAAGTGCTATTTCCAGTGTCGCTAAAAACACAATATGGTATCGTTATATTGATTATTTGCGTTAATAAGGTTCAAATAAACTCGAAGATAAGGAAACGTTGAAAAAAAATGTCTATCTCAGGGCGTGGTCAATAGGGTTGCCACCTTTTTTTTAGGACGAATAGAGTATTTTTTCATTATGTTAGAAAATAAATAGAGTACATAGCATAAAAAAGAGTATTTATTTATTTAGGATAAAATGTTTACTAGAAAAAAACAACCAGTCTCAGGAAAGCTCGAACGGGATTCGTCACGGGTCACAGGATCGAATCTCGTTCGAGCTTTCCTGAGACTGGTTTTTTTTTTTCTAGTAAACATTTTATCCTTAATCTATATAGCATTGTGAATGAAAAATTTATTTGTCCTTAAAAACGTATTTTTTGTTGCTCTTTGCGACATTGAACAAATATTTGTCTTTCTTGAAGATATTTACAGCCTCTTTGCAATCATAATTAGATTAAAAATATACAATCAACTCGTTTTTTATTAAATTTAGGGTAGCTCTATTCGTTTCGTCTCTCCACTTTACATTCATAAGAGAGAGGGCTCTTTCAGTGAACTCTGAAGTACTCATAACCAGTGACGATCAGTTTTTCGTAAATAGAGTATTTTAGCGTACTCTATTGGTATCGTAGATTATAGCGTACGCATACATGAAAAAGAGTACAATACTCTATTTTAGAGTACGGGTGGCAACTCTAGTGGTCAACCCAGCCGCCCGGATTGCGGAGGTCATGGGTTCGTTTCCATCTGAGGTAGACAATTTTTAAACATTTCGTTACAATACAATTTAATAAAATTGCTGATTTTTTTTTTCAGATCATGTTTAAAAAAAAAATCTCCTAAATAATGTTATGTGTTTATCTAATATTCCTATTTGTTATACAAATCACAAAATAGAATAAATTTATAATCATCATACTTTAAACGTCCCACTGCTGGGCAAAGGCCTTCCCACATGGACAACCGCATTTGGGGAGATCGGCAATGAAGGCCATAACTAACCACAACGACCCCATACGGATTGATGGGTTAATTACTATGTAAGGCTGGATGGCCATCTTTGGTACCAAACGTTGGTCATATTTTTGATTGGTTGACAGCGAAAGATTGCCGACTATGGTTGAAAGGTCCCGTCGATTGCTGTCTTTGATCTCAAAGCCAGTTTTATTTCAATTTTTTGAAGGTTAAGGTCGTATTTGATTAGAAAGTAACAACGTTATCGGTAAACATTTGATTTTTTAGTGTTGCCCTATATTTATCTCATTTACGCCCACCTATCTTCTTTGCCGACTTTGATTTCATACGACTCAGTTATTAAACATAATAAATGCTGCTAGAAACTAAGCGTAGTAGGCTAGATAGATAGGACTATACCGGTTATTGCTAAACAGAATGCTTCTTAGGTTGAGCGATGAACTATTGTTACAAATAATACCAAATCATCGCTAAAAGTAGGTACCTATTCCATTTAGGAACAATGACGGTCTTAAGTGATTTATCCGAATGTGTTACGTGGGCGGTAATAGCTCGATACTACTCTGTTACCATGTAGATTAAGGGATCCCGTCTACTTGGAAGGAAACGGACATTTTTACCGGGAATCGGTTCACGCCTCACACTTCTATGTAGCTGTTACTGGGCCACTATTGTATATGTAAAGCGGCCGTTTGCAGGATTTTCAGGTAATCTGTATTCAGATAGGATGTAATATTGAACTTGAGAACGTTGGAAAACACATTATTTGTATGTAATTAAGTGAAATAAGTTTACTTTTTAATCAAGTGTTACATTAATACATACATAATCACGACTATTATCCCCGAAGGGTTAGTCAAAGACTAAATCAATGAGGGCAGCGGAAGCAGTCCTCTATCATAGTCCACTTTTCAACAAATAGCAACTGCACATACCAATATTAACCAATTTAAAAATATCTGAAACTCATTTGTGCTTCTTAAAGCACGAAACGCCGTTGTTTCCGGTTGTTGTCGTAAGGTGGCAAACCCACCAAGTCGCTTCGGGCCAGCGTGGGAGATTATGGCCCTCAGACAGACTAGTCTTTGAACTAGTCTGTCAGTCTTTTAACTAGTGTGTCTAAAGAGTTTAATTAAATAATTAATAACACTAGGATTTTGAAAACTGTGTCGCGTAGCGGTGAAAGAACACTACCACCCCCTCTCTTCCCTTGGGTTTCGTAAAAGACGACTAACGGACTAAAAACTGCACATACTAAAAACCAACACTAATACTGAAGACTTAAAACGACTCACCACCTGTCAGTGTGACAGGTGGTGAGTCGTTTTTTGTACATGTGCAGTCGCTATTTGGTGAAAAGTAGACTATGGCAGAGGACTGCTTTTGCGTGTTTTGCTGCATTACTTAGTCTCTGACTAACCCTTCGGGGATAACAGTCGTATGTATGAACCTATGTATCTATAAATATATTGAAAACCACCTAATTTCAATATATTAGAGTATCTTTGAGCATTAATTAAGTATATCAAATATTTTGATGTAATAATTATAGAATAAAATTAGTAACGGAGTTTTTATCATGTTTTTGTTGTTTGTAGGTAAGCATTAAATATTTTTTCAATTCAGTGTTTTTTCGTATTTTGTTTTATTAACGAGATTATCTTGTACAATAATCATAACCTTTCTCTCTCTTTCATCTACTAGGTGGTACTACCTACCTAAATATTATACAACTAGCTTTTGCCCGCGCGCGGCTTTGCTTGCTTTAACTGTTTGCAGGAAAAAGTAGAATTAACCGTCTTCTGAACCCCATAATCATAATATCTATACACCAAATTTCATCAAAATTAGTTTACCGGTTTAACCCCTCAAGCCCCAAGCGGCCATATTTGGCCGCACCTAAAAAACTCGCTATTCCGTCAGACCTCAAGCGGCCATATATGGCCGCGTTGGCCGCACTCTCCACTTGACGTTGTACCGTGTACTGATACACTTAGAGACTACTTTGGTATGAACAAGGTCGATTATTTCGGTTCTGTGGTACATTTTATGCATCGTGAACGCAAAATTTGACATGAACTGCGTTCGATTTTTTTTTTCAATTTCCGCAAATTGAAATTCCCGCCAAATCGCACCTGCTGTCAAAATTTTTTGACAATTCGTTGCCAAGACTGAGAGGTTAAATGTGAAAGCGTAACAGAGAAACAAACTCCAATATAAACAAAGCCTCGGTGGCGGAGTAGTAAACGCAGCCGACCGGATTGCGGAGACGTAGTGGGTTCTATTCCCGCCTGAGCTAGTATTTTTTTAACGATTTAATTTGTCATAGTATATCTGAGCGTTATTACATACATAATATAATTACGACTCTTATCCCCGAAGGGTTAGTCAGAGATTAGGCAATGACAACAGCAAAAGCCGTTCTCTACCATAGTCCACTTTTCACCAAATAGCGACTGCACATGTGCTCAGCGTGACAGGCCTATCGCCGCTCTATGCTGTTGAATGTATGTTCAAACTTTAGTCCATTAGTCGCCTTTTACGGCACCCAATGGAAGAGAGGGGGTGGTAGTATTCTTTCACCGCTATGAGCGTTATTAACGCCAAAAAATATCAAGTATTACGAAAAAAACTCACTTTCTTATGTGTAATTTTAGTAAGGATTCTTATTCCAATTCTTCCCTGACTTGTTACGTTACTTTCAATCCAGCTCAGCATTTGTTTCACTCGGTTATTCTCAAAAGTATAATGGCCGGTGCGAGCATTTGCGCCCAAGTTTTGATCGCAATTGTTTTTTTATTGACCTCCTCCGTAGATATTACACTCGGCGTCAAAAAAATCGCACCTCTTAGAAAATCACTTTCAAATGTCATTTACTCTTGATATGCACATGCAGTCGCATTAATTATGATTTTATTTACAAGGTTACTTAATTAACTTAATAAAAAACATTACTTTTCATTATCAAATAAAACCTAATGCAACAAATAAAGTGTCACAAAAATTCGCTATTCAACCGTTGAAGAGGACACACGCACAGATTTTGATGGATACCACAGCTGATAAAGCCGCTCAAGTGGTTGCACTACTGCAATCAGGGGTGCGGCAGTGTGATGTCGCCCGGCAACTGAACCTGAGCCGTTATTCCGTTCGAAGAGTGTACCAGCGCTTCATAGAGACCGGTGGCTATATCCGCAGACACGGTTCGGGTAGACGTCGCTGCACTTCGGAAAGAGACGACCGGTTCGTTGTGTCGAACTCTTTGAGAAATCGTTTCTCCAACGCTGTTGAGTTGCAACAGCAGCTCCAGGCAGTTCGCAGACGCACCGTAAGCGTATCTACGGTTAGAAGAAGATTGAAGGAGAAGAAGATAGCGGCCCACAGAGCTGCTACGGGTCCAAAATTGACTGCAGCGCATCGGCGAGCCCGCTTGCAGTTTGCTCGTGACCACGTCGATTGGACCCTTGAGCAGTGGAGAGCTGTTCTCTTCTCAGACGAGACGCGAGTGTGTCTTTTCTGCAACGACCGACGGAGAAGAGTATACCGGAGGCAGGGTGAACGTTTCGCCCAAGCCTGCATCCAGGAGACGGTGGAATATGGTGGCGGATCCTGCATGTTCTGGGGCGGTATGTCTGCTGCCGGCAAAACCGACCTTGTCTGCGTCTCCCGGACTGGAGGTGCTCGCGGACAAGGGTCGCTGACTGCTCGCCGCTATGTCACTGAGGTCCTGGAAGTGCATGTGGTCCCCTTTGCCGAATCTTTTGGCGAGGGGTTCACATTAATGCACGACAACGCTCGCGCTCACACTGCAGGCATCGTGAGCGACTTCTTGCAGAGGTCCCAAATCTCTGTGATGCAGTGGCCAGCGCGAAGTCCGGATCTGAATCCTATAGAGCACCTCTGGGACCATCTTAAACGTAAGGTTCGATCTCGGGATCCAGCTCCTTCGACTCTACAGGAGCTCCAAGACGCGGTGATTGAAGAATGGGGGCTTATCCCTCAAGAAGAGCTCCTGAAGTTGGTGAGGTCCATGAGGGACCGTATGGAAGCCGTGATCAGGGCAAGGGGGGGTAACACTAGATTTTAAGTTAATTTTAAGACACTTTTTGTACATTTTTCTTTGTAAATTATCTGTTGTTAATTAGGACTTAATTAAGGATTTTTATTATTTTGTTAATTTTAATGTTGTTTGTATAATTATAATTAAACAGAAAGTTAAATTTAATTGTTTTTTGATACTCCTTTTTGTTACCTTTCTAATGATACCCAACACTATCCTCTACATAAGGTTTAAGAATTTTTAAAGATGATTTTTAAAAGGTGCGATTTTTTTGACGCCGAGTGTACTTCAAAGCACCGCCCCGTCTGAAACTTACTTCTCGAGTATTACCTATGCTACTTTCTGCTGTTTGAATTTACAAAAGGATTTCTGTTTTCATATTTTCAATTTCGTTTTACACAAACGTTCCAATTTGCTCATAAACTGTGCAATAATTTTGTGGTGCTGCCATTGCGTTCACTGAGAAAGAAATATAAATAACTACAGCTGCAACTGCATTTGGATTACTTCGACTCTGTAATAATATACGTATTCGAGTGTATTATTAAAGTCGTAGACAGATAGATCGATTATTTACCAAATCATGAATACAATAATAGTAATAATAAATTTCGAGAAGCCGGATGTGGACAGAATTTTCATATAACTACTAGAAGCTTCCATCCACCATCCGAGAGTGGTACGCCGACGAGTAATAGCAGGTAATCCTTTGAACCTGGCCTAAAGGCGAAATCCAGGACAAAACCCTTTTATTGGCGTTTTGAATCCAGTCTCTTGACGGACCGCCCCATTCTATTTCATTCCCTTTGCAAGATTCTCTGATTTATGGTTACTAGCTGATATCTACTTTATATTGGTTTTAAAACCTGATCGAAGATACCAAAATTCGGCAATGAAAATGTACGCGGTCTTTATGTTGTATTGTAACTGAACAGGAATATTAAAATAGTCTAAAATAACTCTTTTTTTATCGATTTTTTAGATATTATTAGCATAAAAGTATTATTTTAACATTCAAATCATTTATTAACATGTTTTAACTGTTTTCTTTTGGAAGTACCTACCTAATTTCTTCTAAAATGGTAAGTGACGATAAGGCCGAAGATGGAAACTGTCTTCATTTAGGGTCTAACCACTGAGGAACGGGCTGTCTTATCTCTTATCTGTCGGAACACAACAATTCTACTAAAATTTAAATAATTATTTAACCAAAATTATTATATATTTGAATATATGCCCACATTAGCTTTTTTAAAATGCTTACTCTATGTTTTTTTTTGTGTGTGCCATAAAGCGTTGTATTTATCTATCTATCTATATTTTCTAACCAACAGGTATACTTATACTCGTAATAAACACGATGTGTTTTTACTAGAACATAAAGATAACGTGTTATTGCCAAAAAACCGTTTAATCATCCTACTAATATTATAAACGCCAAAGTTTGTAAATATGGATAGATGTTTGTTACTTTTTAACGTAAAAACTACTAAATGGATTTGGATGAAATTCGGCATACAGATAGTTTATAGCCTGGATTAACACATAGAATACTTTTTATCCCGATACCCTCCGGGAACGGGAACCACGCGGGTGAAACCGCGAGCGGCCGCTAGTTGACAATATAATCAACAATTTGTTCAAGAATTCATCGAATCTTTTTTTAATAAGTTGTCTAAAACGTTGTTTGCGTGGAGCCACGTCCAGACCCTATATCTACATAAAACATGCCTCATTTTCCTTCTGGACCTTTAAAGTTTACGACAGTGAAGACCCCATTTCAATATATTCTGTCGTTTTGCGTGCCAAGCGTACAAACAACAGAATCGACAATGTAATGTGTAGATGAAACCTCAGATATCAGATATTTGTTAGCAGCTGTAAGTAATAACACAAAAATGCGTTAAATTTCTAAGACACGTGAAGACAGCAAAGCGAGACACTGTTATCTGGTGGCAGAAATATGCTATGATCCAGATATGTTTCCATAAAATAAATATTTACAATAGGCACGTGTCTTGCAAGTTTATTATCACCAGCAAAATGTACACAGTATCAGCAATACATTGATTCCTATTTCTTTTTTATGTGATTTTGTTGTTGACCAAGAAAATTAGAGCTGTGGTGGCGGCTCTTCAGAACAATAGTACTGAACCATCTCTTGTAAAAGGCGACTAACCGACTAAACTGCCTATACGTCCAACAGCAAAGCGCGGCGATGGGCTCACCACCTGTCATGCTGAGCATTATGTGCAGTTGCTATTTGTTACCTATTTGGTGAAACGTTAGACTATGGTAATATGGTATAAGTTTGTTGCCTGAAATAAAGAATTATTATTATTATATTATTATTATTATGGCAGAGGTCTGATTTTGCGGGCTTCTTTGTTTAGTAAAAACCGTGTTGCGTAGCGGTGAAAGAATACTACAACCCCCTCTCTTCTCTTGGGTCTCGTAAAAGGCGACTAACAGCCTAAAGACAGCATAGAGCGGCATTGGCCTCACCTCCTTTCACGATAAGCACACGTGCAGTCACTATTTGGTGAAAAGGGACTATGGTAGAGAACTGCTTTTGCTGTCCTCATAGCCTAGTCTCTGACTACTAACAATTCGGGAATAATATTAGTGATTTTATGTATGACGTATGTATGTATGTCTTTGTTTAGTCTCTGTCTAATCCATAGAGGATAATAGTGGTGAGTGTTTGTATGACATACCATTATAATTGGATTGGAGCTGAATTAGAAATATATGTATTTCTAGTCAGTAGGTGTACCTACTCAATTACCCGAATGAAGTGTGTAAAAAAAAACTAATGTTCCTCCGTCTACTGATATATTTTACAAAAGATTTATTTTGTTGTCCTTTGACATTTTATTTTTTGTACAAATAAAAATGGCGGTGTGTGTTCGAGCTGCGATTCGGTAGATAAATAGTTTGGATGCAGCAAACGTGGTTCGATTGATTTATTTAGCGGACGTTGACACTGCCTACAAAACAAATAGCGTACAGGAATACGCTGAATTTAGGAATTATTCCGCAGCGATGACGTATGATATCGATACACAAATTGTAATGTAAAAAGGGCAAACAAAGGGCTTTGTTCTTTGACATTATTATTATCTAAGAGAAAAATATAATTACACTGTAAAAAGGCTAGCAGCTCGTTAAAGAGTTAAGTATTTGCCTTATTGAGGCCTCCGGTAACAAGAAGGCTGGCAGCTACCTCTGCCAGCGTATCAGTCATGCAATCCAACACTGAAAGAACAAAAAGGTTGATTTTGCACGGGTTGGCGACACATTAGTTGAATTAACAAAGTGATGGGTTAAAGCAACATGAACAAATTGTTGTTTTCACAGAAAAGTTTTTGTTGATATGAAAACAGTTGTTTTTACCTATTTGTACATGTTGGCGTAACAATTCATGGTTAATTCAATAGGTAATTGTTGATTCTACTGTTCAAGTTGTTGAAATAACCATTTTTAAAGTTAAATTTACAAAATAAATACGTTAAAACAACAAAAGATATTCAACCATTTGTCGATTACCAGAAGCAACAAAATAAATTTGTTAATTATGCCTATTCCCAATAGTTGATTTAATGTAAATTTTAATGTTGGAACCAAGCTGATTGGCATAACCCTCTCAAATGTTTGTCTCAACCGATTCAAAACAGTTGGGATAACAATATAAGCAGGTAAAAAACACAGCAAAACATAAAGTTAAACCAAAACGTTCGAATGGTTAAACGAACTTCCGAATGATGGTTAAAATAATGATATGAACAGGTTAAATCCTATACAAAAAAAGTAATTGACACGACCCATTAAAATGTTTGTTTTAACCGTCACACAAACAGTTGATATAACAGTATTAAACAGGTAAAAACAACAGCAACACATAAAGCTTAATCAATATTCTTGAATGATAAAACTAACTCACGAGCAAGGGTTAAAATAACAACATAAACAGGTTAGGTCCTATACAAAAAAAAACAATTGACACAACCCTTTCAAGTGCTGGTTTCAACTGTCACACATACCGTTGGGATAGCAATGTACACCGGTAAAAAAACACCAATACAATAAGCTAAATTAACCTGTTTTAATGTTTAAACTAGCCCTTCAGAGTGTTTGATTTAACCGTCACATAAACAGTTAGGATAACAATATAAACAGTTAAAAACAACAGCAAGATTTATAACTAAATCAACAAATTCAAATAGTTAAACTAACTCACCAGCTGGGGTTAAAAAAAAATAAACAGGTTAAGTCCTGTACAAAAATTATCGATTGACACAACCCTTTGAAATGTTTGTTTTAACCGTCACACAAACAGTTGAGATAACAGTAATAAACAGGTAAAAGCAACAGCGACACATAAAGCTTAATCAATATGTTCGATTGGTAAAACTAACTCAAGAGCTAGGATTAAAATTCTCTTTCAAATGTTGATTTTAACCATCACGCAAACAGTTGGGATAGCAATAAAACAGGTAAAAATAACAGCAATACATTAAGCCAAATTAACATGTTTGAATGGATAAACTAACTTACGAGCTAGGGTTAAAATAATAATATAAACAAGTTAAGTCCTACACACAAAAATACGATTCACACAACCCTATCAAATGTTTGTTTTAATCGTCACACAAACAGTTGGGATAGCAATATAAACAGGTAAAAACAACACCAAGACAAAAAACTAAATCAACAAGTTTGAATGGTTGAGCTAACGCTTTTGAATGTATGTTATACCCGTCACACGAACAGTTGGTATAGCAATAAAACAGGTAAAAATAACAGCAACACATGAAGCCTAATCAACATGTTTGAATGGATAAACTAACTCACGAGCTAGGGTTACAATAATAATATAAACAAATGAAGTCCTACACAAAAAAAAACGATTCACACAGCTCTTGCAAGTGTTTGTTTGAACTGTCACACAAACAGTTGGGATAACAATATACACTGGTACAAACAACAGCAAACACATAAAGCCAAATCAACCTGTTCGAATTGTTAACCTGACCCTTTCAAATGTTTGTTTTAACCGTCACACAAACAGTTAGGATACCCATCAATATAATCAGGTAAAAACAACAGCATGACAAAAAGCAAAATCAACGTGTTCGAATGATTGAGCTAACGTTTTCAAATGTATGTTGTTAAATTAAACGCTACCTAAATGCTATCTGAGATAAAATTATTGTGTCACATACCTACCTTCAATACAGACAAACTGACATGGCGAAACTAAAACTATATTTGTATTTGCTTTCGTATGTCTGCTTGTTCAGCTTTTCCGTCTATAGTATAGGTCGCTCTCTCAACCGATTCTAGTAAAAATTTGTGAGCGAGTTCGATACCTATTTATAGTTAGGGCAAAATGCATTTCTATGTCCGGCCCTATGATCTTGTTTTGGAAGATAACAAGATGAAAAGTTGAATTAAACGCCATATACTTACCTACCTTAATAGGTAAGTAGGTACCTACTGTTAAACGAAAAATTGTTGGTTTTTTTAATGGATTGCCGAAAACGGCTGTACTTAACGATTTTCATGAAATTTAAGATATAATTAGTGCTTCAACAGGACACAAACTTCTCAAATGTTTGTTTTAACCCTTTCACAAATAGTTGAAATAACAATTTAAATAATTTGTGCTGATCTGCTGGCAACGTCGCAAATTACTATCTGCGCGCGCTCAAGAAGCAAGGGCGTCTATTCACGAGAAGTTCGGCTATGCGATTCTCTAAGCGACACAGACGCTGCGCGCATGGCTGTGATCTGCTTTCTCTTTCCAATTCTATGAATATAAGAGAGACAGAGTTAATTCTCAGCACTGCGGCAGCCGCTGCTATTAAGGCTTTATTTAACTTAGAGAATCGCACTGCTATTGTCAATGACATAAGTGAGTGGACACTTATGATGTTACGGTTACATTATCGGGATTCGGCGAATATTTGACCTGTCGCGACGTGTACCTATAGCCAAACAGTTTGCTGATCCTACCGCACATCAAAGGGATATTTTCTCAAACTTGCAATGAAATGTTGACATAACTTACTTCACTTAGGTCCGGAAATACTACGTAACCGGTGCGATGAGTGAAGATGATATGTAAAGGAATTTCATACAGCCTAATACACCTACCTAGGCCCGTAAAACAACCGGCCTTTGTTTTTAAACGCAGGCCCATTGTTTTCATTTGATTCAATGTAGTTCGCCCGAAAATCATTACACTAATATTATATAGGCGAAAGTTTGTGAGTGTGTATGTTTGTTACTTCTTCACGTCTAAACAGCTATAGCGATTTTAATAAAATTTGGTATGGAGTTAGCTGACCCCTGGATTAACACATAGGATACTTGTTATCTCGATATTTCTACGGGAATGGGAACCACGCGGGTGAAACCGCGAGCGGTCGCTAGTTTTATATAATTACAAGCGGCCGCTCGCGGTTTTATCCGCGTGGTTCCCGTTCTCGTACTTTTCATCATACTACATCATCATACTTTTACTTATCCTAATAATAGTTACGCACAATATTAATTAGGCATAACTTTTTAGGCACATTTTTTTAAGCATAACTACTATTAGCATAATAATTGATAAATAAACTATTTTAAAGCCTAAATTTGCTTACGCATAATGATATTTAAGCATAATTTTGTTAGGCATTAAATTATATAAGAAAAAAGTAAGGTTTGGAAACTTTGTGTTTGCATTTAATAAAATACTTTTCGTATAAAAATAAACATGTTGGCGGTTTACACCCCCGCCGCACCCTAACCTATTATTACACTACGGTAACCAATTTATATTTAATATACCTAATAGCTACTTTTGGTTTCTCAGATTCAAATAGCTATAAATAAAATAAAAAATATTGCAAAGACAAAACCTGTTAAAAACCAATCCAAATTATAGCGGATTTTGAAACTGTAACCTCACCTTCTGTCTTATCTAATCTATCAGACTATCTTTATACCTAATAACTATTAGACTTATTATGCTTACTGAAATAGTATGCCAAAAACAATTAAGTCAAAATATTATTATGACAAATAAAAATATGCCTAACACGTTATGCCAAATTAAATTAAGACAAAAAGAGAAGAGAATTTTCGTCAGATGTTCAACTGGATATTCTGCCTAACCAAGCTCGTATTTCATCTAGCTCAGCCTTGTAGATTAAGCTGTATACAAAAAGGGCGTGTCGTTAGTCTACAAAGAAAAATTCATCGTGTCAATACTTGCAACGCACTGGATAAAATTATGTATAAACTCTCCCTTTCAAATGTTTGTTTTAACCGTTACATAAACAGTTGGGATAACAATATAAACAGTTAAAAAGAGCAAGATTTATAACTAAATCAACAAATTCACATAGTTAAACTAACTCACGGGCTAGGGTTAAAATAAATTTATAAACAGGTTAAGGTCCTGTACAAAAATTATCGATTGACGAAGCGACGTTGCCGTTTATATCAAGCAAGACCGCGCGCGCGCCGGCTTCGCGCTGTGTGTGCTGCTGACTGCTTAGTTGAACGTGAATATTCGAATAAAGAGCACGTCTTGCGGAGGTGAGGTGGACAGTTCAGTGTGTAATGGATTTAAGTAAGTGTGCGGACATATAAATGTGGTTTAATATAAGAACGTGTATCTACCCAGCACATAAGTTTTATCGTGTATAGTGTCTTTCGCCGTAAAACGCGACTGGCCTGGGTACCTTAATTAAATACTTATTTTGTTTTTAAGGTCTCGTATATTTAGCCGAATGGGTATTTCGGCGGAAACAGTCAAACGTTTTGAAGGTACCTACGTGTTTATTGTTTTCGTTGTCTGCTTAGCTTAGCTTAGCGCCACGCTGCGTGTCGCAACTCGCAACGCAATCGGTTACATACATTTTGCAAGAACGTGGTTACATTAGTTCATAGCTGATTTACATGTCCATCGCATAAGTAAGTAAAAACTACGTGTGGACGCCGGGCGGCAAGTAAGTCTGTCTACCTATCGCATTAAGTAGGTAAACAAGAAAGTAGTAAGTTCAACTTACTTACTTACTTACTTACTTATGGGTGTGTAAATCGGCCTTCAGTCCCGCGTGTCGCCACGTTCAATACAAAGCTTTGTATTGTAAGAAAGAAAAACTGGTTTTAACGAAAAATAATGTGTTACTTTAACTAAGGGAAGGGAAAGGAAATTTGATTCAACTGATATATATTAGTTGAATCAAAAGCTTTCAATTAGTTAAAATAACACATTATTTTTGTTTGATTCAACTGATATATATCAGTTGAATCAAAAGCTTTGCTTTAGTTAAAATAACACATAATTTTTGTTAAACCACAGTTTTCCCATCTTTATTTAAATGTTTGTGTTTACAGGACACATCTTCGGAGGCGGCAACAGCAAGTGATAATGTTTATGATATAATATTAGCGCCGTCGAGCCCGGCATCCAATAGTAACAAACACTTGAAATCAAGAGGAATATCACGCGTAAGTGTTGGAATGAAACATTACTTGTAAATATTTTTAACAATTATGTTACAAGCATAACGTGTCTGTCTGTGTATCTATCTGCGGTATCGTAGCTCCCAAACTGATGAACCGATTTTCGTTTAGTTTTTTTTGTGTCATAGATAGTTTTATCCCGAGTGTTCTTAGCCATGTTTCATGAAGATCTGTTCAGCCGTTTGAATATGCTCTTTTCTAGTTGATGAGGGGATTTGACTAACTTCCTTATGTCCGATCGATTCGAAATTTGGTACCGTGTTACTTCAATGATATTGAAAGTACATATATGTCAAAGTCAAAGTCAAATTATTTTTCAATGTAAACCTTTACAGGCACTTATTGACGTCGATACTAATAATAATAAAAAAACAACTAATCTAGCGAACTATAGTCTGTGCCAGACAAACGCCTACCTACTCACTACCTACCACCAATCTTCTGCATTAGGCTTATCCGAGATACAATAATATGTTTTAAGCAAAATTATTTATCAAAATAAATATGCATTAAAAATAAAAACTTTATTTGCCGTAGAAAGTTTATGATACTATACTTATTACCAGATCCATCTATAAATCCAGAAGGTTTAATGTTAATATAAAAAACAAAAAAAAATTAAGGAGACCTTTGCCCACTAGTGGGATAGCGTAGACTAATTAAAAATGGTATGGTAAGGTTAACATGACCTGATCAGCCATTTGAAGATCATCAGCTCTTTAATAGTTGATGAGGGGATCTGACTACCATCCATATGTCCTATCGATTCGAAATTTGGTACCTATCGTGTTACTTCAATAATGTTGAAAGTATATGATAAGGTAACCATGACCTGATCAGTAATTTGAAGATCATCACTTTAAAAAAGACAAAATAAAAATAAAATAAAAAATTAGAAAAACCCCTCGACACGAAAAATAAACTGTAAAAACTAACAAATAATATTTTAAACCTAGAAATGAAACACTTTTTTACGGATTAACTCGCGTTTAATTTACTATTTACATAGTTTTTATATTATCCTGACGTTTCGAACCCTTTACAGGGTCCGTGGTCACAGAAATCTCAGAAAACAATAATTTTTCTGGGGGTTAAAGTTGCTCGCGTCCGTAGGTTTACCCTTGAGACCCTACACGTGATCCCTGGGTGGTGCTAAATGAGTAACACTGACTGAGTGGTAGAGCCACGCTGCGTTGCAGCACGCATTGGGCCGGCTCGCCCGGCGTAATACCACCCTCTCACGAATATTCGACGTGAAATAACGGCACTTGGTGCTGTTGTGTTTCGTCCGACCAGTGAGGGTTCCGGAGGCCCCTTCCCCGCCCCCCCTCCCAATTCCTATTCCTTCCTTAAACCTATTCCTCCCTTGAAGGCCGGCAACGCATCTGCGATTCCTCTGGTTTGCAGGTGTCCATGGGCGGCGGTGATTACTTTCCATCAGGTGACCCGCCTGCTCGTTTGCCTCCCTCTTTTATAAAAAAAAAAAAAAAGAAATTTAAACCTATTTTCATTATTATCGTCACATATATATGTAAGTTCTATTATTTTTATTTTCCAACCGTCGTCGCGTCGGGGGACTGTTTAGCAGCTTGACAGCGGGCGTCTTCCTCGACACCCAATCGTAGCAAAAAGTATGCTGCGACGCGCGGCTGGGTAATTTAGACTTTAAGTACTGTGTACGTTGTTTAATATCGTTTAAAGATTGTAAAAACCGTCACCAAATTGTTTAAGAATAAACTTTTTACCGTATGAATCGCTTTTTAATGTTCTTTTTACAGTACTTGCTATGTTGAACCAACTTGTTTTCTTAGTTAGGCTAAAGATATGTATATCTATGTATTAGCTAGAAGATACTATATATATTTGTTTAGTGTCGTGTCTACCTTCTATCTGTGTGATTTAAATAATATTAGGTCATTCTATTTTAGTGTCTTAGTGTTGTATTAACCTAGAACCTATAGTATTTATGAAAAAGCCGTTTTATTGTGTAAACTTCTACAAATTTAGTTGGGAATACTAAACATTTTTTGTACGTATTATCAAACTAGACATAATAGTATTTTTAACAAAACAGTTTTGTTGTGTCAATATTTTTTGTTTCATCTACCTGTCCCCCTAGCACGCTCGGTTATATGCCCGACGTAAAGCATTTGTCCCTCTCGCACACGCATATTTGCCAGAAAGGGACGAATGCTTTATGTCCTACATAAAACTTAGCGTGCTAGTCTCACAGATAAAAAAACTATTAAATCATCCTCTCGAAGTAAATGTTGGCTTAACACGAAGTACAATGTTGAATCAACTTCCGCTATAATTATTAGGACTATTTGAATTATATTGTCAAATTAACTACTTTATAATGTTATACGTACGAGTATACGAGGTATATTTCAACATGATTCAAGTTAAGGTGATCCATTAGGAGGGTTTACGCATTTCGGTTTCCCAAACAATTTTTCAAGTCGAAATTTTTAAAGACCAAGAAGCTAATTTTAATGAAACTTTGCATGCTAAAGTAAAATACAGGGATTTAAATAGTATGTTGGTAATATTTAAAAAAAAATGTTAAAATCGCAATAACTCAGTAAAATAAACGTTTTTGGAAATGTTTTCAACAAACTATTTAGATCTTTATATTTTATCTCAACATGCAGAGTTTCATCAAAATTGGCCTACTGGTTTATAAAAATGTCGACTTGGAAATTTGTATGGGAAACCGAAATGCGTACACCCTCTTAAGTATATCACCCTAAGTTGAATAATTATTTGACAATATAATCCAAGTTTTTGTCCTAACAATTATAGCGAAAGTTGATACAACATTGTAGCTCGTGTTAATCCAACCTCTACTTCGAAAGGTTGATTCAATAGTATTTTATCAGGTAGATGCAACACAAACGCACTTATTGAAACAACAAAACCGTTTTGTTGAAAATACTATTATGTCTAGGTTGATACTACAAAATATTTTGAGTGTTCCCAACTAAATTAGTAGATGTTGACACAACAAAACTGCTATGTTAAAATTACTATTGATTACGGGTTAATACAACACCAAGACACTTATTGCCTCAACAAAACTACACTGTTAATTTTACCATTTAATTGAGGTTAATTCAACAAAACATACATATAGATCTAACTATTACAGCAAAAGTTGGTTCAACAGTGCAGGACTGTTAACCCTACCCATTTTTGTACAGTACATTTAACCTTTAAAGTGGGTTAGTTCAACACCTTGACATTGATCGAATCAACAAAGGATTTTGCTAAAATACTGTTGGATTTACCCAAAATATTTTGGGTTGCCCCAACAATATAGTACGAGTTGATCCAATATAGTAAATCAGTTAACACAACCTTGAGTTCGAAGGTTTATCTAACATTAAAAGCAAGTAGATTTAACACAAACAAACTCGTGTTTTTAACATTTCGAGTACGTTAAAGCAAGCCTTGATAAAGAGTTAATTTTACTGTCATGGTTTGTTGTTTTTACATGTTTGCACCAAGTGCAAACCAGTAAAACTAACCATTTAAAGCAAGTACGTTCAACACAAACAAACTTGTATTTTTAACATTTTGACTAAGTTAAAGCAAACCTTGTTAGGGAGTCAATTTTACTGTCATGGTTGGTTGTTTTTACAAGTTTGCACCAAGTGCAAACCAGTAAAACTAACCATTAAAAGCAAGTAGATTCAACACAAACATACATCTATTTTTAACATTTCGAGTACGTTAAAGCAAACCTTGTTAGAAGGTCAATTTTACTGTCATGGTTGGTTGTTTTTATGAATTAACATATTGCTAGACGGTTAAAATTACCATTGTGCTACTGGTAAAAACAACTAAATTCCAGGGGTTGGTGCTATATTAACCCCTTGTTAGAGGGTTAATTTTACCATTTTAATGAAATGTTGAATCAACAAATATGTAATAAGTTAAAATTACCGAAACTGATCAACAATACAGTTTTTGTTCATTCAACAAAACTCAAGAGTAGGTGCTATATTAACCCTAAAATTTTGTTGAAATATGGTAAAACCAACTAATAATTTCTTTCCGTGAAAGAGGTAACATTGCCAGCATTCTCGTACCCATGAACCCACAGTTGGAGGACATCTTTTATTTACTTATAGGTTTTTATTATTATTATTTTATTACTTTTGTAAAGTTTATTTAGGTAGTTAGTTTAATTTTATTTATGTAAGTAATTAAGTTTTTTTTAGTTATTATTAAGTTGTTGTTTTCGTTATTGCTAGTACATTTTAATTATTGTGATTAATTAATTATAAGTATAAATAATGTTAAATTAATTATACTGTAATAAGAAACTGTCTATAAAATAACCTCTAAATGGCACAATATTAGGGTTTTAAAGTAAAATCTTGCTTTATTCTTAAAAAACGTAGGCGCGGCATTGGAGGTCCATATCCCTTGTCTGTCATGAAGAGTCCTAGAGGTTAATAACAATTGAATTTCTATTGTGTCTGGTTTTACGGCATCTGAGCTCATCACCGTCATAGTGATAACCTGACAACACTTGGAGCTGTGCTCACAGCTGACTCGCAGACAACCTAGGGTATAATGGCGCCCAGAACGAGCCGGGTAGCGCGTCGGGTAGCGGTGAAAGAATAGGTACTACCACCCCCTCTCTTCCCTTGGGTATCGTAAATGGCGACTAACGGAATAAAGAATGCACATACATCCATTGGCATAGAGCGGCGATGGGCTCACCACCTGTCACGCTGAGCACATGTGCAGTCGCAATTTAGTGAAATGTTGACTATGGCAGAGGACTGCTTTTGCGGTCCTCATTGCCTAGTCTCTGACTAACCCTTCGGGGATAATAGTCGTGATTATATGTATGTAAGAACGAGGAGCTCGATGGCGCAACGGCTAGCGCGTTCGGGTTGCGATCTTGCTCGCTAAGCTACTTTCGCAATGCTGGGTCGCCGGATAGGTGACCAAATTAAAAAAAAACATCTCAAGCTCCTCCGTGCTTCGGAATGCACGTTAAGCCGTTGGTCACGGTTGTTATCGTAAGATGGCAGTCGTTAAAACCCACCAACCTGCATTGGGCCAGCGTGGTGGGTTATGGCCCAATATCTCCACGTGCAATTGTCCACGTGGGAGGCCTGTGCCCAGCAGTGGGACATTTATAGGTACTTATATATCATCATCATGATGATCATGATGATGTAAGAACGAGTAGGGCCGAAGATATTCAACTGTGACATCTTTGAACAACCCAGTAACTTACTTGTGTTAGAGTTTGCTGAGGAGGAGTTCGTTGAGGGCTGGTCGCTTCGTTACGTGGTCAACTTGAGGAGACATGCAAGTAAGCAAGTTTCCGACTAAGTTGCTCCGAACGCTGAAAACCCAATATAACGCTTGACAACGCCTAACTAGAAGTTTATTAACCTACTTGCGACCACCAACCGAGGTATAGACACAGTTTTTAGGGTTTTATTTAGAAGTTTCTTATATTTGTTATCAACTGACAGGTGTAATTATTTTATAAAGTTTAAAGCAATACTCGTATGTCCATGGTTTGAGCGCACAACAATTAAGTAAAGGCATACCTTTTTAAACCCGAACTTTCAACAGAGTTGCATTTGTATTGTCGTGATCACGGGCGGGTGTTACCCCGCTCCGGCGCCGCTTGCGCCGCAGAGTCTTTATCCGCCGTCACATTATTTATCCAACTACAGCCACACACAATAAAAAGTTATTCTAAGGATGTCTTTGCTAAGTCCTCATACTCGCGTCATATACCTCAAGTACCTACAAGGGCTAAGACCACCTTATCCCAGCTGCAGCAGTCTCTCTTAGATGATATTCCTCTACCGTCCACTGTCACACATGATATTTTTCCATCGTAGCCTATTACCGGCGGCATAGTGCGTCGTAGACTAACGTATCCAGGGTGGGGCGAATCTTATCTAAGTAGTCAATAGTCAATAGTCAAAATATATTTATTCAATAAACTCAATTAATAAGTACTTTGAAACGTCCATTAATTTTTTAACCTACCACCCATTCAGGACATCATTTTTTAACTGTGGCAAAGAACGGGCGCAAGAAACCACAGCGCACAGAAGCAACGACATTTACAAAAAATATATATATTATATGTCGTTACCAGGTCACAAAATACAAAATATGAATTTGAATGTAAATAGTTTAATTAAATATGGTGCTCTATATAAATTAATTATAGGCAAATAAAAATAGCTGTTGGAGTAGGTACTTGGAGCATTTCAGACCCAAGCTGTTTTGTCTTCTGTATAATCCGACACTTTATAATAGCTTTTTTATAAAGCTTTTCTTTGATTTTGATTTTAAACTTATCAAGATCTAATTTCTGAATATCATTTGGTACTTTGTTGTATAATCGTACACACAGACCCTTAAAAGAATTATTTATTTTATGGAGCCTAGTATAAGGCACTGCTAATTTGTTCTTACTTCTAGTATTTAATTTGTGAATATCACTGTTTTTTGAAAACATTTCAATATTTTTATGAACATACACAAGATTTTCATAAATATATTGTGATGCAACTGTCATTATACTTATATCCTTATATCTCTCTCTGAGATTAATAGGAATAAACTCAATTCTTCACAATATCAATTTATTCAAATTACAACACAGGCATTTTACCCTCATTTTACCATAACTACCAAAAGCGCGATAACGCGAGGGTCAAACTTCGGCAGTGCTGCGGTACGGTGACGGGATGATGTGCTAAATCAATTAATCTATTTTTTTAAGGATTAATTATTGTATTTACGGCATAATTAGTTTAACTTTTCGGCGAAACAAAATCTCATTCGACGTCAAATTTATCGTGTTCCAGAGGCCGGCCAGCTGACTCGCGTCGCTCGTTCCCAGGCAGAGGTAAGCAAACTTTGATAAGGGCGGAAGTGAGGGCAACGTTCCCGCCCGCTGATAAAACAACACCTGCCTCGGTTTGCGCATAGCACGCACCGGCCGCCGATTCCGGTGTCACGCGACTGTCGGCGCCGATTGATATAGTTCGAGTAGGAAACAATTTAATTTAATCTCTTGTTCTTTTCACGTTTTGTACGGGTATAGTAGAAAGTAGTTATTTTAATAGTCTCCTGTTTTGATGCAAAAGTAAGAAAGGTGTTCATACTTTTGCATACAAACAGGCTCTTTTGTCACCTCTGAAAACTGCTTTTATTAGGATAAAATATGTACTGAAACAAGACAACCATCTGAAGAGCGTGAATGGGATTTGAACCCATGGTCTGTGGATTGCCGGTTCGCATATTTTTCTAGTAAACATTTTATCCTAAATCTACTTATAATATACATATAGCATTGTGAATGCAATAAAATCAATAATAAAGATATTCCTTTTTTTAGGCACAATATGTATGGGAATTTGCATAGTAAGATTAAAGTAATAGATGATAAGGCCCCTGGTTTGGTGCAGCTTAGGAGCGGTTTAATATGGTGTGAACAAAGAAACCTATTGGCTGTTGTTGATGATGACAATGATGATAAATGATAAATTTGTTTACTTATTCCAATTTTTTAAATTAAAACACCATAACTGCCCTTTGAAATTTCACTTTCTGTCCAGTCGAACACGGTTACCTGGAAGAAATAGCTGACAGCTAAGACGAGAGAAGAGTAAGATTTTTTTGAATAATAAACAAAAGTTATTATATGTAAATTCGTTTTTGCCCAGTGGTAGGAACTTATCAAAAATCTTCAATTTGCAAGGAAGCGAGCTTATTCAAAAATGCTTCCATTGGAAAGACGACCTTGTTGAGCTTGTAAGATTCAGGAAGAATACTCGAAGACGCTGTCAGAGAGATCGATGCGAGAGGTGGTAAGATTCAGGAAAAAAAAAGAAACAGAAACTGGGAGAGAACGCCATTTAACACACATCTGGATGCATTAATCAAAACGCTTTTTAACATATTCTACCATAAGTAGTTCGTGTACAATGTAAATGAGTTTACCGAAAATAGAACATTATACAATAACCTAGGCAGTTCTGTTGCAGAATTAAAAGCAAAAATGTAAATACTCTAGGCTAGTGCATACTGTTAGAAGTCATTGTACATTCTACGTGCATTATAAGCTTGTACTAACAGTAAAGTTCTGAATAAAACACTCTTAAATTACTACTTCGGTATATTTAAAAAAATATATGTTTTAGCCGAGTCGCGCAGTGGTGAAAGAATACTACCATCCCCCTCTCTTCCCTTGGTTGCCGTAAAAGGCGACTAACGGACTAAAGACTGCACATACATCCAACAGCATAGAGCGGCGATGGGCTCACTACTTGTCACGCTGAACACATGTGCAGTCACTCTTTTAACTAACCCTTCGGGGATAATAGTCGTGATTTTAATATTAAGTTGATTATGTATGTGTTGTCTGTTGAGTACATGTTATTTCCTTTGTTCTTTTTTAAATGAAAATGAGGCAGATGATCAGGTTGGTCACGTGATGGAAAGTAGTCACCGCCGCGCCGCCTATGGACACCCGCAAAACCAGAGGAGTCGCAGATGCGTAGCCAGCCTTGAGGACGGAGTGAGGGTGCGTTTCCACTGAGGTGGAGCTGAGTGGAGCGGAGCTGAATTGACCAATCACGATGCTCAAAATCTTGTGGAGCGGAGATTTCGAGCATCGTGATTAGTCAATTCAGCTCCGCTCCACTCAGCTCCGCCATAGTGGAAACCCAGCCTGTGACTTTTGAGGAAGAAGTAGGAATTGTTGAGAGATGATGCTCCGGTACCGGACGAAATACAACAGCAGGAGTGCCATTGTTTCCTGTGGATATTCTGTGAGAAGGTAGTATTACGCCGGGCGAGCCGGCTCAATTCATGTTGCAATGCAGCGTGGCTTTACCACTTAGACAGTGTCACTCACTTAGCACCATCCAGGGTCTCAATGGTAAACCTACGGATTGTCTTTAACCCCAAAAAATGCTAGCTATATTACATTATATCGTACCCACCAAATAATGGGTTCGAATTTTGTTTTGACTACAATAACCTATAAAACTTGATTGCATTACTATTAATAATTGGTGACTCAAAGAGATAATGCACAAATACAAATATTTGTTTTACAAGTTCAAACCGCTCGAGAGAAATATAAAGATTAATAGTGACATATCCTGCACTTTGAGAATTGGCCCTTACATTGAGGCGTCGTCGGATAAGAATATTTGTTTTTGTCGTGAGTGCACACATGACAGAGGAAACGAAGCGCGTCACAGGACGGAAGTTATTTCTAGATAGCATTAAGATCCCGCTAGCTTTCATTCTTTTATTTTTTCTGAATTCAACAATATAATAGTAAGGTGCTATTTATGAATTACAATACATTGTTGAAACAAACAAATTATTTTAAATTAAGCATCATATTCATTGGTTATTATCGTCGGTAATTAAATGCTCTTGAAAAAATTACGGAGAGTTAAATACATTCCTAGAGTGTATAAATTATATCGGATTTAACATTATATCCGATATACGTAGGACACTCCGAAAATTTTGAGAACCTACTAAAACTAACTTCTATGGATTAAATAATTTAATCAAATCTTTTCGAAGAACTCACCACTATCCTCTATACATGCGTATGAACCAATTTTCGAAACATTTTTTTCAGTCCGCCGCAGACACTTCTTCCACGGCCTTCTCGAACGCTGCTCGCGAGTCTTCCGGCGATAAAAACTGTATCCCTTTCAGCTGATTTTTTATTTTAGGGAATAAAAAGAAGTCACACGTTGCCAAATCAGGACTGTAAGAAGGGCGACCCAAAACTCTGACCGGTCTGGTGTCCAGGAAGTCCCTCGTTTTGAGCGCTGAGTGCGCGGGCGCGTTGCCATGGTGAAGCAGTACCCCGCGGAGCCCGGTGTTCGGTCGCTTGTTGCTCATTGCAGACGAAACTTCTGACAGGCATTTTGTGGTATACCATTCAGCGTTGTTGCTTCTTTCACGTCTCGTAATGGAATTAAAACCAGATACCCCGTCAAAGTGACGAAACTACCGATAAAAAATTTTTGCGCTTCTCGATCGCTTCACTTTCCTATTAAAGTGAAGCGTTCGTTCGTTTTGAAATAGCCAAACCGTCGACCGACGCTTTGTTTCAGGATCGTATTGATAAATCCAGTATTGGTCACTTGTCATAATATCGTAAACGCGCCGAGACGAGCCTGCTTCAAATTTTTTAATCATATCACGGTACCACTCCACACGGGCCTGCTTCTTGTAACCTCGCGCTCCCTGTTCACATTTCTACACCTTTCTATAAATTCTCTATACCTAAATCTAAACCTAAATCTAATGCCTTTCACACCTATATGCCTAGTCTACCTTATAATACATACACACATCCTCGCTGCTTTACCTTAACTTAAATTATTATCTAATTCTTAAAACTAATTAACCTAATTTATCTACAATCTAATGGTTGTGTCTGGAGTTTTGTAGAGTGTGTAGCGTTTGTATGAAGATGGAACCTTAGCATAGCTTAATTCTATTTGCAGTGAATTTCAGTCAAGCAATGTAATATTATAATAACTACTATTTTGGCCAGATCGTCTAGTGAACCCTCCGTTGTTAACCGCATTTAAGTAACTCAAGTTCTTTCGTGAAAGTTTAGTAATTGGCTTATCCCTGTGTTAAATTATTTACTCCTGACCTAATTACCTACCAGTCTATAGATCATAACATAGATATGTGTAGCCTAGCAATGACTCCGTCTGAACTGTGACCTAAATCCTTCACTGCAGCTGCGGGGAAGATTTGTAACCACTCAAAGGTAATCAGATGATAGCTTAGCTTGTAGGTATTATTATTTATTATCAGTAGCGTGATACATAAGAAGCCTGGTGCAATTTATGAGCCCCACCGCCGCTCCATAGCGTACTGTACATCTCATGGTTTAATTACAGTTCCGTCACATTGGCTTTAACTTTAATTATTAGCTTGTGCCTTTAATTCTTTAACTGAGAATTTACATCTCTCCTCAAATTTAATTTCATTTTACATTATGAACTATGTGTTAGCAATTTAAATTCTTATTATTCCACATAAATCAATAGAGTTTATCTCAAGGCTTGCTATCATCCAAATATCCTTTTCACATTAAGAACTTAATTATTCAATGCAATAACTTATATTCAGTTCCGTAAAGGGTGGATAATTTAATAAAACGCCAATTCAGGCGGTGGCTAAAGTAGAATGCTATTAATACAGGTAAAACTACTTTTATTTACTCTTAGTATTTATTATACAGGTCCTGTAAAGCTCCAATATAACTACATTGGATTGGCTGCATTGGCAGATTATCACATCTTAAGTTTATTAAAGGATGTTTAATTCATTCAATATCCTTGACTTTAGGAAGTGAACTGAAATAGAATACTATCATTTGAAGTAAATTACTTTGGGTTACTCTTAGTGTTCATTATACAGATCTTATAAAGTATAAGTACATCTCAAGTTTATTGAAAGATGCCTAATTTATTCAACATCCCTGACTTTTAGGGAGTGAACTTAAGTTAATTATTTTTCCATTAACTTCCACCCTCTGTCTCTCAGACTGAGTGGTTAATTTGATAGACTACTAAATCATAGTCAATATACTTTTAGTAGGTAGTAAATTAGGTAGTTAATTATCCCTGTTAATCATTGAATCAATTACATTTAGAAGTTATCTTTTACTCACTTTAATAGATATAAATTAGACTGTACTAGGTATTAGTCTGATTGATTACATTGTTCCCATCAAATATTTCTATGTTTCATATTATTAGAAGTAAGTACTTACATATCTTAAGAGGTCTATTCGAATGGTATTAGTAGACCATTGTCAGGCTAATTAGCTGGTTGTTATCAATCAATTATTTCTATGTTTCAGATTATTAGAAGCTCATAGCTTGCAATGTCTTCTTTCAACGACTTATCCTAGGTTCTAAACTGGTTTTAGTTGTTCAGTTTGTATCAGCTTATTTTTGCTAATAGGCATCGGATGTAAAATTTTCCATACTTTGAAGAGTGTAGCTATTTTAAGGCCGTATTGTACCTCAGGGAAAGCTAAAAAATGCCTGTTTGGTCATTTCAGTATTAGAAATCAAACATCACAGTACGCTAAGCTAATTTGCTATAACTTTTAATATTTTCTTGTAATAGGAAACCAGTCTAGACTTTTAGGTATTCCAAGTAATGATGGTACAATATTATACTTCTGTTAATTATTTAAAATGATTAATTAATTGGTAACAACTTTAGGAAAACAATTAGAATTTTACCGGCCTGCGGTAACAGATTACTTGCCTAGCTAGGACCCACATCACTTCATCATAATTTTATTTAGCGCCGTAACTTAATTATCCCTACCTTATTGGTCTGAATTAATAACTAACCATATATATATCCGCCTACCTATAGATTCCTACAACTTTCCTCACTTGAAAATGCCTATATTTTTGTCGAACTAACAGTCCCTACTTGTGTACCTTGCAATCTAGGCGAAAGCCTCATTTAACTTAAATTCGTGATGTGTGGTGAGAGTCGCATTGCCCCTGAAAGCAACTAACTCCTAAATGTTCTATCAGTCGAGCCAGTATACTCAGTGTGTTATTTTCCTATCACTACACTGTATGTACGGAGGTAGACTCGAGATTGGACTGGGTCATACGGGTCTACCTCCAGCTAAATGGTGTCTGACCTATCTTCAACTTTCACTAGGGAGACAACTGTCTCTCCCCCATTACTCCGTCGAAGATAGTGTATTGTTTAGCGTAATAATATAAAACGCCGATCTTATTAAATACAATCAAAGATCATCCAGACCGAAGTCTGTTGAAAGGATGTACCCCGGAATACTTCATTCCGTTAACGGATTCGAGTTGCGACCGCAATAGTTTTACTTTATTAATCACTTTCAATTTCACAAATCTTAATTAATATCGCCGCTCGAATATCACTTAGCGCACTATCAAAGCTCGGACGCTATTTTTCCCGTATGAGTAGTACCGCACTCTTAAGTTGGACCGCACCGCCGACGTCCCAAAATTGAATGTCCGCTAATTTTCCGCCCTTTTTCCAAGCCTCTTAACTTTCGCGCCATGCGCGCCTAACATACGCCCGCGCGAGTCCACTTTTCTTCCCTTCAACCAATCGCTAGCCGTTTCCCCGATGCCCCCCGCCTTCGCGTCGCGCCACGTGGAGCTATCATCCGACCTCTCTTTCTGTCTTTTTCTCAACCTCTCGCTCGCTCATTGCCGCTTTCGCCGCGCAATTCTAAAATTTTCCCATAATCTAACCAAATCTCGTCCGACAGCCAATATTTCATCTTTGAGTATCTAAATGTAGCCTTCTATTAACAATTCCCTCTTAATAATCCTCCACTTAAGCCAATAATCCTATATTTTGGGAAATTATCAAAAGTTCCGTATTCCGACCATAGATGGCGTCCGCCCGTAGGTGAACCACTTTGCCGACCCCCAAAGCCCCGCGAAATTCAAAATAAAAATAAAGTCCTAGTCAACCTAGCAACCTTACGCGAAGCCCAAATAAATGACTTCCGCTAGACGCCGCCTATGTCGCAAGGGACGCGCAGAGCAGTCCCCGCGAAATTCAAAATAAAGAAGTCAAACTAGCAACCTTATGCGAAGCTTACGTAAATAACTTCCGCTAGACGCCGCCTATGGCCTATGTCGCAAGGGACGCGCAGAGCAGTCCCCGCGAAATTCAAACTAAAGATAAAGCGCTAGACCATTGACCATTATTCTGAACTAGTTTATTATTCCCTTTTTCATGCTTATTATATTAATGGTGCTACGCATTAATATTTATTTTAATGCTACTCCCACACATTCCTTACTAACGGACGGATACCATTCATTCTGTACCGTTACATTCTGAGCTTCGGTGAGGTTGTGTGGCACCCAGCGCGAAACTATCCTCCTCACGCGAATGTGCTGGTGTAGAATCTTGTGAACGCTTCCCGATCTAATCTGCAGTGTATGCTGAATCTCTTCGTCTGTAATTTGCCTGTTTTCTTTAATTAAATTTTTTACTGCCAGTACAATTTCTTCCGTGACAGCCGTCGTAGGACGACCACGCCTTTGTTCATCTCCCAAAGTAAGGCGACCGCGCCTGAACTCGCTATGCCAACGGTAGATGGTTGCTTTTGAAGGTCCTTCATCCATAATAGCCATTTGAATTCGATCAAATGACTCATCAGGTTTTAGGCCACATTTAAAATCGTAGGAAATAGTCGCACGAAAATGTTCTCGATACAGATCAATTTTTAAATGAGACACGATAATTTAATTTGGCTCTCAAAAAAATGTGGAATAGTATTCTTACTTTTAATAACCAAATTTTTCAAAATAATTAGGTTTTTTTTTGAAAAACTTTCTGAGTGGCCTGGTACTTTCGTCGCTTAAGTTCTAACACCACGTAAGTAATTTGTTGGCGGTTTTGACATTTTGATGCCATTGGCTAGAGAATCGGAAGACGCGTTGTTTCATCCAATCAGAAACAAGCATCGTCCAATAGAAACTCGTAAAAGAAGTAAAAAGCAACAACACGGGAACCACGAAACAGTCGTAACCTCTGAACGTATGTCAGTTACGTTCCATAGTCTTTTACAAAATTCATTGAAAAACGTAAGAAATATCATTGTTTCTGTGAAAGTATGTGTGGTATCGTTTTTTTAAGATATATTTACTGTTTAAAATATATTTCCATTGTCAAGGGCCTGTTTTAGTTAGAAAATTATGTTAACCGCCTTGTGGTCTAGTGGCTAAGCTACCTGTTTCAGACCCAGAGGTCCCGGGTTCGATTCCCAGCGGGGGGTACATCTTTGTGTGCTCGGTTTGGTTGGTGGTAGGGCTGTTAAGTCCGCCTGGCTAGCTACCACCATCTTATCTAAGTCTGTCGCCATAACAACGATGTTTATAGCATTGTTGTGTTCCGGCAGTTTGAGATAAGATAGCCAGTTCCTCAGTGGTTGAGGATTCCGGGTGAAGCGCGCTTCCACCTTCGGCCTTATCGTCACTTACCATCAGGTGAGATGAAGGCCAAGCGCATACCCGTTGCCAATAAAAAAAAAAAAAAGTGTATGCGGGACTTACGTGTTGTTGATTCTATTACGAATCGGGACGAGTTACGTAGTGTTGCGAAGAAGCGAATGTATCTAGTTTACCTCACGATAATAGTTTTTATTTTATATTTAATAGAATTAGTTAATCAAAGTTTGCCATTGATATCATTAATGTAGGTATCTACTTTTAACTACTTTTAAGTAATAGAATGCTTTTTTTCACAGAAAAAAATAAAAGTAGCGACGACGACGAAACTATACATGAACTGTGCAAAAAGTTAAAATTAAAATACCTGCAAAAACAATTAAACATAAACCTGTTAAAGACAAAACTGAATATTATACTGGTTCCACAATACTGTAGTTCAAGACAAGAAATTTCGTGAAAAACGCACAGTATGACAGTCAATTGCGTGTTATAGGTGAAGGAAATCAGCGGCTGGGATCACGCCGAAAAACTGCTCAAAACACTCCCCATGATATATGCGGTACAAAATACAGAGAGACACAACGCAACGTCTCTCCGAAGAACCAATAGTCGGTTTGATCAAGAAGAGCTTCCTCAAAGTTCAGAGGTACGACGAAGAGATATTTTTTTACGGTAAATGCGCAAACTTGTATTTTGGAGGGGTTAATGTGGACTGGGTTATGTCGGCCCCAGTTCGAGACATACTCTAACTTAACATGTTCTCGGTGTCAGTCACAAGTTTATGCCGGCACTCGATGACGCTTTCCAGAGAAATATTAGCTCGTCCGGTGTAGAGCGTATATGTATATATGTAATGCTGTTGTTATGCAACTTGCCATTGATATGCAGAAGAAACAGAGTAGGGGATAACACACACCCCTGCGGGATTCCAGCATTTACGGACTTCATGTCAGAGCACGAACCGTCAACTACGACTCTGATGCTACGCCCAGAAAGAAAGCTGGCAACCCACGGACACAATTTCTCAGGAAGCCCGTATTATGGAAGCCTATGAGAGAAGAGCCCTGTGCCATACCCTGTCAAAGGTTTTTGCTACGTCCAAGCTAACTGCCAGTGCTTCCCCTTTACTCTAGACTGCCTCCGCCCGCTCATCGGTGAGTAAGGTACACTAAAAGATCACCAGCCGAACGACCGCGACGAAAACCATACTGGCGATCACTTAGTAGCTGGTTCTCATCTAGGTACGGTCGGGGTCACCGTCGCTTTACCACTTTGCAGCGATTTTCGTATGAAGCGCACCGACCGCCCGGGTACGTGCCCGTACCAAATAGACGACGCGGTGTGTAAGGGATTTTGACCACAATGGGAGGAAATGCATCGGGCCCACTCGACTTATGGATATCAAGGGAAAAAAGAGCCCTTCGAACTGACCTTTGTAGGAACTGAACGTATAGGAAAAGGACTGATTACATTTTAATAAAATAAACAAGTGTAAATATATTTCGTTTTATTTTTCAATTGCTTACAAAAACACGTAAGTCATGTCAGTTTGGGTAATAAAATAAGACAACACCACGTATGTCATAAAATTTGGGATATTTACAAATATTTACTAAAAACTAATGGTTCTATAGTTAATAGATATGATGAAGTGTAATCAAATTATAAAATGGTATTGTAATGGGGATGTAAAATTATGAAGTTTTTTTACTGTCCTGAAAAGACGCTATTTTTGACATACGTGGTGTTAGAACTTAAGCGACATTGTAGTCTTTTCTTAGTATTTTACACTAGCGTACCACTTTTACTAAACTCTTCGCGCGCTGGGGCCCTGAGTCCCTGACCGATTTACAACGTCGCGGTGCCGCGCGCTGTAGCATTTCGCGGTAGGTATGACGGAGTGCAAGATGCCTGGTAAAGGTTGCCGCTCGGCAAGCACGCACGCCAGGTATTTCTCTCTCGCGGCTTCTCTCTCACTCTCTCGATGGTACGACGGTACGGGACGGGTATAACAGCGAAGCGGCGCGTTTTATAGGTTTTATTGCCTATATTTATAGACTTTAAAGGATTCTCTGCTAATTTATCTGCGAATTATTTTGTCTTTCGTTTAGTACAAAAATTAAATGTAAAGTATCAGTAGCTCGATGGCGCAGCGGCTAGCGCGTTCGGCTTGCGATCTTGCTCGCTAAGCAACTTTCGCAATGCCGGGTCGCTCGATGGGTGACCAAATTTAAAAACATCTCGAGCTCCTCCGTGCTTCGGAAGGCACGTTAAGCCGTTGGTCCCGGTTGTTGTCGTAAGATGGCAGCCGTTAAAACCCACCAACCCGCACTGGGCCAGCGTGGTGGGTTATGGCCCAATATCCTCAGGTGCCATTGTTCACGTGGGAGGCCTGTGCCCAGCAGTGGGACGTTTATAGGCTGATGATGATGATGATGATCAGTAGCTTAGTCATAATATTGAAAAACATTACAAAAAGGGGTAACTTTGGGGTTTTTTTTTCTATCGAGTGAAGTTTATTGGATCTTGTAACTGAGTGAGACTTTGAATAGATTGGATCCTTAACTAATACATACTTTTTTTTTCCAGAATTTAAACCATTATTTTCTATGTCTCAGATGGTTTGAAAAAACTCAAAGCGCGATCTATCTAGCCTTAACTCGTAATCCCTACGCGCGCGCGTAAACTCTGCGCTCCTGACGGACGTCAAATCGATATCGAGTCGGCTGTGCTTATCGGAATATGAACGCTTGGGTCACGCGATAGGTTTCGGTTTCGCGTGGGGGTCGTTGGAGGGTAAACCTTCTGTACGGTAGTAGTATTAGTTATTCTGTGCTTGTACCAAGACGAAAAACGAAACAATTTTAAAACACACAAATTTATGCTTATTAATTTTTGACGTTTTTTTATGCTTAAGTTTTTATAAAAAAAGATATTTGAATGATTAAAAATGTCAACCTTATTGGTTAGGTACTAATGTTTTCCAAAAGTCATTTCAGCCGTTACTTTATTTTACTTCAAAAACTCTCCAATTTCTATTACTTACCACAATATCAATACGATAATTGGAAATCATATTTAATTTTATTCCATTAAGTAATAACTTAAGTTAACAATTCATTATGATTTATCATTTTTCACCTTTCATCCCAAAAAAACGATAAATTACCTATAAATTTTAGCCATTTGTGTCGCTAGGGGAGAGACACTTGCCCGCTATTTTTTCTCGTACCAGGAAACGTATGTTTACACAATTCTATGACCACGGCTTATATTTCGGTTCGACGCGATTCTGTTTCGGCGTGCAGTGGTACTGGGGGTAGCGATGCGCATTTGTCTGGCACAGACTATAATAGCTCGTTAGATTAGTTGTTAAGTCTTAACTATAAGTTAGTTAACTGTTTGTTTATTATTATTAGTATTGACGTCAATAAGTGCCTGTAAAGGTTTACATTGGATAAATAATTTGACTTGACTTGACTTGACTTCACTCGAACCACTATTCACTTGAACTTACTCTCCACAAACTACATTCACAATATTATCAGAACGCTAAACTGGATATTTGTTACTTTCGTAGTTTTGACTTAGATTTCAGATTTATTTTTGATCCACACAAAATACACTTATAGGGACGCAATAATAATTAGTGATCTCGGAACGGTCGCTCCATAGTCATTGTCCTTACCTTTCGACCCAAATCGAGGTGAAGATTAGACCCATTCTATGCGTGTATGGACAAGGACTTTTTATCGGTGATCAGGACCTACTGATTTCGACTAAGCAAATTATGGCTATTGCAATAATAATAGTAGTTACATGTTTTCTTTTATTAATTTTGTATTTATAATTAGGTAACCAAAATAATTAGAATGTATGGTCTTCCTACGCTGTTAACATCGCTGTACCTGTACTTATGAAGAGGTTTTATTTGTAACAAGGAGGAGTAGGATGACCATGATTTTAATATTTTTAGTTATTAACTTAACTTCCTAGACAAAAAAATAAAAATGGAACGCTGACATGTAAGTTTTATTATTATTGCAATGGCCATCATTTACTTAGTCGGAATCAGTAGGTCCAGCACCGACAAAAAAGTCATGGTGTATAAATAAAAATAAATTGCCACGAATGCATGTCAGCGCATCACCACAGAACGGCTGCACCAAGGGATGCACATATGTGGCTATTTCTTTTTTTTCATTTGTTTGTACATGTCAGGACTAAGTTTGTATGAAAGACGTCACGGGATACGAGATGTTTACGCGGACAAAGTCGCTAGCGGACCGCTAGCTTATAACAAAAAGCTCAATTCAACTTAATCTCAACAACGCCGCGCCATGAAAGGTCTCCAAATACGTTTCGTCAAACAAGAAATATATTTTGCAACAATAAATCCGACTCTAAAAGCATTTAGAATTGTGCTGGCCGACAAAAATACAAGACAAAGTTGTTGCCTTGAGTGTTCGTGCTGCATACAAAAAGTTTTGGAGTGAGGCACAATCGGCGATCGATGTCGGCTAGCGATTCCTACAGATTACGCCCATTTACATATGAAACGTTTCGCTAAACGCTTGCACTACAAGCAGGGATTTTTCATGTATACGCCTAGTTTCTTCTGTAGTTCGTAATAAAATTCAGATGTAGGTAGATGCGGCCGCTTCTTTTCAGATGGAGGTCATGGAAGGTCAACGATAAACCATCGTCATTATCGTAATCAGAACAGCTTGAGCTTCTGGTTTCAGTTCGTAATTTTTCATTTCAATTTGTTTATTCAGTGTGCATCTTCTTTGTGTTCTTAACCTCTCAGCCCCCAAGCGGTCGCATGAGACCGTACTGACAGTTCGCGCCATTCCGTCGAACCCCAAGCGGTCGTATGAGACCGCTCTCTCCCACTTGACTTTGTACCGTGTTTTCATAGACTTACAGACTACTTTAGTATGAACAAGGTCAATTATTTCGGTGGTACATTTTATGCATCGTGTTCGCAAAATATCGCATAGTCTGTGCTCAATTCTGTCAAATTCGACGCTGAAAGTTGCGCCAATTTCTGTGTCGGAGTGAAATAAGTCGCTGAGTTTTGTGTGCTATTTTTATTGGATCTATCTAATGTAAGTACTGTTTCTTATTGGAAAATGATTATTGAGCATATAATGATCGTATTTAGATAATAATTTGTAAGAAATACATCGTTATTACTACTAGATAAAGCGTTTAAAGTCCTTAGGTATGTTACCGATTTCCGAGTGATTTTTAGAGAAATACTATAAGATAAATAAACAGTTGCAATCATCACTTTATTTTAATACCTGATGTATAGGAAACATATCAGTTAGTATATTGTTGTTTACAGAACGACAAAATATGGTTTGATTTTAGACTATTTTTTTTTTGCAAATGGCGGGAATTGTGACGTCATCCGCAAATTAAAAAAAATTATGGCGCACCTGCTGTCATCATTTTTGACATTTAAATTCCAAGACTGAGTATTTCTTTTCCAGGACTTTTTTTGGAAAAGCCTATAAACGTCTAAATAAAGTTTGCTGGTCATTACCAAATAACTGAAATCCTTCATCAAAATAACTATAAAGCTTTATTTCAGGATCATCATCATCATCATCACATCATCATAAGCCTATATACTTTCCACTGCCAGGCACAGGGCTGCGACATGGACAACAGCGCGTGGGGATATTGAGCCATACAATTTACCACGCTGGCCCAATGCGGGTAGTCAACCTGCCTACCCGCTATCAGGATAAATATTATCAGTGCATTGACAATAACATAGATAATGTGGAGTCGCAGAAAAACCGGCTAACTCCACATCGACCACAAACCGTTTTTCTTTTTTATTCGTAATTTTCAACGATTGCCTGGTGAAATCCTGTGGTACACAAACGGCAAAATCCCCTTCAAAATCGCTTTTCAAATGACGTCTCGGTACGTAAACGGATAAAACCAATTGGAAAATTATACAAAAATATGTATTTGTATCATTTTGTCGCATCAAAATTCAGATATTTTTGCGGAACAAAATCGGATAAAAACATGTTAGTGCGATGTTTTTTGTAAAAATGTGATTTGACCGTTATTTGCTTTTCATTTACGACTTTTTGTTTTTGTAGTAACTTTCAACTTGTGCTCGAATGGGGACAAATCCAACTAGGCGCAGAACAAAACCGGATAAATCCAACCTCACGGATCAAAACCGGATATCTAATTTGTTTATAGTACTCTGTTATCGATTAAATGGTACGACGCTTTTTCAAAATTAAAGATATTTTAAAAACTCCCCTTACGGATAATTATAACGATTTCCAAACTTTAAAGAATGTGCATATAAATATAACACATTTTGCGTTCTACTGTAAAATTTACAAAAATGGATTTAACTGGTTTTGTTCTGCGACTCCTTAAGTATTTTAATATTCGCAAAATTTTGTATTACTTACTTATAAAGGAAAGAGACATACATACTACATACCATATTATAATGATTTCTTACTGGTCCTCGTATTTTTTTCATATATTGTTTTGAAATCATAGCTCTTCCGTATATTTGAAGAGGTTCTTATGCATAGCTCCGAGCACAGTTACAAATTGCTCGAATATGTTGTATACGAAACGGTCCGATGCAAAATGAGATCATAAACCTTCGACTATAAGTCGACATCGCCGTGTCCGAGTAACTACTACCTACATACCACACAAATGGTGTCCACTTTGACCAGCACATACATTTGTCTCGACATCCTTTCATTTCAGCTGAGTGGAGACGTTTATTTGGAGGGAACTTTTGTCATTTCCCATTTTTCAATAGTTTTATATGTATGGAACGGTACGGAGCACTGGGCGTGGGCGCTTCAGGTTTAATCTCTATGTTTATCGTTATAATCCAAAAACTTCCCATCGCTGGGCTTAGACCTTCACACATTCGATCATTGATCCTTAATATTTGTAAAAATGTTAAGATCGATTGTATAATGTTGATTCGTATACCCGCCGGTAGATGGCGTTATTCCGCGAGCTGAATCGCGCTATAGAGATTTTTGCGTAGATACGTATACAGCGTGTGTACATTATGTTAGTTGAGCAATATATTGATACTTCAGTTTTATCTATTGTTTCATTATTTTGACATTACGATAGTTTCTGAGGTTAGGAAACACGATTTCGTACATCGATGAAGGCGTCTGCCTTTGACTTTCAAAGTAAGAGAAGATAGTGTCTTAATAAAGCTCGGGCTGCTCAGATCAGAGTCATAATAGCGTAGTTGGTAGTGCACAGCGTTGCCAGATACACTGTAAATACAGCAGATTTACTGTATTTTCACACGATCTACTGTCTACTGTAATACTAAAATTACAGTGTATGGAGAGCACTGTAATTTTTCTACAGGCAAAAATCAAAATAGTTTAATGTAAACTGAACGCAGCCTTTGTGAAAAGAAAAAATAACATGAACTTAACAAAACGCAACTGGCTACTAGAGCCCGCGCCACCTCTCTGCATATGTCACAACCCTTGTTTCTATTGTAATAAGAACGAATATGTCTTACTTTAAACGGGCATGATTAGCGGCGGCGGTGGATACTACGCGGGAATTTCCCGTCATAGACTAAAAACCACTTCTTAGTATTAACCAACCAAATTGTGTCAACAGTGTTTTAATTTTGTTTTCAAGCCTATTGGGACTAACTTAAATTAGTATGATTGTAATTTGGTTTCGTATGCAATGCATTACGTTTTTATTTGACTCTTTCAAGTCTTTCTGTGAAACTGGTGCAAGTGGTTATTTTGTTTAAGGACTTGAGAATTTAAAATGCCTAATTCATCTGATGATAGTGATTAAAGCGAACCATCAACTCCAAAAAAAGCAAAAAAGATACATATAAACAAAAATTCAGAGACGAGTGGTTAAAAGACAATAGTTTCAAAACTTGGCTAAAACGTGACCCAAAAGATTCGTATCGTGCAGTTTGTGTTCTGTTTGATGCAAAATTAATAGCTGACAGAGTAGTGATAAAAAGACACGGTGAGGGTGCTAAGCATGTAAAAAGAACTACAGCAGCGCCAGCTCAATCTTCGATTGCTACTGCATTTGAAAAGGTTAAGCAGTCCGATGATGATAAATGCAAAGCATCTGAGATAAAGTTAGCCGCTTTTATGGCAGAGCATAAAATATCCATGAGGGTGATGGACCACTTAGTTGATTTATTGCCCACTATGTTTCCTGACTCTCAGATTGCAAAAAATATGAAAATGAAGAGAACAAAATGTCAAGCAATAGTAAACAATATTCTAGGAGAATCGGAAAAACAAGATTTGTGTGCAGATCTAAAGGAGCAAAAATTCTCTGTTATGATTGATGAAAGCACTGATATCGGAGCAGTGAAAACTATGTGTGTTGTGGTCAGATATTACTGTGCACTAAAAGGTCAAATTGTTAGCAGATTTTGGGACCTAATTCAAATACATGGCGAGGAAAACTCTGCTCCGGTAGCTACCGCCACAGCACAACATCTTTTCGAAGCAGTAATAAAATCCTTCGAGGAAATTCTATTCCTATCGAAAATATTATAGGATTTGGATCAGACGGGTGTAATACTATGATGGGGTGTCACAACTCTGTTTCGAGTCGATTTAGAGTAAAATGTCCCGGAATTATCGTTCTTAAATGTGTTTGTCATTCCCTGCATCTTTGTGCGAGTGACGCATGCAAACAGTTACCAGCTGAATGTGAAAAGCTAACACGTGATATTTACAATTATTTTGCGACCAGTAGCAAAAGACAATCGCTATTAAAAGAGTTTCAAGTATTCACAGAAACAGATATACACAAAATTTTGAAACCGGCTCAAACGAGATGGTTATCACTAAGTGCTGTAGTGCAAAGAATTTTAGAACAGTGGAATGCACTAACACTGTTTTTTGATGGAAGGTGGCTTGAAGACAACGAATGTTCCGAAATCCATATGCAGTTGAATGATCCCATAACAAAATCATACTTTTTCTTTTTAAACTGGATGTTACCTAAATTTACTGAAACTAATACGCTATTTCAGAGTGAGACTCCAATGATCACAAAACTTAACACTAAAATGAGCGATCTCTTTCACTAACTTTCATCGACATACAGTCGTGGTCAACTAATTAGGGACAATCTCTAGTTAAGCCAAATTGTGAATTTATTTTTTATTTTCCAACGAGTCTTAACAATATTCCATATCTTTTACACGTAAGTATAATTAGTCATTGATGTGCCCGATTATACAAACAATAACAACTTCTTAAACATTAAACCTCTTTACAGTATAGCTGATAGATTATCAGTGTGCTATTTGTTCAAAGAATGCTGGTTGGCCATTTAATTAGGGACACTGAGATATTGCGTTCTATTTTCAAAATTTGAATCTCAATACTTTTTTATTTCTTCTTTTATTGTTTTGTGGTAGTTTTGGCGGCAATCCAGATTTTTAATTTTAAGTTTTGAGAATTATTTTGAAGAAATATGGGCAAAAATAAAAGTTGCGATCCAACACTACGAACAATTATCATGAAGTTTGTCGAGCGTGGTTGGTCATACCGAGGGATAGCAGAACATTTAAATTGTTCAAAAACTATGGTATGCAATGCAGTGCAACATTTCAGGCGCAATAACACAGCTTTAAATGTGCCCAGGACAAAAAGATCGAGAAAAACAACTCCGCAAGAAGATAGAATGATAACCAGGTTAGCTAAGAAAGATCCGTTTCTAGGCTCTATTTTAATTAAACACGAAGTGTTTGGGGCAGACGAAAGAGCCGGTGTATCAGCGAGGACCGTTCGACGACGTCTGGTAGAAGCAGGGTTGTTCGGAAGAGTCGCTCGCAAAGTACCGTTGTTGGAGAAAGAACATAGAAATGCTCGTTTGGCGTTTGCACGTAAATATGGACATTGGACCTACGCCCAATGGCAACATGTATTATTCTCTGACGAGACCAAGATTAATTTAATTTCTTCAGATGGAAGGCAATACGTACGGCGTCCTGTAAAAGCGGAAATGAATCCAAGATTCACAAAAAAGCAGGTGAAACATGGCGGTGAAAACATTAAAATTTGGGGTTCATTTTCTGGACGTGGAGTGGGACCTGTGAGAAAAGTTCAGGGTAACTTAGACCAACATCAATACAAAACAATATTGGAGGAAACTATGCTTCCCTATGCTGAGGAGCATCTCCCTATTATATGGACGTTTCAGCATGATAACGACCCGAAACATACCGCCCGTTCAGTCAAGTCGTTTCTTACCAGTCAGTCAGTATCGGTGTTAGATTGGCCAGCAAATAGCCCGGACCTCAACCCAATTGAGCACCTTTGGCACGAAATCAAGAAAAAAGTTTCAACTTATCGTACCACAACTTTAGATCAACTTAATCAAGCTTTTTGTGAGGCATGGGCAAACATTCCTATCGAAACATGTCAGAAACTGATAATGTCTACGCCACATCGGTGTCAAGCGGTAATTACTAACAAAGGTTTTGCTACTGGGTACTGATTTTACACGTAATAAAATGGAGCTTTTAAAAATATTATAATACTGGAGATTATTCGTTTTGTTTAACTCTATTCATCATTATACTTTACTATCCTTAATTAAATGTCCAGCTACATAATTATACCTTAAAATTTAATACATGTTCAACCTTTGATATTAAATACTTTTTTCTATTTAATTATTCTCTTATTTACAGCCATTTATAGTATAGTAATCGGACCAAATTATGCAAATAATAGGTGCTGAAAAATCAATAGGGTTTTATATTTATATGTACATAACCGGTTATTGCTCTTCACTATCTTGAATGTCCCTAATTAGTTGACCACGACTGTATATGACAACGGCACATATTGCAAACACTGAACTAGAAAAAATTGACCCAACTGACGAAAACAATTTCAAAAATTTGGATGACATCTACCTGGGCTTGGGAGTATCTAAACAGTTTTCAACAAATGATATAGCAGCAGGGAAAAAAAAGGATTTCAAAATGAAATGCCGAAATTTTTTGATTAAAGCGTGCGTAAGCATCCGCAAAAGATTTGCGCTAAATGATCCAGTATTGGTTGGGATATCCAAATTGGATCCTGAAACATGTCTCGATATCTCAGATCGCGATGAATCAATTCAAAATATACTAAGGTTAATGCCAAGGTTGACACCAACTTCTATGATAGAACAACAAGCTTTGGATGACCAATGGAGAAAATTGCCAAAGTTAAAAGGAAAGTTCGATGCTGCAATACAACCTGATGAATTCTGACACAAACTAAGACTATATATTTTTTTAGAAATATATTTCTTTCGTTTGCAAAATACAATATTTTTAATACTAATGTTGCTTTTCAGGTGAAACAGTTGGACGAGTTCCGCTTGATTGGAAAATACATGCTCAACATCTTGGCTCTTCCTAACTCCAATGCGGAATGCGAGAGAATTTTCAGTCAAATTAACGACACCAAAACCAAGAAACGAAATCGATTAATAACCAGGACAATAAGAGGCAACATGTTAGCGCAACAAACCATTCGGCGTCACAGCACCAGTTGCGTTAACTTTAAACCAACTGAGAAAATGATAAAATCATTTAATTCTGGGATCTACAAAAAAGAAGCGGAAATCGGGCTACATGATAGTGATAGTGATTGATTAATGTATAATTATATATAGGTATTATGCTTATTCTAAATTACAAAAGGTGAAATTAAAACAGTATTTTAGTTTATAAAAGTTTCTTGAAATCTACTGTAAAATTAACTGTATTTTTTTTTACTTTTACTGAAATTTTGTCGTGAACACTGTAAATTTGAGCATGAAACATTGTAATATCATTTTTCTCATCTGGTAACACTGGTAGTGCACCTCTTTTAACTAGGTAAATTACACGTACACCTAGGCCTTAGGCGACTTCGGGTTATGTGAAACTCTCCTCCTACTCCTTCGCCAAGCCAGAGAATCTCGACGAGGGAAAAGGGAGGCTTACCTACTAAAAACCCAGTACCATCCCTTTATACCATGGGGATGGCTCGGGACCACCAACGGCAAACACCGAGTTCCATCCCCGTACCGACATACCAAAGAGGAGACGCCCGGAATAGATTGGGTTGAGTGCACCTGAGCCATTACGTCATAGGGTGCTGTTGCCATCACGCTGCTGTGGGTTGTGACGTCACACATCTCGCGACCCCACCACAGCCACGGCCCGCGCTGCACTCGTTCGCCCGCCGCGTCAGTGGACGCATTGTCTCACCAATAAATTATTTATCACTAAAGCAAATACAGTGAAGTTATAGCTATAATCGTTTTTTTTTATATTAATCCCGGAGTTATAGCTATAATGTTGATGACCTCCTTGGTCGAGTGGTTTGTACACCGGTTTTCATGGTGTCGCCATCTCTGAGGTCCCAGGTTCGATCCCCGGTCGGGCCAATTTGGAAATTATTGTTTTCCTAAATTGTCTCGGGTCTGGGTGTTTTCTATGTATAATAAGGGTGTATTTAAGTATTTTAAGTATGTTTATCCGTTGTCTAGTAACCATTTAACGAGTTTCTTCTAAGCTTTTCTTGGGCTAGATAATTGGTGTGATTGTAGGAAAGTTTATAACCGTTTTTTATATTAATCCCGACAAATGACGATACTTTACCTAATGTTAAGTGGAAGGGGGATCCAGGCGCGAGGACAACTGATGCAGCGTAAGAGACGTAGCATCAGTCACCCTATACCCTGCCGGCCCACAAATTGCCTAGTTGAAATCAGCAAGGCGGCCCGTAGCCTGAAGCTAAGAACCCTGCTTTTAACATGTGCAAACTCAAATCCTGCTTGTGGAGTTTTTTCAAGTTATTCTTTTTTTAAATCAGGAAGAGAAAGAGGGTTTAAGCTCACTACTCACCAAGTTATGAATAAAGCAAAAGAAGTGTTTCCGAGAACTGTGATCTCTACGTGATAATCGTGAATAGTGTGTACACACGGCGTCAGATAAACCTACCCAAAACTGTCAAATTTCTACAATCAAATTTAAACTTTATTGTTTGGTTTTAAGAATCAATATTCATTGGAGAAATTTGACAGTTTTGGGTAGGTTTATCGTACTCAGCATGCTAGCCCAAGTTAACGAATACTTAAACTTTTTTTTGATAACGAATACAACTAACTACTACTAATATAATTAGCATTAAAGTCTTATGATATAATTGCTGAACTTGCATTTCAATAAACCAACATCGCGTTGAAAAAGAAAATCTCAACTATCAAAATTCAATTTAAAAAAAATCTTTTTTTGTTTATTATAAAAAAGAAACTTTCCGCCCTTATTATGATACGGAATCATAAGGTTATTTGTCCAATATGCACTTGGCTGGCTTTTGTGACAAAGTGAAGCCAATGGCGAGCTTAATAACGTACGGAATATAAAAGGTTACAAACACCCTTTTCCGGCTTTGTTACGTTGCAGGGCTTCCATATTAATGCGACTTTATGCTCTGCTATCCACTACGCATATTGATAATAATAATTGTAAGGACTTCTTTGTGGACCTTATATTGATGTTTTGTAATGTGAAAAGTAACATTTGTTGAACTTGTACACACGTCGAAAACAGTTTGGAATGATGATTGAGAATAATAAAAATATTTTATTTAAATATTATTTTCAACACACTTGCTCGTAAAGTGGCTCTTATTACACCGATTTCAGCATCGTAATGTAGCTTATTACACACAAGTGCGGTAATGTAGTTTAAAAATAGAATTTCGACCAGAGCAAAGAAATAATAGCATTTCTCTTTTTTTAAATAATGGGTCGTGCGATTTAGCCAGTGTCAAGTAAGATATAATAGTAATTTTTTTTCTACTATATGTGGATGATAACGAGTGATAATGAACGTTTAATGGTAAATGATTTTCCCCCAAACCCCTCGAGACTCAATAAAGCTGTGGGACTTTATTGAGGTCTCACACGGACTACTTGAGAGAATTTGAAAGTGATGTTGCACTGTTTTGTTTTGTTGGCTAATACTCATGCACGTTCACGAACATTTAACAGTAAATAATCCACCATTATTTCACATTAATATTTGACAAAACACAAATTATAGAAAATAAAACAAAACTGCAGACACGACGCTTCACTTTCGTGCCAAGAAGTCCATAGCATTGCTTCCACTAGGGAAAAAGTTTTTTTTAAATTTTTGTGTGTCAAATGACAATGAGCCTACAAAAACGAAAAAGTCTTTAGTCATAAATAGAATAATCATGAATAAAGACTCGATTTATTACTGTTTACAAAGATCAACAACTTTTTTGAGATATTTATTTAAAGTTTATTGTAAAATTAGTAATCATTTGAATCTATGGACAACACAGACCACGCCCACATAGTCCACGCTTCAGCAAGAATTAACTGCACAGTCTGCACACGTGCTTAGGTGGTGAGCCTTTAGCCTGTTAGTCGCTTTTACGACACCCAATGGAAGAGAGGGGTTGGTAGTATTATTTTGATGAGCCCATCGCCGCTCTATGCTGTTGGATGTATGTGCAGTCTTTAGTCCGTTAGTCGCCTTTTACGACACCCAAGGGAAGAAATGGGTTGGTAGTATTATTTTGATGAGCCCATCGCCGCTCTATGCTGTTGGATGTATGTGTGTGCAGTCTTTAGTCCTTTAGTCGCCTTTAACGACATCAAAGAGACGAGAGGGGTTGGTAGTATTATTTTGATGAGCCTAACGCCGCTCTATGCTGTTGGATGTATGTGCAGTCTTTAGTCCGTTAGTCGCCTTTTAAGACACCCAAGGGAAGAAATGGGTTGGTAGTATTATATTGATAAGATCATCGCCGCTCTATGCTGTAGGATGTATGTGTAGTCTTAAGTTCGTTAGTTGCCTTTTACGACACCCAAGGAAAGAGATGGAAAGACTTCCTACTTTTCACATACCTATATTTTGTCGATTCATACAGCGGTTTCTTGTTCAATACTTATTACTTTGAAAGTTTAAAAATAAATATGTCTAGTTCTAGTAATGAAGAACTAAATTCACAGTCTACACCGCCGGAAATATTAAGTGAAGCACAAAATGTTATTGACAGCCTATTACCATCTTAGCCCAAAGATAAATATCTGTTGGCTTACCAAAGATTTATACACTAAAAAAACAACAAATACTCGCAGTCATTTTCAGAAAATGTGTTTCCTCACTAGTGTATTGAAAAATGTATGAAATGCGTGTGCATTGGTAATAAAAATCCTCGGCTCCATTAAGCCCTTGCCTTCGGCTCAGGCTCATAACCCGCCTCGATTGTAATGACCAACATAGCACACTTGTATCATAATGTACTATTACTGTTCCACTTTCATTGTTTTTTATACTCCACCTTGTCCTATGTAATTCGAATTTCGTTTCGCCACTTAGCAACGGTTTTAACGGTGGTTCCTCGTTTTAGACGACCGACGAACCGACGAGAAACACAACAAGGGCTTTGTCCCTTTTTGTAAAAATAGAAGAAAGAATATAGAAAGAAATATCAATTTATTCATTATGTAGCATTATATTAAGGGAAACTGCCCCCTCTATGCCATATAAATATGACAGTCGAATCCTTGAAAGGCCTAATTTCAACTAAAATAATAGTAATGTTTATTAAAAAAGTTAGAACCATTTTCTCTTAAAAGTTCCAATTAGTAAGGTTTTTACGTATACCTACACGTAGGTTAAAAGAAAATACGAATTACAGAACAACAATGTTATCCTAACAAGTTCTACGAAACACAGTTAATTTAACGAGCCAGTGAAAACAACATGACTATCTTTAGATTCATACATTAGGCCGTTTACTCTATCCTATGAAAACAAATACCTAAATACCGACTTGCCAAGTTGTTCTATTAAAATAATAACATTTTAACTATCCTGCAGTTATTTACATTCGTTCATAATACACATAAAAAGCATGTATAAATATGGTATCCTAATAGACATAGATTTTATGTAGTCTATGTTTTGGACAAGTAAAAACCTCGGACCAAATATTACATGGACAGAGTCTTACGACGTTGCCGCTTTTACATACGTGTATCAAAGTAAAGTATTTGTATCTCTGTTTGTATGACTGTAGTGTGATATGAGTAAAAGAGATAGTGAATGTACGTTTGGCAGCGACGCACTGTCGGTGTGAGTCGTGTCATTTCATGACCGACTACTCGGTCAAAACATTGCTGGATTGTGCGAAATAATAGTGAAATATTAAGAAATCTTAGTGTTTGAGTTATTTGTGTAATATACAATTGACATAATGTCTTGTTTAGCTGTTTATTGTTCGTCAAGAACAACAAAAGGAGGTGCGAAAGACCAGGAATTATCATTTCATACGTTAGTGATTTCCCATAATATGTATGCTTTACTATGAGTTTTTTAATAATAAAAACGGCAAAGCATTAATTTTTGCTAATTCTAAATCATGCTATATCGTACACTATTCATAAGAATCAGGTTTTAAACCTTAATTAAATGTAATTTAAACGCTTTGTTTTTGGCATAATGATTAGTGATGTACGTATTTGTGTATCGAAGCTTTATCGATATTACTAATATTCTTTTTATTATTCTTTTTTTAGGTTTTCAAAATGCCCGGAAATAAGACGTGAATGGGTTAAAGCTATTAGACGTGATAATTGGGAGCCTACAAAATGTTCAAGGCTCTGAAGACCAGACCTATCGATCGATCGTCGATCGACGACATCGATCGATGGTAAAATGGATTAGTCGACATCGATCGATAGTTTCTACCAGACCAATCGATCGATGTCGATCGACAATCGAACGGTAGAATGGATTGGGTGTTAGATCGAGCTGTATGATTAGACGCGCCGGCCGCTTCACTTTTTTTATAAATTTATTTCCTGCCCATGGATACTAGTCGTAATAATAGAGTTCATTGATTATGCTTAAAGTTGATGATAATGAGTAATGATAATATGAACGTTTAAATACTAAATAATATTCCCCCCAAACACCTTGGAAAGCACCTTAGATTATGCAACACCGAAAAAGGGGGGAAGGGGAGGGGAAGTGTGCAAAGTGCGAAAATGCTTTATTATATTTAGGAAAAAAAACATATATTCTACTAAGTTACCATTACCGTACCCTCTCCATCCCCCTCCCCAAGATATTTTTCAATGAAGCTAGTTTTCTGTTGTGTAATAAAAAAATAATCTCGAAATTCATGACAATCGCTACGCAAAAAAAAACAAAAACAAAAACCGCTGCTTAAAATGTCATTTGGATAAAATAAGCGATCGTTGGCTTTAAAAAACGGCCGCATCCAGATTTTTCTGCGGTTGCGTCTCCGTAATAATAGTACGAGGAACATCGTTCTGGCCAAGAACAACGAGTCCTTTTCTGAATACATTTCGAAAGAAACTGATGGAATGTAGCCAGGGTTAATTGATCAACGTCGACCGACCGTCGATCGATGGGTTAGACGAACGGTATCCGTCGATCAATTAAAGCTACCACACCTATCGATCAACGTCGACCGAGCGTCGTCGATCGATTGGTTAGTCAAATGGTATCCGTCGATCGATTAAAGCTACCAGACCAGTCGATCAACTTCGATCGACGTTGATCGATGCCGTCGATCGACAATCGATCGATTGGTCTGGTAACACCCTTAGCCCAAGCGCGCACTGGCGGCAAGGTCGCAGCGGCCAGGCCGCGGCGGCGGAAGTAGTCAGTAAATCGATCCCTGTCTTGTGTAGCTGTTCTATTTCCTCGTGTCAGTAAAGTATGTCTAAAATTATCCGTGCGGTGACGGAGAAAGAATACCAATCGCCGCCCCTCTCTCCGTCCGGTTGGTGTCGTAAGAAGCGACTAACGGACTCTTTCGAGCGATGATCTGCTCCACTGGTGGTAGGGCTTGACCCGTCTGGTTGGTGACCACCGTACGCATGGTGTAAAACCCGTCAAGTGACTGCTTGTCGGTCGCGTTTCGGGATCAGCCAGCGTATAACCAGAGCTCGAGAGGATGATGCTGCGATGTATTTGGTCTGTGGAGGCTTCCGTCAAACCAGTGCCAGGAGGACTTCGTTAGCCTGCCGACCAGGGAGACCCGTAGAAACGGTTGTCCCGCTGGCCGCCCGTGGCACAGTACAGGGGCCCAAGCGAGCCTAACCAGCTCGTGAGGCTGCCTCACCATGCCACGCATAATCTCGGGGTGGTCCGTCGTGCCGGTTGGTGACCGGAAGGTGGGGTCCCGGCGGCCATTCCCGGGGGGGTTCGGGGGCCCTTCCGTTCGGCAGGTTAATAATACTCGTCTGTGGGCAAATTCCTGGGGAAACAGGCTACCACACTTTGACCATTCGCATCGCGGCATCATTTTCTCGATTCACGCCTCTCTCTTTCCACTCCTAAAATGACAGCGCCTAACAACAAAACTGGTTCTACAGCGGTGCACACCCCCACCACAACCTTACCGTTTGAGGTGGAGTTCGCTCACATCCGCGGACTCCATGCAAACCTCAATGCCGTCCACCACCATCTTGAGACGGCACGGCCAGCAATGTTGTTCCTGACGGAGACGCAAATAATCCGCCCAGCTGACACCACCTACCTGAACTATCCCGGCTTTGTGCTTGAAGAATCCTTCAAAGCCAAAGCCGGAGTTTGCTTATTCGTTCGGGCGGATGTTTGCTGTCGCCGTCTGCGCTGTCTGGAGGACCCTTCCTTCTCCCTCCTAGTGGTACACGTCGACTTAGGCTCTCATTGCCGTGTCTACGTCTGCGTCTACCGATCCCATAACGGCGACATGGAGACAACTCGACTAATTGAACATCTTAGTCGGGTAGCAGATGATGCGCAGGAGCGGTTTCCATCGGCGGAACTGGTGTTTTTGGGGGACTTCAACGCCCACCATGAGTTGTGGTTAGGTTCCTCCAAAACAGACCATGCTGGTAGAACTGCCCACGCATTCGCTCTCACGCATGACCTGACGCAACTGGTGAACCAGCCCACCAGGACCCCAGACATAGTTGGCCATGCGCCCTCCTTACTCGACCTTCTGCTGACGAGTCGCCCAGCTGGATACCGGGTGGAGATTCGAGCTCCTTTAGGTTCCTCGGATCACTGCTTGATATCCAGCACAGTGCCCTTGGCATCGCGCCCGCCAACAACGGTTTCGAAACGCCAGATTTGGCACTACGCGTCGGCAGACTGGGACGGGATGCGGGAGTATTTTGCATCCGTCCCTTGGAGGCAGCGCTGCTTTATTGGGAAGGACCCGACCGCTAGCGCCACTGCCGTTGCTGATGAGATAGTATTAGGAATGGAATACTATATTCCACACTCCTATGTCATCAGCAAAGGCAGACGCAACCGCTGGTTCAATCGCAAGTGTGCCAGCGCTGTTGAGAGCAAACAGACGGCATACCGCGCTTGGATCAGAGGTAAAGCTCATGGGGCTCCCGAAACTCGCACGCTAAAAGCAGCCTATAATAATGCCACCAAGTCGTGTAAGAGGGCCTACATTAGAGCGGATGCCCAGCGCGTTGCACGAGTTGGCCAAGAACTCCTGACGCATCCTACGGGCAGCCGTAGCTACTGGCGTCTGGCCAAAGCCGTGCAATCCAACTTCTGCCAACCCTCGCTGCCACCACTGAGATGTCTTGACGGAACTTTAGCTCACAAGCCGCAGGAAAAGGTCGATCTCCTGGCCAAACTCTTTGCGGCTAACTCCCGGATCGATGACTGTGATGCACAGCCACTCTCAATTCCTCACTGTGGCCACACAATGTCTGATATTAAAATCAGGCAGTGTGATGTCCGTGCGGAAATGCAGTCAATCGATGTCCGGAAAGCTAACGGTCCTGATGGCATCCCAGCAATAGTCCTGAAAATGTGTGCAGCGGAGTTGTCCCCTGTGTTAACGCGTCTGTACCGTCTCTCGCTCTCTTCGGGTTGTGTGCCGGAATCTTGGAGAGAAGCTAATGTGCAACCGATCCCTAAAAAAGGAGATCGGTCAGATCCGACTAATTACCGCCCTATAGTCGTAACTTCAGTGTTGTGTAAGATCCTAGAACGAATATTGAACAAACAGCTTATTCGATACCTAGAAGGTCACTCCCTAATTCACGATCGTCAATATGGGTTTCGGCCAAAACCGTCAACGGGTGATCTTCTAGCGTACGTCACACATCTCTGGGGTGAGGCTATTGACAAGCGTGGCGAGTCACTGGCAGTTAGCCTTGACATAGCCAAGGCTTTTGATCGGGTCTGGCACAAAGCTCTTCTCTCCAAGCTCCCGGCATACGGTTTGCCCGCTCAGTTCTGTACCTGGATTGCCAGCTTCCTGCATGAGCGTAGAATCCGTGTCCTTTCGGATGGATGCGCTTCGCGGTTCATGTCAGTGAACGCTGGTGTTCCTCAAGGCTCCGTTCTATCCCCCACGCTGTTCCTTCTGCATATCAATGACATGCTTCCTCTTGGAAACATTCATTGCTATGCAGATGATAGCACAGTGCATGGGGGATATAACGGGCACCCAACGGCTGGGCGGGTAGACACCGAAATCAAGCGAGCAAATCTTGTCATTGAGCTCGATCGGGTGTTGGACCTCATTTCTAGATGGGGCTCCGATAATCTGGTGGAGTTCAATGCCAAGAAAACACAGGTGTGCGCGTTCACAGCGAAAACGTCGCCATTCCTTCCCCTTCCCTCTCTTCAGGGTACATCTCTAGGCCTGCAGAGCAGTATTAACATGCTCGGTATGGATATCCGCTGCGATCTGAACCAAAAGGACTACATCGAAACCGTGATTAAAAATGCCTCACGTAAACTCGGTGTCCTGAACAAGGTGCGGCGATTCTTCACGCCTGATCAGTTGTGTCTATTATACAAGACACAGGTGCGGTCTTGCGTGGAGTATTGCTCTCACCTTTGGGACGGCTCCGCAAAGTACCTTCTCGATGCCTTGGACAGATTGCAGCGCCGCGCTGTGCGCATTATCGGCAATGCAGAGGTCACTAAAACTCTCGAGCCTTTGCAATTGCGAAGAGATATTGCGTCACTCAGCGTCTTTTACCGTTTATACCATGGCGAGTGCTCTGAAGAACTCTTTGACCTCATCCCTCCTTCTCCCTTCCTCCATAGGAGTACGCGTGCTGCTCTGCGGAGTCACCAATTTACAGTCTCTAACATTCCATCTCGCACAAAGAAATTTGGTGACTCGTTTCTTTGCCGCACTTCCAAAAGATGGAATAGTCTACCAGCACACGTATTCCCTCCTACCTATGACATAGGGTCCTTCAAACGAGGCGTGAAGAAGCACTTTGTGGGCCGGCAGAGTGAGGATGACTGATGCTACGTCTCTTACGCTGCACCAGTTGTCCTCGCGCCTGGACCTCATTTCCACTTAACATCAGGTGGAGTGGGGTCATTTGCCGGGCTTAGCATAAAAAAAAAAATCCTTTATAATGTCTTTCGCACAGTAATGGATGAATCCAGAATCTTTTCTTCGTGTTTTTTCGCTTCTTACTTGCAAGATAAACGATCACAGCTATTTAAAGTTAAAGGGGGTTAAAGTTACTCGCGTCCGTAGGTTTACCCTTGAGACCCTACACGTGACCCCTAGCTGGTGCTAAATGAGTGACACTGAGTGGTAGAGCCACGCTGTGTTGCAGCTTGCAGCACGCATTGGGCCGGCTCACCCGGGGTAATACCACCCTCTTACGAATATCCGGTGTGAAATAGTGGCACTTGGTGCTGTTGTGTTTCGTCCGGTCAGTGAGAGTTCCGTAGGTCCCTTCCCTCCCCCCTCACAATTCTTATTCCCTCCCTAACCCTATTCCTTTTTAAAAGGTCGGCAACGCATCTGCGACTCCTCTGGTTTTGCGGGTGCCCATGGGCGGCGGTGATTGCTCTCCATCAGGTGACCCGCCTGCTCGTTTGCCTCCTTAAATATAAAAAAAAATTTCCTCAACATCCATTTCGAAGCACTCTGTACTCGGAACTGACAATTTTGGCCGCAGTCTGGCCGCATGTATAGTCGCGATACTTGCGGCCTGGTCGCAATGCTGGCCGCTGCAACCTGGTCGCCAGTGCGCGCTTGGGCTTAGTGAGAGGGTGGTATAATTACGCCGGGCGAGCCGGCCCAATGCGTGCCGTGGTCACGTGTAGGGTTTAAAGGGTAAACCTACGGATCTGAGTAACTTTAACTCCCAATTATAATAACGAACTATGTACACACCACATTAAAGTGATTATATCGATAAACTAGTCACATCCTTAGTCACGCACACATGTACAGATAGAAAGCTGCACACTAACAAAAGACGGACATGCTAAAAATCCAAAGACTCTGTCCATTGTGATATTTGGTCCGAGGTAAAAAAAACAGTCGTGGTTACGAGCTGACAAATTTTTGTATCTATCTTTGCAAAGAGTATGTTTGGTAGTTAGTAGTAGACGCAAATATACACCGATATGATATTGATTCATAGTTGATAAAATTCTTTAAAAAAAATCAGACTGAGCTGTCAAAGTGTATCTACTTTTGTTGCTGACCGTACCCAAGTATGTTTTTGAAAACTAATAAAACACTAAATAAACACAAGCGTTTGATAATGAGCGTTTTAACATTCATTTTACATTCGACTTCGGACAATAGCGCACGTAAACATAGTTACAGCTTCAGCAATGTTTTCCTCCAGACTAAAGCATGCTAAATTTTTGTTTTAATTACCTACCCAATTATTTTCCGCTTAGCTTCCGCCCGCATGGTATTCGGTTTGTGACAAAGGTCTATGTGTAGTATTCGTGAGGATGCTGCTTGTATGGACTGGTCCCATGTTCTGAACTGTGACTCAATCGACAGGAAATTAGAACTTTTTGTATCAACCCTGGTCAAGCTGTACGATGTTCATGCTCCAGTGCGTCCTGTCAAAATGAAACATCGTCCATCTCCATGGCTTACAGAAAACATTACGACGATATGTGAACGCAAAAATGCCGCTAAAGCCTACCTTATGGAACTGGGAGAAATACGTGAAAGCTCGCAATTACTGCAATAAGGTGTGTAGAAAAGCACAACGACAATGTATCCACAACTCGGTTGAAAACAAAGATCCAGCAAAAATTTGTAAATTCCTAAGATCTCTGGGCATGGATAAACCACGTCAGACTTCTTCTTCTAAAGATCTAGACATAAATCTGCTGAACAAACACTTCTGTGCTTCTCATGACTTCTATTCAACGAGAAAAGTTGGTACTCTAAATTTACTTTCATCTCTCACATGCCCAGATTACTCGTCATTTCTTTCCGTCAACTCACCGACTGTGGTGATGTTAACTTAATATCACAGTTAATATTGCTAAGAAGAGCATTATATCAATGACCTCTAGTGCTGTTGGCAATGACTGTCGTAAATCGTAAAATGATCCTTCTCAAACTTGACGAAATCCTTCCCATCATCACCCACATCCTCAACTATTCCATCAATTCAGGTGTCTTTCAATGCGCTTGGAAAGATGCTCAAGTCACCCCACTTCCCAAAAACTCTAAACCGTCATCCTTCTCGGACTATAGGCCCAATATCCATTCTACCATTCCTTTCGAAAATTCTGGAACGCTTTACCCATGCCCAATTATCCACCTTCCTCCTTAAAAATCGACTCCTTAATCAGGGTTTCATACAGGCCACAGTACCACCACAGCACTAGTGAATGTCACTGACGATATCAGCTCACGCATGAAAAAGTGAAGTATCAGTTCTTATCTTGCTAGATTTTAGCAATGCTTTTCATTCTGTCGATTATGATGTACTGCTTGGCATACTCCGTTCTATTAACATATCTCCAGCGGTGATTAACTGGTTTCATAGTTACCTGTCTGGACGCCGGCAGCGGATTCGCCTTGAAGATTCCTTGTCCAGTTGGTGTGCTGGGGTGCCGCAGGGTGGCGTTTTATCTCCTTTACTTTTCGCTATTTTTATCAATTCCATTTCCTCTCAATTAGCCTCGTCCTAACCACCTTTATGCAGATGATTTGCAAATTTACACTTAAGCTACTGTTGACCAGCTTCCTCAGACCTTTATGCAGATGATTTGCAAATTTACACTTAAGCTACTGTTGACCAGCTTCCTCAGGCCATTAACATCATTAACGACGACTTGAGCATGATTTACGAGAGGAGTAGATCATATGGTTTGAGATTAAATCCCTCGAAGACACAAATCATCGTCATAGGCAGTTCCACAATGACAAGCAGAATTGACTGGTCGCTTTCACCTGCAATTACTTTTGATGAGGTCTCTTTATCCCCTAGCGACAGTGTTAAAAACCTGGGCGTGTTGCTTGACAAACATTTAACTTGGGGACCGTAGCTACAACATAGCGACAGTGTTAAAAACCTGGGCGTGTTGCTTGACAAACATTTAACTTGGGGACCGTAGCTACAACAGGTGAGACACAAATCATCGTCATAGGCAGTTCCACAATGACAAGCAGAATTGACTGGTCGCATTTACCTGCAATTACTTTTGATGACGTCTCTTTATCCCCTAAAATCTTTGTATTTGACTGTGACATATAGTAGCTCATCATCAGCCCATACACGCCCCACTGCTGGGCACAGGCTTCCTACATGCACAAAAGTACCCACCATAACCCACCATGCCGGCCCAATACGGGTTGGTTTATAGGTTTTAACGACAGCCATCTAAAGACAACAGCTTTACATGATTTCCGAAGCACTAAAGTATCTCAATAATCTTCAAATACCTACATATTTCGACGACGACCTCCGTGGTCGAAGGGTTAACGCGCCAGGTATGGCGTCGCGTCATCTCTGAGGTCTCGGGTTCAATTCCCGATCGGGTCAATTTAAAGAAAACTGTTTTTCGAAATTATTTTCGGGTCTGGGTGTTTTTCTATGTTGATGCATATTTATCTGTTATCTAGTTTAACCATATTAACGAGTTTCCAAAATAAGCTTAACTTATGGGCTAGATAATGGGTGTGAGCGTAAAAAAATAATTTAAAATTTAAATAAGTGTATTATTTGTGCGAAATATCACGCTTATTCATCACGAAGGATGGACAAACAAAACACACTTTCATATTCATAGTAAATGATTATGATCACAAAACCAGGGCATTCGACGAGGTTGACATGATTTATAAGGCAATTGGGTCAGTCCGTAGGCAGTGTGATAGTTAACATATAATTGTATTTTTTTATTATCGTTGTATGACAATGGTGCGTTCAAACCTAATGTTTTAATATCAGCTGCCATTTTAGATTAGCTGATTGAGGTAATAAATCTAAATAAAGATTTGATATTTGAAGAAATACTTAATAAAGTGGAGGCTTTGGATGTGGGAGTTTGTAAGAAATTTGTAAATCACTTATAAAACACGAAATGAGACAGTAATGGAGCGGATGAGGAAATTTTCGCAGGAAATTCTTAGAGCGATGGACTTTCTCCCCACGCGATGTTGTCAATGTTGGGAGGCCTGTACACACGGCGTCAGATCAACCTACCCTAAACTGTCAAATTTCTCCAAAGAATATTGATCCTTAGAGCCAAACAATAAAGTTCAAAATTGATTGTAGTAACTTGACAGTTTTGGGTAGGTTGATCTGACGCCGTGTGTACACAGCTGTGCGACGTTTATAGGTAGACAATGACGATGATGATGAAGACAAGGAAGCTCGGATATCAAGGTTGTATAATGTATATACATATAATAACCACTTTTATCCCCGAAGGGTTAGTCAGAGACTAGGCAATGAGGACCGCAAAAGTAGTCCTCTACCATAGTCCACTTTTCACCAATTAGCGACTGCACATGTGCTCAGTGTGACAGGTGGTGAGTCCATCGCCGCTCTATGCTGTTGGATGTATGTGCAGTCTTTATTTCGTAAGTCGCCTTTTACGACTCCCAAGGTAAGAGAGGTGGTAGTATTCTTTCACCGTTACGCGACACGGTTAATATTAGGTCTTTACCTATGAAATTGGAGATTTGTATGAAAATTTTAAAATATAAAAATTTTGGTAATTTTTTTATTTTAGCTAATCAAAGTACTGGCCCAAATTATCTACAGCGTGTTTCTTGTAAGGTGTCAAGCCGATGTGTGGTGATAGGGAACTACCATACGTATCTATTGAACCCTCTTAAATGTTCTACGATTTTTTGTAGTTTTCGAGTTATAATTTTTTTTCGTTATTATAAGATACAACGACGCTCTAAAAAATATATATGTTTTGTTTGGGTCGTTTTTTCTTCGATGTTTTTTTTAATACAATGCTTATTGATTGCACTTTTATGAGTAAAAAAATCTCCTTCCTAACTTTAACCTAAGGTACTAAAACGCAGGAGGCACCCATTTGTCATATTTTGGAGAATAGTTTGATTTGAAACTCCGCAATTGCACCGTTTCAGTTTCAGTTCTTCACTGTGACGTGGTCATTTTATTTAAGCAGAATCGAGTTTAGGGCAACAACGCAGGAGGCACCCATTTGTCATATTTTGGAGAATAGTTTGATTTGAAACTCCGCAATTGCACTGTTTCAGTTTCAGTTCTTCACTGTGACGTGGTCATTTTATTTAAGCAGAATCGAGTTTAGGGCAACAACGCAGGAGGCACCCATTTGTCATATTTTGGAGAATAGTTTGATTTGAAACTCCGCAATTGAACACTTTCAGTTTCAGTTCTTCACTGTGACATGGTCATTTTATATTAGCATAATCGAGTTTAGGGCAACTACGCAGGAGGCACTCATTTGTCATATTTTGGAGAATAGTTTGTTTTATGTATAAAATTATCAGGCAATCATGGAATAATAATTTAATAAGAATGACAGGAATTTGAAGTGACATAAGTATTTTTCTAAAGACTCTAAGAAAGAAGAAGCACTCAGCATTAAAAAGTATATATCAGGGCTCCGCCCTTAATTACGTAGTAGTGACCCTCTCGAATGTTGTGCCCAGCATCTGATCGACATGCCTCTTCCAAACCAAACCAGAATCCGTTAATATTTCATAATGTAACCGACCAAATCGTTTAGTAATTGTTCCAAATTGCCACTTACTATTAGAATTATAACTATAATCTCTCACTTGGACCCTCTGGCCCAATTGAAATGTCTCACATTGGTAGACCCTAGGTTGAGCTGGTTGGTACGTAACGTTTCTTCAGCATGGCGTTAAGGAGTGTCCTTACTGGTCGACCCCCGAAGACCTGTTCATAAGGACTTTTTCCAGTGGCCGTGTTGGGGATTCTACGCAATTGTGACTTGATTTTTAAAATTTTGTCCTGTATCGATCCAGTTTCATTTTCCAAACTGTGTAAAGCCTTCTTTATAGTTTGGACGAATCGCTCAGCTTGCCCGTTAGTAGCTGGATGGTATGGAGCTGAAGTTTTGTAGCACACCATTATTTCTCAAAAATGACGAAAAGTCTTCAGATGTGAACTGTCTGCTATTGTCGGAAACCAAGATATATAGTATACCAAAATCCACAAATATATTTTTTAATTTTGAAATACACCAGGTACTTGTAGTTGTTTTTGTCGGAATAATCTCCACTCATTTTGACATCGCATCTACTATTATAAAAAGGTAGTAACCATGTAAAGGTCCAGCGAAGTCGATGTGTATGCGTTGCCATGGTTCTGTCGGTATGTCCCAGTGATGTAAATGAACCTTATTCGGTTCATTCTGTTTGAGACGACATTGACGGCAGTTGTTTACTAGTTCTTCGATATCTTTATCTTTATTTTTCCAGGAGACGGGCCAATAATTTCATTTTCAATATGCCTAAGTGACTTAAATGTAACTTTTCCAATATTTTACTTCGTAGGTTCTTTGGAATCATGACTCTAGTTCCTTTAATAAGACAATTATCTTCAAGCGTAATTTCGTTGTCATTATAGCCAAGTGTTCGTAAAGTTTGACCCTTGCTCAAAGCTTGAACTAATTGATTATATTCAGGGTCATTCATAGTTTCTTCTGCTATTATATTTCGATTGATATTAAGTGTATTAATTTGATTTTGTTGAAATAAGCTATGTTGATCCATTTTGTGTTCAGGAGTTTGCTCTACCGGAAATCTTGAGAGGTAATCTGCATTGCTATTATTAACTGTATTTCTGTATTCAATGTTGTAGTCAAATCCTGATAGAAAGTGTGCGTAATGGAATAATCGCATTGTACTCATTGCTGGTAACATTTTGTTTGGATGAAATATTGTTGTTAATGGCTTATGATCTGTAATGAGTGTAAACTTTCTTCCATAACAATAGTGAAAAAAATGTTTTACCCCCCAAAATATAGCTGTAGCTTCTTTGTCTATTTGGCTATAGTTTTTCTCACTTGAAGTCAAAGATCGCGAAGCAAAAGCAATTGGTCTGTCACTACCATCAGGCATGCGATGTGAGAGAACTGCACCCAAGCCGGTTGGCGATGCATCTGTTGCAAGAACAAAAGGCTTGTCTTGATTGAAATGAAGTAGAATATTATCACTTACGATTTCTTTTTTAATTCTATTGAATTTCTGTTAACAAACCAAATGAATTTCGTATTTTTCTGTAGTAATTTGTTAAGTGGGTGAGTAATTGTAGCTAAATTAGGAATAAATTTGTTGTAATAGTTGCTCATACCCAAGAATGTTCTCAGTTCATTAACGTTTTTAGGTCTTTCTGCTTCTAGTATTGCTCGAATTTTTTCTTTATTCTTATGTAAACCTTGTTTATCAATAGTGTGTCCTAAGTAGTTTATACTTTTCTTAAAGAAGTTACATTTGTCCTTATTCAACTTGAGGTTATTTTCTAATAATTTCTCAAGAACTTTATATAGTCTTTCTTGTAGTTCTTTTTCAGTGGATCCTTGTATAATTATATCATCAAAGAAACATTTAACTCCTTTTAAACATTTGTAGTATTCTGTCCATAAATTTTTGCCACAAACTTGGAGCTACTTTTACTCCGGACATTAAGCGGTTTACTTTGAATGTGCCTTTATGCGTGCAGTCTAAGCTTTCAGTGTCACTTGTATTGGGTTCGTCTAGTTGGTTATTCTTATTCTGTCTTAAAATTTGAAGACAAACACGGGCTAGATGACCTGTCTTTAGGCATTTCGTACATGTGGTATTACAGTGTCTGCATTTATTTGCTCTGTGGTCAGCATCCCCGCAGCGATAATACTTTCCTTTTAAATCTTTAATTGAGGTAATTTGAAGACGTTGTGTACTTTGTGTACGAAAATTGATTTTGTTCTGGATCATATGTAACGGTGCTTCAGTATTTGATTGCAGTTTACTTGTTATAAATTCATTGTCAGTTCTAGCCATTTCGGTCGTCGTTGCTAATTGAACTAATTCATTAAATTTTGTACTTTGGCTATCTTGAAGTATTTTTGTTCGAATATTACTGTCACGAACTCCTCTGGTCAATTGTAATGATAAGAAGATGTCAGTAATAGGTTTTTGACAATTGTCACAGTTGAATTCGCATTCATTTGCTAATCGTTTGAGTTCTGTGCTAAATTTTGGTATAGTTTCATCATCGCCTTGAATACGTGTTATGAATTTATGACATCGTGTCCACACAGTGGGTTTCGGATCAATATATTGTTCCAATAAATGTACCAAGCTCTGGAACTCCACCTGGGTTGGGTCATCTGGTGCGCAAAGATCACAAGCACGTAGTTCTGGGCTTAAGGAACTAAGTAATATGTAGTTTTTTATTGTAGAATTTTGACTATTCGTCATGTATAAGTACGTTTCTAGACGTTTAACAAAATTTTTGAAACCTTCATTATGTTGAAAAGGTTGAAAGTTAATTTTGGGACCTCTATTCCCTATGTTTTCGGTAGAATGAGTGCCGGACTGAAATGTAGGTGGTGTAGATGATATATTTGAAACTGAGCTATGGTGAGCTATGGTTAAATAATAATAATTTCAATTGTATAATTTCTTCTTTTACTTGAAAATGTAAATCTGTTTCTTGTTCGGAATTGTTACTCAGTTTTTCGATTGCTTCTTGTATAGTATGAAATCTTTTTTCATAGTTTCCAATTGACGTAAGTCTTGTAGTGTACTCAAATTCGGAAATGTTACTTACAGTTTGTAAATAGTTGTATGTTCGTGTAATTTGCCCTTTTATCGTGCTTCTAGCACGTTTAAGCGCGTTTAATTCTTCCTCCATTGTCGCCAATTTTATGTATAAAATTATCAGGCAATCATGGAATAATAATTTAATAAGAATGACAGGAATTTGAAGTGACATAAGTATTTTTCTAAAGGCTCTAAGAAAGAAGAAGCACTCAGCATTAAAAAGTATATATCAGTTTCATTCATTCAGTTTCAGTTCTACACTGTGATGTGGTCATTTTATATTAGCAGAATCGAGTTTAGGGCAACAACGCACTAGGCACCCATTTGTCATATTGTGGAGAATAGTTTGATTTGAAACTCTGCAATTGCACTCTTTCAGTTTCAGTTCTTCACTGTGACGTGGTAATTTTATATTAGCAGAATCGAGTTTAGGGCAACAACGCAGGAGGCACCCATTTGTCATATTGTGGAGAATAGTTTGATTTGAAACTACGCAATTGCACTCTTTCACTTTCAGTTCTTCACTGTGACGTGGTCATTTTATATTAGCAGAATCGAGTTTAGGGCAACAACGCAGGAGGCACCCATTTGTCATATTTTGGAGAATAGTTTTCTTTGAAACTCCGCAATTGCATGCACTCTTTCATTCAGTTCCTATTTATACTGGCTGTAATAACATTTTCCTTGCGCATTTCAGAGTTGGAGCTATTTTGGTCCATATCGGAGTTGTTTGTCAACCCTGGAACTTTTTTTAGTAGAGGGAGGTAGATACAGAGGCGGAGGGTCGGCGAGTGAAACCCAATAAAAAACCGTAATACAGTGAAAAATAAGTCGGTTTATTTTAGCTAGAGTAGAACATGACCAAATCGATGAGAGCCAAGCCTGCGGGGTGCTAGTATTGAATTTTTGATATTAAAACGAAGTCGTATAAAAATTACTTAAACGTATTAATACGTTTTGTTCAAAGATTGTTAACAATACGAGTTTCTTTAAAAAATAAGAATATTTTAATTGGTTTTGATATTTTTAAAGGAAACTGAGTTGCATTGAATGTGCCAGTAACAATGATACACTTAACCTATGTTAGCATTCAATGGTTAACTAGGTAAAAAGGTTGTGTGTATCTATTTTTTATACGTAATTACTTTCCTTCGTTCGGTTAAGGACAGATTCGGTTTTTTTTATGATACTATGTTTTAACAAATATATAAACAACTTTCGCAATGCCGAGTCGCTGAATGGGTGACCAAATTAAAAACATCTCGAGCTCTTCCGTGCTTCGGAAGGCACGTGAAGCCGTTGGTCCCGAAGATGGCAGTCGTTAAAACCCGCATTGGGCCAGAGTGGTGGGTTATGGCCAAACCTCCCCATGTGATGTTGTCCATGTGGGAAGGCCTGTGCCCAGCAGTGGGGCATTTATAGGCTGACTAGCGGCCGCTCGCGGTTCCAGTACCCGTGGGAATATTGGGATGAAAAGTATTATTGTGTATTCCAGGTTATAAACTGTCTGTATGCCGAATTTCATCCAAATCCATGCAGTAGTTTTTACGTGAAAGAGTAACAAACATCCATCCACACTTACAAACTTTCGCGTTTATCATATTTAAGGAGCAGGATGATGATGATGAAATAAATATAAGTATGTTTACCTGTTATCTTTTTTTTTCTAGAACAACTAAGCGCTCAAACTTCGTCTCACCTGATTGTAAGTTGCGATAAGGCCGAAGGTGGAAGCGCGCGTCACCTGGAATCCTCAACCACTGAGGAACTGGCTATCTTATCTCAAACTATCGGATCACAACAATGCTATAAACATCGCTGTTATGGCAACAAACTTAGATGGTGGTAACTAGCCAGGCGAACTTAACAGCCCTACCACCAACCAAACCGAGCACACAAAGATGTATCCACCGCTGGTAATTGAAACCGGGACCTCTGGGTCTGAAACCGGTGGTTTAGTATTATTTTGGGAATTGTCTTAATGCCAAAGTAAGTCAAATCTGCGATAAATGTTCTTGCATCACAAGTTTTGAGAAGTACTTTTCTGCTATTAAACACAACCATTTAAAGCTCGACTTGAAAATAAGTGGGAATCATAAAGTAAAAATAAATAAATCGCCAGAAAAAAAACCTAAAAGTTCGAGTTTTTAAAAGGATATTCAGTAATCCATTACTGAATATCCTTTTAAATATAGAGCATATATTATGCTGTTTTCTGTGACTGACTTCGCCTATGAAAAATAATTCTAAAATGTAAAATAAAAGACAAAAACAACATAATATCAAAACATTCTAGTAAAAACAATATCAACTAAACAAAAACTCTATAATAGTAATATTAGTAATTCAATTGTTATTAACCGGTATCGTTGCTATCAATTGAATTTCTATTGTGTCTGGTAGTTTATTGAAATAAAGGCTCGTAATTCTTATATTCTGTGAACAACACATAGCAACTATATTTTTTGTCCCTCATCGTTAGATAAAAAGTGTGTATTTTTATTGCAACTCTTTTCTTACAAGATTCTTGCGTAATGAAAATGATTATTTTCGAATCATACTTTTCAGTGAGAGTTCTAAGAAATTTCCATATGTGAGAAATATTTAGAATCCACAATACCACACGCATCGTTGATATTGAACCCTAAAACAAAAGCTTCAGCACTACAGACTCTCATAAGATCCTCAGAGCGGAATGCAGCTTTTAGTCTGCACTCAAGCAGCAAGTAATGGATTCAAAGAGTGTGGTAGCTGAGTATTGACTCGTGTGTCTACCTGTGTGTGTATACCGATACAAAGGCCTTGATATGATCTTGTAATGGCTAATCTTGAATGTAACGAGATTGCTTTTTTTAAATATAAAGCAATGCTTGTGTTATCTTTTACTTACATGCCTGTTTAAATCGAGTGGTAAACTTTAAGACTCTTTTTTATTGGAAGTGTATACAGTGCCACAAGCGGCACTGTATCCCAATCGGTTCGGGAGCCGTAAGTTTTGCGGTATAATAGTGACGCCGCCTAATCTGCCGTAAAGTTTTTTATTAGACAACAGAAATACTAGCTGCCCTACTCCTGTAAGTCACGTGATAGGTTAGTAATTTAAGACAATCGCGAAGCGCAGCGTAGCGATTGTCAGCAGAAATCTAACTCCATACAAAAATATCTTTTGAATGTTATGTCTTCTGATAATTACGGCAAAAAAAATATGTTACGCTTCCCGAACCGATTGAGAAACAATATCGTATGTAGCACTCTATACACTTTGTAATAGGATGCCGTAATTACGGCATCGTTACCGATAGTATTAAGTTGCCGCTTGTGGCGCTCTATACACTGCCTACACTTTGTACTAGGATGCCGTAATTACCAGTACCGATCGTACTAGAATGCCGCTTGTGGCACTCTATCCACAGCTTTTTTTATTTAAGTAATTTTTTTTATAATCTGCCCACTGCTGGGGTTTTTCCACGTGAATAATAGTACGAGTACATAAGTAGACTGTGCCTTAACTAACTACGTTAACTAAGTTTAAAACTTTCACGTTCCACAAGAAAATATTAAAACGAGAATCAACGCTAGCGCTACTTTCGTTCGCCATCGACTAACTTCCAAAATAAGGCCTGAGTAAGGAATAGGGATACCGTTAGTGTTGTGTGTGACGGTAGCTGGATAAAAAATGTGACGGTGGAAGAAGACTGCCGCTCCAACGGAAGCGTAAAATCTCGACTCAGGTCAGCCCGTGACCACGACCGGTGCAACTCGGTCGAAACGTCGGGTATAAAAAGGTATGCGTAGGATAGGTAGGATGTCTTTACTTAGTAGTTAGCGTTGATTCTCGTCTCAACATTTTGTGTATTTAAATCAATGCGGAAGTAAGTAAAGTAATTAATAAAGAAATAGCATCATCATTTGCATCATTCATCACTATGAGTTGATCCTAACAGAAGCGTTTATACGCCTTACAGAAGCTACAAAATACTCGTATTAGGTTCAGTTAAGAATACTTTTATATGAAGCACAGGTCAGGCCGCTTATGGAAAACTGCTCCCATCTTTGGGCTGGAGCGCTCCAAAACCAACTCCTTCCATTTGACCGCATTCAACGCAGAGCTGCTCGATTTGTCGACGACGTGGCTATTTCAGGTTGGCTCGATCCACTGGCTCTTCGGAGAGACGTTGCGTCTCTCTGTATATTGTACCGCATGTATCATGGGGAGTGTTCTGAAAAATTGTTCGGCTTGATCGCTGCCGCTGATTTCCTTCACTGCACTACACGAAATTGACTGTCATTCCATCCACATCACCTTGATGGATGGCGGTCTACCACTGTGCGTTTTTCACGAAATTTCTTGCCTCGAACTACAGTGTTGTGGAATCAGCTCTCGGCGGTGATATTTACGAACCGTTACGATTTAGGGATCTTCAAGAAACGAGCCTATTTCTTCCTTAAAGGCCGGCAATGCGTCTACGATTCCTCTGGTTTTGCGGGTGTCCATGGGCGGCGGTGATTACTTTCCATCAGGTGACCCGCTTGCTTATTTGTCTCCATCTTTTATACTTATCGTCATGAATGGGTGCGCTCGTTATCGTGCTTATTTCACGGTGGGGAGCGCTCTTATTATTTTGGACTGCATCGGCTGCTTACCATCAGGCAGGATGCAGTCACTATGATGAGCCATTATAAAAAAAATAATAATAATTATAAAAAAGATACTATAAAAACTCTCGAGTTTTTATAGTATTTTTTTATTATTTTAGCTGTGTGGTGGCGGCTCTTAATAGAATACTACCGACCCATCTCTTCCCTAGGGTTTCGTAAAAAGCGACTAACGGACCAAAGACTGCACACACATCCAACAGCATAGAGCGGCGATGGACTTACCACCTGTCGCGTTGAGCACATGTGCAGTTGTCACTTGATGAAACGTCGACTGTGGCAGTGGACTGCTTTTGCGGTCCTCATTGCCCGGTGCCGGAATGCTCATATAGTTAGCTTACTTTACAATATATTATTTAATTTCACCACCCCCTTTTCTTATAAAGATCGCTTCCAATTTTTACACGACTCCCACTCCCGCATATCTCTTTATTCCCAGGTCTTCACTTTCCCAATATTGCACATACCCCTTTTTTCACATTTCCAGATTTTCACTTTCCAAATTTTTTATATTTCCAGATCATAATATTACTAAATTTTCAAATGCTCAGTTCTTCACATGCCCAATTCTTCTCACTGTCTGTTCTGCACATGCTCATTCTTCACAGTCCCAGTTCTTCACAGTGGTCATTCAGGGAAGTAGCCAGTTTGAAAACGTAACTTCTGGGAATTGGTGATAATAGCAACCAGACTTCAAACCCCTAAAAGCTTTTGTAATATTTTATATTTTCTGTGTTTTATAGTGAACAATAAAGAATATTATATTCTATTCTCATTGCCTGGTATTTGACTAACCCCTAGGGGATAATAGTCGTGAATATATGTAGGGTGTTTAAGGTTTTTAACGTTATTAATTGTTAAAAATAATCAGAACACAACGCAATGACTAATCGTCAAGTGCAAGTTTTTCATTTTACCATGTAATTTTGTAACTTTACATGGCGCATGGTAACAACAACACTATTTGCGATTGGCTTAGAAACTATATTGATGCAGAAACAGCCGCCGCTGTGGAAGCCATCACAACTGTCAAACGTCGTTTTGAAATGCTAAACTGGGTTAGTCGCCAAAGTTGTGGGGACGAACTAAAACAGAATAACTATACTCGTAGAGCCTACTTCTAAAATTGGAAATGGCTTATTTTGATATTTCCTGTTTTGTTTCCAGGGCAATACCTAATTGATTAATTGAATCCTTCGAATTTAGCAACTGTCAAAATATTTAGGAAAAAGAGGTTTCGAGACGTACTATAAATAGATAGCGTTGAAGTAATATACTTACCATATTTAAGTTAAACTATGTTTCTAATAAATAAAAAGTAGTACGACATTATGTAATAAGCGACATTGAATTACAAGTCAACAAATAATCAAGTAATTAAGTCTCAGGTAACTATATCCGAGAACCTTTTTTGCATGGCGTACCCGCACAATTTAAAAAAAGAAAAAAAATATTTGTTGTATTAAAGTAAATTATCAATAAACAGTAATTGAAACCATCTCAGTAGATTTGTTTCAGGAGGCCTTGCTCTTTCAAAGTCTGAACTTTTTTAAAGATAATATTCTACTTAATAGTATGTTAACATTAAAGAACACTGGCGCCAAGTGTTTTAGCGAATCTGTGTACTTATGTGTTCTGTGACACAGCGCTTCGCACACCCCTGACTGCGTGGCGAAATTGAGTTTGTAACTTATGCACATGTTACATTTCGATTGTCGTTCTGTGGAGGCGGCGCGGGGCGTCGCGTCGCGTCGCGTCGCATTTGCCCAACAATTGGTATTTTAAAATTGAATCGGAAACTTGTGCACTATACCAGCAGTTCCATATCAGCACATTGTGTTGTCATCAACCACCTAAATTAAGAATTGTTGAAACTTATCCTCTTTCCGAATAAAAATGAAATGCTGTTCGTTGGTAAGGGAAGAGAACAGCCGAACGGATATGGATTAAATTATACACATAACAGACCGTGAGCCAAACTAGGACATAGAATACTTTTATCAACGTAACACGTTCAACAGCTTGTGAATTATAAATACCTATATAAGCCGTTCTAGTGAAAGACATTTCAAAATATCTTCTTGTTTTCTAATAAATTATAATGCTAAGAGGTCCTCCATGCTTTGGAAAGGACGCTAAGCCATTGTGTACGCATTTGGCCAGTATACTTGGCTTTCACCAAACCTCCGTTGTTCATGTGGGAAGGTCTTAACCTTCCCACAGCCCAGCAGTGGGATGTTTATAAGCAGACTATAACGAATGATGTTGAAGTATTACTTTAATAAAACAACAGTCACGTAATTTAGGATAACATAAGCGTAAAGCCGAGAAAATGAGCTCGCCGCATCCATCTGTTTTCCAACGTGCGTAGGGAAGAATGGGGTTCATATTTTAGACGGCCATTCTGAATTAGGGGCCATTGGGATCTTACAACTAGAGCAGCTATTCTATACAAAACTTGACCTCAGCTAGATGATAGGGAACGCGTGGGGCGTAAGGGATCGGGCTTTGTTATCATCTCTGTCGCCGTGATTATGAGAGATAGAGCAACTACGTTCCACGCTGGAGATCAAGAACGGGAACGCAAAGCATCGGCAGACCTCCTGCTTGTTGGTCCGACGACATCAAGGCGGTCGCTAGGCCGAATAGCAATCTTGTGTTCCTAGAGTTTAGAGGTAAGACAGCCAGTTTTTTTTTATCCACAACGGGTAAGCGCTTGGCCTTCATCTCACCTGTTTGTAAGTGACGATAAGGCCGAAGGTGGAAGCACGTTTCACCCGGAATCCTCAACCACTGAGGAACTGGCTATCTTATCTCAAACTGTCGGAACACAACAATGCTATAAACATCGTTATTAAGGCGATAGACTTAGATAAGATGGTGGTAGCTAGCCAGGCGGACTCAACAGCCCTACCACCAACCAAACCGAGCACACAAAGATGTACCCCCCGCTGGGAATCGAACCTGGGACCTCTGGGTCTGAAACCGGTGGCTTAGCCACTAGACCACAGAGGCAGTTGAAAGTTCCTCAGTAGAGGAGGATTCCGGGTGACGCGCGCTTCCACCTTAGGCCTTATCTAGTGAGATGAAGGTCAAGTGCTCACAGGTAATGGATAATAAAAAGAAGAGCGCATGTAAGCGCGCAAAAACTTGTTTGGCGGTGCGTCTCTAGTCATTCCTCAATGTTGGGGACGGAACCCCAGCCGGGCACGACGGCGGGAATCTGCAGTGACAGGGGCGTTCACCCCGTGTGCAACCAACCCTCGTTTTTGTTATAAAATCAATATATTTGAAGCACGTACTCCTATTACTTGCAACCAAACAAGTGTGTGGAGCATTGGCGCTGTTTAGGTTACGCTGTAAAAAAGGCAAAAAGATTTCGCCTTTTTTATCAAATAAAAAAAAAATAGTTCTGTTTTTTTTTATTCGATAAAAATATTAAACTACTTTTGCTAATATATTATAAATGCAAGCTGTGTGGTGGTGATTCAATAATCAAATCTACCAACCCATCTCTTCCCTTAGGTATCGTAAAAGGCGACTAACAGACTAAAGACTGCAATACATACTGCAAAACAGCATACCCTAATACTAAGGAGTAAACAGCCTACATATACATACATACTTAAAATCACGACTATTATCCCCGAAGGGTTAGTCAGAGACTAGGCAATGAGGACCGCAATAGTAGTCCTCTGCCATAGTCCACTTTTCACTAAATATTGACAGCCATGTACTCAGCGTGACAGGTGGTGAGCCCATCGCCACTATAAGCTGTTGGACGTATGCGCAGTCTTCAGTCTGTTAGTCGCCTTTTACGACACCCAAGGGGTGGAAACACCCTATTTGAGGATATTATGTGCAAGAGACCGACTGATGTGTTACAACGCGATGCTGTCACGTTTATGGTAGTACAATCAGATACGGTACCCTTATAACTTGGTCTTGTCGACCCCTGTCGGTCACAAATTCTTTCCCCAAAGTTATTTGTGCTAAACGACTACGCGTTTAGCACAAATAATTCCACACAAATATTTATGTAGATAAGTATTTATAAGGAGTTCAAGAAACTGAAGTTACTTTTATTTTATAAGCAATGGGTTTCATTGACCAATAAATAAGCTAGCTAAAAAGATTTACCTAATAGTTTATAGCAAAATAGAACGATTCTTATAAACACTATTTAGCCATTTTTAGTTACACATTCTTTTGTCTCTTTTGCTCATATTTGAAATGACGTTTGTGTGACGTAGACAAAACAATGATAAAATAGTGCTTGTAAGTAAGGCCGTGAATTATCTATCGTGGTCTCTCGTATTCTAAAACCAAACTCAAACTTAAATCTCTGCTTGAGTACAGTTAAATAGGAATGGTTCATCGCCTAAATCGCCATTTCTTTTTAACTGTAAGTATTCAAGAATAGATTTGATTTTGACTTTGGTTTTAGAATACGAGCCTTAGGGTATGTAGTTGTGCCGGATTGCGACGACCGCCACCGGTATAAAAATTTTAGGAAATAGGAGCAATCTGTAGTTTTTGTCAAAAATAAGATATTGATGTGGCAACATTGAGAATTTAAAACGAATTAATATCAAGTTTCAAATGTGGCGTACTGATAAGGAAAAGCAATGTTAAAATATGAAGTTGGTGTCAAATACGTCGATCTGTAAGGTTTTATTAATGAAAGACGGCAATCTTTTGTCTCAGCCAATCACAGGCATTCTTTTTGGCACCTGTGTCATAGCCGCCGATATAATTTTCTTACTGTCTAAGTGTGTGAATTTTATTGGTTTACTCGCTTTTATTTAGTTTATTCTTGATATTAATGCGCAAATTGAAGTCATGGAGTGTAGAAATTACTCTCATACTAACAAACGCGATCAGGGCAGCCTTCTTTTAAAATATTGTTCAATAATAATTTTATAGTGCCAACTCAACTTCTTGTTTTTTTAGTTAAAATAAGGGCTTGGTGCGGTCAGCACATTTACCCAGTGTCAAGTAAAAGATATAATAAAATATTTTCATGTAGTACCTAGTAGATGATAATAATACTCAGTCCACCATTATTTCACATTAAAATTCGGAAAAGCACAAATTGTAAAAATTAAAACACATTTAAAATTGTTTACTAAATAACACCGTAAATATACATTCGTATTTTTTTTTATAAACACATTATTTTATTTTACTACATATTATTTTTGACAATTTCTTATTTTCTTGTTAGTGCCAACCCTGGTTCTGACAAAAAGTCAATACAATCAAAAATGGCAATCTTTCGATATTTTAGGATCAAATACGGAAATCTGCTCTACATTTGGTAACAAAACCGGCATTCTTAACATTTCAGTATCATATCCGGTATTCTGCAAAAATCAATTATAAAATGTGGCGACATTATTCACTTTTAGCCATCTGTCGTATGTTACGACAAAAAGGTATCACTATTACGTCATATTTAAACTAGTTCTTCAACCGTCCAATCCACATAGACAAAGTCAAATTCAATGTCAAATTATTTACTCAATGTAAACTTTCACAGGCACTTATTGACGTCAATACTAATAATAATTTAAAAAAAAACAGTTAACTAACTTGTAGTTAAGACTTAACAACTAATCTAACGAGTTATAATAGTCTGTGCCAGACAAATGCGCATCGCTACCCCCAGTACCACTGCACGCCGAAACAGAATCGCGTCGAACCGAAATATAAGCCGTGGTGATAAAATTCTGTGTAAACAACAAACTGTGTATCCTGGTACGAGACAAAAATGGCAGACAAGTGTCTCTCCCCTAGCGACACAAACGGCTAAAACTTACAGGTAATTATCGTTTTTTGGGATGAAAAGTGAAGAATGATAATCATAATGAATTGTTAACTTAAGTTATCACTTTATGGAATAAATAGAAATACATAGAAACCTAAAACATTTTTTGTCTATAGCCACAAATTAGTCAATCATCAGATTGCCGCCTTAGATTTTATACGACTTTGCGGTGAAAGAATACCACCACCCCCTCTCTTCCCTCGGGTGTCGTAACAGGCGATTTACGACCTAAAGACTGCACATACAACCAACAGCATTGAGAGGCGATAGGCTCATCACCTGTCACGCTAATCACATGTGCAGTCGCTATTTGGTGAAAAGTGGACTATGGCAGAGGACTGCTTTTGCGGTCCTCATTGCCTAGTATCTGATAACGATTCGTTGATAATAGTAGTGATTATATATGTATTTATGTAGAAGAATTAAAATGCTGGTGCGTTTAGTTAAATAAGGCTTATGTTTTTTAGACAAATTACAAATCTTTAGGAGAGAATAAGAAACAAGGTTGTGCTACCAATGGCAGCGTCGTCGGTTGGATTACCACGTAATGCAGCATTTTGGTTGGCGATAAGTGGATTTGTAGTGGCGGAAGTTATATCGTTAGTGGTTAAAATGAAAATAATGAAAGTGAAAATAATTAGTTCAAAATCATTTACAGGATGATTAACCAAAAAAGAGTAGATATCTTACTAATTATTATATAAATGACACTGAAATGTCATTTTGGTTACAATCTGAATTGCTAACATCCTATCACAAACAGCAGTTTCTTCCTTCGTTTCTTCTCCCTCTTCTCGACTATGCCGATGTGTGTTACTTGGATGCTACTGAAGAGTTGTTGAACAAACTAGAGCGCCTGCAAAATCTGGCTATTCGGTTCATATTTAGCATTCGCAAATATGACCATATTTCTGAGTTTCGGGCTAAATTAAAATGGCTTCCAATCCGACGTCGCCGAGATATGCACATCCTTTGTCTCCTTTACAAAATCCTTCACTACCCTCAACTCAAGAGTAAAACGGGAACGAAGGTAATAACCTTCGTTCCCGTTTTACTCTCTTACCAGTCACTTCCCGCCCTAAGCGCTCATGTGACACAAGAACCCTTGTATTTCCTCAATCCAACTTCAAATACTTCCATAGCTCATTTACCGTCCATGCAACCAGATTGTGGAATAAGCTGCCTGCTGACGTGCGTGAGAGACCATCGGTGGCATCATTCAAACTTAGGCTAAAAGAGCACTACCTATCCAACAAAAACAATTAGAAATATTTCAACTAATTATTCGTTCATATTATAAATTATTATATGTAAAGTATGTATATGTATATACAATATAATTAGAGTAAATATGTATTATATGTATGATATAATATATATATTTGATGTAGGTATAGATAGATATAATATTGTATTTCGTCTTTATTAGTCCCGCAGACTTTCTCTCCGAACCACAGCTGGGGTTGGCTGGAAGAGATCTCTTTTAGAGATAAGCTCACCTTTGTATATGTCTTATTGAATGTGTTTTCAATGTGTGTTTTCTAATATGTATTATATGTATGATATAATATATATATTTGATGTAGGTATAGATAGATATAATATTGTATTTCGTCTTTATTAGTCCCGCAGACTTTCTCTCCGAACCACAGCTGGGGTTGGCTGGAAGAGATCTCTTTTAGAGATAAGCTCACCTTTGTATATGTCTTATTGAATGTGTTTTCAATGTGTGTTTTCTATGTGCCATAAAGGATTAATAATAGTAGTTCTTTATTGCAGACTTCTCTTTTCAGAGTCAGACCGTGATATGATTTGAAGACTAGTTCTCATATCGGCTTTTTAGCTAACAAAAACGATGTCTTTTAGACAATGCCACGAGTTGTCTGTGATAGACGCAAAGGTCAAGGATAAACGTAAAGTTAGGTGTGGGGTGACCGTGAAATCGGCCTCAAGCCTTTCCATTACTCGGACAGAGTCAAAGATAGAACATAACTATTTTTTTTTTCGAGTTTGAGTTTTTGAGTTTGATTCAGTCTTAAATGCTGGATTAAGATGTGATGTGCAAAAATATCTGATCATTGGTGGAAGGCATATTTTTGGCAATATACCTATATGCCTTTCACCAATGATCAGATATTTTTGTACATCATATATTAATGCTGGTGACTGTTCAAACTTTTTATTCCTTTTTTTATAAAAAAAAAGTCTGAAAATCGCGGAACATAAATACATGGAGCTGTTTCGGATGCCCTTAGAGCTCTAAATCTGGACTTCCGCTTGACACTATTTTTTGGGATAGCCTGCCTGTACCTATGTAAATTGACCTTTTTACTTTGCACAATCTTTATCAATTACTTACTTTATAGCCTGGAGCTACCTGTAGGCTGTAGCCCCAAATGAGCTTTGGTCTATGATACAAGTCGGCGTCATTGTTTAGCATTATGTTAAAATATTGTAAAATTAGTTTTCAATAAAGATTTATTATTATTATTATTATTGGTCCCGTTCCTAAACCTCTTATATCTATATTTATATTTAAAATAGGCGGATTCCCAACTCGAACGCTCTTCTATTGGACAATAAATCAAACAAAATTACAGCTTTTTGCCACATATTATCGATGTTATAATTCTGCCACACACTGGGGAGATACACAACGATCTACCCACACGATGAACACGATCACGAGATACAACATGACTACAATATGAGTCCCACTGACGTAACCTATACACACATAAGTTATTGACTCTAAGCCTAACAATGAAGTGCTCGCCCACACAACACATACCGCGCGGCGATATTAAAGTTTGTGGAGCCAACGTATGTACATCGCAGCTAAAACGGAATATTGATGCGGCATTTCTCCGGTTGGAGCGGCGGTAACGTTTTGTAGAACACCGGGTCGTCCATTTTATTAATTTACTGGGTGATCAATAAAATAATTGAATCTTGTTCATACTAAAGTAGTCTGTAACTGTAAGTCTATGAAAACACGGTACAAAGTCAAGTGTGTTTTGTAGGTTCGGTCTCATGCGACCGCTTGGTGTTTGAGGAAGACTCTACACGTGACCCCTGGGTGGTGCTAAATGAGTGACACTGACTGAGTTGTAGAGCCACGCTGCGTTGCAGCACGCATTGGAACGGCTCGCCCGGCGTAATACCACCCTCTCACTAATATCTGGTGTGAAATAATAGCACTTGGTGCTGTTGTGTTTCGTCCGGCCAGTGAGGGTTCCGGAGGCCCTTCCCCCCTCCCCCCTACTATTCCTATTCCTTTCTAAAACCTATTTCCTCCTTAAAGGCCGGCAACGCATCAGCGATTCCTCTGGTATTGCGGGTGTCCATGGGCGGCGGAGATTACTCTCCATCAGGTGACCCGCCTGATCGTTTGCCACCTTCCATTATAAAAAAAGTCAGAGACCAGCTAATGAGGACCGCAAAAGCAGGTCCACTACATCACTCTACGTTTCACCAAATTACAACTACACATATTCTCAGCGTGTCTAGCCATTAACCACTCAGTCTTGGATATTTTTTGACACTTTTTTAGGCGCATCTGTCAACGTCAAATTTGACAGAATCGAGCATAGACTATGCGATATTTTGCAATAACAATACATAAGATGTACGACAGAACTGAAATAACCAAACTTGTTCATACTAAAGTAGTGTCTGTAAGACGATGAAAACACAGTACAAAGTCAAGTGTGTTTTTGTAGGTGCGGTCTCATGCGACCGCTTGGGGTTTGAGGAGTGTTCCATTTCTAAATTACTAACTGCACTGTAACCGCTGTATGATAAACATTTTATTACGTTTTAAATATTTTGTTCATGTCATTTGGTAAGTTTTTAATTACTTGAAATTTACGTGGTTACAAAAAGAAATGCCCTCATTGTCGTTCAGTAAAAAATTGGCAGCACCGGATGCCCTATTGTGAAAGCCTATCAAAAGGTGATTGAAGATCAGCTTGTGCCCTTTTCAATTTTAATCCTCTAGTGAGTCTCGGACTACTTTGAGTAACAAATTGAACTTTTTACCTTAACCCTTTAGGTATTCAGACTTTGAATAAGTAATACACATACATACATAATAATCATGACTAATATCCCCGAAGGGTTAGTCAGAGACTAGGCAATGAGGACAGCAAAAGCAGTCCTATACGATAGTCCACTTTTCACCAAATAGCGACTGCACATGTGCTTAGCGTGACAGATGGTGAGCCCATCGCCGCACTATGCTGTTGAATCATGCAAACTTTGGTCCGTTAGTCGCCTTTTACGACACCCAAGGTAAGAGATAGGTCGGTATTCTATTAATGGGACGCCCCCACACAGCTCTGTAAAAGGGTGTACACATATGAGGGGTTACGCATTTCGGTTTTCCATACAAATTTCCAAGTCGAAATTTTTAAAAACCAATAAGCCAACTTTGATGAAATTTTGTATTTTTAAAAAACGTTTATTTAGCTGAGTTATTGTGATTTAAAGTCCACTATAGAAAGTTTAAAATCTCAATAACTCAGTTAAATAAACGAAAAAATTTTTTAAAAATATTTTCAACAAACTGTTTAGATCCCTGTGTTTTACTTTAGCATGCAAAGTTTCATCAAAGTTGACTTGGAAGTTTGTATGTGAAACCGAAATGCGTAAAACCTCTTAAGTGTACGTGCTAAAGCTCGTTCCACCATCGCCATACTTCCATCGGACCACAAGACGTCGAGAGGATCTCCACTGCTATGCCGTAGATATTCCATCATATTTTCTTATGCGGACGGCGAAGCTGTGGAATTCTCTTCCATTTTTGAGGCTATAAAAATATATTTTAAAATATAAAAAGAAAATTAACTCGTAAGGCTCCGGAGACACGAGACATTCGTGAAGAGCTTGCTATGCCAGCGTTATAGCGTCAAAATGGTGGTCCTAAATGCACTTATTAGTTTTGCTTAGACGTGTTTTTTGGACAAACACGACAAAAAAATTAAGATTCTAATAATCAAGATACGGTTACATTATAATAAACTTGTAGCTCATCTCGATTGTCTTAACTTTAAAAAATAATAGCTCATTTACTGTCTCACTGCTGACTACACCAATTGTTATCTCAAACACAGGTTACTGCATCGAAAATCCGAAACACATTATGCCCGTCCTATGAATTGAACCTAGGACATCCAAATATATCGCGTTAATCTTTGCCACAAGGCCACCCAGGCGTTTTACATAGTGTATTTTAAAGTATTTTTATGCGGTCCTGTTATTATGTCTCTTATGTTACTTATTCAAAATCTGAATACCTAAAGGGAGCCGAGGGTAAGTAGTTAAATTTGTTACTCAAAGTTTTAGGTAGTGTATTTTAAAGTATTTTTATGTGGTCCTGTTATTATGGTACTTATGTTACTTATACTGAATACCTAAAGGGTTAGGGCAGTAGTTAAATGTGTTACTCAAAGTTGTCCGAGGCTCACCAGAGGATTAAAATTAAAAAGGGCACAAGCTGACCTTCAATCACCTTTTGATGAGCTTTCACAAAAGGGCATCCGGTGCTATTATTTTTTTGCTGAACTTAAAATGAGGACATTTCTTTTTATAACCACATCATTTTTAAATACCTAATAATAATTAAAAACTTATAAAATGACATGAACAAAATATTTAAAACGTAATAAAATGTTTAGCATACAGCGGTTATAGTGCAGTTAGAAATTTAGAAATTCTAACGCTCTTGCAAACGCTCTTGGAGACACATCAAAATGGTCGTGCAAAGTCCGGTTCAAGAAATTCATACGAACGCTTTTGTTGTTGAATGAGCTATCAAGGTGTACCCAAAAAACTGCTACAAAACTTTTGAAAAAAAAGGAGTAGCCTGCATTGACACTCGCAATCCCGCGCGTTAAATTCCTGTAAAAAAAACCGTAGGAAATCTCCAACGGGCTTTCTACGGTTTTTTTACAGGAATGCAACGAGAATGCTAGTGTCTACGCAGGCCGTCGACCAATAATAATTGCATATAATAAAATTTTAAGGCCTCTATAGACGGTTGCAATAAAACAATAATTTACTATTGGTCCATGCATGCTACAGTCTATTGCAGATTGCAGCCGCTTTATATATAAGAGCAAATTCCTTATAATTGTTGTAATGTAGGTATTTATTGATAACAAGCAGCCCGCCCGCGACTTCGTCCACGTAGACCCCGTATCCCGTCACGAATTTACAAAAAGAAATTTCATGCAAACATACTCTTGACAAAAACAACAAAAAAATAATCAGCTAAATCGGTTAAGCCGTTCTGGAGTGATGCGCGTACAAATATTTCGGCAATTGATTTTTATTTATATACCTAGATTACAGAGACATACTAAAATTAATAAATAGACTTGTCTTTAATCTAATAGGATAATAAACGATAATAAAAGATCAAAATTAAGTATATTAATATCTTTTCATTTAAGTTTGAAATAACTACTATAATTGGAATAATAATTCAAATAAAATGATAGTTCATTTATCCAAGCTGTATTAACTACATTGGAAAAGAGCAGATATCCCTAATATTTGTATCTCTTAAAACTCACAACCGTTCAAGTATACGAGCACAATACATAAGTACGTTAACGTTTTTAAATCAAATTTGTCGTTAAATGGGTTAAACAATTCGTAAATGTTCAGAACTGTTTGTTTTATTAAGCTCTAACTGGACACGAAACTGCAAGCTCGAAGATCAGAAGCTAAGGCAATATGTAGTGATAATTGTAGTATTGCTCTGTCCAAGGATAAAGTAATCCCTGGACTGGCCTTAAGGCGTTTAGCTGGCTTGTGGTAAACAGTGCTCTGCGGAGGGTCCGATAATGTGGTTAGACGTCTTAGGTGGAAATGTATTTTGGCGATTTTCTAAGCGCAGACTTTAAGGAAGCAAGCAAGCTCCGAAAATTGTTTTGCCTTTAGCTTTGGCTTTTAATGAAGTGGCAAACAAACATTTGAACATCATCATCATCTCACGAATTCAAAAAAGGTCTGTTACTTGACTTATTACAAAAAATGTGAAGTGTGTTTTTTTTCCTATTCTTCGTGGCAAAACAATGCAACTGATCGATGTGACGATAAATTTGGACGGCCAGTAAGTTCCATGAGCTACTTGATCTCTGTCAAATACAATGATCCCGGTCGGATCCGGCTGTATCCTACATAAACGTCCATCGCATGCATTGCTGCGTTTTGTATATAGCAAAATAATACTGTTACGGAATAAATATAGTTTTTTCAATTTACTTATAACTTTTATTTTCTTACGATTCGTCAATGCTCTTTTGTTTTCACGGTATTCACGCGGGTCGTATTTCTGCATAATAATATGCTTTTCTAACTTTATTAATATTTTATATCACTTTGTATTTTGTAATTATCTTCCCTCTAAACAGTCGTCTAATATTTTCCATCGCCTCCATTACAATTAGTGATACATATAGTTTTTAGTATGTTCATGCACTCTCTACTCTCTACAGTAAAAAGAAAAGCAATCTACGAAATTAACCGTACAAACGGGAGACCGCGAGACCGCCTAAACGAATTGAATCGCATAGGTATGCAATTTATGTGCCACTGACCTAATTCGTTATGGCATAACGACAAAAAAGATTTGTGTGGAACCGGAGCGCTTACAGAATACGAGATGGTGCGATTCCAAGCGGCTGTGTTGATGTTTGTGCAGTTTATTGCTATGATCGATGTAACTTAAAGTTCACAGTTCAATATATTGACGACCTCCTTGGTCGAGTGGTTCGTACACCGGTTTTCATGGTGTCGCCATCTCTGAGGTCCCGGGTTCGATCCCCGGTCGAATCAATTTAGAAATTATTGTTTTTCTAAATTGTTTCGGGTCTGGGTGTTTCTATGTATAATAAGTATGTATTTAATTATTTTAAGTATGTTTATCCGTTGTCTAGTAACCATTTAACGAGTTTCATAACAAAGCTTCTCTTGGGCTAGATAATTGGTGTGAGAGTAGGGAAGTTTGTTTATTTATTTATTGAACTATACTGGATATATAATGTTTCTGTTTTCACCAAAAACCAGACAGACATTGAACATTAATAAAGCAAAATAAAAATCTGGCATTATTTAATTGTCAATCAAAAAATATAATAACTGACACAATATAAGTAAGTAATAGAATTGAACTTTCTCCCGAAACGATTATTCGCGCGATATTAAAAACTACCGAATTTTGGTATGATAACCTAGTTTGGTTCTGGCCCTTGGGACTTAATGTAGTCAGTGTGACCCTTGGGCTTAAAAGTTTGAAACCCTGTTCCGAACCTACTCAACTCTTCAAAATCAAGGTCGTGTTAATTATACTTTAAAATATCCCATTCTGTCCCATTTGTATAGCTCACTGTGTATAGCATTATTACTGAACGGACATTTTTGACGAATATTGACGGACCTTAGACCTAGAGGACCGAGTTATTGAATCCGGTACTAGCACTGCCTACCGTACTCGGCCTAGTGGTTTGTTGGCGGTTTGTTCTCAGTACACCAGGCAAGCTACCACTGTCCTAACTTAACATCATAGTAGCAAGTTGTAAACTGACTCGCCATCTGTCACGCTGAGCACATGCGTAGCCACTATTTGGTGAAAAGTGGACTATGGCAGAGGACTTTTGCGGTCCTCATTGCCTAGTCTCTGACTAACCCTTTGGGTATAGGTAATAGTCGTGGTTTTATGTATGTATGTATGTAAGTTGTGTACCGACATTCAGAGTTAAATTAGCCATTATCTCAAACTTGGGAACATTGGATGATAGTTTGAAAAATCACATCCAAGTTGTAGAAATTCTTTTAAATAAAAAATACTTACTATCACACGCTCTAATAACACGTAGGATAGGTGCGTCTTCTGAGGAAAAATTCTTATCATAAACCACAGAATAAATAACATACTTATACAATGAAAGCATATGTAATATTTCAAATACACATGTAGAAATAAAGAACTCGCATAATAATAATATAAGAGAATTATTGGTCTGACATGGGAACATGTTTGGGTATGTTTATTCCCAGCAGAATATAGAGACTGTGAGAAAGTGGGTCAATCAAGACTTCTATGGGTACTTGCGGAAACACAAACACGAGAGTAATGGCACAATAGACCTCGCGAGTGAGTGAGTAGGTATGTCTAGGTGTAAGCTTTTGAAAAATGCCTTTGTCTGTTCGTAACTACTGAACAGATATATTCTTATAATACTAATTACTCGTACTGATTCTGTGTACGGATCTACTCCCGTTTGTTTTGTAAATTACTTTATCCAGACGTTTCGAAAACGTAATTTTACATACATGATTTCTGCTTGAAAAACGGGACCACGAAACAAGGCATAAATCAGGAATTTGCTTTGTTTTGCTCTCAAATTTTCGAATACAAGATATGACCAACACTTTAGTGTCCGTGTGACCACGAACCCTGCAATTGGTTCGAAACCTCAGGATAATTTTCATTCATAATGCGTACAACCAAGGTATGGAATTCCCTGCCGGCGTCTGTGTTCCCGAGTGCAATGTTCCTCAATTTATATGCACGAGGAAACACAGACAACCCCAACATCTTTAAAACCCTAATGAATAGGCTGCTTCTGGGCAAGCTCGCTCCATCGTCGGCCTCTTCTTAATCCTACCGATAAGAATGTGGCGAAGAGTAAGCCCATACATTATAAAAAAGGATAACAGTTAAATGTCAAAGGTATCATAACCGCCTCTGTGGTCTAGTAGCTAAGCCACCGGACTTTAACCCACTGTCAGAATAACAGCGCTTCTGTGTCATTCTGAACATCCATGAATGACACAGAAGCTTATGCTGAGACAGGGCCCTTTAACTTCACACTCTTTGTTTATTTTTTATTACTCATCTGTTCTTTTTTTCTGCCCATTTGTATATATATATTTTTTTGTATAAATGATGTAAGCGTGTGTATGTTAATAAATTATTTTCTATTCTATTCTATTCTATTCACTGTTTCTGGGTTTGTTTCCCAGCAGGGGTACATCTTTGTGTACTTGGTTTTGTTGGTGGTAGGGTTGTTACGTCCACCTAGCTAGCTACCACCAGCTTAAACTATAAAATTCTGTCGCCATAACAACAACGTACTCGTATCTAGCATTGTTGTGTTCCGACAGTTTAGAGAAGAGATTAACCATTACCTTAGTGGTTAAGGATTCCAAGCTAAGTGCGCTTCCACCTTCTGCCTTATCGTCACATTCCATCAGGTGAGATGAAGGCCAGTGCTTACCCGTGATGCATAAAATATGTAAGTACACAAGATCCCGGATCCGTATAAAGTGATTAATTTCGAAGTATACTACTAGCGTACATTTTGGAAAAAAAATCAAATTCAACAAATAAAAACTCTTCAACAATCATTAACATCGCAAGTAACGTACGTATACCTGTGTAATTTAAAAGTGGCCGTCATGTGTTCCGATGTGTAAGACAAACATTATTCTACATTCATCAAATCATAAAATCTGTGCCAATCATAACATAAACGTTGACATTTTCTTTTACATGAAAGCTAGCGTATGTCGGAGCGTGACGCGTTAACCGAGGCCCAGTTCTTGAGCCATGAACGAATTACACATGTGGCTGGTTTCGGCACAAAGCAAAATATATGAGTGTGCAGAAACTCTCATCAGTATTGGGGCCGTAGCATCAGCCTAAGTTGAGCGAGTAAAGCATGGCAACATAACTGCCTTGTCAGAATCGTAGCCTTAGCTTACTTACCTTTCTGTTACTTATTTTGGTTACGTCACTTAAATATAACTTTAACAAATACTTAAATTGTTCTCTACACCAATTATATAGCCCAAGTTAAGCTTCTTTTGAAAATTCTTTTTAATGGTTATAGTTAACGGATAAACATATTTACTTTACAAAGAAAATACCAGACCCGAAATATACTCAGAAAAATAGTCATTTCTAAATTAACCCGTCCGATAAAAACCCTCAGAGATTGCGATGCCAGAACCGGCGTGCAAAACACTCGACCATGGAGGCTGTACTAAAACCGTTATCTGGAACCGAGTGTCAAGGATGAAGTGGACTTGGGCTGGCCACCTCTGTCGCTGTGCCGATGAAAGATGGAGTACTGCGTTCTGCTGTGTAGCCCAAGAACGGGCACGCGGAGCATCGGCAGACCTCTTGCTCGTTTGTCAGGCGACAATAAGGCGGTCGCAAGGCAGATCTGGACCAGGTACACTGGTGACCTGGCTGGTTGGAGATGGACTGGAGGGGCGTACGTCCAGCAGTGGACTATGATATGCTAAATAAAAGAAGAAGAAGTGCTCTTTTTTATTGCTACGATAAGTACCTATTGGGGCCTGCCAAGCTGTCAATTTCACAGTAGCACTTTGACTTCTGTGCATTTTCATCCTTTCACTTAACTTCCTTAGTAATAATGACTATAATACGTTTGGTAATGATCATTGAAGGCGAAGAAGATCAGAGATATGCAATTGCATATCCGAAAGCACCGAAGGTTCTTTCTTCTCCTGTCTCCTGGGAATCCCCAGGAGACCTATTCTTTTTCTGGCAAGAAAGTCAAAGTCGCACAGTAAGTGCTGCTTGGACTCCGTTTTCTCTCCGCATGCTTTAAATAAGCTGGTTGTTGACAGTTACATCATGCTCTGCAATCTTTTTCAACACTCTCGTTCAGACTTCTTACTTAATTTTACAATAAAAATAAGTGCCTAAATTGTGAAGAGTACATGAATAATGTTGTTTATTTTTATTGTTACATACATACCACACTCACGACTATTATCCTCTAAGGGTTAGTCAGAGACTATGCAATGAGGGCCGCAAAATCAGTCCCCTATAGTCCACGTTTCACCAAATAACAACTGCACATGTGCTCAGCGTGACCGGTAGTGTGCTTATCGGCCCTCTAGCTGTTTGATATGTTTGCAGTCTTTTTTTTTTACTGCTAACGGTTAAGCGCTTGGCCTTCATCTCACCTGATGGTAAGTGACGATAAGGCCGAAGGTGGAAGCGCGCTTCACCCGGAATCCTCAACCACTGAGGAACTGGCTATCTTATCTCTAACTGTCGGAACACAACTATGCTAAAAACATCGTTGTTATGGCGACAGATTTAGACTTAGTCTTTTAGCCCCTTAGTCGCTTTTTACGACATCCAAGGGAAGCAAGGGGTCAGTACAGTAGTATTTTTAATGAGCCGCCACCACCCAGCAGATTTGTTTTTTATTTAATAAAAATACCCATTTTCGGTCGTTGCTGGGCGACAATAGAATGGTCCGACAACATAATTGTTCGGTCGGTGTGAGGCGGCCCCCGGCCGGCGCCGCTCCCGGCCGCTCTCGGCCGATTTACCAAATTGCTTCGGCAGCCGATTCATGCCCGTCCGAATTAATCATTAATTCAATTATCAATCACGCCGGCCGCACCAGACGCGTGTTTCATTCATATCGCAAATATAGTGTTTTCAGCATCGACGCCTCCGTGTATCCGCGCCAATTAGTTTCCACGGTGATTCACTGGTAAAAGAATGAATCAGTGAAGCGATGCCAACCAAACCAATACTAATGGAAATTCACATTTCATGTCACTCAATTGCGATTCGCGAGCGCGCATACGTCGATAGACGCTGATGATTGATGAATCACCGTGATGCCTATCATAAAGTGTTTATCAGCTGGATTTGAGTTTCGGTAAATAAACATCGTTTTTCCTTTTCAAGCTTTCATGACATATTAATTGCAATTAATTTAATAGGTTTTTGCAGATAAGAGTATATTAAAATTCTTGTATGTTCTCTATTAAAATGTTATGTTATTTCATGTTCCTACCTCACAATGCTTGTTTAGTATTTGTTGTTCTTTTCTGTATTGTTCTACTTTTCCTGTTTACTTTTATGTTATATATTTAGGGGTTTGTAGGTTCAAATATCAGCTGATTCTTTGTTTTAGATTAGATAACAAATGGTTTGTTTGTTTTATGTTTTACAATTCCCACTCCTTCCTTTACGTATCTGCGACTCCCTTGGTTTTGGTGTTTGGTGTCCATGGGCGGCGGTGAAATATCCTACTAATATTATAAACGCGAAAGTTTGTAAGTATGGATGGATGTTTGTTACTCTTTGACGTAAAAACTACTCAATGGATTTGGATGAAATTCGGCATACAAATAGTTTATAACCTGGATCAACACATAGGATACTTTTTATAGAAGCCAAAAAAAAGTAAAAAAAGATTTCTTTATTAACGTTAATTATTCGTTTTTTGTTTAAAACGTCATCATAACCAATACTGTTATAAAAAAATATATAATACATTACCTACTACATTTAAAACATTACATACATATAATCACATAACCGCCCACAATCTAAGCCTCGACTCACATTAGTTCGAATGTGAATTTCACGTGAAGAGAGTGAACCATATTCTGAAGCAAATTACATTTGCGCTTGTCGATCAATCGTGATTACAGAGTCGGAGCGGATCCATCCTCGGCGCTTGTACACGACAGTCCGCCGGCATAATAAAGCCTTCAACGTCAACCACTGTGCCTACGTTTTATTCACCATTGAAAAACTTGTAATTTTTTCTACAATGTATTTTTTTTATTTCTCTACGGGTCAGTTGGCAGGCATTCGGCAACCTGTAGTTGTCCTGTAAGCGCTCGGTCTTCATCTCAACTGATGTTATGTATGTGACGATAAGGCCGATGGATGGAAACGCATTTCACACGGAATCAGCTGCTGAACTGGTTATCTATCTCTGACTGTCGCAAAACAACAACAATACAAACACTCATGTTATGGCGACATATTTAGATAAGATGGTGGTAGTTAGCCGGGCCGACATAACAAGCCCTACCACCACCACAAACATGTACCTCTCGTTGGGAATCGATCCCGGGACCGCTGGGTCTTAGACTGGAGGTCTAAGCCACTCGACCTCCTGGTGAGAAACGCAATGAGTTACATCATGTCATGAGACTTCAGTTATTTTTTAAGGCATGTTATCCTTCCTGTTACGAACTCTTTCGTATCAAAGTTACTTTGTTGTTTTTTCTATGAAATATTTCAGAAACCTTCAGATCAAATGGAGGAAATACGGTAAAACACAGAAAAGAAATTAGCAAAACGAAGAACTGGTAATTGTAATAGTTGCAATAGGTATAAACATTACTGAAACACAATAAGTATTATAATTAATACACTTGTGGTTAATTATATTAGGAAGTATTCAATTCAATTTTATGAAATCTAGTTCAAATAATTTTGCACTGGATCTATTTATTATCAATTACTTTTAACCACGTAAAAATGTACTATCATGACTAAAGTTCTAACTTAGAATATTTTTACAAATCAAATACACTTTTATCATGTTTCGAGACAATGAACAAACAAGACATGTTTTTGCAATATACTGGCCGCTGGACAAATAATTAGGAACACAATATCATTTCGTTCAAAATTTTCGTTCTAAATTCATAATTTAAAAAATAATTTTTTTATGCTAATAATTCGGGAGTGTTTTGAAGCAATTTCTTCAAATCTACAAAAATTACAAGTTGTTAAATATTTAATATTATTTATTACAAAACATGGGAAAGCAAAAAAAATGGGATTCTTCGACAAGAAAATTATAATTGTAGGTATTTTTTAAACGAGAATGGGGTTACAAAATCGATTTCTGATCATATGAAATGTTCAAAAACTAAAGTTTATAAAGAGGTCAATCGCTTTAAGAAATTTCACACTACCAATAACGTCTCTCGAAAACCTAAATCTCGGAAAACGACATCTCGAGATGATTCTATGATTGTTCGGGCAGCAAAGGCTGATTCTCTTTAGGGGCTCGGAAATGATAAGAAGAGAAGTTTTTAGCAGCAGGCAAGTAGTATCCGTACAATTCGTAGACGATTAAATGATGCAAAATTATTTGGAAGAATCGCACGGAAAGTATCGCTCGTCCAACAGGCAGAACCGACGAGCGAGACTGGATTTCCCTCGAAAGTTGGCAGCTGAACTGGAAACTGGAAAAATGTATTATTTTCTGATGAGTTAAAGATAAATAGACTAGTTCTTATGGTAAACTGTATGTGCGACGTCCTGCAAAGCAAGAGTTGAATAATAAATACACCACAAAACAAGTAAAGCTTTGGAGGAGGAACATTAAAGTTTGAGGATGTTTCTCTGGATATGGTGTGGGCCCCGTGAAAAAAAGTGAAGGTAATCTAGATCAATTTAATACAAGAACGTTTTAGAAGAAACAATGCTTCCTTACGCTAAGGAGACGTTACCCTTGACCTGGATACTTCAACATGATAATGGCTCCAAACACACTGCACATTCTGTTAAAAAAAATTCTAGATCTCAATCCCATTGAAAATTTGTGGCGTCAAGTGAAGAGGAGCGTATCTGCTAAAAGAACAAGTAATCTAAACGAGCTTTACGATGTGTTTGTGGAATCGTGACACGCCATTTCTATTGAAACTTGCAAAACTCTAATAGCCTCGATGCCTCGTCGATGCAGTAATTGCAAAAAATGGTTATCATACCAAATATTATTTTTAATTTTTATAAACTACAGTAATACCTCCTAGATTTACGTTATTCAATTATTTAATAAATTAAATTGTTATTAATTTAATAATATTAGTTTCAGTTTGTGTTCTTAATTATTTGTCCAGTGATTAAACGTATTTAGAACAACAAGTTATTGAACTTTTTATTAGATAAAAATAAATTAAAATGTCATATGATTTAGTTAGTCGGGTAGGTGAGTATGTTAGTGACGTGAGTAGTTTATGGCATTAATTAATAATAAAAACTTAGATTATTAAATTATTTATAAATAAATAGATTTCATACATTGTTTTCGGTACAAGCAGTTTCCCGCGAACACTCGCGCTATGAGCATTTCCCTCACGGGCAATTTAAAACTCGCACTATTTCTTTAAAAAAGTGCGCACAATTCTCGCCCGATAGCTGAGTTTTACACTTCCCCCGTCCCCCGCGTAACAGTTCCGATGGCTTAGCCAAAGACCTAAAAAGATTTTGGGCTTAGCGCGTCCCGATTGCTAGAGGGAGACAGTTTGTTCGGCAGGGTCGCACGCAACACGTGGGATTATGCTCATCGCGCGTGCGTATGAAATTTCGCTTCACGCGGGATTTTGCTCGTCGCGAGAGTATGAATGTAAGTAATAAAAATTCAAAATTTATCTAATGTTGTAAACTTAAAATAAATATTTGATTTTATTGAATCATCATCATCATCATCATCATCAGCCTATACTCGTCCACTGCTGGACGAATTTATTGAATTTATTGAATATTATTATTTTATTCTAAAACTAGCAGCCGCTCGCGGTTTCACCCGCGTGGTTCCCGTTCCCGTGGGAATATCGTGAAAAAAGTATTTTATGTGTTAATCCAGGTTAAACAGATAGTTTATCTGTATGCCGAATTTAATCCAAATCCATTAAGTAGTTTTTACGTGAAAGAGTAACAAACATATAAACTCACAAACTTTCGCCTTTATAATATTTATACTTTTTTTTATTTTTTTTTCATTATAAAATATGTAATTAATGATGTACATTTTGACTGCTTACAAAACGTGAGCGAAATACTCTATGCGCGAGTGCTTGCGTAACTTCAAGGACGCGAGTGTTGCCGGGTTAATTCTATGACCACAACACTGTAATTAATAAAATTCGTAGCACTTGTAAAGGATTTGCTAATATTTAAAGTTTAAGTGGAATATAAACTTGAAATGCATTTTTTACATTCCAGGTATTAACCTGGAATCCTTGAGGGCATTAGCCCTGATTAACTTTTTGGAGCAACTGCAATGATAGCATGTGTTGGCGACCATAAACCATTTTGGATTACAATCCTATATGATCTGCAATAAGGAGTTGAACCAGTAATAAATTATTGATAACTGGGTCAACTCCCTCTTCTTCTTTACGAGCCAGTGACAGTTATATTCTAACATACATACATATAATTACGACTATCATAATATATTAGTCAGAGACTAGGCAATGAAGACCGCAAAAGCAGTTCTCTACCATAGTCCACTTTTCACCCAATAGCGACTGCACATGTGCTCAGCGTGACAGGTGGTAAGGCCATCGCCGCTCTTTGCTGTTGAATGTATGTCTTTAGTCCGTTAGTTGCATTTTCCGACACCTAAGGGAAGAGGGGGTGGTAGTATTCTTTTACCGCGACGCAACACGGCAAGTTATATTCTTCCTGACCAGTAAGCGGCCATGTCAGCAACCTTCTGGTTGGCCTCGGCCAAATCCTCCATAGTGCATGAAGTTGGGCATAAGGGACAGGTGAACGACGCTAATATAAATATTTTTTGATGTAATTCAGTAGGTGATTATTTGTTTTGGTTCTAAGTTCCACTACGTAATCCAAAAGTAGGTAGTGGGTAAAAATGCCCATGCGTTTTTTATGAAATTTTTCTTATATATGTTACAATGGCAGGTTAACCGTAACTTTTGCGTGTATCTCTATAATTGCTGACAATGATTTTCCAGTAAATTCATAAACAATAGGTAAGACCTGTCGCATTTTTCAACACTTTTGACTTTATGCCTTTATAGCTACAGTGTCTTATCAAACCTCTGAGAATTTACATCCTAAGAGATCCCACCTGGGGGGTTACTCTTGAAACGCAATTGCACAACGCAAATGGCAGTTTAGTGAGCAACAATAGCGCCACATTGGAATTAAATTGCGTGGAAATTGATTGAACAAATTATTATCGAGATGGCGTTCCGGAATTATCTTTACTTATCCCAATACCGATACATATTAATCGCATTGGAATTGTATTGAGATTGAGTTTGCGTTCAAGAGTAACCCCCCTGGGGTAATCTTATACAATAATGAATAGGTAATTCCATTCCTGCATTCATTCTTCAAACAACGGCTCGAATAGTTCAAGCATACTTGCCCACTACAGAAGCAACAGTGTCATATTCCATTTAAATTAGGAGCTATCGGGTCGCTCGCCGTTGCAGCTCACTGAATCTGCATGATTTACTACAGAGCTCGACATCTTCGCCACCCAACCGGCTAATACTTATGCGATTTGGCCGTTGGTCCCCATTTTGCGTCCATTCCGTAGTATCTACCCGTTCGTACCCACTTCGCGATGTGTCCTTAGCGGCGTACGATGGTAATTGAATACTTATGCAAAACAGGGGTGAGAAGTAATGCGAGAATGTGTGACCTGATAGGGGACTCTAATTGAAAATGATTATGTGAATGGAGCTGCGTTAGCGTGCTATCCGGTTTTGAAATGTTTTCTTATATGTGCGGTAAATTTAGACCCATCATATTCAATTATTTTCACATCACTATCAATTGATTTAGACTTGTACCGATGCTACATCCCTAACCGAACTTCTTTTCTCATATCTTTTTATGCTTGATCCTATGGGGGTAAACCAATATCTCGTCGTGTCGTATCGGCCATATATTTGTTACTTTCAGTTTCATGTTCCAACTTAAAGAATTTAAAACGTTTTCTCAACACTTTCTAGGAAAACACACAAGCATTTGTAAGCAACTAGAGTAATATAACATTTACACTTTTTCAACAAGCTTTCAGTTAACTTAGTATCAATTTGTCTGTTTCAATTAAAGAGCTAAACCGCACTTTCGGGGCGGTATGGTAGATTTAGACCTATCATATTCAATTATTTTCACATCACTATCAATCGATTTACACTTGTACCGATGATACACCCCTACTCAACCACCATATCTTTTAATCATTGATCTTTTATTATTAGATCCTTTATCCTTTATTCATTACCCCCAGTAAACCAACTCGTCGTGTCGTGTCGGTCATATTCTACACTTCCGATCCAGCCTGCCTACGCACCAAGGCGTTTTGAACGAAACTCGAACTCTCTTCGAACTCTCGTGTTCTTCAGTTATCGGTCAAGTAATTACCACTTCCGAAGAATCGCACCGAGTTTAACCACATGAGTAAATTACTCATGTGGTTTAACTACAGATACTATTGTGATCACAAATTTTTGCCGTGGAAAGTCAAAGAAGAAATGAGACGCGCGTCCTCTACAACCAGCACGCGGGAGCAACGTCGAATCAGGTCAGTCCCTTAAAATCTCCTTGTTTAAAGTTTTTTCAAATCAAATAATAAATAATTGGCCGTGTCGCTTAGTTCGGTGCTACCACCGTAGTTATCGGTCTGGTAGCACCGTAGTATGCGACATTAATTGGAGTATTAGTTGTAGTATAGTAGAGAGAACCCTCTCTTCTCTTGGGAGTCGTAAAAAGCGACTAACCGACTAAAGTGCACATACATCCAACGCATAGAGCGGCGATGGGCTCACCACTTGTCACGCTGAGCACATGTGCTGTATTTGGTGAAAAGTGGACAATGGCAGAGAACGACTGCTTTTGCGGTCCTCATTGCCTGGTCTCTGACCAACCCTTCGGGGATAACAGGCGTGATTTATATAATGTATGTATGCAACAAATAATAAAACAAAAGTAGTTTGTTTCTATCTAGCGTGAATAACTCATTAGTAGCCACCTTTTAAATCGGTTTTATTTAGCTTGACCTGTTTGTTGTTGTTGATGTTGTTGATGTTGGGTCAAATTTAGTACTTAAAATATTGCTCCCTTCCTGTTGACCGATTGATCTGAATGGACAATGTTCTGCGCCCATACATTTTTAGCCTAAGAACCAACAATTATGAAATATTCTTTTCTAGGTTCGAAATTGCAAGTAAATAACAGTAAACAAATATTTTTGACGGACACTCCCGAGAACCTAAATATCAGGAAAACTTGAGGTTATGTTTAATTACAGAATTTGAGAAGTGATGTTGCACTCTTTTGTTTTATTTGCCAACACTCATGCACGTTCACTAACAAATAAATAATCCATCATTATTTCACATTAATATTCGACAAAACACAAATTAAAGAAAATAAAACAAAACTGCAGACATGACGTTTCACTTTCCCGCCAAGAAGTCTAGAACGTCAACTTTTTTTTTCTTGACTATGGATACTAGTCCTTCAGTCGTATTATTAGAGTTCATTGATCGACTTAAGTCGACTAACGTTTACAGTTTAGAATAAAATGCGATGTATCGTATTCGTATGATGCTTGGAGTATTTGGCACTAAGTATATCGAGTCAGCCATGCATGCATAATATTATTAGGCTTGTTTGTACATATTATAAATATTTTGGTCACAAACCTTTAATTCACTGGCTGAATGCACTGAACTCTCAATACCCAACCCATAATATAAAAATGATATTCAAAATTAATGGCCAAAAAGTTCTTTTTATTATTGGTTACTTATCTGAAAGTGTCCGCGAATATCTAAATACTGTTATCTGTCGTAAAAAATAAGCTAAGAATTATCATGTATGTCATGTTTGTGTTGGTTCTTAGGCTAAATTCAACAATGTCCTTTGGTACACTCCTTTAGTTCTGATGACAATACAATTATGTATTCAGTATCATTGTAAATCTAAAATGGCCGCCTCCACAAAATTGTGGGTTACATTTTTTTGTTCAACTACCACATTATGGGTATCAAATGAAAGGGCTTGACTAATAGTATACAGAAAATTATAAAAAAGAACTTGAAAATAAAAAAAAAACGTTTTTTTTTTAAGTTAAACGGTTTTATTTAGTTTTATTTAAAGATAATGACGATGTAGATAATGTAATAAAAGCTACTAAATAATTAAAAAATAATTAAAAATTAAATCGTGGGGTGTAGCATGTTAGGAATGGTTGACTGTTGACATAAATTTCATATTTTTAATTACTTTGTAGGTTTTGGTACATTATCTACATCACCGTTATCTTTCTTTTCAATTTTTTCCGTTTAACTTTTAAAAAAAAACTTTTTTGCATGCAACTGGGCCAAAATATCTGATTAAAGCAATGCCTATATACTTGCTGTCTCACTGCTGGGTAAAACCAAGTCATCACTGCAAGTGATAGGTTAATTGCCCTTAACCTTTCAACTTCGGCCGCGCACTGATCAGTGCTTATACGTAAATACATAGATATAATCACGAATCCCCGAAGGGTTAGTCAGAGACTAGGCAATGAGGACAGCAACAGCAGGATCCTCTGCCATAGTCCACTTTTCTAAAAATAGCGACTGCAAATGTGCTCAGCGTGACAGGTTGTGAGCCCATCGCCGCTGTATGCTGTTGGGTGAATGTGCAGTCTTAGTCCGTTAGTCGCCTTTTACGGCACCGAAGGGGAGAGAGGGGGTGGTAGTATTCTTTCACCGATACGCGACACGGTTAAGTGCTTCAAAATCAGTCAGATCAGAAGATCAGTGCTCAATGAGTAGAATTTCTATTGTGTATTAGTGGTGCCGCGTTTTAGTATTAATCACCATCGCTACATTTACCAAATGCGAGTATGTAATCCAGTGGTTCTAACCTTTTAGTCATGAGGGACCATTTTACAAAATTTCTGTGTTGCCATGGACCACCGAGTTGGTTTAGAAGTAATATATATACATAACTAAACGTAAAGAAATACTTAAACTTTAGATATAACCTATGGAGTTTATTAAAGACAAATTCACATTACATTTACAGATTTTTATGAGATTTTTGTGATAGCATACTCTTTAAACTTCTGATTCCTTTGCTTCCGAGTTTTTCTGAATCCTTCCTCCTTTGAATCCTTATCATATTTATTAGGATAGCTCCGCGGACCACCGGTTAAGAACCACTGATATAAAATCACAAAAATATACTTACTAATTCCGTCTTGGGAATTCGTCAGGATATCAGGCCGAGTGCGGCACCGCTGAGTGGGAACGCACTCGACCATAGCGAAGCGCTCAGCCGAGGAGTTAAACATTAAAGTATGGCAGCATTTCAATGGTTGGTTCCAGAAGGTTGTATTTAGAACGTGCCGCGCTGGCGTCACGGTCTGGCGCACCGGAGTCCGGTTGCGGTGTTGACAAACTCTCAGACGCGTTGTAGGTAGGTATACAGAATATATCCATCTTGATACCATTCTTTTGTAAAGCTGATTCTGCAGTCACGCTCCAGCTGCGCGTGCAGTAAGCGACGCTGGCGCAAAATGTGTTTAGCACAGCGTATAATATATTTATATTATATCTCTACTATTGGAACTTCCAACTCTGCAGCAAAATATCAAATAAATCTCTGAGCGATTCTTCAAATCGACAGAGACGCACTCTAATCATTTAATACGCGAGGCGTCGGTGTATGAGCCGGCCCCGCGACTAGACCTCATTATCGTAGGCCGAAAAATTACTTTCGGACCCCCCCTATCACTTGTCAGTCGATCTTCATCGCCTCCTAGAGGCAGGATCGTAGCCGCGTACGAAATAGCAAGCCTTCAGCTTGCGCAGCCTCACTGCAGACAGAGTGCGTCCTAGTAGAGGGCGCGCCGCATTTTTCTCGCGCATTATGCTCATGTTTATTGAGTAGCGCTTGCATCACCCTCCCTCATGCAGAGAGTCGTACTCATGCAGAGTTCACCTCCGCCCTCCCCTCGGTGTCCGGGAGGGTGCCTGCTTCACAGGCGCAAAAAAAACTGAACTTCTACAAAATTTATTATAAAAATATGAGCATAAAAAAATCATTAAAAAAATATCGATAAAAAATGTAAGAACCTCGTGGTACCGGATGATCTTATTAAAGTCAATGACCAAGGCGCTTCAAACGCTCCGCCTACCCCCCGCCCCGCCGCCGGCGCAGGTGGCTGGCCGGGAAAGTGTGAACTGAAACGGTGTACTAGTAGATAAGGAAAACGTTACCTACTACGTGTTTTCCACAAAAAGTCACTTTTACAACTATTTTTTTCTTTGCTCGTAAAACGATTATTATATCATAAATAGGTACAACACTTTTTTTGTAATATAAGGTTTTCGACTCCAAAACCAATGAAAAATCTCGATGTATAACTAAATACTCTGTGAATATTTCAACCGTTGCTGTTATCACTATCGAGCAAAAACTAGCAAAAAAAATCACGTTTGTTGTGTGGGAGCCAACTTAAATATTTATATTATTCTGTTTTTTAGTATTTGTTGTTATAGAGGCAACAGAAATACATCATCTGTGAAAATTTCAATTGCCTTACTATCACGGTTCATGAGATACAGCCTGGTGACAGACGGACAGGCGGACGGACAGCGGAGTCTTAGTAATAGGGTCCCGTTTTACCCTTTGGGTACGGAACCCTAAAAATGATTAGCCAAATAGGTGCAGCCGTTTTGAAGTGACTCCCTAACAAACATTTCGGCAATAGATAAAACAAAACAAATCAATCTGTATATATAAAAATGTAAAAGATAGTTTTGTTGTAATGTATTTGACTAGCACTGTGTCGTTTGAGACATTTTTAGCCCACTTACAAACGGCCAGCGACTGACCGCTAGTGCCACTAGGAAATTAGCCTCGTAATGCATGATAATATAATTATTATTACACTAAAGGTGAGATTTCATAATCTTGCTGACCTGTATTTAAGGAAGTACGGAACTAACTATAAAAAAAAATAAAAGGATTGAAGGAACTATGTCATCGAATATACCTTTATATATTTCCATGGAAGATAAATCTTTATGTACAACCGAGTTCATTAATACATAAGCACTTCTGTACGTTGTTACGCCTAGCGCCTGACCTTTTTCTTCCATGGCAACCAACAATAAAATTCAATATGGACCTTATTACTCTTTAGATACTATTGAACTTGACTGTACTACCTATGGTAAAACGATCGGTAATAATCCCTCAAGTTATCTATGAACTTCATTTTGGTATTTTTCACTCTCATAATATCAAATCACTTATTTCAAGAATAAAACCTAGAAAAGAAGATAAAATGACACAAAAATATGTAACTTTGTGAATTTATTCTATCAAGCCAACTTTATCAAATCGTCTTTCCATCGGGTCTATTCTACAGAATAAAGCCTTAACAATATTTCATAATTTTGGCAAATTTTAATTTTACTGTTTACTACTTCAAAAATTAGTTCTAAGAACGTGTTATTTTAAATTTTCACTAACACCCCAAGCAAATTCGTCATCGTATCGTCATCCTATAAACGACCCACTACTGGCACATGCCTTCCCGCATGTATTGGGTAGATAAGAAACAAGTAAATAGTTGATAGTACTTACGCTTCATCTTATTATTTATTTCAAGTATTTTCAAGATAAATGAACTTTCCAATTAGCTACCGAAGCTTGAGCTACCAAAGCGGTTAAAGAATACTACCACACCCTCTCTTCCCTTGGGTGTCGTAAAAAGCGACTAACGGACTAAAGACCGCACATACATCCAACAGCTTAGAGCGGCGATGGGCTCACCACCTGTGCACAAATGCAGTCACTATTTGGTGAAAATTGGACTATGGTAGAGGACTGCTTTTGTGGTCCTCATTGCCTAGTCTCTGACTAACCCTTCGGGGATAATTAGTCGTGATTATAATGTAATACCAAAGCTTGATTGTTCCAAACAGTATGAACTACAGCATTGCTACGCCAATACAATTGCTGCACTGCTTCTATCGAATTTCGAATACCACAGAACGTAAATAAAATAATAAAAAGATCAATCGGTTCGTACTTTGTTCACAGACATTTCGTAGAGCAGGTATTCGTACACATTCGACTTAACCCTATCACAAAATGTGTATAATCGGTGCACAATTATATATCTACCCTTTATATAAATTTCACAGTCATTGAACAGTGAAAACTTTCGAAATACACAATGCTCAAGGCAGGCCGCAGTGCGTTTGTGGCAAGTTAGCGGGTATGTATACAAATTATTAAAAATTCCTCCTTTGCCTACACGCAGGCTTTCAGAAAAACTTTGAAATGTCTCGTTTACTTTTTAACACAAAAAATGTTTTCTTGTTACATTAATTTTGTTTGACTTGCAGCCCCGCTAGAATTTGTTAAATAAGTTTAAATTATAAGAAGGTAACATCTAACATCATTATAATTAGGATCATACTCGTAAAAAACAACGGAAAAAATTTTTGCCGTATCAAATGTAAACATCAATGTTTCCGTTTCTTTTGAGGAGTTCGACGGCACAACGTTTGGTTTGCGATCTTGTTAGTTGAGCAACTTTCACAATGCCGGATCGTTGATGGGTGACCAAAAACAACTCTAGCTTGTCCGTGCTTGGCACATGGAGCCCTTAGTCCCATCTGTTATCGTAAAATGGCAGTCGTTAACCCTTTATAGAGCTCTGTCGATATAATAGACACCATATTTTGAACTTTATACGATTGAGATAAGGTCGAAAACCAATGAAAAATTTCAACATGGCCGTTAAAACTCACCAACCAACCCTAGGGCCCGTTGTTGGCCATGAAGGGAAAATTTTCGTTTGCTATTCACAGCGGTTTCCGTTCCTTTCGAAATTTCGTTCATACAAAATAGGTTTGACATTTAAATTATTATATTCATCAACGAAGACTCAATGGAGCGTCTCGTAGTTCAGGGCCGAATGAAGGGCAAGAGATCCCGTGGCCGCTCTCAAACCAGATGGGTAGACCTTAGATCCCTCACTCAATCTACCATGACCGACTGTTCACACAATGCCACTAACAGAGCCAAATGGAGACTAATAAATAGAACCGTCATTCACCCAGACCCCCCCCCCCCCCCCCCATAACCACGACCACTCTGTCAAGAGTGCCCGACTAAGAAGAAGATTTAGATTATTATTTTTTATATTAAATGTCTTCTATTTAACGGCGTGAAATTTAAAAACAAACGTAAACGAAATACGATGTATCAGAACTTGTCAATAGGGTAAAAACTAAAAATAACATAAATTATTCGCCCGAGCGTTTGTGGCCTCTGCCAATAGACCCGCGTCGAGCGATTTTATGTCACAAAAGGTATTTTTTATATTTTGCATGACAATATTTGCGACCGACAAAGAATATTGCAGCTTACTAAAAAAATACAATAATTGCTTTCCGAGTTTTCTGAAGATCAATGACATTCTAGATCCATAATAACTTTAGTTACGAACAGGGGGAGGCCTTGCTCAGCAGTGGGACACCATAAGCTAAGAAAAAAAATAACTGCGGTCTTTAACAGTAAATTATATGACAAAGCCCTGATTTTTTAATTCTCGGATAAAACTTATCAGCCTGGTATAAGTATGACGCGATCAATTTAAAATTTCATTTCAAAAAAAGAAAAGACGTTTGACACTACATTTCAAACTGGTTGTGTAATACTATAACAAACGAACAAGTTTTATTATAAAATCCCTAAATTATGTTTTGCTCTCTAACATTTATTATTCCTTACTTTTTAGTTCTTTTTCAGTAGGTAGGTACTGTTATTTTTGGTAAAGAATTATTAAAGCACCTCCACTTTTATAAAAAAAAAATTATAATTTTCGTCACATTAATTGGAACGAGGCAGTCTATTCGGGTTACCTTGCGTTTGTATTACATGCTTATTTTAACCTGACGTTTATCGAACCCTTTACGGGGTCAGTGGTCACAGGGAGACAAAAGGACTCCACCTATTCTGAAAGCATCTATTGTGATTTAGGGCGGCTTGTTACTACCTGGTCAACACAAATAAACAGAGGTAAATTGCGGCAATAGCGCCAGTGTGGCTACAGTATATACTTTACGTGATTCTTGATTTTTTTTCAAGAGATACACATATATATACAGATTCACGAATATTTATCCCCAAAGGGTTAGTCAGAGACTAGGCAATGAGGACCGCATAAGCAGTCCTGTAAGATGTTTTCATATCATTTTTTATTGCTACACAGAAAATTAAAATTACGAACAAAAAAAATTTCAAATAACAAAAGCTACAATTTGGCAAAAGTTTTGGCACCTATTAAAAAGAACGGAAATCGTACAAATAAAAAGATTGAAGGAAGATTTATAATAGAGAGAAATGCATGTTAGCGAAAGTGCAAGACAAAACATGAGTATTCTCTAGAGGGCTTTTACAGTGCCATTTTTTTTAATACAATGAAGCAAATAACGTTAGTATAGTATAGTGGGTTATGGTTCGATCTCCCCATATGACATTATTAAAAGGGAAACCTCCGCTCTTCCCAGTAAACCCCTTGTTTATAGGCTGATTATGATGAATTTGCTGCTTGCGTCACAGATGATATCTTAGCGTAGGAACCCGTTGGATCACAATGTACCTACAACACATAATGAACCTGGGGTCCTACTGTCACCACTTAAAGCAGTAGGTATTACTTTAATCTTAGAATACAAAATTGTTAAGGGAGTTTGCATAGTAAGATTAAAGTAAACTGCTCTAAGAGTTAAGCTCTTGATATCGACTATTTCATCGAAGTTCATGATGTATAAAATTATAGAGGTTTTTTCTCTTCATCATCTGATAAAAACGTCCCACTGCTGAGCATAGACCTATCCACACGGATACAGCACATGAAAGATTGGGTCATATTGGGTCACCACGCTGGCCCAATGCAGATTGATAGGTTGGGTTTTAATTATGATATTATAGTACCTAATTTGTTTGAGATTAAGCATTTAACGCCTAACTGTATTGGGTTGGTGAATTGCTAAAGCATCAACATGTCAGATGAACGTATAATTATGTAGGCGTTATTATAATGGAAAAGTTTCCAATTTTCTCATCTAACTAATCAATCAGTATCATAAAAACTAAGTTAGTATCATCTCTATGTGCAGTTAGCAACAAACTGATCAATTCGATGTCAATAATATCAGCTGAGGTAAAAAAATATTGACATTTAAAAACGGCCGCCTAATACGCATACCTTTTTGAGTCAGCCGTGACTAGGGTTGCCATACGTCCGGACATTTCCGGAATTTTAGACTCTAGTCCGGACTTTGTCCGGCTCTTTAATTTGTCCGGATTTTGGAATATGAGTAACAAAACTACATATCAAGAAATATCAAATAAGTCTTATCTTTATTAGTTATATCTTTATTAACTTGTTTTTAGATAAATGAGAAATCATTTATCTAAAACCAAAATTTAAAAAGTGAATAATGTTTTAATTTTGTTACTAAAAAGTCCGGACTTTTATCAAAATGTCAGGCTTTTTGTCAAGACTTTTCAAATTCCTAAATGGTAACCCTAGCCGTGACAACGACCTGTGCAACTGTGCGTATGATGCCTATAATAAGTAGTTAGCGTTAATCCCCGTTTAAATGTAGTAGTACAAATTTTCGCGGGTACCTAAGAATGTAATGAAACATAAGAACATGGGTAATGTAATGTTAGGCGTCGAAACGTAATAGATTACATTTCGTCCCGAAAATGTAGACATTTTGTTGATTGCATGCCATATTTCATGCGTGACACAGTATTTCGACACCCGGCCTGTAATCAAAAGTCCAATTTTGTACAGATTTCTTTGATGGAACCGGATGCCGGAAGGGGTTTTGTCATTTTGGCACACCCATTCCGAACTATGGATTATAAATACGGACTGACTCTATCCCTGTTAGTAATAAAGTTGTATGTACTAATTTTACACCTATGTTTGACTGTGTTTAGTGTAAAAGTGTATCTCTTTTAAGAAAACTAACAAAAAAAAAGGATAGTCAATACTTGAGGAGCGACGAAACAAAAATAGTTAAGGCTAGGTGTTAGTGAAAAATTAAAATAACACGTTCTTAGAATTACTTTTTGAAGTAGTAAACAGTAAAATTAAAATCTGCGAAAATTATGAAATATTGTTTAGGCTTTATTCTGTGAAATACACCCGATAGAAACACGATTTGAAAAAGTTGGCTCGATAGAATAAATTCACAATGTTACATATTTTTGTGTCATTTTATCTTCTTTTCCAGGTTTTATTCTTAAAATAAGTGATTTGATATTATGAGTCATTTACCAAAATGAAGTTCATAGATAACTTGAGGAATTATAACCGATCGTTTTTTATTTATTACATCTGTTAATTTTTTTAAATATAAAACGCGATTGTTCGCGCCGCTTCGCTGTTATACCCGTCCCTTACCGTCGTATCGTCGTGAGAGCGAGAGAGAAGCGCTCGAAATACCTCCCCTTAAGTACAAAATGTCTAGATTGTGGCCAAATGCAAAAAACTGTTAGTTGTATTGGTATTGTAAGTATGGTTATTAATGATGAATTTTACTTTATGATAGGAAAAATAGTAGAAAAAAAGCATTGTATGAGAAGCTCTTCAAAAAATATTGCTTTTTAAATATATCTATTTTTTTTTAAATGCAATTAACCAATTTTGATACAACAATATCGTACTTAACTAATTTTGATCTAACAATTAACACTTAACTAGTATTGATAGACAGTGTTTTGTATAGGAATTAACCAGTTATGTTAAAACAAAATCGTTTATAACCATTTTTGTTCCATCAGTCGGATTTGGAGGTACTTTTATATCAAAAATAACTGATTTTGTTTGGACTTAATCAACATCGGGTAGGATTTAAAAAATTGACGCCTTAACATTGTGTCATGTCATTTTCTGCCTCTTGAGTAGTTAACTATTTTTGTTCCGTCGCTCCTCACTTGTTTTACAAACATTCTTTGTGGAATTTGGCCCTAGTGACTACAGACGTGAACCAATTAGTTGCCATCAGCCCTTTAGCCTATAGGATATAATCAAAAAGTCTCATGACTTAGGAACGCTTTCTGCCTGCCTCATCATCAATCTAATTGTTAAAATACACCCTAGTATTTAAATGACTAAAAAACATAGTTTCTTCTCACAATTTTTCACTACTTTTACTACGCTACGGGATCAACTCTCCGTCGATCTCCATGGTCGAGTGGTTAGCACGTGGGTCTGGCGTCGCGCCATCTCTGAGGTCCCGGGTTCAATTCCCAGTCGGGTCAATTTAGAGAAAAACTATTTTTTCAAATTGATTTCGGGTGTGGGTGTTTTTTCTATGGTTATGTAGGTATATTTATCCGTTATCTTACCATATTAACAAGTTTCAAAAGAATACTCATCTTGGACTAAACAATTAGTGTCGGTGTGAACTCTAAAGTCATTGACAAAAAAACGGCTGTTCCATACGTTTGAAACACATAATAAGTATACATATTGTATGGAATGTTTTTTTTTTCATGATTTCAGTATTGATCCCATAGCAAAAGTTGTGCAAAATGATGAGTAGAAATAACTTTTTACGCTTAAAACAGAAACTATAAGTGATTCCACTAATTAAAAAATAAGAGTGTGTATATAGCACATAAAAAAATATTTTTAGAAGAAAAGTATCTTGCTTAAACGCTGCCTTCGACTTACAACTTAAATTTCCCATCACGCGTTCAAGATCTCAGCGTAACATCATTTGCTATTAATTACAACAGTAAATTGCAAGCGCGTTTGCTCAACACTTAAAGTTGTAGAAATCCCCTCGTGTGTTTGAGCAACAGTTTCGGTGTTACTAGCATTGTTATGAAACGTTCAATGTGTAAATTAAACTTCAACCATTTCATAAGATTGTTAGAAGGATTTCTAGTTTGATATTACATTTCGCACATTTCAATCGAAAAATGTATTCCCACTACACGTTGGCAAATTTTTTGTGGCGTAGGCAAAGGTTCGTTTCTAAGTTGTTGTTTTTTTCTAGTAAACATTTTATCCTTGTTGATTTAAATTATTTTATTAGGTAACTATATAGCGGCCCGCCCGCGACTACGTTCGCGTGGACCCCGTGCCCCGTGAAAACCCTTACATACAAACCTTGTCCTAACAATTACGAACACAACAAAAAAAGAATTAGCCAAATAGGTGCAGCCGTTCTGAAGTGATGCGAATACAAACATTTCGCCAATTGATTTTTAATAATATTGATAAAATATTATACTAATAAATAAACCTAGGTAGGTTAAGTTCCTGATGAGGTGTGTTTTAGGTCAGCTTGGCTACTTTACAAAAAAATTTTCTAAGCCATTGGTCATAACGACATTGTTATAGATAGTCAGTTCCTCGGTAGTCAAGAATCCTTAACGAAGGAGTGAAGGATATTACTTACCATCAGATGAGCGGAAGTCCAAGCGCGTCCTCGTTGTTGTATGAAAATGACATCAAAATTAATTTGTGCTGCTCTTGTTTATTCATATTTTTCTCTACTGCAGCAAATAAACATAATTCTGTGCTTCACAATGATATTACATTATAATATATACAATACAATGATATTATATCACAATATCATTGGTGCCTTCTGTAAAAAGTAATAAATCTCAAAATGACAACTTCTTCATTTTGAAATGTACTTTAAACTTTGAAGTGTTTAAAAAATTATGAAAAAAGAAATATTTTATTCAAACTAACTAACAATACTAAACTCATTCACTCTGCAAAAAAAGTTTACAAAATAATAGACTTTCCTCTTTATAAATGATTTTGAACACAATTTTCGCTGCACTGAAAAGTTGTCATTTCTGAAATGTATCACTTTTCATAGAAGGCACAGCTTTTGCTTTGACTTCATTTTTATAGTCAATCTGACTGTACGATTAATCATTTCATTAAAACACCATTAAGACTCTCTTTTCCTTATTTAGAACATCCAATTCCCAGCTCTGGCAAATGTTACAACAAAAACAAGTTCAAAACCTTGGGGTAAAATTGGATATCCTCAACGGTCGAGGAACTTTCCTTCAACTCATTGATTTGGGAAAGCATTGCTTTTAAAACTTAAACCGTAACTCGTAGCATTTTACAATTTTTTGCTGCTATTCTATGCTTATTGCTTTCGAATGTCTTGCGTAATAACATTGACCCAGCTTTTTAATCCTGAGGTCCTTTGTTCAAATTCCCGTTCTTTAACGGGTATTCCTGTGTGGGTAGGTACCGTATTTATTACTCTACATACGTAATAAATGCATAGTACAAGTAAGTTTCATCGTTTTTAAGTTCGTAAGTTCAATCATTGTTTTTTGTAGAAATATTTATTACTATTTTCATGTAGATAACCATAGTATATTATGAATTACCCAAGGTGATTTATGTCTTGTCTGCCTATCCTTAAGGTTAAAATATCAGTGGCTCCAAAACTCACATCTAAGTCAACCTGTCATGAATAAGGAGTTATTCTAAAATAGACCTATATCCAAACGTGTTGCGAGCGATATCTTCTCATAGTCACATTATTAAAGCTTAAGCTAATCTCCATACAATGCTTCAGACGTCAACCGAAAATTCCATTGTGTGTGCACACGTCTCAGGCTTTTTAACGCGGACGCATTCCGACGATATTAAAGCCACAGATGCAAAAAGAGAAAACTAAAACTGAACTTGAGAAATCACGTTTGTACCTAATTATTTAAGTACTTCGGTACGTAATAAAATTATCAATATACTTGCAAGAAACTTTAAAAACTAAAATAAATATTTGATTAGTGTCAGAGTTCGTTTGATGTTTCGTTATAAGTTGGATTAAGTTTAGAAACGAAGTCAAAATGTGCTACGTGAAATAATTATTTGAGTTTGATTTACATCTAGATTGGAAAACTAGGTACGTATTCTACTTAATGACGTATGTTTTGTTTTAGCACTGTTTATAACATAGTATTTTCTTTGTGAAGCCTAATTCAATTCTGTTTAACTTTGTATTTGGAGATATTTAAAAGAAATTTAATAAAAAAAACAATTAGTTTACTAGAAAGATTCATAAATTGTTATAAATTTCTCGTCTGAGTGCTTTATTACTATTTGAACGAGTTTAAATGTAACTACAATCTGTATGAGCTTAAATCACCACCACCTTGTAACAAGTTTGTTACTCAACTTACATAGGTACAATACATAGGTACATAGGACAAAATGTACCTATGTCGTATGTAACAATCAATTCGATCAACTAATGTATAAAACTGCACTAAGCACTCTATTATCTCAAAAAAGAAGACGAAACCATAATCTGCAATAATCTTAAATAATGAAAATAGATTAAAATTTATTTTGTTTGTGTTTACCTTACTTATAGGGTTGTACACTACCTTCATAAAACTTATTTTTCATCTTGTACTTAAAAGTTTTGTTTATAATTACACATCTACATATTTTTTAGGATCGTATCGTTATTAGTAGAGAATCAAATTTAACCCTTACAACGCCAATGTCTGAATACAAACCATTTCCGTGCCCACCACGCCAACGACTGATATATATCAAACAAAAAAACAGTAGAAACTAATATTTTTTTTCTACATGTGTGGAAGAAGTTATTAAAGTTTGTGTAAGTATTCTCGAACATTTATTAACTAAAACCGTGGCGTGGGTACGACTTTCGGAAAAACACGTGGCGTGGAAAGGGTTAAAAAAAATTAGAAATAAATTACTTTATAGCGTGCTACAGGATGTTTTCAGGATGGTAAGTAGAAATGATTATTTATTGACCATTGTAAACCACAATTTGCAGGTGGTACCTACTCAGAATTACTATCTTTATCTAACACTTAATTTATAAGTATGAAGTACAAATATATTATGTAAGCTTTTAAATCAATAAATTCTAAAGAAGTAAAATATGTAGCATTTCTGTATGAGTTATTTTTTACTGTTTATCAAATAAGTTGTCACTAATAGAGTAAAAACTTATATAATTACAGTAGAAGAAAAATGTTCTCTACTACCTACTTCTTTCTACTTTCTTCAACTAACAACCGATTTTATTTTTTATGTTTACAGATACACTTTACAGCATTATGTCCGCAATTTGTACTCGTTTTGTGAAATAAAATATAAATTAATAAATAAATAAATACACCAGTTTAATCCAAATGTACACAAATGTTGGAAATCCTAATAAAAATATATAAAATAAAAATCCGCGAAGAGGACTTATGACGAGTTAAGCTGGCGATAAGTAGTAGATGCAATCTCTTTAGTGTGAAACTTAAAGAAGTTATGTTACGATGAGAATTTAATTATGAAAAGGTTTTTGTTAAGAAATCGTTAACAATCCGTTAATTACCAATGATAATAAAGATGTGCGCTCAATGTTGATAACCAAGGATTAAGATTTATTCGTGCATATCGTTTCGTTGGCGATCACAACCTTCTAATGAAGCGTATAAAAATTCGCTTTGGCTGCTGAATAACAGATTTACCCACAGGAAAAAAGTTGCTACATTTTTTAGAGTTCACGGGCTAACTACGCGAGCAAACAATGTGGAAATCCGTTGTGAAACTGCGATGTGTGAAAATGCAGAATATATTAGGTATCTCGGACCAAAGTAAGAATCTACTTTATGCAACTCTTTTAAATTAAGTGCATGTAAGTAAACATTGAACCCACCAACCCGCATTAGGCCAGCGTGGTGGGTTATGGCCCAATATCCCCACGTGCTATTGTCCAGCAGTGGGACGTTTATGGGCTGATGATGAAGTAAACATTATTGTTAGTAACAGGAAGGGAGAGTATACTAGTAAGTAGTACTAAAGTAAGTAAATCAACTTTAGATCAATCTTCGTTTTTTCCCAGCATTTCAGAAATATTTATTTAGTCAATATCTAATATAATTTAAAATAACGACTCTCGACTCAACTATAATGTAAGTTAAAAGACCCAGCTTTAAACACTAAGCAAAACCTAAAATCAAAAAGCTATTATTATTAAATCTTTTAAATTATATTTAGTTTTAGAGTTGCAATGTAGGTAATCTCTTCTCAGCAACGTTAGGCGTTCTAACTACCTATTTCAATAACTATTAATCAAAAATAAAAAATACATATTAAGAGAAAGCACTATCAAGTTGAATGGAACAATATTGTTGAATATAGGTAGTACAAAAAACATTAAGGGTTTCGATAAAAAAAAATCTCTCTCATTATCCTCGTAGTAAACGAGAAAGAAATCTGTGTTAAAATCAAGAGAGCCGAACGCAATTTGAAAATGTTCAGGCGAACAATCAAGGCGGGGGAGACCTATTGTTACCGCGTGTGCCGAAACATCATTATTGTCAGCGAAAGTCTCCGCCGACAGAAGAAGAAAGCAGCACAAAGTACGCAAATAAGATTATTATCGCGATATTTTGTTTATTGTTTACTTTAATACGCATTATTCCATTTTGATGACGACGCCGGGCATTAAGGAAAGTTAGAACACGGTTGTTTCAGCTATTAATCTGCGCACAGCCTTTTACGGTGAGATTAAATCAGAAATAAAGAATTTAAGAGCATAATGAAGAGCCATTAAAGTGCGTAATAGGATGAACAATTTATCGGAAAACTGTATAATGAATTACAAGAGACAGCTTTTATTGTTAAACCAATAACATTATAACGTTAAACAATAAACTGACGTTATCACTGCAGATTCGTTATTGTTATCATCACGCAATATTATAAAATTATATTGGCTAATTTCGTAAAAGTAAATTATAGCACGTATTGTGCTGTCCCAGTGCTGGGAAAGGTCTTCATCATTAAAATCATGTCATCTTACAGTAGGTAAATAACTGTGAAATAAAAATATTCTGAATTTTGTAATAAAGGTCAAAAAATGTCGTAAAGTTTTTCATTTCCATATCAAGAGCAATTCACTTCATCAATATTTCAAATAATAAGAAAGTTTAGTTTAATAAAAATCAAAAAGATACATTCCAATACTTTTCCAGTTCTGCATTAACTTATTTGATAGCTTCCCAAAGACTTTTATTGTGTTATTTGTCAACCGAAGTCACGCTTCGAAGAAACTCTGGACTCCGTTGAACCCGTTTAGGGTTTGGTTCTAATAAAAAACTGAATTGAACGGAAATGAAATAACGCTAACCGGTTTTTCTCCGCTGCCTTCGGAGGTGAGCTTAAGCTTTTATACTTTTTTTTTGTCGCCGACTCAGCGGCTTCCTTTACAATAAGCAGGTATTAGAACGACTTTGCTGCACATAACAGCAAAGCTCACGAATAATACTATTATAATATGCAGGGAAACCTTACCATAGATAAACCTATAAGGTGTTTTCTTTTTTGTAAATTTGCTACATGCCGTTATCAATTCTTATACCTAACTTGGAAGGTAAAATAGTTATGATGAAGTCAAACAAAAAGTTTCATTTCACAATCGCCTTTTTTATTATTCCTCAATTTAACGTCTAGAACTCTTATATTTTTTCAAACATAAAATTTACACATTCATTATTATCGTACATCAAATAACATTGATCGTGCGTTACCATATTAGTAACATAACGTTTTTTTAGGGGCATTTGAATATCTTTGGATAGTAATGTACGTGTTCTCTTACACTGTAAATATTTTTATTTTTATTTATGTAACTTCTTATCTGAATTTTAACAATCACGATATATTTTATTCAGTAATTTAAATTTGGCGATCATAAACAATACCTTCCATATCACGTATTAATTTACACTTACATCCTTCAACTAATCAGTCGCGGACCCTTCCCGACGGGATCCAATGTTACTTTCCATTATCTAAATAAATTATATAATACAAAAAATATTACACTAACAACCTGTGTAGGTATAGATTACACATACCGTACGTATAGACGATTTCTAGCTTATAACATACAAATGTACAATTGCGACATGTCTTTTATATATGTAACAAATAGTCCTTCAGACATCAGTAGCACAGCCGTCCTGGTAGCCCTCGTCGGCGGAGGGCCTGGTGATGGTGAGCACGCGCTTGAGCGCGGCCACGGGCGGCAGCACGGGCGGCGCGCGCTGCCACACGCGCAGCGTCCGCGCGCCGCCCACCGGCAGCCCGTAGTCCGCCGGGTAGGGCGCGTCCGCCGTCGCCGGCGCCGCCGCCACCGCGTGCGACCGCGGAAACGTGCGGCTCATATACCCCAACTCCTCCTGCGAGCCGTTCACGCTGCAGTTCTCTATTATAGGCGTGCGGTCGTTGTAGTACGCCGGTATCGCCGAGCTGATCGCCCGCGACAGATTGCTCGCCTGGCTCATTTTCATTTGGTCCCACAGACCAGATGGGTATAGCGAGTCGGAGCCCTCGCGTGCGTACTCGCCGCTGCCGGGCCGCACGCCGGTGTCCGGCCTCGTGTCGTTGATAAGATCGGGGTCGATAGTCGCAGATACTGTGGGAGATACCACCACGGGCCCACCGGCGGTAACCACGCTTCCTCTACCTTCGTAGTGGTTTGTTGTGTAAGGTATGTCGTTAGCTCTCGGTGGTTTAAGAACCGGATTACACTTCTGATCATTGTAATTGGTAGATTCTTGCCGATTGGCCAAGACCGCGACGTGCGGTCTATCCGTCGTCGTCGGATGTACTTCGTTCCCAGACACTACTCGGTCTAATGTGTTCGGCGTTTTGCTGTCACAAGCCGGCGCTGGTCTAAATCGGACGAATGTTATAAGAAGCGCTAAAGAAATTACAACAATAACCAAGAACAATGCAGCTCCTAGGCTAGCTATTTGAGCGCTTCCCAATGACGCCATTCCTGCCGCCATCTGGGTAACATGCACTGTGAAATTGGCTTCGGCATTTCCACCTTTATTTTCTGCCACACAATAAAATTCGCTTGAGTCAGCTTCTTGTGTGTTAGTTAGAATCAACGAAGATTTCTTTTTGATGTCGCCTTCTTCAAAGATATAAAGTTTTTGATGTGAGTTGAAATTACTCCCATTTTGAAGCAATCGCCCATTCCAATACCAGTTTATATTGGCACTAGGCATCGCTTCCGTTCGACAAGTAATGGTGGCATTTTCGCCCACTCCGGCCTCGACGTGGCGGCTTACCGGTAATATTTCCGGCTTACATGCAAACTCTTCTATTGGTAACTCTGAAAAGGGCCGGTTAGCTAGTCTCGCTGGCGCAGAACAACTCGGGGTGGATAATAGTTTGTGTTTTGCTAACCAAAGCTTAAGCTCTCGCAGGCGACAATCGCACGTCCAAGGATTATCCGATAGATCGATTGCTCTCAATTTTTCTAGTTTCTCTAAAGAACTCAATGGCAAGTCTCGGAGTTTGTTATGGTTCAGCTTCAGTGACTCCAATGATCGCAAATTTCTAAATGCGTCTGCGGCGATATCTCTAATGTCGCATCTAGACAAATCGAGTTTGACTACGCTTCCAAGATTACTCAAAGCGTCTGAATGTACTTTTAAAATTGGATTTTGAGCCAATGTTAAATCCCTTAAGAAAGGGGCGTCTTTGAAGCTGTTTGCCGGAATTTGTGTGAGTAAATTATGAGAAAGATCTAACTCTACTAAATTAGTAAGGCCTTTGAAGGCTCTGTCGTGTATTTGGCCAATATTACAGTTGCGCAGATAAACCCTTTGCAAATTAACAAGTCCAGTTCTCGCAAAGGCTTCCTGCGGAAGGATCTGCAAATTGTTTCCTGACAGGTCTAGCACCTGCGTGGCGGGGTCCACCGGCTCGGGCACCGTGATCAGCGCCCGGTCCACACACTCCACGGTCTGCTTGCCGCCTTTCCACTTGCATGCACACACAGCTGGGCAAGATCCGGGCGGCGCAATGCCAGCTAAAGTTGTTTCCCACACCATAATACTCATTGTCACGATAAACCACCTCATTTTGATACCAATCCAAATAGAGTTCAATAGCAACTTTCACCGTAACATATCGTTCACTTAACTTTTCACTTTCGATCCATCGGGATAAACAGTCAACTATCCCTAACAATTTTCCGCATCCACATTTCGATATCGTATCACATCACTAATCGCGAAAGTTGGCGAGCGGTGCATGACGGCACGGCGCGCTCGCGCGACGGCTGTGAGTCAACTGAGAGGGAGGGATCGTCTGACGTCTCGCTCGTCTCGGTAAAAAATGGTCGACGCATGCGCGCCGGCGGTGCCCCTCGCCCCTCTCTGCGGCTTCACCTCGGCCGAGTTGAGTAGCCCTACTCGGAGCGAACAGTTGAAAGAATTCCAAAAGTGTAATTTTGTACCTGGCTGTGGCCACGACCGAACATCCCGGCCGGCAGACCGTCACGTTCATTCATAAATACCTGAGCCGCGGTGGGGACGACAGTTTCAATGCAGGCCCGAGAGGCAACAATGGCATGCCCATTGCCCACGGTTGCGGCACACCAACCGCTCCGATTGTTAGACACATCTTTTTGTTGCGATCACGTCGGGATCGGGACGCCCGTCAGGTAGGCCCGCCTAATTATGAATAGCAGATCAAAGCAGGCAGGTATTCAACAACAATAACACAGGATGTGTCGTACAAAGACTACGACAATTTCATTCATAATTTCCTTGAATGAACATAAATTGTAACTGACATTTTTTTTGTTGTTTTCTTTAGTTCGTAAATACGTGTTCTTATTGCCGAGTAAAGACTTAATGCAAGTGTACCTCCAAACTAATTTTGTATTTTAAAGTGACGCATATTTTTTCCATTTCTGATTAGACACTAATAATGATTCTACCGGTCGTTTGCTTCTATAATGTAATGGACTACTAGACATTACTGTCTATTTACGGCGACTTGGGTTCTATACCTATATCTATCGACAAGTGTACTAAGAAATACGCATTTAGCTGACACGAAATAAAGACGCATCATATATAACTGTCAGCCTGCAGACCGAACTTACTCTTAGACGACCGTTTAAATTAATACTTATTTAGAGCACACAAATAGGTTTCAGTCCGAGCAGGCTTAATTAGATCGCAGAAACAAATGACAGTGTTCCCTCAACGTTACTCGCCGCTTTACCCGCGTATTACATTAGCGTATCGCAGGATGCGAAACTCAGGTGCATTATTATTAGGAGCCCTTCGGTGGCAGATGATGGAATGGTATTAAAGACTAGTGATGGCTGGCACGCGGCTGCCACGCTCCGCCATATGTCGCGTCGTCAGCTGCTGCCGACACCTGGCGGGCTGTTTCGTTCCCAACTGCCGTTTTTAATTGGGATAAAGCCCTTTTAAGCTTTATGAGCAACACACTCACAACTATTGTCACTTAAGATTAAGTCAGAGACTAAGCAATGAAGACAGCAAAATGGCTCAGGCGCAAAACGTACACTTCGCAAAATGTCTACTGGTCGCAAAAGGTCCATCTCGCAGATTCTCTCTTTCTCAAAATGTCCACTTCGCAGAATGTCTCTTTCACAAAATGTCCATTTCTTAGAATGCCCATTCCGCTAAATGTCCCTTTCGCATAATGTCTCTTTCTCAAAATGTCCATTTCTCAGAATGCCCATTTCGTAAAACGTCAATTTCGCAGAATGTTTTTTTTTCAAAATGCCCCCTTTTATCGCTGCTTGCTAGCAGAGAAATAAACCAAAAACAAAAATAAAACTGAAGCATGTTATTAACGTCTTTATTGAATATGAAATACCACCACCAGGCAGATGATTTAGGTATTACAAGGAATCAACATCGTATTCAAAAAAAGTATGGAATTATTTATTAATAAACATTTTTTTTTAAATATACAGATTTGTTTTATTTAACTCGGCGGGAGGCGCATCAAAAAAACGGACACAAAGAGGCGCTACCGGGTTAAAAGTACCCACCCAGAAAATGTCGTATAAATGTGTATGTATAATAATTATTTTAAAAATTACTAATTTATATCTAAATTTACTTTATTTTGTTTAAATAAAACAAATCTTTTCTGAAAAAAATATTTTATTTACTCTTTTACATTCTGTACTTAAAAAATATGTTTTTCTTTGTAGCACATTATTACAACCATGTTTTTTCTTATTTTAGGTAAAAACATTTTTAGAACAAATACTATAAATTACTAATATGGCACTAAATATTACGTTAAACAACTAAATAGCCTCCTCGCAACAAAACGGACAAAATAAAAATAATTTGAACTTTGGGTACAAATTATCAACAAAAAAATTAATCGCTAAGTAGGAACTATAAAGATAAGTAATTTTATTTGCGGTTTTTGTAACAATTGTCACAAATTGGTATTGTGTGCTCTTTACAGATCTTTGCAGAACAAAATTTGCAATATGTTTTGGTTTTACGGTCTTTCTTCCAAGTACAGGCTGAGCAACGCGAAGATGACGAAATTGACGGTGCCCTTTGTGCAGCCTTAGTAACTGGTTCTTCAATACTGTTCGGAACAAAATGGCCACTTGCGGCTGGCAACCTTTTGTGTTAGTTTTAATTGGTATTTGACAGACGACTGTCAAAGTCAGTGTGACACACACTCACGTTGGATTTTTGGCTAGGTTAGGAACCTTGACCGCGGGGTCGCGTAGAAAAGTTTTGGTGTAATTTGATGTGTAGGGCACATAGTCAGTTAAACTCGGCGGACCGTAGGGATTAATAAACAGCAACAGTGTAGAACATAAGTTTAGTTTGAACTCAGTGAGTTGTTTGGTGGCGTGAACGGTGCTATGTGGTATTGTGCACGGCGGTACGTATTTGTCTGGGGTTGAGAGCTCTCAGGGGTAGCCACGGGATGTTTAGGGATACCTAGGGCCTTCCCACCCACCACAGCAGTCGCCGGGGAGGCGAGCTACCACCACTACCACAGCAGCCCGAAGCCAGTCGGCGCGGCGGACTGCGGCCGAGCTAAGGACCTCGAGGAGACGAAGCGGCGTATCTCAAGGGTGTGGCACACCGTCTTCTAGTATGTAAGTCGATTTAGTTTAATTATAATTTAAGTTTAGTTAGTGTATCTTTAAGTCGAGAGGGTGCGGTCTATGGGTCCCGGAACAGGACCTCGGAACCAGGCCTTCTCTGGTAGCAGAGTTGATGTAGACTATCTATATCAAACAAATACCAACTACTAATTTTACGTTTTTTAAAATTTCTTTTGGCAAGTTAGCTACCAGTGGCCTCTATCTGACTAAAGGTAAAATAAGCGCCAAGGCGAGTTCTTTTAGGCAGTCTCGACGAGGATCACAGGTTCTGACATTTTGTGGTGGTGCACAAACTTGCCTCCTTATGATGTTATCTTTGCCCGTAAACTCCCCCCGGCGCACAAACTGTAATGGGACATCGTCTAAAGAATCATGGGATACCTGAAGATCACGCCAATTCCGCACTCCAAGTGGTTGAACAAGCAGTGATAACTTGCGTGATTGATGATCGACAGCGTCCGCATCTTCTTCAGACTCAGTCTCATGAATACTGACATGTTCTATATCTTTAGGCTCAGAACATGATGATTGGTACTCCGCTTCTAATTCTTCTAATATTGATTCCTCTTGCAAAAACGTAAACGTGACATGTTTGGCCTGAAATAATAAACATGACACTACTAACAAATTTACCTCACTCAAAAAAAGTGTTACACAAAAAGTCGCTACCGGGTATAAAAACACCCATACTCACTTTGAACGTCCATCCCGGTCGCGCCGCACGGGCAATCAGATCGACACTCCGCGTACGCCTAGCTGCATCTCCTCCCGAGAGGTACTTAAACCGTCGAAAACCTGCAGCCACTTGTCGAAGAAATATCAGAATTAGAACCACACTGTGGGTATTTTTTACCCGGTAGCGCCTCCTCCCGGGTTAAGGTACAATGCTTTAAATAAAAATCTATTGCTGTTATAAAATATTATATTATTTCGTAATATATGGTATATTTAGATATAACAAAGAATCAACATTATATACAAAAAGTATGGAATTATTTCATAATAATAAGCTGTGACAAAACTTTAAATAAAATCTATTGCTGTTGTAAAATATTATATTATTTCGTAATATATCGCATATTTTTTGTCAACAATCAGAATTATACACATGGACATGGCTAAATGGACCTTTTGCGACCAGTAGACATTTTGCAAAGTGGACGTTCTGCGCCTGAGCCGTTTAAAAAAATCAAACATATAGACATAGAAAATCTCTTTCTTTAACCGATGCTTGAAAAGTAATAAAAATTGTTTCAGTTCTGAAGGAGGAAACAAGGGACTACGAAACGTCGTTTTTCTGTGTTTTGTATGAGAATTTTGCATGCCACTTCCACGTAGTGTTTACTTTTAAAGACTGCACATACACCAACAGCAAAAAGCGGCGATGGGCTCACCACCTGTCACGCTGAGCACATGTGCAGTTGTTATTTGGTGAAACGTGTCCTATTGCAGGACCGATTTTGCTGGCTCAGGCGCAAAACGTCCACTTCGCAAAATGTGTACTGGTCGCAAAAGATCCATTTCGCAGTATGTCTCTTTCTCAAAATGTCCACTTCGCAGTATGTCTCTTTCTCAAAATGTCCACTTCGCAGAATGTCTCTTTCTCAAAATGTCTATTTCTCAGAATGGCCATTTCGCAAAACGTCAATTTCGCAGAAAGTCTTTTTCTCCAAACGCCCACTTTTATCGGAACAAATACATGTTATTAACGTATTTTTTATTAAATTTGAAATACCACCACCAAAAAATTATTTAGATATAACAACTAACAAGGAATCAACATCGTATACAAAAAAAACTAATTAAGTCAATCCCTTAAGTCGTTAAATGTGTGTAACTACTCATTATTTTTTATTTCTAAAGCTTTCGTTTTGTTGTTGTTTCTGGCTTTTATTGCTCTGCTAGCAAGCAGAGATAAAACTGGGCGTTATGAGAAAAAAACTTTCTGCGAAATTGACGTTTTGCGAAATGGGCGTTCTGAGAAATGGACATTTTGAGAAAGAGACATTCTGCGAAGTGTACATTTTGATAAAGAGACGTACTGCGAAGTGGACATTTTGAGAAAGAGACATACTGCGAAATGGACCTTTTGCGACCAGTAGACATTTTGCGAAGTGGACGTTTTGCGCCTGAGCCGTTAAATAAATTACTTAATGCAAAAAAATTAAACATACAGACATAGAAAATCTCTTTTTTTAACCGATGCTGAAAAAAACATAAAAATTGGTCCAGTTCTGAAGGAGGAAAAACAGGGGACTACGAAACGTTGTTTTTCTGTGTTTTGTATGAGAATTTTGCATGCCACTTCCACGTAAAATCGGTTAGTCGCCTTTCACGACGGTTAAGGGAACAGATAGTTCAGTAGTATTTTTTTTTTAAAGCCGGCACCACACCGCTTTTGCATGCTACTGTATAATCAGACAATAGAAATTCAATTGTTAGTAACCTCTAGGAGTCTTCGTGACAGACAAGGGGTAGTGAACTAGTTTGGTATAAAAAATAAAATTGTAAACGTAACTGTGCGTGTTGATCGTATTTCATCTCTTACACATACAATAACATACATACACAATTCATTTCTACGAGTATTTATACAAACCATTGATTATTACGATTATTACAACAAGACTTAAATTAGATAGTGATCGCCTCATTGTTTTGGTATTGAAAAGTCAATAAATTTTTATTTAGTTAAAGCAAGAAAATTACAATTCAAGAGTAAAAATAAAATACGACAATCCTTAATCGAGACGGAAATCATTTAAATAAAATGTCTTTAAAAAGGCAAGACCGACAGATACGGGGAAATAACTTTTATCCGTGCGGTGACGGAGAAAGAATACCAATCGCCGCCCCTCTCTCCGTCCGGTGGGTGTCGTAAGAAGCGACTAACGGACTCTTTCGAGCGATGATCTGCTCCACTGGTGGTAGGGCTTGACCCGTCTGGTTGGTGACCACCGTACGCATGGTATAAAACCCGTCAAGTGACTGCTTGTCGGTCGCGTTTCGGGATCAGCCAGCGTATAACCAGAGCTCGAGAGGATGATGCTGCGATGTATTTGGTCTGTGGAGGCTTCCGTCAAACCAGTGCCAGGAGGACTTCGTTAACCTGCCGACCAGGGAGACCCGTAGAAACGGTTGTCCTGCTGGCCGCCCGTGGCACAGTACAGGGGCCCAAGCGAGCCTAACCAGCTCGTGAGGCTGCCTCACCATGCCACGCATAATCTCGGGGTGGTCCGTCGTGCCGGTTGGTGACCGGAAGGTGGGGTCCCGGCGGCCATTCCCGGGGGGGTTCGGGGGCCCTTCCGTTCGGCAGGTTAATAATACTCGTCTGTGGGCAAATTCCTGGGGAAACAGGCCACCACACTTTGACCATTTGCATCGCGGCATCATTTTCTCGATTCACGCCTCTCTCTTTCCACTCCTAAAATGATAGCGCCTAACAACAAAACTGGTTCTACAGCGGTGCACACCCCCACCACAACCTTACCGTTTGAGGTGGAGTTCGCTAACATCCGCGGACTCCATGCAAACCTCAATGCCGTCCGCCACCATCTTGAGACGGCACGGCCAGCAATGTTGTTCCTGACGGAGACGCAAATAATCCGCCCAGCTGACACCACCTACCTGAACTATCCCGGCTTTGTGCTTGAAGAATCCTTCAAAGCCAAAGCCGGAGTTTGCTTATTCGTTCGGGCGGATGTTTGCTGTCGCTGTCTGCGCTGTCTGGAGGACCCTTCCTTCTCCCTCCTAGTGGTACACGTCGACTTAGGCTCTCATTGCCGTGTCTACGTCTGCGTCTACCGATCCCATAACGGCGACATGGAGACAACTCGACTAATTGAACATCTTAGTCGGGTAGCAGATGATGCGCAGGAGCGGTTTCCATAGGCGGAACTGGTGTTTTTGGGGGACTTCAACGCCCACCATGAGTTGTGGTTAGGTTCCTCCAAAACAGACCATGCTGGTAGAACTGCCCACGCATTCGCTCTCACGCATGACCTGACGCAACTGGTGAACCAGCCCACCAGGATCCCAGACATAGTTGGCCATGCGCCCTCCTTACTCGACCTTCTGCTGACGAGTCGCCCAGCTGGATACCGGGTGGAGATTCGAGCTCCTTTAGGTTCCTCGGATCACTGCTTGATATCCAGCACAGTACCCTTGGCATCGCGCCCGCCAACAGCGGTTTCGAAACGCCAGATTTGGCACTACGCGTCGGCAGACTGGGACGGGATGCGGGAGTATTTTGCATCCGTCCCTTGGAGGCAGCGCTGCTTTAGTGGGAAGGACCCGACCGCTAGCGCCACTGCCGTTGCTGATGAGATAGTATTAGGAATGGAATACTATATTCCACACTCCTATGTCATCAGCAAAGGCAGACGCAACCGCTGGTTCAATCGCGAGTGTGCCAGCGCTGTTGAGAGCAAACAGACGGCATACCGCGCTTGGATCAGAGGTAAAGCTCATGGGGATCCCGAAACTCGCTCGCTAAAAGCAGCCTATAATAATGCCACCAAGTCGTGTAAGAGGGCCTACATTAGAGCGGATGCCCAGCGCGTTGCACGAGTAGGCCAAGAACTCCTGACGCATCCTACGGGCAGCCGTAGCTACTGGCGTCTGGCCAAAGCCGTGCAATCCAACTTCTGCCAACCCTCGCTGCCACCACTGAGATGTCTTGACGGAACTTTAGCTCAAAAGCCGCAGGAAAAGGTCGATCTCCTGGCCAAACTCTTTGCGGCTAACTCCCGGATCGATGACTGTGATGCACAGCCACCCTCAATTCCTCACTGTGGCCACACAATGTCTGATATTAAAATCAGGCAGTGTGATGTCCGTGCGGAAATGCAGTCAATCGATGTCCGGAAAGCTAACGGTCCTGATGGCATCCCAGCAATAGTCCTGAAAATGTGTGCAGCGGAGTTGTCCCCTGTGTTAACGCGTCTGTACCGTCTCTCGCTCTCTTCGGGTTGTGTGCCGGAATCTTGGAGAGAAGCTAATGTGCAACAGATCCCTAAAAAAGGAGATCGGTCAGATCCGACTATAGTCGTAACTTCAGTGTTGTGTAAGATCCTAGAACGAATATTGAACAAACAGCTTATTCGATACCTAGAAGATCACTCCCTAATTCACGATCGTCAATATGGGTTTCGGCCAAAACGGTCAACGGGTGATCTTCTAGCGTACGTCACACATCTCTGGGGTGAGGCTATTGACAAGCGTGGCGAGTCACTGGCAGTTAGCCTTGACATAGCCAAGGCTTTTGATCGGGTCTGGCACAAAGCTCTTCTCTCCAAGCTCCCGGCATACGGTTTGCCCGCTCAGTTCTGTACCTGGATTGCGAGCTTCCTGCATGAGCGTAGAATCCGTGTCCTTTCGGATGGATGCGCTTCGCGGTTCATGTCAGTGAACGCTGGTGTTCCTCAAGGCTCCGTTCTATCCCCCACGCTGTTCCTTCTGCATATCAATGACATGCTTCCTCTTGGAAACATTCATTGCTATGCAGATGATAGCACAGTGCATGGGGGATATAACGGGCACCCAACGGCTGGGCGGGTAGACACCGAAATGAAGCGAGCAAATCTTGTCATTGAGCTCGATCGGGTGTTGGACCTCATTTCTAAATGGGGCTCCGATAATCTGGTTGAGTTCAATGCCAAGAAAACACAGGTGTGCGCGTTCACAGCGAAAAAGTCGCCATTCCTTCCCCTTCCCTCTCTTCAGGGTACATCTCTAGGCCTGCAGAGCAGTATTAACATGCTCGGTATGGATATCCGCTGCGATCTGAACCAAAAGGACTACATCGAAACCGTGATTAAAAATGCCTCACGTAAACTCGGTGTCCTGAACAAGGTGCGGCGATTCTTCACGCCTGATCAGTTGTGTCTATTATACAAGACACAGGTGCGGTCTTGCGTGGAGTATTGCTCTCACCTTTGGGACGGCTCCGCAAAGTACCTTCTCGATGCCTTGGACAGATTGCAGCGCCGCGCTGTGCGCATTATCGGCAATGCAGAGGTCACTAAAACTCTCGAGCCTTTGCAATTGCGTAGAGATATTGCGTCACTCAGCGTCTTTTACCGTTTATACCATGGCGAGTGCTCTGAAGAACTCTTTGACCTCATCCCTCCTTCTCCCTTCCTCCATAGGAGTACGCGTGCTGCTCTGCGGAGTCACCAATTTACAGTCTCTAACATTCCATCTCGCACAAAGAAATTTGGTGACTCGTTTTTTTGCCGCACTTCCAAAAGATGGAATAGTCTACCAGCACACGTATTCCCTCCTACCTATGACATAGGGTCCTTCAAACGAGGCGTGAAGAAGCACTTTGGGGGCCGGCAGAGTGAGGATGACTGATGCTACGTCTCTTACGCTGCACCAGTTGTCCTCGCGCCTGGACCTCATTTCCACTTAACATCAGGTGGAGTGGGGTCATTTGCCGGGCTTAGTATAAAAAAAAAAAACTTCGCTCTAGATATGTCAGATAAAAATATTATGAGCCTGACCAAAGTTATACGGCCTTTAAAATGATACCACTATTTCGTGTTTTAAGTGGGAAAGTTTGTAATAGTTTTTATTTTGATTTTACCCTAGTATTTGACTAAACAACAAGTGCTAATATCGTGGTTGGTTAAAACAATTTTTTCTATATATCTACAATACAAACTCTCGCGTCTTTTATCTCAAAGGGGTTAGCCAGATACTACCAATATAGGCAATGAGGACCACAAAAGCAGTACACTGCCACACTCCACATTTCACCAATTAACAACTGCACATGTGCTCAGCGTGAAAGCTAGTAGATAAATAAATATGTGGCTGACGGGAAGGCGACCGACGCGTGTGCACGACCGCCATCACCCGCTCTAATAAGGCTTCCACTCCAAGCTTTCTAATAAAATTAAAGGAGTCACTTTAGGCGCAATATGACATTATAACCATATTACTTACCTTCAAGGGAACCCTTTCAAGGTATGTGAAGCACGCCAGCTTATAACACTAAAATGTTTGTGCAGTTGGTGTTATATCGTACGTTATACATTTCTTTAACAATTTTAATTTGGAGCTATTGAAGCTAGGCAGCCGGCCGGCTGTTTCTTATAAATAATACTTCCCATTGAGCAACGACCGAGGAACATCTTTCAAAACACAATTATAATCACATTCAACAGTCGAGCGATCTCAAAACTCTTTGGAAAGCTGTTATCATAACATCTGATGGGTTAACAAAATGTAAACGGAAGATTGAGTTAATGTAAACCTCGCTCGTTATTTTAAGAATCCAGAATTTTTTGTTTGCTCCTCAGATATTGTGAAACAAAAAGTTTTGTTTATGCTGCTGGCTGAAATCGTAAAGATTGTTTCGACCAATATTACAGAAAATATTATTAATAATGCGGATAACATAACGATCCTTTTTGGTAAGTTAAAAGCATTTTTTGGTAAGTTTTATTTCTGAATATCACCGAATAACATTTGTTAATGAAATACCCAAGAAATACCTTACGTAAGATATAACACAATTGACTGGATGGGTACATTGAACAGATTTAAGATCGTTAGATTTCGCAGAATGAAGGGCAATTTGGAAGCATTTTCTTTCGCCACACCATTGACGGATATTTTTTTGCAAATATATATCTTTCTTATTCTCTTTATATATCTTTATTATTTTTATATTAAGAGGGTTTACGTATTTCGGTTTCCCATACAAATTTCCAAGTCGAAATTTTTAAAAACCATTAAGCCAATTTCAATGAAACTTTGCACGCTAAAGTAACATACAGGGATCTAAATAGTTTGTTGAAAACATTTTTAAAAACGTTTATATAACTGAGTTAATGCGATTTTAAACTTTATATAGTATAAAAACGTAAACCCTCTTAACTGTTTCGGTAAATAAGTAATTCGACTATAAAATTTTCTTATTGCCATTTCTATACAACTGTAGGGAAAACAATGTCAATAACTTTAAAGTAGCAATACTTTGAAGGAGAACTTACTAAAATAATTCGTGGTATTCCTACAAAACTACAAAGTAATGATACACGTAATAGGTCAAGGATCATAAGACCGCCGGCGGTCGCGAAACAATTGATTTTTAATTGTGTCTGGTTTTACGATCGTCAAGGGGTTAATCTATACAATATAATATATACATTTCATCATCAACCGTTAAACGTACCAATGCTGGGTCTGTACCCCGCATTGGTACACCAGACAACTGGTGCAGCGTAAGAGACGTAGTATCAAGTCACCCTTGCCCAGGGGGGTTACTCTCGAACGCAAACTCAATCTTAATACAATTGCAATGCGATTAATATGTATCGATATTGGGATAAGTAAAGATAATTCCGGAACGCCATCTCGATAATAATTTCTATAATTTCAATTTCCACGCAATTTAATTCCAATGTGGCGCTATTGTCGCTAACAAAAGTGCCATTTGACATTTTTTAGATTTGAGATTGGAAATTGATTAATACAATTCTGTTTCAAGAGTAGCCTACCAGATACTTGGCAAACGCTTACTCTTTTCGATCTATTCGAGCAACCACATAATAATTAATTAATAAATAAAGATTGGTGTTATACAAATAAGCTCCCTAAAGTTTTAAAAATACCAATGCAAAAGTTCACTATATGAAATACTAAAATTTCCATACCTTCATTATTTTATTCTCCCAGCGTACACGCCACTGGTCTAGGCCATCTTTTACATTACAAACGAATGCCCCATCAAAATGAGGAAGCACCTTTTTTTTATGGTACCAACAGTCATTACAAAGAAAATAATTATAATGTTTCTTACCTAATAGACAAATAGGACCGAGAAAGAACAAGCTTGTAATCAGCGGGAGCTAAACCTAAAATATAAAGTATAAAGGGAGGTGATAATATTCCTAATACAGAGCAAATGCTTACAAACAAAACAATCTAAATGCTTTCAGAAAATAAAATAAAACTTAAGAATTAATCAAAATTTTAAATATAAAACATAAAAAATAGGTAATTAATTTCCCACACCAAAAGACATTTGTAAAGATGCAATGTTACGAGTACAAATTGTAGTAAAGTAATTAAAAGTAGCCTTAAGTTTATTAAATTTGTTTTTAGGTACTTATGAATAACACGGTGAGTCAACACAAAAATAGGAAATCATACATTATTACTAAATAATTGTGTCACTTGAGTATTCAGTTCGATTGTTTTATAATTACATGCATATTATATAATAAACGTGGACTAAATTACCACCCAGGTTTAAACTGACGCTGTCCTTATCAGCCTTACTTAAAAAGTCAGGCCTGTGGCCTTCCTACATGGACATCATCACAAGGAGTGATGGGGCCATCACGCCCATCACCCATCGCACAACACATAAATACATCGGTCGATTAAACAAAAAAGAACAATATGAAAATAAAGTGGGACTATACAATGGAAAACGCATTACACTCTCTTCGGTACAAAAACAGGATTCGTTAGGATTTATGGGAATTCATAACTTTTATCGTCTGCACTGTCGGCAAACTTTAAATTATTAACTACATTACTTTTACGTGTTAACTTTTAAAAACTAAAAGCCATTACTTTGAGTTAGTAGGTCCGCATAAATGATTGTAGCTCCGATTCTCTCAATTCAACTCGGTTCGTTATAGAAACGGATGTGGCCATGTACTCCGGTTAATTAATAATTTTCGGAAAGATTAACTACGACCGGTTACGTCATATTCTTAAACGAATTGACTTTTAAAACAGGTAGGTACTGTACGTATGGTTGTATGTTTTTATTACCCAAGCGTTCGCGGATAATTATTTTTTTAAGAACACTATTTTTATACAATACTTAACGCTATTTATGAGTAGAGCGAAAAACAATCAACTACACCACAATATTATACTTACTTATTTCCGATGTATTTGATTTGATGGTTACGTTAAAAAAACACAAAAAAGACTGATAAAAGTATGTCGGAAGCGACTTTGATCAATTAATAATTAATTAGTAATACAGGTATAAGGTATCTGCACTAAGCGACGTTTAAAATATAAGTAAAATTCATCCAACTTCGACTTCATCGTCGCTTATGAGATGAGGCTTTTATGCTCGATTTTACCTAGATCCCCCAAATTTTAGGTATCCCTCAAGCTATGTTAAGTGACAGTTTTACTCAGGCAACGATCACTTAAAGCGTTGCCCCTTTACGTCGGTAAAAGGAAACATTAGGGCCTCTTTTTATTAAAGTTTACAAGTTTTATTAAAGTTAGCGGGATTAACAATATATGTTTTTATTCAATTTTCGAATATGAAATAGTAAAATGCAAACAGCTCATCTGGCGATCTAAGTTAATAAAAGTGAATTTTCCTAATTTTATGCACATTTTTTTTATTTAACAGAGTCGGCAAACAAGCATTCTGACGAACTGAGGGTAAGCGGTTATCGGTAACTTACCGCAGCCCTTAGACACTGCAACACCATGAATATAACTCGGTCTTTGTTGACTTTGTTGATTCAGAAGCCTCTGTTGTTACGCCTTTATATCCGTTAATTTTAGTGGACCAAAGATTATTGAAACTGCACAGCATTCTGGATCAGTGTCAGCAGCAGTCTCCTTGGCAGTAGATTTTTTTTGAAGTTAATATTATATCCTTTTGTGCTATATGAGTAATACCAGGGGTAATGTAAAATCTCGCGTGGTACTACCAGACAGGATAGTAGTACTACGGGCAAAAAAAATACCCGTGGTATTACCAATAAGACCATCGGTAGTACCACAGGTAAGAACAGGCTGGTAGCGGCTTATTAATACAATACTTCCGCCCCATCTAAAGAGATGCCTTAGGTGTCGTAAAAGGTGACTAACGGACCAAAGACTGCCCATACATCCCTTACTCTCCTGAGACACTAGTCTTATGAGTACCGAATGAAGAGCGCGCTGCGGCGGGCACTAATTTGGCGTCAAGACCTAACGTTGGTGGTCTCCTGCGCGAGTGTTCTACTGGCGCAGGGACGTCTGGCACTTCTTGCATAACCTAACGGTTGGTCTCGAGGTGCCAGTACAAATAAACTTAGTGAAATTAGGAGAGGGGATGCCCATACATCCTTATCTACCGACCTCAATAGATAGGGTATCGCAACTGGAACTACGGGTCCGGTTGTGTTTTCAGAGGTACTACGGGGTTCCGGTTCAATCCCCCCGCTGGTCGTGCCTTTAACCAGGCGCCTCCGGCGGGATCCGGACATGGGTTGGACTCGTAGTGGCGTGTGGTTAGCTGTAGAGCTTGGGAATGTTCGTTTGTCCTGGTATTGTGTGCCAGGACTTCCAAACTCGTGCACAGCGAGCGGGGCCTAGTAGCGGTCTCTGAGGGGCCAGAAGCGAAAAGTCCTGCGGGAAACGTGAGTTTCTCTTATAGTTGGCAGCTTTGTCCGGTGGTTCTCATTGGACATTGGTGTTGACATCTCCGGTACTAGTCTGGATAACTAGTAGAGGCGGCCTCCTAGATGCCGTAGTATCGGGTCCAGCCAGCCGCGTAGGACGTGGGAACTGGCTAGGCGCCCGGATGGGTTCCGAGTAGTGAGTGTGCTTACTACTCCGCTACCAAGGTGGACACTTGGGAGTCGACTTTAGAGTCGACGACCCTAGCAGTGGCAACTGCGAGTTGTGCCCTTCGTACAACGAGAAGTGAGCGAGCTCGACAGCTCCGGCTACCTATCTGGATAATAGGCAGTGAACTACACGTGTTCACGGGGATATTCTCCCGAGACACTAGTCTTATGAGTACCGAATGAAGAGCGTGCTGCGGCGGGCACTAATTTGGCCTCAAGACCTAACGTTGGTGGTCTCCGAGTGTTCTACTGGCGCAGGGACGTCTGGCACTTCTTGCATAACCTAACGGTTGGTCTCGAGGTGCCAGTACAAATAAATTTAGTGAATTAAGGAGAGGGGATGCCCATACATCCAACAGCATAGAGCGGCGATAGGCTCACCACCTGTCACGCTGAGCACATGCGCAGTTATCATTTGGTAAAACGTGGGCTGTGGCAGTGGACTGATTTTGCGGTCTTCATTGCCTGGTCTCTGACTAACTCTTCGGGGATAATAGTTGCGAAAGTATGTATGTTAATCACAAAACTTATCCAAATTCCACTCAAGCACGTAAATGCAATTAGAGGAATTTTTGCCTAGATTTAGGTTTAGCTCTAACAAAAGTAGGTTTAAAATAATCGTCATTGGAAGGCAAATTAAATGTTTTGCACAAATTGAGTAGTGGGACGCTGACCGCCGGAACTGGCTCATAACCATTAAATTGGGACGCTCGTATAACTGTTAATTATTGCCGACGCCTCGCTCATTAAGGGGCATGAGAAAAAACTTCAGTTATAACTTCTAGCGATATTTCAAGTTAATTCTAAGCTGTTTAACCGCCGCAACTGAGGAAATTCAAACTAGTCTAATTAGATTTATACTCGTATGTGTGTTAAGTCGGTACGATATAGGAATGGTGGCGCCGTTTGTCGAAGATACTCATAGTGTTCACTTATGATGATGTGATGAGTTCCAAAGCAGCACAACGGGGTCACAAATATAACAAAGCGGATGGCCAAACAAAAGTAGGAGTGGGCTGGTCATGTCGCCCGCAAGCATAGCTCATGGTGCAAGAGGCTCACAGAGTGGAGAACTTGGGGAGAAAAACGACCTCCAGGCAGACAAATGCGTTGGTACGATGACCTGAAGTGAAAAGAAAGTGGCTGGCTTTAAGTGGATTGAGAGAGCACAGGATAGGGACGTGTGGCGTAATTTGAAGGAGGCCTACATCTACGCGATTGAGAAAGGCTGAGTAGAAGAAGAAAGATATGAGTTCCAAAACTCATATTTAATATTCCTCCTATATCATTATGTAAACAGGCTAAAGTCAAGCATTTTCATGAAAAATCCAGTTTAAACTAGGATAAAACGTTTATCAGAATAAAAACAACCATTCTCAAGAAAGCTCGAATGGGATGATGATTGAATGAATGAATGAATGAATGATGAATGGGAATCGATGAGCTTTGGATTGCCGGTCCACTGTTCTAACCACTAAGTTACCTCGGTACCTGGGGTCTCGACCCCTGAAGAATTTATGAATTTTTCAAGTACTTTGATTTACGCTGCAAGCCAGCGGTATTACGTCACTGTAATGCTACCCTCACAGTCGAAAGAAATATTATTGTAAGTATTTAACAATCGATAAAGACGTAATTGCCTAAAAATGTATTTATTATTGAAATTTTCGCATTCACAATGTTATAGAGGTATAGGATAAAATGATTACCAGAAAAAACAACCACTCTCAGGAAAGCTCAAATCGGATTCGAACCCATGACTTTTGGATTGCCGGTCCACTGCTCTAACCGCTAAGCTACCGAGATCCCAGAAGACTCGTTGAGTTTTTCAAGTAGTTTGATTTACGCTACAAGACAGCGGTATTACGTCACTGTAAAGTCTACCCTCACAGTCACAAGAAATATTATTGGAAGTATTTAACAATCGATAAAGACGTAATAGCATATAAATGTATTTATTATTGAAATTTTTGCATTCACAATGCTATATAGGTATAGGATAAAATGTTTACCAGAAAAAACAACCATTCTCAGAAAAGCTCGAATGGGATTTGAACCCATGACCTTTGGATTGCCGGTCCACTGCTCTAACAGCTAAGCTACCGAGACCCCAGAAGACTCGTGGAATTTTTCAAGTAGTTTGATTTACGCTGCAAGCCAGCGGTATAACGTCACTGTGAAGTCTACCCTCACAGTCTTAGATTAAAACAAAAAGGGAAGATACGGCATTAGCGTCTCGTGAGTGAGTCGCCAAAATTAGGCCTAAAGGCACAATTTCACTTCAGTCACAATTTGCCGAGCGAACAGGCTACATCGCACTATTGCGTATATTCTACTGTGTGAAAAAGAGAAAGACGCTACTCCGCAGTGGCGTCGGAATCGGTCGTACTCGGCTGTTGCGAAGCGACCGAGACGTCAACGCGCTACTCGCTGACTCCCTCGCGCTGACGTTGAAACTTACCGCTCTGTCTCGCTCGCTCGATTTACACTTTATAGGTGTGCGTGTGTGAGTGTTTGCTTAAGTAGTTGAATAGGACTATATTTTAAATGACTACAAGTAGGAGCATGCCGTATCTTCCCTTTTTGTTTACAGTCGAAAGAAATACTATTGCAAGTATTTACAGTAGATAAAGACGTAATTGCTTATAAATATCTTTACTATTGAATTTTTTGCATTCACAATGCTATATAGATATAGGATAAAACGTTTACCCACCCAAGAACACTTATTATGACGTAACTATAATAATAATAATAATAATAATAATAAAATTTCTTTATTATTCCTTCACAACAATACAAATTTACATAAAGACTTATTCTACAAAGTAGGTAACCTAAAATTGTGAAGGACTGGTGCCTGAAACGGGTTTGTAACAAACCTATACCACAGGTCACCAGGCCCCACCCGCAGTAATATTTAGTTAGACATATGGTGTCGCGACACTTTTTGTAGATAATGATGTGTTCTGTGTGTGCAAAGCCATTAGTACATTATTTTATTCTATCATCAATAGTTTTCTTAGCGCACACGATGTTAGGAATTTATTTGAGTTTTAGTAAGGATCCCTAATTTTTTTGAAATTATAATATAGCTTATGTCACCCGGACATAGTGTAGCTTCCAAACAGTGAAAGAATTTTTAAAATCGGTCGCGATGTAAGGAATTTATTGGAGTTTCAGTAAGGATCCCTATTTTTTTAAATTATAATGTAGCCTGTCACCCGGAGATAGTGTAACTTCCCAACGGTGAAAGAATTTTTAAAATCGGTCGCGATGTAAGGAATTTATTGGAGTTTCAGTAAGGATCCCTATTTTTTTTTAAATTATAATATAGCCTGTCACCCGGAGATAGTGTAGCTTCCTAACGGTGAAAGATTTTTTTCAATATCTTTATTGTTGAAATTTTAGCATTCACAATGCTATATAGTTAAAGGATAAAATGTTTACTAGAAAAAAATCAACCAGTCTCAGGAAGCTCGAGTGGGATTCGAACCCACAACCTTTGGATTGCCGGTCCACTGCTCTAACCGCTGAGCTACCGAGACCCCAGAAGACTCGTTGAATTTCTCCTAGTAGTTTGATTTACGCTGCAAGCCAGCGGTATTACGTCACTGTAAAGTCTACCCTCACATTCGAAAGAAATACTATTGCAAGTATTTAACAATCGATAAAGACGTAATTGCTTATAAATATCTTTATTGTTGAAATTATATAGTTAAATCCCACTCGAGCTTCCTAAGACTGGTTGATTTTTTCAATTGTTTGCGATGTAAAGATATTATTTGAGTTTTAGTGAGGATCATTAATTTTATTGAAATTATAATATAACCTATGTCACCCGAAGATAGTGTATCTTCCCAACGGTGGAAGAATTTTTTAAATCGGTCGCGATGTAAGGAATTTATTTGAATTTTAGTAAAGATCCCCATTTTTTTTGAAATTATAATATAGCCTATGTCACCCGGAGATAGTGTAGCTTCCCAACGGTGAAAGACTTTTTGAAATTAGTTTAGTAGTTTTGGAGCCTATTCAATACAAACAAACAATCAAATGTTTCCTCTTTATATATTAGTATAGATTAGTTTTAGGTTTGACTCCGTAACCAAGTTTCTTTGAACCATACTGAAGAACATTTTGTTCGGCAACTAATTACTACTTACACACTTACTCAGTAGTATTATTTATTTTCAGACAAATAAGTCATTCGAGTAAGTAACAATATTCTTAAAAGCTATGTTAGTATTACAACGAAATCATTAAATAAAAATAAATAAATGGTAGATACAATTATTGGTATCATCGACTTCCACATTTCACAATTTGCAAATCAATGAACCTGTGACAATAAGACCGAGTCCAGTCTTTCGCCGGTCATAGCCAGGATTTTGTTGCTTCTCCCCCGCACTCGCTGCAATATGTATGTATTTTTCTTGTATTATGTATGTATGTATGTATGTATGTATGTATGTAGGTAAGTTTCATCAAAGAAGACAAAATGTTCCTTTAGGTTGCACTACCTTCCTATTACTGACTTGTGGAGTTCAACGTAAATGGCGCGTTCAAGTTCAATCGCAATATTTACCGAATTGGCATCTAGATGGGTGACCAAATTTAAATATCACTAGTTTTGTTAGAGTTGACAGTCCTTAAAACTCGCCAAACCGCATTTTAAGCCAGAGTGGTTAATTACTTAGAAGAATCCCAACAATCTCCCCAACATCATCAGCCTATAAACGTCCCACTACTGGGCACAGGCCTCCCACGTGGGGATATTGGGCCATAACCCACCACGCTGGCCCAATGCGGGTTGGTGGGTTTTAACGACTGCCATCTTACGACAACAACCGGGACCAACGGCTTAACGTGCCTTCTGAAGCACGTAGGAGCTCGAGATTTTTTTATTTTTTGGTCATCCATCAAATCAAATCAAATCAAATCAATATCTCTTTATTCAGTAAACTTAGAATAAGCATTTTGAATCGTCAAAAGTTAAAGGATGGACGGGCACCCGCCCACCCACCCCGCCCATTCAGGAAGTCTTTTAACTGTGGAGAAGAAGGGCGCAAGAAACTCCACAGGTTTATAATAATATAGAAGTAACGACATTTACAAAACAATATGTCGTTACCAAATCATACAACATACAATTAAACAAATTATGAGCGTCAATACAAGTTGGAACATGCCCTCCCTGTCATAGAAGGACATTTTCCATTACAACAAAAAAAAACATTTGATACGATTACAAGACAAAAGAATATTCAATAAAAAACAGGTATTGCTCGATTTTAAATAAAACGAACAACGTCTTACAGTATCTTTGGAATAAAAAGAAAAACTATTAAATACTACCAATAAAAAAAAAATAAGATTGCAAGAGCAGACCAGCCTCCACAGGCGGCACCCGTTCACGAGTATGACATGTGAATCAGCCATCGCTTCGCTCAACCATGTTTAAGGGAACGTAACGACCCGACGCACATGCCACCACCGCAGAGACACTTTAAGAGAGCATGACACACTCGAGCAACTCCAACGAAAGCAAGAGAACAACAAGACGACTTTAAACGCAACATAAATTTTGAGTGGGTACCTTTGTCTGTAAGACACTGCTGTTAAAGGCTATCATACCAGCGTAAAATTAATTATTAAAAAAAAAAAAATTGCTAAGAAAATAAAATGTGAAAATATTATTATAACCAGGCTGTTTTGTCTTCTAAATATTCTTTGACTGTATAATAACCTTTCTTATGTAAACATGATTTTACATGATTCTTAAACTTATCTAAAGGTAAATCTTGTACAGTACTTGGTATTTTATTATAGTAGTGTATACCTTGCCCCAAGAAAGAGCCGAGAACCTTTTGTAACCTAAACAGTGGCATTACTAGTTTTGACTTACTTCTAGTATTGAAATTGTGTACATCACCGTGTTTAGAAAAAGAGTTAATATTGCACCGCACAAAAACTATACAATTATAAATATATTGCGATGCAACAGTAAGAACACCAACTTCCTTAAAAATATTTCTCAGAGAAGTTTGTGATCCCAGTCTATAAATGGTTCTTATTGCTCGTTTCTGTAAAATAAATATAGTTTTAATATCAGCCGCTGTTCCCCACAAAAGGACGCCATACGACATGACACTGTGAAAATAACTAAAGTAAACAGTCCTAGCAGTTTCAACATCTGTTAATTGTCTTATTTTTCTAATGGCGTAAGCTGCTGAACTGAGTTTGCCGGCCAAATTCGATATATGCGGATTCCATTGGAGTTTTGAGTCCATGGTTATCCCTAGGAAAACTGTCGAATCTACCAAATCTAATTTATCACCATTCATTCTAACATCGGTTTGTTCGGTCTTGACATTTGGTAGTGTAAATTTAATACATTTCGTTTTTTTAGCGTTTAGCTGTAAATTATTAGCAGTAAACCAACTAAGTACCTCTGAGAGAGCATTGTTTACATCGTCAAAATTATTTTTATTCCTAGTCACATTAAAAATGAGTGAAGTATCATCTGCAAACAATACAATATCACAGAAGTTTTCTACAAAGAATGGCAAGTCATTGATATATATCAAAAATAAGAAAGGGCCAAGAATTGACCCTTGTGGAACTCCCATTTTTACATGAGAACCGGATGACTTAGTTCCATTAACATCGACAGTTTGTGTTCTAGAACTAAGATAAGACTGTATCAATTTAAGCGCAAAACCTTTGAGACCATAATAATTTAACTTCATCGTCAGTGTTCGGTGCTCAACGCAATCGAAAGCCTTGGACAGGTCGCAGAAAACTCCAAGAGCGTTCTGAGACCCCTCCCAGGCATCAAATATATGTTTTATTAGAGCAACACCTGCATCAGTAGTGGAACGACCCTTTGTAAAACCAAATTGCTTACTATGTAAAAGATTATTTAAGTTAAAGTATTCTACTAACTGTTCGAGAATAATTTTTTCATAAATCTTACTAAGTGCTGGTAGTATTGAAATTGGTCGATAGTTACTGGGGTCTTCTTTATTTCCCGATTTAAATAAAGGTATAACCTTACTAAACTACTAAAAAGATTCCCTTATCAATACAGTTATTAAATATGTCAGCAAGATCGGGTGCAATAGAATATATAATATTCTTAATTATCTTTATAGACATGCCCCACAAATCACCTGTGTTTTTCATTTTTAGTGATTTGAAACTTTTAATAATATTATTAGAGTTAATATATTGAAAATTAAAAGAAAAATTACATTTGGGTACATGTTCTTCGAGAAAAGATTGTGCCGCCACTGGTGATGAATTCAAATTAGAGGTTGTTACCACAGGTATATTTATGAAGAAATCATCAAAAATATTAGCAATTTGTGCATCCGAATTGACAAGGTTGTCATTAACTTTTAGAGTAAAAGTGTTGTCCCGTGGTTTTAATTTACCAGTTTCACGGTTGATGATATCCCAAGTGGCTTTTATTTTATTATTAGACTTTTTAATTTTATCTTTAATGAAATTTGATTTTGCTATTAAGCACACTTTCTTAAACAATTTAGAGTATTTTTTTACATATTCTGTAAAATTTAAATTATGGTTATATTGTCTTAGATTATATAGCTCAAACAGTTTATTTCTACTTTTATAAATACCAGGCGTGGCCCAGTCACAGAACTTAAGTTTTTGTGAAAACTTTATTGTTTTAGAAGTAAACACCTGGTTGTATTCTATCTTTATTAGATTAAAGAGATTACTATATAGTACATCCGGATCATCTTGTACAAAGAGCAAAGTCTCAATTTTACAAGCTACATTGTTTTTAAAATACTCCATTCGCTTTTTTGTAACTGGTTTACATGTTACAGTTTTAGGCTCCTCCTTAACATCAATATCATAGCTCACCTTCAAACCGCAATGGTCAGATGTAAGACTACTAATAACTGACTTAGATACAGGGTCATAGTCTGTAAAAATATTATCGAGACAAGTGGCCGAATGTGAAGTTATTCTAGTGGGTTCAAGAAATAGATTTTTTAAATTAAAACATTTAAATAAAGCTAAAAGACTAACACTCACTGAAGTGTTTTCTAAAATATTTAAATTAAAATCCCCACATACTAAAACAAATTTATTTTTTAATTTTATTTTATTAAGTACATCTTCCATTACTGATTCAAAAACATCGAAATTGCCCGAGGGGGGTCGGTATACACACACTATTATAAACCTATTTAACTCTACGCATGATAGCTCAATATTACGCTCCTTTGAAAGACATACAATATCATTTCGCTCTTTGTATTTAATATTATTACTAACAAGTATTAAAGAACCGCCGTGAATAGCTGTGCTTCGTACGTACGCACTTGCTAGTTGGAAATTATTTACATGGAAAGACGTGTCATGTGTTTTTAGCCAATGCTCAGTTATACAAAATATATGAATAGCCTGACTTTTTGCAATTAATTCTAATTCTAAGTCCTTGCCAGCCAAATCCTGAATGTTTTGATTTATAATATTAATGGATGTGGACTTGGCTTTTGTCTTAGACCTCAGTTTAAACTAGAGGTAGTCACCTTACTACTAGTTATAAAAGATGCATTAGTAGAACTACTAATGATGACATTATTATAAATAGACTTTGTTATACCAGGTATAACTGGGTCTTGTATATTATAAGCTAATAAATTAGCTATCTGGGTCTTATATTTCTTTGGCAAATACATAGTATCTGAAGTCAAAATAAAATTATTAATAAATTTATTAATGTCAAAAAATAAAATATTGTCACTATGACGCCATAATAAATTATATAATAATAAATTTAAGTCAAAAATACGTTTGTTTTGTTCCCAGGTTAAGTTTTTACAGTAGGGAAAAGCACTAACAATTAACCTGCAATTTGTATTCGCTTGAAATTGTAACAAATAAGTTATGTTTTCTATTATGTCACGTTTCTTAATTTGTGAACTGTCACCACATAAAATAATTACATTAGTGGAACTGTTCAATGACTGCTGAGATATGCTACGTACTATAGTATTCATTGATAAACCTGGGGCACAGACATTCGTTACTTGTTGATTTAAACTTCCATTCAAAAGCAACCCCAACCCCTGACCCAGTCCATCAGAGAACATAACTGGTTTTCTTTTTAATTCATTAGCATTGTTTATGATCAAGCTATTTAAATCATAAGTAGGTATAATTTCTGTACAGGCCGTTAACGGACTGGGATCCATGACAGACAAGTTAGTTGACTGAATACTTGAGTTTGATAATAAAGGACTTTCACATCTGTTTATCTCATTATTAACTAAAGAGTCGTACCGATCAGCATTGTATTTGCATAAATCAATCAACTCTGTAGCTGATTGAATATGCTCTTCGATTTCCTTTTGTGCAGTTGAATATTTATTGTTTACACTATCAAGTGTCTCATGCAACCGCTGAATATCTGATTGTAATTGCTGAGTGTCCCGGTCATTTCCCTACTTTTAATTAATTTATTATTATAAATCTCTAAAGAATCTAAAAGGCTCATACGTTCTTTCCTAAGAGCAATATTTTTGTAAAAACAGTTGTTCTTTTTGATTAATTTTTCAGTTTTCCTTATAAATCTATGGATTTTAACATATTTCTTAATTTTATTGTTGCTTAACTTATTAGTGTTGTGGTTGTTAAGTGGAAGTCGTTCTGCTGAGATTCCACCAGGTGATGCCATAAGCTCCTCGAACAAAGATTGAGTATGTTCCACTTCATGCTGCTGCTGCTTCTCAACGAATTGAGAAATCTGATGGTTGGCTGCACTGAGGTGCCTTTCCAGCTCTGTGATGCGGTCCAAAGCCCTTTCATAAGTGCTGTATTGCTCCTCGAAGTTGGAGACCACCCCTTGTAGATGGTTATGCTGGTGAAGCACATCCTGATGTTGAATGTGCAGTTGGCTTAATTCATTCTTAAGCTGTGAGTTTTTGTCAATAATGGACTTTATTTCCATCTCACTCTCTTCTCTCTCTCGTAGCAGCTGATTGAAGGAATCCTTGGATACTTTCAACTCCTGAAGTGTCTGTCTGAGCTTGAGTTCAGTACTTTGTGTAACTGCCTTACGGGTAAGCATTTTGAGTTTTTATTTGTACTCACCTGAAAGTATTAAAACAAGATTAAGATCTTATTTATTGTAATACTACTATGTATATTTATCTTTTATGAATCGCTATAAACTAGAAAGATTATTGGATTACAATATACTAATATAACTACTGGGGGGTAGATGTGTCTCACATAAAAAGGTGCATAAAAGAAGCTATTATATTATAATAACTATATTAGGCACTGATCTAGATTTAATTGAATTGAATAATTCGATGTACTTATTTGGTATAGAAGTAATTTTAACTAGCAAAAAAAATAAAAAAATAAAAATGACAAACTACAAGTAAAACCAAATTATGTAAGCAACTGTAGTTTCTAAATTGTACAAAGTTACAATATCTTTTAACATGTGCCTCTAAAATCTAGTGATATAATTGAAACAGCTAAGAAGTACCACTATTTGAGGTGTTGGTATTATGTAAAAAACAAATAACCAGCTTAGTACATTGACACTTGCAAATTAAATGTAAGTAAGTACTTATAGTGTTTTGGGATTGTTAAAAATAGCTATTATAGGTACCTACGTCTTATTAGTTAAAGATATAATGAAAACAATACTCCCCCGGTTTAAGTTGCTGCAATCCACGGCAAAAGTTGTGAAAATCACAACTTTGAGTCTAAAAATGTTATCACAGTCAGCTGGCGATGACAGTTGGAATTTTATTATTGCAAATAATTTAAAAACTAAACAAATGTTTGCAGAGATAACACTTGTAGGCGTTTTTCGTCACTTATTTTATTAATTAATTGAAAAATTAACTAGCTATTAAGCTTTAAACAAATAATCATCAGGCGACCCAGCATTGCGAAAGTTTCTTATCGCAAGGCGATCGCGCTAGCCGCTGCGCCATCTAACTCCCCATGTGCATGTGATATTGAACAAGTAGGAACGCCTAACCACATCATTAGCACGTTTAAGGCTAGATGATGATGATGATACTACTTACAATAAGTACGCGATTGCTGTGAATTGCTCACGTTTGTGAAACTTCGGCACTGTACCTACCTGCGTTTTGGCTGTTTTCCATAATACTCCAATGTTGGCAGCGATATTCTTACAGATTGTATACAAGGTGGGAATAACGAATGCCAAATTGGGCAACTGTCTCAAATAACGTAACAGAGGTTCGCTTACCTACAGCAGACACTTTAATATAAAAAGTAAGAAAACATTGTCTCTGTATTTAATCAGTTTGGTGATTGAAAATAATCATAATATCTCCTGTAGACACGGGTAAGTACTAATCGTATAATAGGAGAATTGTTAAGAAAATGTTTTGAAATCATTTCCCTCACTTCAGGAAACCTTGCAATTTCCTTAGAGTTCGATTGGATATACATTTTTAATTATATGTTCTCTGTATATCTATTATAAAGATCACAATGTCGGTGGCATCGTCGGAGCGGGTGCGGCCGAGTCCGTTACGGGCCATTTGTCGCCGCAGGCGTATTCGGACGACTTCCGTCAAATTGTCGATTCTGTTAACTCCTACAACCTAACAGAGCCAACTTCATCAAGTATGAAACATCAATACAGAAGCATTGAACCGTTACAGATAGGAAACATGATCCTACTAGCGTGTATTGTCTTTATCCGCTTATGCTATACTTACCTATGTGATATATACAAGTTTCTACTAGAAGCTTTACAAAAGGAGACTTTGCTATGCCGATATAGGATTTCCTCGATCCGCAAAAGATGGAAATTCCATTTTCAATCACTCAACATTTGAATAGATGAAGTGATATTAGGGAAGGGAAGGTAATTGATGGGTGGACAACTATATGAAGACGTTTTTTTATTGATTAGGTAAGTGTTAGATAGGTACCTAGTAGATAGGTAGATAGTTAAATAGGTACCTACAAGAATATTGAAATCAAAATGTATATTTGAGGTCTTTCAACCTAACTAAATACTTAAAGTAGAATACAAAAAATGGCTTGTGAGCTCTCATATACATTTTTGATTACATCCGGTCTTCAACTAATGTAGTGGTCGAGTTGAAACAAAATGTTTAGTTATTACAACCAATTACTGTACATGGAGAATTAACTCCTTGTAAAAGTGTTCCAAATTGTTTTCGCTTAAGATGCCCAAAGTGGCTGGCAGCAGGGTGAGTTTATCTGAAGATGGACTTAATAAATGACATGAATTGCCTCTCCCAATGCATGTCACTGACCCTGATATTCAGGTCTTCTCATAATATGTGATAAAGTCGACTGACATGGACTGATGTTGATGATGAAGATGTTCAAAGCCTTGAATTTCTAATTCGTAAACCTTAGTGGTCGATAGTTGCTGTATACAACTACGTAGTACGAGTAAGATATTTGTTGATTTGACCGGATCTCCTAATGGGAAGGTTGTTAATTTGTTTTTTTTAATGCTAATCCACTAATCCAGATAAGTTATTGAATTAACCACCGGTCCGCATCCAAGTTCGATTTCCATCGTTGATATATTTGTTTTAAACTAAGTTGATACATAATAACAATTGAACTTGGTTTTGTTGATTGGATTCTTCTAAGTCTCCTGCCATGACCTTAAATATATAAGTATGCCACACTGTTGTGCTCTGAAAGTTATAGGTAAGGTAGCCAGTTATTTCTCAGTCCATTCTCATTTTCTGCCTTATCACCACTAACTAAGTTACAGACTTCAATCGGCAACATTTGTGTTACACATAGTTGCAGCTATTAATGAAATATTAAACTACGTATTTTAAAACCAACGTTAGTCATTCATACCCAAATCCGGCACACAGCGGACTTGACTCATACAGGTTTTAACATTAAATTTATATTGTGACTCACAATGTCGCTGCACCTCGCCGACGCATTGTAAAATACCTTGCTGAGGATACGTACACACGGGAGACTATTGTGACTTTAGTCTAAAAGTTAATTCTTTGGCTGGCAGCGGGATGAATATTAACTTTAATATATAGAGATAGATAATACTACGAGTACGGATATACAGGGTGGCCGAGGGTGGAAATACCCCATGTACTATATTCCGCGATTTTTTGAAGTTTTCGAGCTATGATATTCTTTTTAATTTTGAAAATTTTTGACTCGACCGACTGAAATATATTTTCTTCGGAAATTATGCATCATTTGCTCGAATTTAATGTTACATAATATCACATGCCATTAAATTGAAATCCCTAAATATACTTTGCCCTAGATATGTTTGTCATAATATTTATTTATTTATTTATTTATTTAATAAAGACACAAAATAGTATACAGCCAAAACAAGTTACAATAAATAATTAAGACTAAATAAGTACTAGACGGTAAACCAAACTATGTGTCCATTACAATCCATAATATTTATAAGACATAAAACGCTTTTCTAATAATACCTATATATTAATACCTATAATACCTATCCTGCGACCTACAGGAGTGGGGCAGCTAGTATTTCTGTTGTCTAATAAAATAACCTATCACGTGACCTACAGGAGTTTATACCATCATCTGAATGATGGTTTATAATAATATTGTTAGGACTAACCATTCGGACTAACATACATTTTACAATATAACACTAAGGACATGTGACTTTATAGCAAGAAAAATTAGAATATCTAATTATTATAGCACCCGATATTTTGACACAAATGCATTAGAATTAAAGACGATTAGGTAAAATAAAATTTCGTATTTGCGAACATTATGGATAGTGATGATTATAGCAAACGCGTTAGGGATTTTGATTTTCGGAGGAACGATTCGGAGAAGAAAGGGACTACCACACAGAGAGTTTGCTCAAAAAGTCACCATTCATGCTTGTTGTAGTGGGTGATCAAACTGAATGTAACAGCAACGCACACATAATTAATACCTAAACGCTTAAGAGTTTGTTGTGAGCGGCCAAAGGCGAGCCGACAATGAGGGCTAATTAATGTTCTTCCGCTTGGTGGCGCCACTTACGTGTAAGAGTAACAGCAAAAACCCGAAACTCTGACTTTTCGAAACAAATTGTGTAGTTAATCATGTAGAAATGTCAAAGTGTTCTTCATTTTATTTTTGAATAAAATACGAGTATTTACTCACATTGGTAAGTTTGATTCCCTACTGAGAGAAGTCGTCTTTTTTTAATTGACATAACTTAAATTCTTTAATCAATTAATTAGTTCTAGAGCCATATTTGAGTGTATGCGAAAATTTGTATAAGTTTGAAGTAAGTACAAAAAGTGTGTAAGCGTCTTCGATCTTATGATAGAAATGTGAAATGAAATCTGGGATTTTTGTCTATCCTCATAGGAAAATGCTGGAAGTTAATCTCCCTATATACGGGGGTAAAATGTCTACTGTGTAGTCCATCACAAACTGTAACACTAGCGGACATCGGGCGGCTTCATTCGCGTCATCCCATCGCCAAGAATCCGTGGGTGTTTATCGAAATTGGCAACGTTAGTCACGAGAGAGATCTGCACCTTGGTATCGCAATAGTGTCCTAATCAAAGAACTATATTTAGAATAATATTCTGCGTCACAGTCACAGCTCAGTCAACTATTCTTAACATAAACATTGCGATAGAGCTATCCCCAAAGGGTTTTTATGGGTTTTTTCATGCTTTTGCTCCCCACTTCTTTGCAGGGACTGTTGGTTCTGTTTCGATTTTTCTTTCTTTTTTAGAGAGGGGTTAATAAGCTTGAGCTTTAAGAGCTCGACTCTGATTTCTTTTATTTCTTTTGTTTTTTCTTTTATATCTCTTTTATGTATCTTTTTCTTTTGTGCAATATACTTTCTTTTCTTTTTCTAATGTGTTCTATATATTCCTTTTCTTATATGGTATTACATTTTCTTATTACTGTATATTTCCTTTATTTAATTTACCATTATTTTTCTTATACACTGTTACATTTCATTCCTTATTACTTTACATTCCTTTTCTTATATACTATTGCATTTATTTTCCTATTCTTAGGCATTTCTTTCTCTTTTATTTTAACATTTCTTTATTACTTACCAATACCTTTTCTTATTTGCTGTTAACAATCTTTTCTTTCTCTTACTTTATCTATTTTCCTCTTATCTTATCTATCTCAATATATACTTTTCATTGAATATTATTATTACATTTAGAGTTGTTTACTTTCTATATTACTTATTTTAATTAGAAATAATTCTTACTGTACGTTTCTTCCTTCTTTTTGTCTAACTATTTTGTTCCCCTGTATGTTTGTTTATATATCCCCAAAGGGTTACTTAGGGATTAGGCAATGAGAACCACAAAACAGTCCACAGCCATAGTTTACGTTTCACCAAATTGCAACTGCACATGTGCTCAGCGTGATAGGTGGTGAGCCCATCGCCACTCCATGCTGTTGGATGTATGTGCACTGGCGAGACGTGTGTTGACAGATGGAGCAAGGCTTTAACAAAATGGTAACTAAGGACTGACAAACAACATTGGCCCTACTGTAACCTCTTAGAGCAATATTACTTTACGTACGACTTACTTATTTGTTGACGACCTCCGTAGTCGAGTGGTTTTTTTTTTAATAAAAGAGGGAGGCAAACGAGCAGGCGGGTCACCTGATGGAGAGTAATCACCGCCGCCCATGGACACCCGCAAAACCAGGGGAATCGCAGACGCGTTGCCGGCCTTTAAGGGAGGAATAGGTAGGAATTGGGAGAAAGAGGGGGGGGGGGGGAGGATCCTCCGGTACCCTCACTGGTCGGATGAATCACAACAGCACCAAGTTCCATTATTTCACGCCGAATATTCCTGAGAGGGTGGTATTACGCCGGGCGAGCCGGCCCAATGCGTGCTGCAACGCAGCGTGTCTCTACCACTCAGTCAGTGTCACTCATTTAGCACCACCCAGGGATCACGTGTAGGGTCTCAAGGGTAAACCTACGGACGCGAGCAACTTTGACCCCCAAAACACCGGGTAACACCGGGTCTGGCGTCGCGCCATCTCTGAGGTCCCGGGTTCAAATTGGGTCGGGTCAATTTAGAGAAAAAACTGTTTTCTAAATTGATTTAGGATATGTGAGTTTTTTTCTTTGTTTATGTATATTCGTTTACTTACCATATTTACAAGTTTCAAAAGAATACTTATCTTGGTCTAGCCCCTCAAACCCCAAGCGGTTGCATGAGACCGCACCTACAAAAACACACTTGACTTTGTACCGTGTTTTCATAGACTTACAGACTACTTTAGTATGAACAAGTTTGGTTATTTCGGTTCTGTCGTTCATCTTATGTATTATTATTGCACAATATTGCATAGTCTATGCTCCATTCTGTCTAATTTGACGTTGACAGTTACTGTCAAAAAGTGTCAAAAAAAATCCAAGAGTGAGTGGCTAGAGATAATTGTGTTAGCGTAAACGAATTTTATTTTATTTTTTATTTTATTACTATGCAATACACCCTCATATTTAATGAAATTAAGAGTGAGTTCCACCCATGAAACTGAACAACTTTCCCCAAGAAACCTATGTGCAAAAATGACAAAAAAATGTCGACCTCCAATAATACTATTCTCTTCAGCTGATCGGACAATTTATTTTGTCTGTTTGTTTTGTGGGAAAGTTGTTCAGTTTCATGGGTGGAACCACCCTTCATTTCATAAAAACGAGTAAAAAATAAGGGTGTATGTGCAAAATTTGTATGGGAATTTTCATCATCATCATCATCATCAGCCTATAAACGTCCCAATGCTGTGCACCGGCCTCCCACGTGAACAATAGCACGTGGGGAATGTTCATAGTTAGATTAAGTAATAACTACTGCTCTAAGGGTTTATGGTAAGGTTCCAGCTCCGATGTCCAGCACATAGGTAGTTCGACAGCAACGTCCGTCAAAGTCATGGATCAAGGTACAAGCACGGCACAGAACCTCGGAAAATTAACTGCTAGGGTGAACTCTGGTGATTGCTGAAGGCGGTCCTGGACCAGCCTGGCTGCACTTGAGGGGAAGTAAATGAGTTTTAGTGAGTATGCCCTCTTGATAGGAAGACTCCCACAAAAATATGCGTCACTTTGGGTGCTCGTCGTCTTCAGTTGGAAGGTAAAAAAGAAAAGGAATAAGGATAATATAACCTGCAATAGAAACCTACACTTAGCAGTGAATGAAGTCGGGTTGTTAATGGTAATCTCGTCATAGCCACACGTTCACCCATTAATATTTAACATAATTATTGTTGATTTATCATCACTTCACATCATTGATATTACAACTCCAAAAAAATTTATGTTAAAACGTACAATGCAAATATTTAGAACAAATATTTGCATGAAATTATCAGAAGCCAATTTGAAACCATCAAAAAAAGTAAACAGACAACATACGATCCGTTCCGTTCGGGGAGCGCCCCCGCCGGGCACGCATTAATTACTGCATCTGTGGCCGTTTATCCCAATTCGGGGCAGGTAGCCACCTAAATTCCTTTTATTGTTTTTAACGACGCGGCCGAAGCGAATATCGTCCAATAGACCGTCGGGAGGCTATTAAGGCTCAATAACTGCCGTTGACGCATACCTTTCTAAATTTCACCGTCAGAGCATGCTCAGGATAATCGGAGTAAGGAGGCAATTTTAGAGCACCCCACTTTAGATGTAAGGGCAACCGGCGCGATTAAGGCCCGTAATAGCGCCACTCTGTAAATTAAAAAGCATGGACTAACTTTGGCCTCGCCCGGCGGCGTCGCGGAATAGCGGCGCCCATTTGCATGTACCTGTATGAGACTCGCTAAACTAATGATACGAGCGTCTGTTAGTTTTTTTCACGGCGATTATGTGTTCGCTAGTTAACGAACTATTTCGCTGGTGGAGTTTGAAAAGTTGCTGCCGTAGGTGAGGTAGTTAGACTGCCGCGGCAATAAAATGCGGCCTGCGAAAACCATGTCACTATTAATCAGATGAACTTTGAGTTGAAAATATCGGTTTACCTCGTGGGTCAGCAATCAATTTCCAATACCGCACATGGATATAACTCATTGAATAAATAAAAATATTTTAATACACGTATGAAACGTCTCTTCAGAAGATTATTAAGAAGGTTAACTCACTTTGTAGTTAATTTTATTTGAAATTGAGCAATACTTGTTTTTATTGGATATTCTTTTGTATGTGTTGTGTTGTCTTGTAATCGTATTAAATGGTTTTTTTTATGTTGTAATGGAAAATGTCCTTCTATAGGGAAGGCATTTTCCAATTTGTATTGACGCTGTAAAAGAAAGGGAGAAAAGAAATGCCCTTGCTGAGTTTCTTGCCGGTTCTTCTCAGTACAAGGCGGGAGCCCATAGTTAGGACTTACGAACCGATAGCATAATGTGTATATTCATAAGTGCTCAATTATTGTAGCCTAATTGAATAAATGATTTTGAATATTAAATATATTGAATATTGTTTGTAATCATTACATTATTACAAAGTAAAGGCGCCGTTTTCATGTGTTCGTGGCTCCGCTTTCTCCTTATAAATCACGCAATGGATTTCTACACGGTTTTCACTAATAGAAAGATCGATGATAAAGGACGATGGTTTTCTTTTATTATTTTATAGATCATCATATCATTAGCCTATAAACGTCCCACTGCTGGGCACAGGCTTCCCACGTGGACAATAGCACGTGGGGTTATTGGGCCATAACCCACCACGCTGGCCCAATGCGGGTTGGTAGGTATTTTTTAATGCATTATATTTAGGGTTGCCACCTTTTTTAGGACGAATAAAGTATTTTTTCATTTTGTAAGAACCAAAAATAAAGTACATAGCTTAAACAAAGAGTATTCATTTATTTGTCCATAAAACGTATTTTGGTGCTCTTTGAGACATTTAAAAAATATTTGTCTTTTACGTAAATAGAGTATTTTAGCGTACTTTATTGGTGTCGTAGATTATAAAGCACGCCTATATGAAAAAGAGGACAATGCTCTATTTTAGAGTACGGGTGGCAACCCTAATTATATTAAAAAATATCTATTTTATAGATATTTTGTAGATATTGTGGCTTAAATATGACGGTGTTTCTAAAGGGCCCCACAGACGATCAGGTCGCCGGCAGGTATCGGCCTGTCAGTTAGTAGTAGGTACAACGCACGGGCGGCGACGGCGGCGGAACGTGGGGCCCGCCGGCTGGTATCAGCCTGTCAGGTAGTACTAGCCGCCCGTGCGTTGTACTACTAACTGAGAGGCCGATACCTGATCGTCTGTGGGCCCTTAAGTCAGCGTGGACGAAGGCTAGGGCGGGCCGCTAGTACTTAATATAAGTACTTACCTACATCAGTCATCAAATGTCCAATAGATTATTAAGTCAACGGGTGTCAATAACTCGTATTGGTATTGGGGGGAGGGGGTTAATTATTAGTCTGTTTGGACGCGAGACGCTCGTGTAACTACAATAGAGCCTCATTACTAGTAAGTCTGTTTCAATCATTAGTTATACTCACCCATCAAAGGTTAGTGTAACTGTCTTAATGTAATTGAACTTATTATTCGATACCTAATAATATATTTTTTCTAGACTAGAAAATATGCCTATTAATTAGTTGACTTTAATTATTATTAAAACTAAAGAACTAGAAATTCTGAAGACTTGACAATTTTCGAATCTGACAATTTGCGAATAAACCTCATTTACCACATCAAAATAAATCATTTGCAAAATGTAAAAAATATTGACATTTTTTTTGTATTGCTCTAGGTACTTTCTGTAGGACGTCCCAAGCTTAGGTGAAACCAATTAATAAGTTATGTATTTATGGTAAAACTACTCGAAGCTAGTAAAAATCATGACGTTGAATCTATATGCTCACAAATAACAATTTACGCGAAAGTATTAAAAGCAAACCGTAATTAGAACGTACCCAATTTTGCTGCAGTTTGAGATGAACTGGCTGAACATTGCAATTTTGGCGCAGTTTGACATGAACTGGCTGAACATCGCAATTTTGGCGCAGTTTGACATGAAACACTGGCTGGCCAGAAACATCGACTTGTCTTGACCAGTGCTTCGGCCGTAGACAGAGATTCTCTGTCTACGGTTTCGGCACGTGTAACACGTTCGCTAAAATCGTTCGTTCGGTTGACTATTGCTACGTCGTGTATAATGTTGATTTCTAAAGTTATCTGGACTAGCATAAATCATCTACTAATCTACTTCGTCATCTGAAATAATTGTTTTATTATCATCATTACATATTATAAAGTAAAGTCGTTTACTTTATAATATGTAAATGCTGTTATATATAATGAAAACGGCTACATATAATGTTATAATATGTAGCCGTTTTCCTCTGTCTGTGGCACCGCACTATTCTCCTAAACCGCGCAATGGATTTTTATGCGGTTTCCACTAAAAGATAGAGCGTTAACTGAGGATGGTTTTTGTTTATATTTTGTAGATATATTTTTAAAACGGCTGAACTATGACGGCCTTTCTAAGTTAGCGTGGAGGAAGGCGCGGGCGGGCTGCTAGTTTTTATTATAAATCCTTCTTTTGTTCGCAGAGAGAAAGAAACCTCCTTCAGACGATGGACTAGCATCTATCTTAACTATTATTTTAAGGGCGCAAGTGAGTTTATTTGCCCGTTTGTTCGTTCGCTACGCTTTCCCACTTAAACCCATTAACCTATTTTAATGTTTCTGGAATAGGATACTTTTCCTTCGATAAATTAACATACATACATACATATAATCACAATTATTATCCCCGAAGTATTAGTCCAAGACTAGGCAATGACGACCGCAAAAGCAGTACTCTACCATAGTCTACTTTTCACCAAATAGCGACTGCACATGTGTTCAGCGTGTCAGGTGGTGAGCCCATCGCTGCTCTATGCTGATCGATGTATGTGCAGTCTTTAATCCGTTAGTCGCCTTTTACGACACCTAAGGGAAGAGAGGGGGTGGTAGTATTCTTTCACCGATACGCGACACGGTTAAAAATTAACTCTAGCTAATTAAAGCCTAAAAACGCTAACTAATTAAATGGTAATTAGCATTACTCGTGTCTTAATTGTATTTAAATCGATATCCCAAAGTTTCGGTGATACAATTAAACGGTTTTAACGATAGGTTTCAATGTTTAATTTGTTTATTGCGTTAATGATATAGGTAAACTGTTTAATTTCATTTCGAAAGATGTGACTGTATTCCAAACTAGTGCGGTATTTCTACCGCAGAAATATTGAAAAGTATTTCTGAGAATGAGCTTCATCGTCCCACTGCTGGGCACTTCCTACGTGAGGAGATTGGGCCATAACCCACCACGCTGGCCCAATGGGGGTTGGTGGGTTTTAACGACTGCCGTCTTACGACAACAACGGGGATCAACGGCTTTACTTACTTCCAAATCACGAAGGAACTAGATATGCTTGGACTCTGGTCACCCATCCAGCGACCCGGAATTGCAAAAGTTTTTTTATTCGCCATCCGAACGCCTTAACTGCTGCGAAATCGAGCTCGAGTATGAGCTTACTTGAATTAAAACGATTTTACCTTTTTCTCTAACTTTTATTAATATTAACAACAAGTCCGCAAAAAGCTTCCTTTTCGTTGAATTCCGCTTTGCGAGTCACTGGACGTCACAGACATATGTCTGTGCTGGACGTACTGCAGTTCGCCTCGGCTTCGGTGGCTGAGAGGCATAGCGCTCGGTCTGAAAATCCAAAGTATGTCCTGGGTTCGATTCCCAGGTCAGGCAAATTGTGTTTGGATTTGTTATTTTCGATGCATGGTCCGAATTGGTGATATCGATCACCAGTTTGGACCATGCATCGAACGCTTGCTAGATTCGGGTTGGTGATCACTTAAACCCAAAGTTAGTAACTTGCTGAAAACTTCACTTCGTTTGCTTCCTTAACTAAGTCCTCTTTTGCGAAAAAATCGTGTCGTCTGCATATCTGATACTATGTTGATGAAAACTTGGACGTATGAGTAATGGTCATTTGCTATTAAAAAATCTAGTCATTTGCATTTCTGGTACTACGCTGTTGAAAACGTGGTCATAGGCGTGCACGGGAACTTGCGTTTCTGGTACTATGCAAGGAAAGGATCGCAACAACCCGTATCTAGCAAGCGTGCTATAAAGCCAATTCCCATTAATTGGCTACTTGACAGTTGTCAAAAAAGTGTTTTAAAAATTGCTAACGCTTATTTTATACCCTGTACAATATTTTCTTTCTCGAAAAAGCTTTATTTAATTTAAAAATAAACATATTTTTCTTTATTCATTTAAAATTTTGTGCTAAAACGGTCGGTCACGTGACATATTGCTCTGTGACGTCACATTTCAATAGAAATTCATTTTGAAACCTGACACATAGTTTTTGACAATTTTGTGAAATGTGACGTCACATGAAGCTCAATCATAGCCGCCCGTGTTTCGGGTCTTGTAATCCACAAATAAAAAATTGAAAATTTATTTTGTAAAAATAAAATATTTACAAATTATCTTAATAAATAAAACTATTGGATAATTATCATTAAATCATAAACTACCATTTCCGACATATTTCATATTTTATTGTTACAACTGTCAAATAGCCAATTATTGTAGTAATGACTTGATTTCAATGATGGAGGCTAGCAGCAGCAGCTGAGTGCCCAGCAGTGGGTAGTCCCACTGTTACAGTATGTATAGTTACAGTGTGGAAAAAAAGACCATGGTTGGAGGAGAAGTGCCTACCCTTCAAAAATAATTAAAAATTTATAGATTTTGGAAAAATCTAAATATATTATTATTTTAAACTAGCGGCCGCTCGCAGTTTCGCCCCACGGGATAAAAAGTATCATATGTGTTAATCCAGGTTATAAACTATCTGTATGCCGAATTTCATCCAAATCCATACAGTAGTTTTTACGTAAAAGAGTAACAAACATCCATCCATACTTACAAACTTTCGCGTTTATAATATTAGTAGGATAGTAGGAAGTAGGATATTCACCATAACTCGATACAAAAGGCGACATGTAGCGAATTCAGTCGAAGAATACGTCTGTGCATACATGAAAGTGGGTCTCATTTTGAGCAAATTCTTAAGTTAAGTGATAAAGTATCTTTAAATAAGTAAGCTTTACGATAAAACAAATATTTTTCTTGGTCTTTCTTTTTAATTTAAGATACTAAGTTGTTTAACATAAATTGGTCCTTATCAATGACTCTTTCGGTTGGTATCATTAATGTTTTTTTCACATTAGCGGTACGATTCCCGGCTCAAGCAGGTGATTTTTCAAAATTCTTTAAATGTAGTTTTAATTATTTTAAAAAATAAAGGAATGTTTCCTTTCAGTAAAATTTGCCATCACCAATATTAAGGGTATTTTTCCTCCAACCACGCTCATTTTTTCCACCATGTATATGGATATACTTTGTTTTACTTTACTCTACTTTTACTGTAGTTGCCTGCACGGACTGATTTCAGTTGCGGTACAACCCTAGATTTACCCGAATGATGATTCAGTATTACCGTCAACGAAAGTTAGCTCTACGCCGCCCAAACTCTGCGAAACCAATTTCTATTGATTTGACGTCACAAAGCGGCGTAGGTCAATAGCCGTAAAGTAATGACTGTATTAATTTATCGCTTTAAAAATCTAGATGTAATATAAAGAACACTCGCGTTGTACAGCGTCGGAGCTGTTAACGAACCAATTTGAGCGCGAGCACGCGACCGTTGGCTCTTGTTGTTGGAACGCTTTTGGGTTAGCTTGCAATATTTAATCAGTTCGTTCGTTTTCACTGTTTGCGGACTCTTTTGTTTTTCATATTTTCCGCGCGTAAAGAGAAAATAAGGGACTAATTGGTTTTGTAGTGGCGAGTTTTTAGCTGAAAATCGATAGGTAGGTAGATACTGTGTTCGCGATTACGGCTTCAACAGAAAATGTTTTCGTGTTTTTGTATTGGAACACTATATTTTCTCATTTCATCACGCAACACCTGTCTACGCTGCGGTTGCCCTATATTTATCAAGTATACGTTTTTTAACATAATTCTATTCATTTTGCTTTATTAAAAAAAAAAGCTACAAATCTTTTGTGACTTACGCAAGCTACGCAAATTGTATGTTTTACGTAAATTTGAGTTCATACTGATTTCACGGCACGTATTGCTGATATTAAAGTTCTTTGGCACTAGAAAACAAATAATACTTTTTTAAATTCTACATACATACATACGTAAGACATCAGCTCGTCTTCCGGAGGTATAGGAACCACAGCTTTCGATTTCAGCATTTGCGATCATTTTACGATCCTGGCACTTCTTTTGCATACCGTGTCGCGTTGCTGTGAAAGAATACTACCGCCCCCTCTCTTCCCTTGTGTGTCATAAAAGGCGACCAACGGACTAAATACTAAAGATACATTGAACAGCATAGAGCGGTGATGGGCTCACAACCTGTCACGCTGAGCATATGTGCAGTCGCTATTTGGTGAAAAGTGGAGTATGGCAGAGGACTGCTTTTGCGGTCCTCATCGCCTGGTCTCTGACTAACCCTTCGGGGATAATAGTCGTGATAATATGTATGTATGTATTATGTCCACTTCTTTTGCTGCACTTACTCCAACAAATAAACATTCTTCGTGCATGCTGTAAGGTTTTCGGGAGTCCGTTTCTACGCAGTGCATCAGTGCGTTAGTGGTAGAGTTGATCTAAGTCTACTGGTAATTGTGGTACCCGACTTGCTGTAGATGCGGTCGTGGTTATACGTGGGCAGTTCCGTCTAGGGGGGGGGGCGGACTGCCAATCTGACGCTTGTCGTCGAGGCGGAGGCAGCAATGCCTACCTATCGAGGTTAAATAATGCAAATTCGGTTATTTCATTACACCGCGTTCATAAAGTCCTCTTATCCTATGACCATGCAAATAGAGGAGGCGATTCAAAGTAATAGCCTTAAGCATGTTTTTGTTACTGAGCTGCGGAACTTTCACGCGTCCACCGCACGCCTCGCGCGCTGTAGACCCCCTGAAGCTTCAGTTCGTATGCCTCTATGCCTTGTAATTTCCCTGGATCTAAAAACCCTTCAAACACAGCAATGTAAGTTTTAATATTATGTGAAAGGTTTTGTTAAAATGTAAGTGTATCAATTTATAAACTTTGGTTTTGTTTTTATTTTCGTATAAGGTTAAAGTTTCTATTTTTATAATGTTTTTCTTATATTAGTACGCGTTACCAAGCGCAGCATCACCAAAACCCGGTTCCGACGGAAGATCAGCGCATAAGGCTAGCATTTTGCTGAGTCGGGACGTTTTGGGACATTCTTTTACTTTTTTTCTTTTTATCTGTATGAGCTGAACGGTTCTGTCCTAAAAAAATATTTATTTTGTCTTTCTAAAACAATGCTCCTAGGTGGCAGAAAGAGGTATGATCTTTTTATCTAAGGTTTAAGCGAGCACTACACATTGAAATGAACACTTTTTACTGATAAAAAAACTAAAAACTAAAAGCTATAGTAAAATAAATGTGTTTCATTTCAATGTTTCATTTCAAGGTATGATCTTATTTGACGACCTCGTGGTAGAGCGCGCCAGTTGGTAGAGTCGTCGTCATCTCCTGATTCCCGCTTTGGTCAGTTTAGATATAAAATGGTTTTCTAAGTTGATTTCGTAACAATATAAGTATCTTAATCCGTTATCCTAGCTAACATTAAATACAAGTTTGTTTATTAATCTTAAATTCGGCTAGATACTTAAATAACGTGAGTGGGAAGTTATTAAAAAAAAGTTTTTATTTTATTTTATTAGGGTGGTCGCCATTTAGTCGAATCCATTATCACATCAGCCTATAAAAGTCCCACTGCTGGGCACAGGCCTCCCACATGCAACAACACGCGGGGAGTTCAGTCAAATTCGTTCATTTGCAAAATTGTCTATTTCCGTACAAGTTGGACCCTGTTCGGTATTGCGATGTCCCATTCGATGTGGCAAAGTGCTATCTCTCGTTTTTTGTTAGAGGTTTCACTCCATCGTCCGTTGCACAAATATTATCTAGTAGCATTTTGTATAAAATGCAACTTCTTTGTGATTATTACATGTTCTGATAAAGTCTAGCTAGGCTACGTCTTACACGATCGATACGCCTCTGGAGAGTGGAAATCTCCGCCGCTTTAATTAAATATGTACACAAGAGACTAGAGCCACCAAGAACTATTATACTTAAGTCTTTTTTAATCAAAAGATCTGTTTGTTTTTTCAAACAAAATTGATTAAATATCTTTGCGAAATTGTTAGTTATATTATAAAAAGGCGTCGATGGTCAAGTGACAAAGAGCTTGGCACGATATCAAGAAGTCTGCGGTTCAGTTTCCAAGTCGGATAAAATGTGTTGTTAAAGATTTTTCGATTCATAATCCAGAATTGTGATAACATATCCAATCCGCCTTTGGCATGTGTGGTGATTAACGGCCGATAAATTAATCTTATTGTTTTGCCTACTAGAGATAGGGACATAATTTCTACGGAGTTTAAGTGAAATTTCTAGCTCTAGTAAGCAAAACAGCAGATAAATCAATTACCATAGTTTATTACTATTATTACTAATTATAGGTATTAAGAGTTAAATTTTTTTACATATTTATGATCGTTACTGTACTTACATGATTTAAACAAAATTGTTTACGCTCACACCAATTATCTAGCCCAAGATAAACTTGTTAATATACATAAACATAGAAAAACAACCCGACCCGAAATCAATTTAGAAAAACAGTTTACTTTAAATTGACCTGACCGGGAATTCAAGCCGGACCAGTTTTATTTAAATTAACCCGACCGGGAATTGAAGCCGAGGGGGACCTCAGAGATGGCACGACGCCAGACCCGGCGTGCTAACCACTCGACCACAGAGGTCGTCGAATAATAAGAGACCCGATTGCTCGTTTGTTACATCTTACATAAAAAATTTGAGACTTGACTTCAATTAAGGGAGGCCTCGCCCAGCAGTCGGACAGTATGTTAACTAACTATTTATTTATAGAAAGGGCGGTTCAGTTAGCAGGCACACAAGAATAGCGCACACCAGCTCCCTTACTTTTGTAACCGATCGGTATTGGATCGGATTGGTATTGTTTTTTTTTTATATAATAGAAGGAGGCAAACGAGCAGGCGGGTCACCTGATGGAGAGTAATCACCGCCGCCCATGGACACCCGCAGAACCAGAGGAATCGCAGGCGCGTTGCCGTCCTTTAAGGATGGAATAGGGTTATGGAAGGAATAGGAATTGTGAAAGGGGAGAGGGGGAATGGGCCTCCGGAACCCTCACTGGCCGGACGAAACACAACAGCACCAAGTGCCATTATTTCACGCCGGATATTCGTGTGAGGGTGGTATTACGCCGGGTGAGCCGGCCCAATGCGTGCTGCAAAGCAGCATGGCTCTACCACTCAGTCAGTGTCACTCATTTAGCACCACCCAGGGGTCACGTGTAGGGTCTCAAAGGTAAACCTACGGACGCGAGTAACTTTAACCCCCAAAAATTGGGGGTTAATATTGTGAAATTTCGTACTTTTAAATTACGACACCAGCACTAATTTGGATTCATATTGGGTGTACTAAATGGCATTGATTTTTGTATTTTTTTACTTAATATCCTCGTAATATGAATCCATATTAGCTCTGGTGTCGTAACTTAGTAGTACGAAACTTCACAATACCAATCTCGGTCGATCAGGATCGGCTTCGAGAGTAAGGGGGCTAATCGAAACCTGTTACATTCGATAATGTAGACATACATCCATTGTAATGGTAGCGGAATCTGTGGTATTCCAACACAGCGCTTGAATTCAATCATTCACACACACACACACGAATAATTTGCAGTTAATGCACGCGATTAATCAATTCAATCGCCATATTGACCTGGCTCATGAGTCGTCCAGGCATTTTCGGTGGAATGTAATATTCGTACGTAATTCTGGCACGCGAATGTAATTTGCCTAAGCTGTCATACATATTATGGATGGGTGATGTGATATCGATTTTATTGATTTACTTTATACGAAATGTAATCCTACTAATAATATAAACGCGAAAGTTTGTAAGTATGGATGGATGTTTGTTACTCTTTCACGTAAAAACTACTGAATGGATTTGGATGAAATTACATACAGATAGTTTATAACCTGGATTAACACATAGGATACTTTTATCTCGATATTCCTACGAGAACGGGAACTACGCGGGTGAAACCGCGAGCGGCTACTAGTATTTTTATATTCTGCTACATTATACATACATACCTACTATATACATGTTTTGGAAGAACCTAAGTGCCTATAAGAGCAGGTTTGACCTAGTTTAGGTACTAAAGTGTAATACAAAATGTATTATTATTATTATTATACCTACGTTCGTTTCCGGAGGGGTAGGCAAATAGCTTTGATAAATAAATAAAAAGTATGTATATAAAAATATAAAATATAAATATAAATAAAATTTTATAAAAATTTCCAAGTTCCCCTATTATTTAAATCTAATATAATTTAATAAATTAGTTCAGAGTTTATGTTCTGTTGCAACAAAGGGCTTTTACTTTAAGAGGGTTTACGCATTTCGGTTTCCCATACAAATTTCCAAGTCGAAATTTTTCAAAACCAGTAAGTCAATTTTGATGAAAAACCGCATGCTGAGGTAAAATATAGAGATCTAAATAGTTTGTTAAAAACACTTCCAAAAAACGTTTATTTAACTGAGTTATTTTGCACTTTCTATAGTGCTTTAAATTACAATAACTCAGCCAAATAAACATTTTTTTAAAATGTTATCAACAAACTATGTAGATCCCTATATTTTACTTTAGCATGCAAAGTTTCATTAAAATTGGCTTATTGGTCTTTAAACATTTCGACTTGATAAATTGTATGGGAAACCGAAATGCGTAAACCCTCTTAAAAGCCATACAAAGGAAATCGAATCATAATCTCTAAGGCAATCATTTTCTCGAATGCCTGTGCTGATTTTGGTGATTTATGAATCCCAAAGCAGTTAAATAAAATATAAAAAAATACTCTTTAGGGATTTCTTTAAAATATAACTGGGCCTGAAAATTACAGAAAGAAAACATCTATAAATTATTTGCTTGCCGCATATTTCTTGACCGTTTTCATGACTTACCTATAATTACTTTAACACTTTTTGACTCCTTCAGTTTTAACCCATTGTTAACTTAACATTCCTTCGAATATACGCGAACACGGTCGACACGATCGATCATGAAACCAGGGCGTTGAGTGCGTGTTTAATTCACCATTCGATCACGTTACCAAAAACGGGAATTTGTATGGTTCTTTTTATATTTTTCTAAATCGGCATACTGCCCGCCTGATGTTTCCATCAGGCGGGCCGTATGCCTATTTGCGGCCGCTGCCCATCAGAGGCGCTTGACATCGAGATGATATACGACGTGATATTATAAGAACTCAAAACCCCAGACACTCCAAACATAAATAACTTATATTAAATATTAAAATAAAGATTCGCCAAATAATTAAGACCACATAAGCCTTTTTTTGTTTTTTTTCGTTTCCTTGCATTTCTTTCAAACTAAAAACTCTATTTAATTAACACATAGTATACAACGCGCGCGGCCGTCTCTAAGCTTTACTTTTTATGCCTGTGTTCAATAATTTTACTATAAGTACCAGGAACGTAGCAATGTAAGGCAGTGCTACTTGGCGGCAGAAATAGGTAATATAGCGGACTTCATTCAATTGAATTCGTGGTAGAATCCTACCAATTGAAGCAACACAACGACAAACGAGTTGAGTTGTAATTTTGACATACAAATTCTCGCTTTTACCTACTTGGTAGAATAGTTGGAAGATAAAACGATCATGTAGGTAGAGTATTGTAGAGCCAGCATAAAACAGTTGTTGAAGGGTATGACGATCGCGTGGATCCAGCGTATAGTTTGGCTGGACTTGCCACAAATACCATCGGACTGGATTGTCACTTGTCAGCTGTAAAGAAAAGTACAAACAAAAGCAGGCGTACCTTTCAAAGAGAGCGTGCGTGCCAGAAAACAATCTACGGTGGTATTTTTAATATGTTTCTGTGTGCGGTCTCCGTAGTTAAACAAGTAGGCGAGCATTTTATACGAAGTATTTTATTCGCAGAAGTTGTTCTAATGGCTTTAGCATGTACCTTGTAGTAGTTGTAAAGCATTTGAGGTTTACAATGGGGTCTTCAAGTTAAGCCTGTATCACACCAAAGGCGGAGCTGAAGCAGACCAAGTACTTGCAGCGCCGATCACTTTTCTGTTCGATTTCAGTGTTTAAGTTGCAACTGTCAATATTTTCATTATATTACCCATTCTGTTTTGCATCGAAACTCCACATTAAAAAACACGTCTTACACAAGACACGCACAAAGGCGAGTTTATCTCTAGCAGAGATCTCTTCAATCACATATAATATTTAGTATGTTTGTGCATTCTCGTCCAAGATAACTCCCTTCCTTACTTCTCCCTCTCTTCAGAACTCTCCTTTAACCATTTCAGTGGATCTCGGCATTCTGGCAAGGACATCGACCAGGAACTGAATTCAAAATGTTATCTTATCTATCGAGAGTGTTATCTTAACTACCTCCCGTAAGTTGGGTATTCTCAATAATGTGAGGCGTTTTTTCAATCCCGAGCAGCGCTGTTTGCTGTATAGAACTCAGGTGCGATCAAGTATGAAGTATTGTTCCCGCATATGGCGCAGCTCCGCTAAATACCTCCTTGATGCACTTGATAGACCGCAAAGGCGAGCGGTACGCATTATTGGAGATGCTGAGGTTACAGCCTCTCTTGAGGGCCTGCAGCTGCGTAGAGACATTGCTTCTCTCAGTGTCTTCTACCGATATTACTACGGAGAGTGTTCTGAAGAACTTTTTGATCTAATCCTGCCTTCTCCTGTCCTGCCCCGGGCTACACGTGCTGGTCTTAGGAACCACCATCATACTGGTCGGACTATCAGCACTCGTACTAAAAAATTTAAAAAGTCGTTCCTGTGTAAGACCGTTCGGCTTTGGAATTCTCTGCCGGCGCATGTGTTTCCCAGCTCCTATAGTCCCGGGTCATTTAAGCGGGGCGTGAAACGGCATTTATGCAGGCCGTCATGAATGAATGCACTTGTTACCGTGCTTGTTCCACGGTGAGGAGCGCTCTCGTTATTTTGGACTGCATCGTCTGCTTACCATCAGGCAGGATGTAGTCACTATGACGCGTCACATTAAAAAAATATATCCAGATGCAGCGTCAGCTTGGTTTATTAAAGTAAGTAGATCGGTAAGACATGTTGATACTATTGTATTTCCCTGCTCGATACAACTATATATTAAGTGACATGACAAACTCATGTTTATTCAGGTAAACGTATTCTGCATTCTGGCTAGCTAACCGCCTGTGTGGTTCCATCACAGTGGAGTGTTTATTGTTGTATCGGGTATGTGGTAGGTACCACCTTTTTGAAGTCCGTTTGACAGAAATTATATGTCTGTCACTATCACCACAGATTCCCCATCACCCAGTCCCCAGTAAACAAGTCGCGAATAATTACAAAAATTACCTAGTTGAAGTAGGTATAAAAATATTGTAAAAGAGTTACTCTCTCAGACTTTCTTTACTATACCACATGTAGTACCTATTGTCTGGAAGATAACAATAAGACAAAAGATAAAATTATATTTAATGTTTAAAAGTAGCAGTAGTAGTATTAGTAGTAGTAAGTAGAGTAGGTATACACGTGGTGCAGTTGTTAATAATTATTTATGTCCTAACATGTTCTAACCTTCAAGGCATACAAAAATTAAAATACATCAAATTAAATATTAAATCAATAAAAATTAAATTAAAAAAACAAGCATTAGAAAAATTAATTAAAATATTATACAGAAAATGACCACTGATTTAAAAATAGGTATTGAAATGTTAATAAGCAATTCTTAATTGTCAAAAAATTATAACCATGAAATTAATAAAATACAAAATAATTTAAAAATTAAAACAATGACTACAATAATAAAATATAATAGCCGGTAAATTTAAAAATCACTTGTTGGTTAGAAATTCGTTAAGGTTATAGTAACATTTTTCCACTGAAAAAACTTTTCAATCTCTTTTTAAATAAATGTGTATTTAAATCCTTTATGTTACCTGGTAAATTATGCATTCCATTGACTCTTAGGACTGCACTGAAGCCAATTCTGCTTTACAACGGTAAGTGCTTACAGAAAACAGTACTCAGACAGGATCAGGAGGCTAATTGAAATGAAAATGAGAATCTTGCAAAGGGGTTATGTAGGGAGATCGGGAAGTACGCACGGATTAAAACACAATCAGCCAGCAACCCATATCTCACCCTCGTTAGAGGCTTTTTAAAGGCATATGCACACAAGCCATGACAACAAGCTTATGTGCCGTCGCTAAATTAAGTAGATTTGGAGAAGACGTTTAATATTCATATTGATATAATTAATTGGACCGGCCAGTGTTGAATGTGTTTGTTTAAATTGTCAAGTTTGGAAAAACGTGTTGTATTCAACCGTGTCGCGTAGCGGTGAAAGAATACTACCACCCCCTCTCTACTTTTGGGTGTCGTAAAAGGCAACTAACGGACTAAAGACCAGACTGCATAGAGCGGCGATGGGCTCGCTCACCTCCTGTCACGCTAAGTACATGTGCATTCGATATTTGGTGAAAAGTGGACATAGTAGAGCACTGCTTTTGCTGTCTACAGCATTGCCTAGTCTCTGACTAACCCTTAAGGGATATAGTCGTGATTATATGTATGTTGTATTCAGCTTTAAACCCCTCAGCCCCCAAGCGGTCGCATGAGACCGCACCTACAAAAATACACATGACTTTGTGCCGTGTTTTCATAGACTTACAGACTACTTTAGTATGAACAAGTTTGATTATTTCGATTCTGTGGTACATTATATGCATCGTGATCGCAAAATATCGCATAGTCTATGCTCAATTCTGTCAAATTTGACGTTGACAGTTGCGCCAATTTTTGTGTCAGAAAATTTCCACGAGTGAGTGAATGGTTTGATGAGTCGGTCAGTCAGTCAGATGTTCACGCTCTATATTACTCGTAGTTTAGATAAAAAAAACTAAATAACATTAAATAAATAACAAGTACTTTAGAATTTTGGGGTGCGATGCGATGTATGCAAAGACAGCAACCAATTTCAAACGATCTTAATCATGTGTTAATTTATTTGAGCAAGGGCTCCTTACAACCGCATTTGAATGTTTGCTTTCGCCGTGATTTGTTGAAGCTTTGATTAGGTAGGCTACGGTCACGGACTAACTTCGGATTAGTCTGCGGTCGTAGTATCTCAAAGCAAGGACTAATATGGTTCGTCGGCAATGTACCTTAACCGTACATTATGGACATTAGCTATTCACGAGACATTAAATATTAATTGTTATCGGGTTTTATTTATTCAACCACAGGTAAACAATTTACCTTTATCTCCCTAATGGTAAGTTATAGTTGAGTTGAAAATGAAAGTAAGCTGTACAAAAATGCTCATCATCATATTATTCACATTTTTTTTATTTTTTATCACAATAAGTATAAAAAACATCTTAATTAGCCACAGACCACTTATCCCACCACTTATCACATAGACTCCGCATATGAGGGTAACGTCACTCGTACCTACTACATAATATGTAGTACGAGTGACGTTACATATTATGGAATCATTGTTCTGAGTTTTAATCCTTTTAAGTAAGTGACAAGCCCCCAAACCTAGATTCAGTCATAGTTTAACAGCGCCGCGGCACGCTAAAATTCAAAAATCTATTAATATAAATATGCCGTATTGCGCTGTAAAATTATGTGGAAAGTAGAGCAAAAGTTCTAGCTTACAAAAAGATAATATATCATTTCATCGGTAAGTATAATTTTATGACGCAAAAGGATAAATTTTATATTGGTGTAAAACTGACAATTGGCCCAACATACCCCGGAGTCAAAATTCAATTATAAATTAAGAAAAATGCACGCGTTGATGTCTTTTAAAAAGTCCTTTTCATTCTGTTGTAAATGCATAAAGCACTATCTCCTTCTGTTTTAGTGAGTGTTGCCCAAGTTAGAACGTATCAACTTGTCGATAAATTTGTTACAAATATCGATAATTTTTATTAAGTTTAGAACTTTGTTATACCATTATGACATTATTCGGTTATGAGAACGAAATCGAATTCGCTGGTGTATTTTGTTAAATTCAAATATAACAGTAAGAGGCTTTCACATAAAATGTAACGTTAATTTTAGCAATTTCTAGCAAAATATCATTTCTATACCTCGAGTATTCGTAACCGAACCGAAGGTTTTGTGTATATGTACTAGACATGGGCGCCGAGTAAAAAAAATCCAGCGGCGGCGCGCCTTAAAAATATGCTCGGCGGTGGCGTGAAGCCGGCGGCGTGGGATTTTTGAAGTCGTTTTTGGTTATGTAATTAAAGGTAGAAATAAGAGTGATAAATAAAACCAACATTTCACAAAGAGTTCAACAACAAAACATTATATCGTCGCCGTAGAGCGAAAAATCACTAAGTAATTAAAATAGATAATGGAGTTCCTCCATGCGTCGTGTTTCTCAATGCTGAGGGTCGTGACGTCCCTTCTGCATCACTTTCTCTCTTATGGTTTTCCTCCATCTGTTTCTGTATCTGGTGGTCTGGAGGGCGCTGTGAACTGAAGAGTTAAGAGTGGTGCGGATCTGGTCAGACCAACGTATTGGGCTGCGTCCTCGAGGCCGTTTCCCGTCTTTGTCGATCGCTAAGAGCTTCTCGAGTTTGTCACAGTCTTTCCTTGCAATGTGACCGAAGTATTCGAGAATTTTGCGTAGACATCCGAGGATGACAGCCGCGAGGAGATTTTGAGTTCTCGCAATATAGAGACGTTAGTCCGAAATGCTGTCCAAGGAATACGGAGCATCTTTCTCCAGTACCACATCTCAAAAGCGTCAATGCGTTTGCGGTCTGCAGCTTTTAGTGTCCAAGTCTCAGCGCCGTATAAAAGATCGAGAAGACACGAGTCCGTACCAGTCTGGTTTTGTTTTTTACGGAAATATTGCGATCTCTTCAGATTTTTGCAAGCTGAAACATGGCGCTCTTAGCCTTGCCAATTCTCCTGCGCACTTTCTTCTCGCACGAACCATCTTTACTGATGTTGGAACCCAGGTATATAAATTTTTCCACTATTTCTAGGTCCAATGCGCCAGTGAGTTCCAACTTCTCATATCTATAATAGGCGAAATCCGAACTGGCAGTCACTGAGGAGATCATTGGTCTCAAGGTATGCCAGCAGCCGAGAGTTCAGTACACGTTCCGTATTTTTGCAGAGTATGGACTTGACTGAAATCGTCTTACAGTAAGATGGATCGGCACGGCTACCTTTTTTGGGCACAGGCTACACATTAGCCAGCTTCCACGACTGAGGAACTAGACCAGTCTCAAGTGAGAGGTGATACAGGTGTGTTAGAACAGTAGACAAGTTAGGTGCACACTTACGTGGGACTATGGCCGGGATTCTATCAGGACCACTAGCCTTATTCACGTTAGAGTACGGAGAGCTATGAGTACCTCTTTGCTGCTGATGTGAGGTTCTCCCATGAAGAGGTCGGCTATAGGCAACTTAGGTGGAACCTTGCTAGCGACTTCCAGACGTGAGTTCTTTGCAAAAAGAGTGGAATTACCTTCTCAGCTGCAGTGTGGGCAAGTGAGCCGTCACGCTTTATCAGCGGTGGAAATAAAGATATTTCCAAATTTTTCGCACCCATTTGTATTACCTATAGCTCAAGCTAAGAAAGCTGACGGGGTTCCGGTTACAGTTACAGCAGTGTGCCATACGCCCCAACATTTCTAAGATACTATGCCAACGCGTTGGTGTGGACGTCTTAACGTTAGGCACGTTCGCGAAGTCCCCAAACAAAGGGCGTTCTTCTGATTCTTCTCCCTCTTGATCGGAAATAGGGTCGTCTTCGTCCTCATCGAGCACCTGAGCTGGCGCCCCGCGCGGCGCCCGCACGGCCCATATGAGTAAAGAATAAACTGAGATTATTGTTACAAGCCAGCCAGTTAACCCACCAACCCGCATTGGGCCAGCGCGGTGGGTTATGGCCCAATATCCTCACGTGCTATTGTTCACGTGGGAGGCCTGTGCCCAGCAGTGGGACGTTTATAGGCTGATAATGATGAATGATGATTGTTACAAGAGCCTACACATTGGAACAGTCTAGTCAGCGCGAAATTTTGAACAGTCGGCGGCGGCGGCGGCGCGCCATACCTAAACGGCGGCGGCGAGCCACGGCGGCGCCCATGTCTAATATGTACTAGCTACAAAACAAGACGAAAATTGGTTTCCAAGCAAATATAGCGTTATATGTTCACGACATTTTGCCGCGGATAGCTATCAACTAATGAAAAAGCGGCGACTGTTGTTTAGTATGCTGAACCCACGCTTATGCTTACAACTGTGGTGAGTAATTTTGTTCAATTTGCTCAGTAACTAACTATGAAGTACCTACTACCTACAATTTAAATATGCATTTCAATATAATGCGACTAGGTGAGTATTCATTTTAACATTTTTTAATGTTTTAGGGTTCTTCACAAGGTGAATTTGCTTCAGCCACAACTTCATATTGTTCACCAGTGAGGCCAGTTACCACCATATAGCATAGACCATCGATGATATCTTCTTTGTCACTTTAGGTACCAGCCTATAAAGATCTAATCTAACTGCTACTTTTTTGATACGTTTAAAACTTTCATTATCATTGTTGTTGCAGGATTGTACTCAAAATTATCAAGAAACACCAACGACTTCAGATATGCATATCTCTGATAGTTCTTTATTGAAGAAATAAAATACGTATATTAAAGAGTTTTGATATAAAAGTTAGTATAAAATAAGAAGAATTGTTTTATTAACTTATTAACACCGTTATATTAATCATCAAGTACGAGAAAAGTCCATCGATATCAATATCGACTCCTACCACATTACTAATTCGAATACATTTGATAATGGTGTGTTACGTGTCACTCACGTGTCACGTGTCAGTTTGACCTATCCCACCTCGGACCAAATATTACATTTGGTCCGAGTATCCCACAGCTGGGCACAAGGCTCCCACATGCGCAAGATTGACAAACCCACCACGTGGCCTAATGACGTGTACTCTCTGCATTTTAGCAAGCAAAGAACTGCACAACCTCTTTTGTATCACACACGACAGACAAACTAATCGTAAAATCTAGCGAAGGTCAACTATATAAATATTGAAATGTTCTCAAAAGTTTCAGTTTCAGTGATATTCACAGTAAGAGCAAATTAGCAGTGGCTTCATAATTTTAAGAGCCTGTGTACGTTTTTACAACAAAGTACCAAATGATATTCAGAAATTAAATCTTAATAAATTTAAAATCAAAATCACAGAAAAGCTTTCAAAGCTTATTATTCATACATACATAAATATACATACATATAATCACAATTATTATCCCCGCAGTGTTAGTCAGAGACTAGGCAATGAGGACAGCAAAAGCAGTCCTCTACCACTTTTCACCAAATAGCGACTGCACGTGTGCTTAGCGTGACAGGTGGTGAGCCCATCGCCGCTCTATGATTTTGGATATATGTGCAGTCTTTAGTCCGTTAGTCGTTTTTTACGACACCCAAGCGAAGAAACGGGGTGGTAGTATTCATTCACCGCTACGCGTCACAGATAATTATTATATTATGCTAATTACAAATTGTCAAATCACACAGAAGACAAAACAGCTTGTGTCTAAAATGCTCCAAGTGCTCCAACAGCTATTTCTAATTGTCTATAATTAATTTATATCAAGTACTATATAGGTATAAAGTTTAAATTCAAATTCATATTTTGTATTTTATGACCTGGTAACGACATTAATTTTTTTTGTAAATGTCGTTGCTTCTTTGCGCTGTGGTTTCTTGCTTTCTTTTTTGCCACAGCTAAAAAATGACGTCCTAAATGGGTGGTAGATTAAAAAAGATTTGGACGATTCAAAGTACTTTACTTTAATGAAGTTTATTGAATAAACATATTTTGAGTTTGAGGTCCTTTTATAAAGCACAAACAAAGATGGCGCGCACCTATGGCCGCCATACGATTAAACAGTACATCGCGAAATTCGGATCGCAGGGATGCGGAATCGTTGCCAGCTGCTCCACATTCCAACGAGCGAAGTAGGTCCCATATTGGGTTACCATCCCTCCGAGCTCTTTTCAACTCGTCCACTTCTTTAGCTATCTGTACGAATTTCGTTAAATGTATACCTTTTCAGAATTTTAATTTTAAAGGAATAATATTACTTATAGTACAAATCACGACTATTGTCCCCGAAGGGTTAGTCAGAGACCAGGCAAAGAGGACCGCAAAAGCAGTCTTCCACCATAGTCCACTTTCCACCAATTAGGGACAGCACATATGCTCAGCATGACAGGTGGTGAGCCCATCGCCGCTCTATGCTGTTGGATGTATGTGCAGTCTTTAGTCCGTTAGTCGCCTTTTACGACACCCAAGGGAAGAGAGGGGATGGTAGTATTCTTTCACCGCTAGGCGACACGGTTATATTAATAATCCTCATATCTGAACCTCGCTGCATCTGAGGTTTCCTATGTGGCCCATTGTGAGATCACGACTCGTATGATGTCAGTCACTAATAACACCTTTGTTTTTGGAGTAGAGGCACAGACGTATTTCGGACAAGAAAAAGTAGTGTTATTTTTCAAACGCTAAGTATTAGTTTTAATGCCTCAACTTTATATGAAACCCAAAATACATTAAGATTTATCTATTTTAATACTCGAAAAAAACCGGCCAAGTACGAGTCGGACTCGCCCATGAAGGGTTCCGTAGCAGCAAGTAACATCATATAAAAGTTCTTGTAGTTTGTTGTAACTTGATCGATGTTTTTATAATAGTGTATTTTTTTTTATTTATTAATTTATTACGTATTAAAAAAACTACTTACTAGATCTCGTTCAAACCAATTTTCGGTGGTAGTTTGCATGATAATGTACACCATATATATTTTTTTAGTTTTATTATTTAACGACGACCTCCTTGGTCGAGTGGTTTGTACACCGGTTTTCATGGTGTCACCATCTCTGCGGTCCCGGGTTCGATCCCCGGTCGGGTCAATTTAGAGAAAAACTGTTTTTCTAAATTGATTTCGGGTCTGGGTGTCTTTTCTATGTTTATGTATATTTATCCGTTATCTTACCATTTATACGAGTTTCACAAGAATACTCATCTTGGTCTAGATAGTTGGTGTGAGCGTAAACAATTTTTTTTTTTTTTTAATTTTTTTTTTTTATTATTGTCTTGTTTTAGAAGTTAGAGGGGTGGGGGACACACATTTTACCACTTTGGAATTGGTCTCTCGCGCAAACTATTCAGTTTAGAAAAAAATGATTTTAAAAACCTCAATATAATTTTTGAAGACCTATCCATAGATATCCCACACGTAAGGGTTAGATGAAAAAAAATTTTTGTGTTTCAGTTCATAGTCATAGTCATAGTCATAGATATTTATTGCATCATGTTGTACATAGATCTTACAAAAAATATTAGTTTCAAACATGGCCCTGCAAGGGCATTGCAACAATGAAATTAATTAGGTACTAACTACAATGTAACTTAATTATTGCATATAATTGAAATATTTACTTATTAACTAATACTATACTTAACTATTAAAAAACTCTGTTAAACTATATAAATAATTCTCTGTTAAATATTTTTTTAACATTGTATGAAATACTCTTTCTTTTGTAACATTTTTTATTTCGGTAGGTATTTTATTAAATATTTTAATTGACATGTGATAAGTGAATGAACTGACCATATGGAGTTTAGTAAAGGGAAGAGCCAGTCTATTTTTGTGTCTTAAATTTATTGGTTGTGAATATTGTTCTTTAGCCTGTGTATATGAATTCTTGTTTTTTCTGACAAGTTTACAAATTTCAAATATATATAGTGACGTTAGTGTAAGAATATTAAGTTTTATAAAATGGGGCCTACAGCTTTCTGTATCTTTAATATTAACTAGAATTCTAATACATTTTTTTGTAGTACAAAAAGTTGGTTTACGTCTGTGCTGTTTCCCCATAATATTATTCCATAAGTTAACCAAGAATTAGCATAAGCATTTTTTTAAATTCGTAAAGTGCATAAATAAATTGAGAGAGATTAGAAGCAGTTTCATGTATGTGTGGTTTCCAATTAATATCTGAATCAATTTCTATTCCTAATAGAGTACATGTGGTAAAAAATCTAATTTACTATTATTATACAAAATATTAAACATTTCTGTCTTGGTTTAAACTGCTTTAATTTAGTTTTAGATATATTAATTTCTAAATTGTGGTCTTCTAGCCATTGTACCAATTGATCCACTGTGTTATAAATTTGGCTGTTTGTACATGGAAATATTACTGATATATCATCTGCGTACAGTATGCATTTTTCATTTATACATTTAATATCATTAATATATATAATAAATAAAATACATCCCAATATACTCCCTTGAGGGATTGAGCGTTCTACACGGAGTGTTTGGGATGTAACATTATTTAAAGTGTTACTTACCATTAAAATCGTAGTAATCCACTTGTACAAGTTGTTCTCTATTTTGTAGATATGATGCAAACCAACGATAGGCTGTTCCGCGCACACCTATTCCGTACAGTTTTCTAAGGAGGATTTTATGCGAAACGCGATCGTATGCCTTACTCATATCCAATAATATCCCTACGGCATATTTTTTTGTATTAAGGGGAGGTATTTCGGGCGCTTCTCTCTTGCTCTCTCGACGGTACGACGGTAAGGGACGAGTATAACAGCGAAGCGGCGCGAATAATCGCGTTTTATATTTTAAAAAATTGATAGATGTAATAAATAAAAAACGATCGGTTATAATTCCTCAAGTTATGTATGAACTTCATTTTGGTAAATGACGCATAATATCAAATCACTTATTTTAAGAATAAAACCTGGAAAAGAAGATAAAATGACACAAAAATATGTAACTTTGTGAATTTATTCTATCGAGCCAACTTTATCAAATCGTGTTTCCATCGGGTGTACTTCACAGATTAAAGCCCCAACAATAATTCATAGTTTTCGCAGATTTTAATTTTACTGTTTACTACTTCAAAAAGTAATTCTAAGAACGTGTTATTTTAATTTTTCACTAACACCTAGCCTTAATAATATTCAATATTTCGTTAACGTATTTATATACTGCGGTAATAGTGGATTTGTTTTTCCAGAAGCCGTTTTGGCTCTCGTTAAATATACTGTATTTATCACAAAAAGAATTAAGACGTATAGCCATAGCTGATTCATATATTTTAGAAAAGGTTGACAAAAGAGCTATAGGTCTAAATTGTTGTGGATCATTCGCATTCCTTTTTTTAGGCACAGGTTTGATCACGGTTGTTTTTAATAAATCAGGAAAGGTTGCTTCAGCGAAAGACTGATTAATTAGGTAAGTTAAGGGTACAACTAGCTCATCAATACAATGTTTAATTAATGTAGGCGGGAATTCATGCTTACCGTGGCTTGATGTACTTTTAATGATTTTATGATATTGCTAACCTCGCATTTATTGACCGCATTGAGAAACATGGAGTTTTTTAAAGATGCAATGACTGAGTTTTTATTCTTCGGGTTCCTTATTTTTATTCTCGTTGGAACCTACTGATACAAAGTATTTATTACGAATGTTTGCCATAGAAAAAGGGTTCATAACGCTCTCACCATTTATCTTTTAATCGATGTCTTTATGTTTTTTATTATTAGTTTTATTTGTACGTTCCTTAATAATTTGCCAAGTAGTTTTTATTACCTTTTTTGATGTTTTTATTTGGTTGATACATTGCATTTTTTTAGATAAAGTTACTGTATATTTCAAAATTTTTACGTATTGTTTATAATATTCATTAATTACATTACTGTTAGTTTGTGATTTTAATATTTTTAGCATGCGCTTATTTTTACATGACACTTTTATGCCCTTAGTTAACCACGATTTAATTATATTTTTTATTAATATTTTTTTCTTTGGAATATATAAATTAAGTAAGTTTGTCATTTCTATATGGAATGCATCATAGTTTTCATTTGTATTTTTATCGGACGAAATTATACTTTGCCAATTTATAGTCTGCAACTTTTCTCTAAATAATGTTATATTGCGCGCGTTATACTTTCTTTAAATATATAATACGATTGTTTTGTATTTAATGCAGCTTTACTAATTGATATCGAAACGCCTTTGTGGTCTGAGAATCCATCCTCATTTACATTAACAATTAAACTAGTTTTATCAAAATTGGTAAAAATAATATCTAGTCAAGTAGAGCTAGTGGCGGTAATTCTAGTAGGCTCCTTAACATTTTGATAAAAGTTGTAACTCTTAAACAAATTAATCATAGCTTTGGTTTGTGTTGATTTACTTAAAAAATCTATATTCAAATCGCCTCCAATAATTATGCTTCTCTTATAATATTTAGTTGAGTTAGTTAGTTTAGTTCTAAGTACTTACCCCCAAATTTTATTGTTTTTTTTCTATTTTTGTGTGAAAATCTTAATGCGGTTTATAGAATACATCTACTTATCAAGTTTCAACAGTATAGTTCTTATAGTTTCGGAAAAAAGTGGCTGTGACATACAGACGGACAGACAGACATGACGAATCCATAAGGGTTCCATTTTTTGCTATTTGGCTACGGAACCCTAATAAAAATGAACCAACTGCATTTTCTCTTAAAGTAAAATGTTCGACGAAATCTTTTAAACGAATCGGCCTGTACCGCAAAAAGCGTTAGATAAATAGATTATTGGAATTGAACGTTAAACTCTACGATTATCGGTCGGTATGTTTAGTGATTGTCGAGCGGGACGATTGGATAAAATCGATTTGGAATGAAACACTTATTCACAAAATCGATTTGGCCAACCACCAGCGAAAGTGCGCGATAGTTTCACGCGAACTACCTATTTGTTAGACTGTAGTTTTGAACGGTGACTCGGGAATTTTCAATTGGAAACAATATATTGAATTACATACTTGGTGTTTTTAACCTGATCACGATAAATACTAGTTACTCTATAAAACGAAGAAGTAACAATTTTATTCTAAAAAAGAAATACTTTTTAATATTCTATAAAACGTAGAGGTAACAGTTGTACATTGAATTACATACTAAGACTTGGTATTTTTAACCTAATCACGATAAATACAATAATTACAATTACAATTTACTGTATGTTTATAAAAGAAGTAACAATTTTATTCTAAAAAGAAATACTTTTTAATATTCTATAAAACGAGGAGTTTAAAAAAAGAAATTCTACTTTTCATTTTACCTATTAAACTCTGTTTAAAAAGCAGTTTCCTTCTGAACCAATGTCAAAATAAATACACAATATTTGTCAATATTTAATTATATTAAGTGACGATAAAAATATTGTATGAGAAATCTTATTATTTCCCTTAGGCCCCTTGAGTTTCGTATAAATTTAGTGATGTTGTACAAACGGCGGCGGCACATTGACCTTATTTATGCCCTACATACTTTCTACTAGTTGTTTTTGTACCTGCTACGAAATATCATTTGACAACACTCAAACATGTCCAAAATCAATAACATTTGACAAAAACGCAAATAAATTACCTACTATAAATACTTGTATAAGTTCCTTGAGACTCTACTTTCCCACTAAGAAGTTTCAAATACTCTTCTCTGGCAAAGAGTCTTTATAACGTTAATATAACTTAGGATGTAAGCCTAACCAACTGAATGCTCTAAGGATGTAAGACATTAAAAAAAAACAAAATAATAACCACACCTGCTCGGTAAAAACACAAAATATTAGAGCAATAATTTTAAATTTCGTACAAGCAAAAAATTAGTTTATGGTGGTACACGCGCCGGCCGTGGAGTCTATACAAACATTCATGGCGTCACATCGTTTATTTATAATCCGCGTACGCTTCCTGGTTTTTGTTGAATTCTAATAAATGGAATTCAACGTTCGCAAGGGAACCTTTGAGGGGTTAAGGCAATTTAATATCTTTAATTCCAGGATTATAAGATTAACATAGGTAAGGTTAGCTTTATAATAAAATGTTATGAAACAGATGTTCATTGAAATGCAAGCTTTTATATATATAAAGTCTTGTAAGGAATTCCTAACTACCGTTCTTTCGTAGAAAAAAACATTTTCATTTATACAAAATAAGTTAACTTTCTATGTTTTGCCACCATTAATTCCTACGTACAACTAGCTACCTAATTGGACAAAACAAAGAATTCAGCAAAACACTACAGATTTTGTCGTTTTTGCTTTTCTTTAGAATTTTCCTTAAGATATTTTACTTTTATATCTACTTTTTTTGTTAAGTCAATGGCATTCGTAATGCTACTAGATCACTAACAAAAATTGAGCAAATATGCTTTACTGTAATTTACTGTTAAAAAAACAGTATAATTTTTTTTCGATGTAAGAAAATTAATCAAGCATTCATTATCTTTTCTTAATTAGACTTAATAGTAGGTACTTCTTTATCCTTACCTTTTTCTTTAAGCCCGTGATTTGAACACAAGAAGTTGATTGAATTAGCAAGGTATTTATGTAAAACAAAATTAATTTCGACTTGTCAATTAGTGTATTAATTGGATTTAATTGAGTTTTACATTTTCACTCACAAGATTTTTTGGTAGGTTTTTATTTTGTAAGTATTAGCAATTAGTATGAAGACTATTTTTGCATGTCAATCTATTATGGTAGTTGTTCAATATATTAAAATCATTCATTATACCAAATACTTATTTATTAAATTAAATATTTTATTGTACTCAAATGCTAGGCACTAACTGTACACGGTTCAATAACAAAACCTTACAGTGTTTAGTTTGTTATTGTTCTATATTTTTACGTAGTTTGTGAACCGTTATTATGTCATAAATAAATAAATAGGTACATATAATTTGGTTTTTTTTTATTATGTCATGGATTCATAGCGCAAACAACAGTCCAAAATATTGGATGCTCAAAAACAAAGTGCAAACACGCTTGAAGAGTGTCGCAAGTTACTAACCTTACTAACTAACTCTTTAGCCTATTGGCTAATATGTAGCAACTATAACTTGTTTAAGCTAGAATGAGAAGGCACAAATGTATAAATGTGCCTTTGTATTGTAATATTTAATTTTCTTTTCAATAAATATTATTATATATATCGCATTTGGTTAATTATGCCTTTTATGTGTAATATTAATGTTATTACTAATTTTTTTCTTTTACGTCCAAAAGGAAAATGTAGGTTATTAAAAAAATACCAATAAAATAAAAACTTGTAATAAATAATCTTGTAAAACTCATATTGATGCTACTATTTTCATTCATGCATTTCCGACAAACAAAGAATTATTTTTAAACCCGTTTTTCTCCCGATTTGCAAAATGTTAGATGTGCCTTTTAAAATTATGATGGAGTATTGCTGTCCACTACTGAACACAAGCCTCCCCAATGACGACGAGACTCGACCCGATACTCACTCTACCACAGACATCGCGACGTCCGTGGTAGAGTGAGTCTCGGGTTCAATTCCCGGGCGGCCCAATTTTGAAAAAACTGTTTTTCTAATTTTTTTTGGGGCTGGGTGCCTTTAATGTTTATTTATGTTTATTCTTGCGGTTGAGGATTCCGCGTGAAGCTTCCACCTTCGGCCTTATCGTCACTTACCATCAGCATTTAAACAAGTTTCAAAAGGAGCTTAACTTGAGCTAGATAATTTTTGTGAGCGTAGAAAATGGTAATGAATGTCTACCATCCCGGTCTTGGGAAATCCGCATCCATCCGTTGCGCGTTGCCCGCCATCTTCCTTGTCGTCATTCCATCGCGCTGCAGTGCGTGCTCTGGGTTTCATGTACGGACAACATCATTACACTTAGTAGTAGACACTTTATGTATGTCTTTCTTTATTTAATCGAGCACCAACATAGTGAACACCAATACATTTTATTTTAAATACTTACACAATAGTAATACAAACCAAATGTCACTACAATTTGGTTTTTTTTTTATTTTCTTCTTTCTTTATTTCTTTCAATTCTTTATATTTCTCTCTTTTTATAATCAAGTAAACTAACAAAAACACGAATATCAGAAAAAATTGTTAAATTAAATTGATAAATTCTCGTAGCTAATTACTTACAAAAACAAAAAAAAATTAAAAATATGAAAAATTTGGATGCATGAAGCTTACGAAATTAAAAAAGTTATTTGTGCGTTATGCTGTGGTCACTGCTTATCTCCGGGAAACGAGCTTAACTTACGTATTTAGGTAAGTAGGTATGTACCTACATGTCCTTGGAAATAGCAAGCACGATTTTGCAGTAAACTTAATACAGCACGCGCCGGCCGCTTAACCTTGACGGTTAAAAGATTTTTAGGTCCAAAACTTGTATTTTATTACGTGAAACAAAAAAAAACTTAGTAGATATTATTTAGCATTATTCTTGAGTTGCGAGCTCAGTAAAGAACTTGGAGACAAAACGCTGCTTTATTAAAATGCTATTAAGTATTACAAAATTATCAAGAACAAATAAAAAATCAATGGAAATTAATGTCAAAATAAACAATAACCTAAAAACATAAACAGTTAAAAAGTTTTAATGTGACCTTGCCAAGTATATTTAAGCAGTACCTACTTTAGCTTAATTTTATTTAGACGACTAGGCTACTTTTACTTCAGTCTACAGAACAAGAATGTTCAGCAAAAAGTCTTGGAAAGAAAGAAGTACTTAAACGAATGTAATATTGTAACATTAATTCCCATATCAGAAAATCGAAGCTGTCAGCTAAAAATGGTAAAGCATTACTCTACACGTATAAAGCATTTCACAGAGTGTCTTTCTTAATGATTTTTATTTAACCGTGTCGCGTAGCGGTGAAACAATACTACCACCCCCCCCCCCCCCCTCTCTTCGCTTGGGTGTCGTAACAGGCGACTAACGGACTAAAGACTGCACATACTTCCAACAGCATAGAGCGGCGATGGGCTCACCACCTGTCACGCTGAGCACATTTGCAGTCGCTATTTGATGAAAAGTGGACTATGGTAGATGGCTGCTTTTGCTGTCCTCATTGTCTAGAGAGAGATAATAGTCGTAATTTTATGTATACTAAATGTATTTTTTTAAGTAATGGCAATAGATTATATCGTAAAGTGTAATATGACCGTAAAACTTTTAAATTATGTCAAAGCACAGTGTCAAAGCTATGTTGGTAATGGCTACATAAACAATGAAAAGTGACGCCAAATTCGAAAGGTTAATTAAAAACAAAACACAATATAAATTCTGCAACTTCTGTAAGTATAGACTAGTCTTTTTCTTTTTTCAAGATTTAAACGAAAGTTCGAGTGACATTAAAAACTTATATAAGGTAAAACGAGCCTATTCCTTCCTTAAAGGCCGGCAACGCGTCTGCGATTCCTCTGGTTTTGCGGGTGGGTGTCCATGGGCGGCGGTTATTACTTTCCATCAGGTGACCCGCTTGCTCGTTTGCCTCCTTCTGCTATAAAAAATAAAAAAAACGTTAAAATTATTGGGAATAAATCAAAATACAATGTTGATTTGATAATTTAAAAGTTAATGTACTAAGAATTTTTATTTTATTTAAAATTAATGCTCATGGTATATATTATAGTATCTTTTCTATAACCACGAACCACGTGAATGACATCAGATAAAATAAATAATGCGAAGAAAATCAATTGTAAATGGTTTAATTTCAATATGTTTGAAAGTCTGAAATTTTGTTTTTCATATGTATTTATCATTTGTTAATCATTGTTTAATTTGTAAATACTTATACATATTATACACTTTCATTTATTTTTTTATGTTTTTTCGTTAATAATGCTCAAATATATTAAAGAACAACGACTAGCTCAGATTCCCGCTCGCGTTGGTCGTATTGTTTCAACGTTATTAAACATACATTAATAAAAAATTACTGATTCCTATTCAGGCATACGGAATAGTCGGTTTCTCACACTTATTAAGAGGCCTATTACATCTCGACTGTGATGTTTGCGTAAAATGGCCAATTTTGGCGTTATGGATCTCAGAAACAAAAATACATTAACAATTATGACTTATTGAATAGTGTAGAATAGCTATTGGAATAGTGCGTAGCGGCCTCGCTTTTTGTAAATTTTGCTTAACTTTTTAATTAAACCCAAAATTGCAGAGAAAGATTTTCATAAAGTGCGCGAAGGCACTTTTTTGAGCTCATCGATTGAACTACTGTTCTAAACAAGTGAAATAAAAAAAATATAATGTTATCTCTTATATAGTCGAATAGTGCGTAGCGGCCTCGGAATTTTTAGATATCATTGATTTTATGTAGGAAAAAAAACTTATTCTAAACCAAAAAACTTCGAAAATCGCAATAAGTTAACTGTGAATATCTCCTATCTACGATAATATTATTGAGCAAAATTTATACCAGAGTAATTGTTACTTCATGAGGAATAAGGATTTTATAATGAATTTATTATCCTATTTCGATAAAAACGATAAATACAACTGCAAAATTACTACAAAATGCGATGCGCCGGCCGTCCGAATTCAACTTATGTTCACAGAATGGAGATTTGTAATATTATGCACAAATTTATTATCCTATTTCGATAAAAACGATAAATACAACTGCAAAATTACTACAAAATGCTAAAATGGGCATTTTACGCAAAAATCACATTCGAGATTTAATAGGCCTCTTAAATACAGCCTGTATACCCACCGGCACGTCATACATGAGTTGGCAACGTGCTGATACTATTTGCAAAGGAAAAACAAAATGAACGCGCCTTCAACTTGAAAAAGCATGAAAAATTACATACACACATACATTCATATAATCACTACCATTATCCTCCAAGGGTTAGACAGAGACTAGGCAATGAGGATCGCAAAACTAGTCCACTGCCATAGCCCACTTTTCACCAAATAGCGACTGCACAATGTGCTCAGCGTGACAGGTGGTGAGCCCGTCGCCGCTCTATGCTGTTGGATGTATTTAGTCATGTCTTTAGTCCGTTAGTCGCCTTTTACGACACCCAAGGCAAGAGAGGGGGTGGCAGTATTCTATAGCCGCTATACTACATGGCGAAATTGAAGGCATGAAAATTTATGATGAGAAAGCGTATGTATACTTTCTTTTGTCTCAAAAGCAGTGTTTAATTGGATTAGTATTTAATTGAAATGCTTATTTTTTATGTTGTAATGGTATAATAACAAAAACTGTATTTATAGATTTAGAAAATAATAATTCATATACTTTTTTAACTGGTACATTATTTTTGCGTGGGGAATTATTTGTTCCCCAATGAATCCATCCCACACTGGCAGGCAATATCTTAAAAAACTAACAGAAAACCAATAAACATCAATCCAGTATCCAACAAAATGTAGGTACGTAAAGTTTTTAAATCTGTAGACAAATCAAAGCTCCGCTCCAAACTTTTCAATATATTCACGGCCAATAAATACTTGACGCTCGCCAGCCGACTCGGGTTGAGTCGGGCTGATGCAGACACTTTACAAATTCGGCTTCTAAGTGAACTTCCGAGAGCCGGCCGCCCCCGCCCCGGCATTCTTACACGAGACCATTATTTAAGAGAGCCATGACGTAAACCAATTTTACTAGTTTATCTACAACCTAATAAATTAAGGCAACTAGCAGTGGGAATACGATTGTTGTAATTATTTGAGTCACGTCAATAAAACTATTATATTGGTCATTCAATAAATTTCTTGTATTTGTTAATTTGGTAAGTCGAATATTTAAATGAATTCACTACATATTTATTTTAAAAGCAGTCTCGTATAGTAACTCTCGCTAATCGGAAGCAAAATTTATCTTTTTGTTTAGTTTGTAGAAACATTTTATAAAAACGCGTTAATTTAACTGAGATTTTGTGATCATAATTCCACCATAGAAAGTTTAAAATCGCTTTATTAACTTAGCTATTTAAACGTTTTTTAATTTTAGGTACTGTAGAATGCAAAGTTTTATAAAGTTGGCTCATTTGTTTTTAAAAACTGAAACTTGGAAGTTTTTATGAGATACCGAAATGCTTAAACCTCTTATAAATGAACAATGTAATCACACCAATTTTAAAACCGTTCTATAGCCAAACAAACGAAACTTGGACCACATCCATTGATATTCAGCTATTCGAGCGCTCCGAAAAACTAATTGTTTGCAAATGAACCGTGCAATTTCCACGAAAACGCTCACGAAGTATGCTCGGAGCATGCTCTCAGTGAATAGCTGACGTTCACCCGTTGTCCAGTCGCAGACAGTTCACAAATTTCGGAGCTAAGTGAAGTTCCGGCCTAACGCCGCACCGCCACTCGCACCGCCCGCCCTACGCCTGGAATGCACAACATTCCTGCACGGAAACAGTTTTTATTAACTAAAAGCCTTATTTATGGAACAGCGAAACACGAAACCGCAAGCTGTAATTTAGCGAGTGTATTAAACGTGCTGATAAGTCAGTCGGGAGAATGCAATGTTAATTGGAACAACAAACTGGCGACCGCTCGCGACTTTGTTCGCGTAAACACTCGTGTTACGTGATCACGAGAAGATTTGGAAAATCTGAATCTAGCGGTTTGTGCCAAACGATGTTGATAATTCCTCCTGGACTGCTCTTTTATATTTTATTTATTTGTTTAAATGATCGCCAACACAATAAACACCATTTATAACAAAAAGGACACGCATCAATGGACATTTTAGTTTTAATTGTGTCTAAAGGTCTCGATCTTGCATAAAATGTATCGATTGCCAAACTCATTAATTCCTCTCATTAACTATTCAGTATTTGAAATCACGGGTGACTATTTTGCACTGAAACTTCTCAAAGAGTATGTACCTACCCAAATAAAGTAATTTAAAATCTACTAAACTATAAACGAAATGATTACAATATCCATAGTGTTTCTTTGTCAGTTTTATTGTAAAGTTCACCCACAGGATTAAATCTTCTTCTTGACCCTATTCTAATGTATTAATGACCTTTCGTTGTTGACTGTGACCTTATATTATATTATTACCACGTTAAGGCGACGTGACGGGATATCAAGATGTGTTGCTAATGTAGCAAACTTTGACTGTAATTATGACGTATAATGTGTCCCATGAAGTTATAAGTACGCGTGATGGCCTTGACAAACCCGGAACTTTGCTTTATTACGTCCCACACACCGTGCCGAATGTACTACCTAAGTAAAATGGAATGAAATACAGTCAGTACTATAAAAACACGTCATCATCAGCCTATAAATGTCCCACGGTTGGGCATGGCCTCCCCACACAGACAACGGCACATAGGGAGATTGGGCTAAAACCTAAAACCTACCACGCTTACCCAATGCGGATTGGCGGGTTTTGAACAACTGTTATCTTACGACAACAACCGGGACTAACAGCTTTACTTGCCTTCTGAAGCACGGAGGAGCTCGAGATGTGTTTAATTTTGATGGCAAAATGAACGCCATTGTCGATTAAAAAAAACAGTCAAAGATTCGTATAATAAAATTAAAACGAAGCCGTGGCTCTACTTTACATAGTAAATTTTATGACATTCGTAAGTTTCAATTAATATGATAATATTATAATCATAAATATAACTTGATTTGATGAGGGCGGCCTATGCCATCAGCTAGTATGAATATAGACTGTTTCTTTACTTTTCTTTACTTTACTTTATACCGAGTTAAGGGGGAGCTGCGGCTTGTTCGTTTACGATCGTGAAAGTTAAGCAACTTTCGCATTGCTGCAATATTAAGGTCTCAGTTGTTGTCGTTAAATGACAGTCGTTAAATATCTCGAACCCGCACCAGGCCAAAACACCCTTGTGATATTATCTATAACGAAAGTGCCGAATCACGTTTATAGGCTGATGATTACGATGGTTTATGATACCTTCACACTTCTCACTCGTCTGTATTTTAAACATATAAAACGAAATTGCTTCCTGTACCATTATGCTTGACATACACCCATCTAAACTTAAAGTGGAGTTAACAGCGAGCGTAAGTATATGAACGGAATTTTATAAAATAATATTCTAAAACATTTTATTTAATAAATTTTAAGGAACTCATTTATAAAATATAAGATGATACCTAGGTAGAGGATATTAAGTCATAAACCGATTTAGATTTAAAACCAACCTATGAAATTAAATAACTGATGATGTTTTCCTTTTCTTACCTTGTTTATGTTATCTGTCAAAAATTTATTAATAATCAGGATAATCAAATTCTTTTTTCTTATTACAATGTGCTTATGCACTCTGGCACCTCCAGTCATATAAATAAGAAGAATATTAATTAAAGCCAAGACCTATGCAATTATTATTCATATTAGTAGGTACCTATATAGCACCTGCATAGTAATGAATAATTTCACATACTATTAAAGAGAGGTTAATTTCCATTCATTCTATCTATATTAGTAAACTAATGCCTAACTCGGGCGCTTGATCAATCAAATTGAATCCATAATTTGTCTGAGTCGGCAAGTTCACACCGGGGGCTAGCTCTTTCGTAAATTGGCCTGTAGCGCAAGTTTCTCGGCGTCAATGATATCGCGACGCTATAACATCCGAGCCCTCAGAGCCTACCCTACCAGCATCGAATACCAAACTTAAGATTGAAGCGTTAAAGTACATAATCGCAGCGCACGTCACAAAAGATTCCTGATTGCTACCCCAAGGTGATGTTTGTTTAACGCCAAAGTAGACTTATCACATGCGTAAGGAGAGATTAAGTATTTGTTTGTTCAGGGAGCAGCTGATGTGTGTGTCTTTGTAAAACTGTCGTGGTGTACGCACATACGAGCCTTGCCAGCCGATACGCGATAGATCGTCAACGAGTAGGATCGAACAAGTCGCAACTTGAATTTATTATTGTCGTGAATCAGAAACCCAAGCGTTCTTATTTGACATACCTAGTTGGACGTGATAGAGACTCATTCATTACGAAGTATGATAAATTTGTGATAAATGTTGTGCAATACTTTCGAGTTAAACTGGCAAGTTGCAGCCCTAAACCGTGAAGAGTGGATGGAGGGTAGGGAGGCCTTTGCCCGGCAGTGGGACAAGCCGGGCTAAATAATAATAATAAGGTTGGGCCAAGGGTCAGATACAAAAGGTACTCCTTGACACGGCACGTATTGTCAGGAGGTTCCTCACTCTGCAACCCTAACCACCGATAGCTTGGGTCTATCCCCGCTGCCGGTGGCAGACTAGGTTAAGTTTTTTTATAATATTTTATATTGTAAATATGTTTTTTTATATAAAATATTGTAAAACATTTTTCTTAAGATGTATATTTAATAAAGAGAATAATAATAATACTTTTGAGTCGGTTGTAACAGTAACGTAACTCATTTTTTATGATTTATGAGTTGGTCATAAGTAATTGTTTTCCCTTTCGGCCTTTGAAGTAACCGACAAACAAAGTACAATGACATACCTACTTCAACTTGTGATAGGAGGGCTATCGTACGATTATATTCTGTCTCAAAATTATATCTTATAAGGCTATTATCGATCTTATACTGGTATTTTATAACACAACATCCCAAGTTACACCAAATAAACCTAGACAAAAACCATTATTAAACTGTGCCAAAAAGAACTAAGCTGTGTTAGGAACATTCATGATCTGATGACGATGCATATTTGCAGCAACCAACCTTACGCTTTCCCTAATAAATTCCAATAGTACAATATAAATATATTACACAATAAATCTCTTCTAAGAACCCTAAGTATTTACATAAATTCCAATACAATTTAGGTATTCATGCACAAAGATTGTAATCTTTAAAGCATAAGTAATGAAATAGCAACCGCAGCGAAGCATAAACCTCACAAACTGTTGCCAACTTCATTTGGCATATGGGAAGGCTATTACAGTTGTTGCTGCTAATAAACCTAATTCCTATTCGAACATTTTATCTCGAATACATATTAATTAATTTAACAATGTAAATGAGATTCTCGGTTTACAATGGCGCTGAGTTAATTCAGCATAAACTGCGTTCGCCAATAGAGTTTAATGTTTTAACTGGCATAGGAGTAGACGAGCTAGGTATTTCACTGGAAACTATTCGGACCGAGCAATTTCATTTGTGATAATGACTAAGTTAGACTCAGTCAACTTTAAGGAACATTTTTGTGTAATCAAGAGATTTGATTAGGTACTTTGTGGTTGTTCTAGTTAAGCATTTTTCTGTTTTATGAAAAGCAGTTTAACTACATTGTAATATTTGACCTGGTAAAGTTTCGTAGAGCCATTAAAAAAAAACAAGTTACAAACCCACAAAATATTTTGACTTTTTGATATAAGTAAGTAGGTACATTGATTGGTAAGTTTGCATATTATCGCAATTTCATTAAAAATGTTGCAACAAAAGCTAATTTCTGACGTCGATACAATGACGTGAGACATTACATCCATCCTACGAAACTTATTTCACACGAAACTACAGTTTTCTGTTATTTATTTATAATATAATTTGTAAATTACATATTTTATATTGTTTAAACATCACAACACAACGTGTTACATGAAGTGGTAACCAAAAACTATTTAAAAAAAATCAGACACATCCGCTTCCTTCATTGTGTGTAAGGAGATTGTGTGACATTTAAAACACAGTATTTACATATTGCTATGACTCAGTGATATCACCACAAAAGCTCGTTTGCATAGCGATAAACCTCAGCGACAAAGGAACAAGGTTGAATCGACAGGTTAATACATGTCCCCCTCATCTATGTGTGGGTTCCTCTGTAGTGTTACGAGTGCTCGACACACAAAGGCAAGAAGGGCGATGTGTCTCACACCGGTACTAATGCAAGGATGCATGCAGTAGCTAACCTTTGACGTTGCGCTCAAACTATACCGGGCGTCCCACAGTGGAGCGAGTCCATACAAATAGTTCTCCCCATTGACGGGCCGAAGTAGGGTAAAATTCGGAGTATGCTGTGTCCCGAACCACACTGGCGACAAGTGATGGAATGGTACAAGGAGTTTTATTGTTTAGGCCCACCTTCACCCGAGTCCCTGTCGAGGCCTTCGGACTTGGAAACGGACGCTGGGGGGAGAGTCGCCACTTAACCAACGAGCTTACCCAGAGCCGCTGTGTATCCGTAACTGGATTTCTCCTTGTTAAAAAAGGATGGTCTAGTAATGAGTGTGAGTTTAATTTACCATTCATAAAGAGCCTTTAAACGTCCCACATTATTTTTTGTAATATTTTATTATTTTTTGTAATAATTTAAAATTGCATGCCGTTATGGGGTAGACTGTTGTAACCAAAATGTACTGTACATTCAACCGCATATTGTACACAGTATCAGCCATAAAACTCTATTCTATTCTGTACTATTCTGCTGGCACAGACAGCATGGACAACAGCAAATTGGTAGATTCGGCCATAACCTACAATATACGCTGGTTTTGACATTGTCGTATTTAGACATGATCACGGATGTGCACATCGTACATTTAGAAATATCAATACAAACCATGTTCTTTGTTATCTTTCGATTATTAATGCAAGTAAATGATTATTGTAATGTCCATATCCCCACATTAAAAAGTCTCAGAAGTTCGCCATTCTTCCAGTCGCTAAGGCGATTCGTTCACGGTTCGCACAGTGCTTTGTGGATTTCTCGTCCGCTTTCTTTGCGGAAAAATCGCTTTCTGAGTTTATTCAAGAAAACAGGGACAGAAAATTTTCTCTTTCTTATTTTTGGTTTGTAAAATTTTATTTTATAAAAGTAGTGGAACTAAGGTGGAAAATAATCTTTTTGTAATAACAGGTTTTGTAATAGATTTGTAAATATGACAGGTATTAAAATATTTATGTAGTGTAGTTAGTTCTTTTGCTTTGCTTTTATTAGAATTTAGTTATTTTGATCCGTTAGATAATTTATCTTTACAGCTAATAAATACAATACAGCTAATAAATAATAAATTAACAACTAATTAGTTGTAATTAGTTTAATAATCGAGTAGTAGGTGTAGGTGATAGGTAGGTGCTTACGTGCCAAAGTACTCGTATGTAAGCACGCAATTATGTTTCATGGCGTGTTTAATAAAAATAATAGTAAAACATGTCTCTAGACATGCGGACATCTGGATTGCGGTGATAATTTTCGATTTTGTTGTAGTGATTCCATCCTTACTACCTATATTTAAATGGGTTTTAACCACAGATACCAGAAAGTGTCATACTGTCTATCTGCACTGTGTGAATGGCTCGTAGAGCACCACGTACTTAGATCCGAATTGTTCAACTATTCGTAAGGTGTAACAACTTCGGCTTTATCGAATGTGCTTACTTAGAAAGTTATACATTGTCAGTCATCGGCTTCCATAAATAAAGTTTGATATGTAAGAGTTCACAGTGATTCGTGGTAATGTATATAAACCTAATGTGATGTATATAGAGACCTATTTAAAATGAATTATGGTTGTTATTTCTTTTGATTCTTATTTAAAACAGGTCTCGAACACGATAAAGACCTTTAACGATAGAGATTGACGACCTTATTGGTCGAGTGGTTAGTACGCCGGGCCTGGCGTCGCGCCATCTCTGAGGTCCCCGGGTTCAATTCCCGGTCGGGTCAATTTAAAGAAAAACTTTTTTTCTAAATTGATTTCGGGTCTGGGTGTTATTTCTATGTTTATGTATAGTTATCCGTTATCTTACCATATTAACGAGTTTCAAAAGAATACCTCATCTTGGTCTTGATAATTGGTGTGATGAAAACAAATTAAAAAAAAGATAGTCCGAAAGACACTTTGGCCGACCTTGGTATTAAACTCAGTACCTACGGCTGAGGGGTTGTAACACTACAAAATATACTCGTATAGGTAAACCACAATGCAATCAAACTTGCTAACAGTTTCCTTTGAAGGTTGTTTGGCAGATTACAACCTGTAACTACATACAATGAAAATTTCGACGAAAAGCGAGTTAAACAAATTTAGTTTAATTTTTTAATTTTTAATTTCATAGACTGCTTGGTGGAAGGCCTGACCGGAACCTAAAACCTATCATCATCATCATATGTATCAGCCCACAACCATTGCTGAGTATAGGCCTCCTTCAACATGTGCCAGTCACCTCTGTTCTGTGCTGATCTCATCCAGGTGCTGTCAGTAACCCTGACGATGTCATTTAACTAGCGTGCTTTCGGAGCTCGGACGTCTCGATTTCTAAATAGGTACTTATACATTATACTAGGGTAATGTAATTTAAATAGCAGTTAAGAATTAAATCCTTAGATACCTCTTCAGAACAGAAACAGACAACTTGTTGGGCTATGGCTGTTACCTGATATTCCTACTATTGTTTAGGTGGGAAGGCTGAGCCCAGTGGGAAGTTTTTAGGCTGTGATTAAGCTCATTAATTAGGAAAACATTGGAAAAAAGCGTAAGTATGTATTATTTGATGTAATTGTTTTCTTATATGCAACAATAAACTAGACAGTTTGTATTGGTAATAGGTACTTCAAAATAGTTTGATTTCTTGAAGAAAACAACCAGTCTCAGGAAAGCTCGAATGGGAATCGAACCCATGACCTTTAGATTGCCGGTCCACTGCTCTAACCGCTAACGCTAAGCTACCGAGACCCCAGAAGACTCGTTAAATTTTTTCTATTAGTTTGTGATACGCTGCAATCCAGCGGTATTACGTCACTGTGAGTGTGAAGTCTACCATCACTGCCCTCACAGTCAAAAGCTTTCCTGAGACTGGTTGTTTTTTGCTAGTGAACATTTTATCCTACACCTATAAAGCATTGTGAATGCAAAAATTTTAGTAATAAATAGGTATATACTTTTGTCTGTCTTTTAAGTATTGACATTACATTAGAATTATTAAGTCACTAGCGGCCGCTCGCGGTTTCACCCGCGTGGTTCCCGTTCCCGTTGGAATATCAGAATAAAAAATATTTAATGTGTTAATCCAGGTTATAAACTATTTGTATGCCGAATTTCATCCAAATCCATTTAGTAGTTTTTACGTAAAAGAGTAACAAACATCCATCCATACTTACAAACTTTCGCGCTTATAATATTAGTAGGATTTAATGATTCTTTCATTTCAACGTTTTATTCATATCCTCTTGTCTGTCACGAAGTGTTTGTTATGATGACTTCCTTGGTCGAGCGGTTTGTACACCAGTTTTCATGGTGTCGCCGTCTCTGAGGTCCCGAGTTCAATCCCTGGTCGGGTCAGTTTAGATATTATTGTTTTTCTAAATTGTCTCGGGTCTGGGTGTTTTCTATGTATAATAAGTATGTATTTAAGTATTTTAAGAATGTTTCTCCGTTGTCTAGTAACGAAGTAAACGAGTTTCATAACGAAGCTTCTCTTGGGCTATATAATAGGTGTGAGTATGGGAAAGTTTATAGAAGACTGCTAGAGGTTGTTAACAATTGAATTTCTATTGAGTCGTATTACAACAGCTGTGCTCTTAAAAGTGTGCAGACAGTGTTAGTTGTCTGTTAAATAGACCAAAGAGTAGATAGTAAACGGATAAAACATTCCGATCTCGAATCGGGACATTCCAAAGGACATAAGCCGCACGGACTCGGATCACAGTTAGACAAACACGGCGAGTTTAAAATGAGCAAATGTTTCAACAATTCCGAATGGAAAATCCTTTTATAGAGCTTCCGAATCGTATTCACCATTTCGCGAGACGCAAACGCACTATTCAGCGTTACTTGTTGCAAGTCGACTTTGCTATTTCCCTGTACTGAAACTTTATATTCTAATACAGTTTAAAGCATTCTTTGACATTTGTGTTACATTCTCAACTACATAGTTTTAAGTATGTAGCATGCAGTCAGTTTACAATATTCATTTGTTTTACATTTTTTATTTTACAATAAAACAATAAATTATTGTTTTTTTATATATCATTCAAATCACAGAAAGAGCTAAAAAGACAAAAGACAGCCTTACAATGATGCCTATTGTGCATATTTAAGAAATTAAAGCTTATGAGTTAATTGCTACAAACAATTGAAGTTCACAACAACTTTCCAACTTCAGCTACACATCTACTACCAAAACTTGTTCTTTTAATATTATTTAATTTATTCCCACTCAGCTCATAAACCACCTACAACAATAGGCGAAACTCGTGTATAACTGACCTTATTACGTATATATTATTATGTACTGTAACATTATTAGATCTTAATCCTTCCACAACAAAGCAGGACAATGCTGTTCGGCAGAAACAATCATTATGAGAGTAGGTGGTTAGCTATCCGGACGGTTTTTGTGCGAAAACTCTACTAAGATATTTTCTCTAATTATGGATATTTGCATGCCTATATACCTACATACTTATGGCAGAATATTGTTGATATTTTGCCATAAGTATGTAGGTATATAGTAATAATCATTGTCTTACATCTCAATGTTGTGTACATATTCCGCAAATAAATGATTTATGATTTAAGACAAATTATTGAGAATTGCTTTCTAAGCACTTCCAATGATAATTTGAAGCTTTTTAAATTCATCAAACTAAAAGTATGGCCCATCACAAAGATTGGCGTACTTAGAATATAAAAAATAGAAAAAAAATGGCATTCGCACCATCAATATAACCATCATCATCAAATATTGTTGATCGATGATTAAATCTATTCGATTAAATCAACTTTCGTACGCATACCCCAACAACGATCTCGAACCCGATTCAAAAACAATCGAGCGCGAAACAAAATAAGACGAAAAAAAGAAACAAATGTGTTAATCGAGTGGGTACCGTGAGATCATTCCATTGATAACTGGGGGGCTAAAAGGATATCTGTGTCGAGCGGCGGACCGGACGGCGGCGGCAGCGGCGGAGACCAGACACTGGCCGCCTCCGAACCGGTTCCTGGCCCACAATGAATTGTTCTAATCTCCCAATTGAATGCCATTGACGGTAACATTTTTTAAATCTTATCTTCGGATTGAGTGGGAGATGTGGAATCGTCCTTAATTTGATTCAATGATATGGAAACATTGATTTCGAATTGAGGCTATTGATTTAGGCTCAAAGTTGCATTCTAATTACGTTATATGGACGAAGACACATAATGTCACTGTTCTGGTTTTGCGGGTGTCCATGGGCGGCGGATTATTACTCTCCATCAGGTCACACGCCAGCTCGTTTGCACATGAAATACTGTTAATTTTGCATTATTGTCACAATGACGAATTACTTACATCAAAATAACAGTACCATAGCATTGACTTTCGTCTACCAATAGCATACGATTTATTGTGCAACGTCTGGCAGATTTTGCTCTTTTTGCTCTCGACTTAAATCCCACGGAGAACCTAGTAAAAGTACTTGGACACACTCCTAGAAAACCTCCGGAGTTTGTTCTTTTATTATACGACTAGAACCATAACTTCCTCGCCGAAAATAAATCCAGTTACACGCTTAGTAAACGGCCAACAACAAATACATTAATTAATCAAAAATTCTATTATAAAATTGTTATAAACATTATGTAAAAAATGTAAATAAGCACTTATTAATGCACGGACTGTTTGCAAATAGGAACAGGCAAACAGGGTTTAACCATTTTACTGCGTAAAGATAGCATTACAATTATTATTCAAAGCTGGCAAATGGTAGAATATGATTCATACCAAATTTGGTTCATTCCGCGCCAGTTACGCTTAGCGGTGGATTGTTTTACAACCACCAAATATGTTTGGAAGCACATAGCACATCGCAAACAGCGATCCCTCCGGAATGCCTCATTAAAATCCAAGCCATTCGGACATCAATGTCTACCAACAATACGTCCGTATTTTACATTACGATATATATAAAATGCACTACATGTTGCTATAACAGCCTCGCATCCGGTACTAAGCGTCTTGGAGTAACGGAAATAACTTATCAGATACGCCGGTCGCGCTGCGCTCTTATACATAGCTACGTTTCGTCGTGACTGCATAGGAGGTGCGTACCCGCTGAGCCATAACGGTTGGGTACATCTCTATTTATAAAATTATGTAACTTTACTAATAGGAATCAGGTACCAAATGAATATGTTATCATTTATTTGGGAACATAATGCATCCTTAGTAAAACAAACCGAACTCGAAATTTTGATTTACTAAAATATACACTTTAAAGAGTTTACAACAGAGTTTACAACTCAGTTTAAAAAAACAAACAATTTTAGTTTGAAGAGCATTCTAGTAAGAACGCGACAATGTTGAAAAAATAATAAGTATTATATTTTATTTAAACGTCCTACAAAAATGAAAGTGGGGAGATCTTTATCAAGATATTTAATTTGATGTTTGTTTGATTTTAATTCGATGTTTATTTGGAATTTGTAGTGTTCGCGTAAACTTTAGAAAACTATAAAGTAGTATGAATGTACTTCTTAATATCGAGTCATAGGTACTAGCAGAATTAAGGAGATTTATTTCGAAGATATCGAAACGTTTAAATAAATGACTACTTCAGATGGATAGTCATTTTATTCAACGTTTCGTTAACTTCGAGTTTATTTGAGCGTTATAACGCAAAACATCAAAATTACAAATTCTTAATATCTTAGAATTAACTGGTAAGACATTATGCGTATTAAGTACCAATCTACACTAAAGTTATAATTTTTTTTTAAATGTTATCTTTTATATTTCATTTTCTTTATTTATAAGAAGGTGGCAAACGAGCAGGCGTGTCACCTGATGGAGAGCGATCACCGCCACCCATGGGCACCCGCAAAACTAGAGGAGTCGCAGATGCGTTGCTGCCGACCTTTAAGAAAGGAATAGGAATTGTGAGGGGGGGGGGGCTCCGGAACTCTCACTGGCCAGACGAAACACAACAGCACCAAGTGCCATTATTTCACGCCGGATATTCGCCGGCCCAATGCGTGTTGCAACGCAGCGTGGCTCTACCAATCAGTCAGTGTTACTCATTTATATTTCATAATTTCATTTATAATAATTTTTATTTCTTTAGACCGGTTTACTACAATAAAACGTAAGTTAAATTAATTTAACGTTAAATTAATTAAAATAAAGGATGTACCAGAATTTACGTGTTTCCGAAAAAATTACTATAACAGTATGTCGTACTTGTTTACAATTTTATTCTGTTCAGTGGCGAGTGATGGCCAAAATTTGTTCTCGAAATAATGCTGACAAAAGGAATATACTTTAAAAGACGAGAAAGTTTCAACGGCGCATTAATGTTAATTTTGGATACGAGAAGAGGACTGTCAAAAATACCATTTGATATTTTATATAGAAACATTGAACTGATAACAAGGTGAGGGGGCTCTACCCTAGTTAAATGTATGCTGCGAAACACATATCTGATGTTTTAACTATTACCATGCATTGTGGTAAACAAATCATTTTAAACATTCATACAACCCGTTTTCCGAAATGGTAGGTAGGCAGAGCCCAAAGCTTATCATTTGCTACTGCTGATGCTGGCACACTCATTTTGCTTCACTATTCAATCAACACAATCAATATTCTTCTTCTTCCGGCCCTGGTCCCATTTCTACTGGTTTCTTTCTTTTCTCATTCTCCTCTATCAGCCGTCACCTAACCAGTCACTCATTTTTCATCCATATCACCTTTTATATAATTCCTCCGTGTATTATTTGGTGCCCTCTCCCACTCCAACACTCAAGAGGGTTAACACATTTCAGTTTCCCGTATAAACTTCCAAGTTAAAATTTTTTAACAATGTTTTATTCTAACAATTAAGATCTTTGTATTTTACTTTAGCATGTAAAGCTTCGCTCATTAATATGTAAAAAGTTGAACTTGGAAGTTTGATTAACATACTTGCATTCTTTACCAAAAGACTACCTACGCCTGTTAGTAGCACACCGGCACACCGACAGAGCGCAGCACTGACGGACAATAAAAAACACTTGGAGCTGTCCGTTCAACCGCAGCAAGACGCTGTAGGAGCTATGAGGCTTTCTGTCGCCCGACTCGCCCGCGCGACACAATGCCGCCGCCCCGGATTATTCTTTGTGCTAGGAACATTGAGGTGTTATAACTAGAGTTCAGTTGTCTCTCTCATAACACAACACCGGTGCGGTCTTGTGTGGAGTATTGCTCTCACCTTTGTGACGGCTTCGCAAAGTACCTTCTCCATGCCTTGGATAGATTGCAGCATCGTGCTGTACGTATTATCGATAATGCAGAGGTCACTAACACTTTCGAGCCTTTGCAATTATCTAAAGATATTGCGTCATTCAGGGTCTGTACCGTTTATACCATGCCAAGAGCTCTGGAGAACTCTTTGACCTAATTCCTCCTTCTCCCTTCCTTCATACGCGTGCTGCTCTCCAGAATCACCAGTTTACAGTCTCCAATATATCATAGCGCACTAAGAAATGTCGTTTCTTTATCGCACCTCCAAAAGATGGTATTGTCTCTAGGGTCTTTCAAACGAGGCGTGAAGAGGCCCTTTTCTGGCCGGCAGAGTATAAGTGACCAGTTGTCCTCGCGCCTGGTCTCCACTCCACATGATGTTAAGTGGAATCACTTGCCGGGCTTAATATAAAAAAATACAAGAAAAAAAAACATTTTGGCACACTGGTTTGTGACCGCAAGGTCAACAATCTTGAATATGTAACAGACTTACAATCACTGAGGCGTTTGCAACCCGGCCGTAACTCAGACTGCACAAACTTGCTTTGCGGTATCGTCTCTAGTTATATTATCTCATAGCTAAGAACAGGTAATATCGGTAGTGTTGCGCTTGCTGGGCCGTGACTGTCGATGGTTGGAACCTATTTTGTGAAGCAGAAAATGAACACAACCTTTTGTAGGCTTGCATTAATACCAAATTGTGAGTTGGCACGTCTTGATTTGATAGTGGGGATCGTCTTTATCGATACTCGTGTGACGATGCTACGCAGGTGTTAATTTTATATACCTATTATTACCAGAGTGGTACTACTAAAGAAACGCACAACAGCATACACAAATCTCTTATCGATCCAAGGATTTTTATACGCTATTAAAGAAGTTACCATGACGTAATACTGATATTAAAAACAACCAGATTTTTTGGTAATAACATATAATGCAGCCAATTAATTATATTTGACGGTATTTCAATGCTTCACAAGGGGCCTTTGGTCCTGACTCCTGACATAGTCGTCATAGTTAACGTCGTTTACCTACTACCTTCTAATCCCTTAAGAGCTAGTGTAGTGTTTCCACCTGGATAAGGTTTTCTAGCGGCCCAACTTTCCTGTTTTAAACGTGGACTAGAGTTGACCCCCTATGGCTTAACAACGAAACCTCTTTTTATCATTGCGAACAAAAATGAAACAGCAACAGTTTTAAACCAGGCTTCATTTTATGTTTTGAAATAAGAGACAACGTCAACAGTAAGTAGTTAGCTTCTGCATTTTATACTGCGGTTTTATGCTGCAGAAGAAGACGCTCGTTTAAGAAACGTCATCAATCCAGTATGAAAAGCACTTTATGGAATGGATACTTACACGTGTATGTATTTTGTTACCATACAGTTCAGATTTTTTTATAGTATTTGAGACATAACGCTCATGTTAAGTTTATGCCTACCTACAAAATCATTCACCATTATAATTCTACATATTATTATAATCACAACTAGGTATTATCAACGAAGGCTTAATCAGATATCAGGCAAGGACCGCAAAAACAGTCCTCCGCCATAGTCCGCTTTTCTACACCAAATAGCGACGGCACAACGTGACAGGTGGTGAGCCCATTGCCGCTCTATGCTGTTGGATGCATGTGCAGTCTTTAGTCCGTTAGTCGCCTTTTACGACACCCAAGGGAAGAGAGGAGGTGGTAGTATTATTTTAATGAACCGCAACGCGACACGTCGCATCATTACTCACTTCCTGAGAGCATCAGGAAAACTCAGACTCTAAGGTCTTTTGGCGATCGAGTCAGAAGCTATTTTCTTTCTTCGGCTCCCATCTAGCTAACTATAAATATATATTTCTGTCCTTATTTTTCCGTATTTTATAGATATTTATTTAATCTTAATTCTTTCTATCTTTATATGCACCTACTTCCCTATTACTCTTCACTCTTCACCTCTTCACCCAAGGTTGCTTGGAAGAGATTGCTATAAAGCAATAAGGCCGCCTACTTGTACTCTCTTCTCTGTCTATTGTCCTGTTTTGTAACTGTTTCTTAGTGTATAAATAAAGTGTTTTATTATTATTATTATTATAAAATACTTACTTATAATATAATAATATATTATTTAAGTATAATAAAAATAATTAATAATTTAATAATTTGTTTTTTTTTGTTTCTGCGGACACCGAAGTAGATAGATAGATAGACGTCATGTGGTACATTAAATGCATGAGACCCAAACATGAGCGCTGTATGGGCACTGCAAAATTTTTTAACCAAAACAAAAACCGACTCCAAAAATTTTTACTGAAATAAATGCACTAAAACGTCAAAAATAATTACGTAGTTTAGTTTGTTCAATTAACTTGCAATATTAATTAATTGCTTGGCTGGCACCGACTCCAAAAATATTTTTTGAAATTATAAGATTGAGTAGAATAAAGGTTAATATTGCAAGTTAATTGAACAAACTAAGCTACGTAATTATTTTTGACGTTTTAGTGCATTTATTTCAGTAAAATTTTTTGAAGTCGGTTTTTGTTTTGTTAAAAATTTTGTTTATTTATCGCTTTTTGAGGAACGCCTATCACAAAGTAGGAAATCTACATCCAAAACAGACGGCAAAATACCCAGATTTACTCGTGAACGATGTATAGACCAGACCCCCTTCGATGATGACTTGCGAGTTACTAGGGTTCACCGTTAGGCAAACTACAGGGACGTTTTCGACTTGCTCCAGTCGTAGATCGTAGCCAAGTCACCATTGATCTGCTCAATCGGTTCTGAGCGGTTCTCAGCCGAGGCCTGAGAGTAAATTTGTAAGTCATCGGCTTAAAGATGTTAAGAAGAATTTAGATAAGAAGTTACAGAATTAATAGTGTGAGTAGTGTATTTTTAAATCCTAATAGAAATGTTTCGGAAGAAGTGATAAAAAGTGGCCTATGTCACTATTTGTCCTTCAACTAGCTATGTGCAAAATCAGGTCGATGCGTGTGAGTGAGAGACGGACAAACAAACAAACACGCTTTCGCATTTATAATATTAGTTAGGAAGGATTTATTGCCGGAGTGGATCTCATTTGACTTATGGCTGAAAAAACCGATATCGCTATAGGTATGCCTACAATATTTGAGGAGTTCTCTCAATTTCTCAAGGATCCCACCATCAGAACTGAGTTCCGGTACCTGCCTTCTTTTGCTTCGTCATAGTCGCTTAACTATCTTAATCGAGATATCTTATCGCCACCAGTGAAATACTTATCATTAAGGAGTTCCAATGGCATTCTTTGGTCTTCTTCATCAGTTCTGCTTCATCAAATGATACTTTCTAAATACAAATGCTCGACTTATTGCTGAAAATACCAAAATCGCTATAAGTATGCTTACAATATTTGAGGAGTTCCTTCAATTTCTTAAGGATTCCATCATCAGAACTGGATTTTGATAAAAATGGGACCAATCTGGAAGTATATTCTTTCAAATAAAAAAAAGAATTTTCTAAATTGGTGTATAAATGACTGAGTTCTGAGGTAACAAACATTAAAAAAAAACATACAACCGAATTGAGAACCTCCTCCTTTTTTTGAAGTCTGTTAAAAATGGGGTGATAATTTCATTTTTACTTACTAATTAATAAATTACAATATAATTTTTTACCTATTTAAACATAACACATTAAATAATTTTACCTCATACAAAATTATAGCGTTGTATCGCCTTACAAGTCATCTCACCTGTGCAGATGAAACAATAAATTGCTATTTTCTTACGACAGGCGTTTAATTTTACTTGCACACCATTTCGCCCATGACGACGTCGAAAAAAGATCTTAATAAGAGAACCTATCTATATTAAGTTGGATTGAATCAAATTAACTAGTTTTATTGAATGGTTATGATTAAATTCATGTAAGGGATCACGTCTGTTCAATATATTAAGTACCCTACCTAGGTACCATAAGGTAAAGTTAGGTATAGATACTCTCCTTTCTAACAAACATTTAGCTACAGTTTATGTTTACAAAATAAAGTTTATGGAACAACATCTATCTAGTTTGTATGAGTAATAGGTATACTTTAAGTAAAATAACAGGGAGCTAAAATCAAGGCCTGTATCTATAACATTTACATAGTTAACGCCCCCGAGCGGCCTACCTTTTAGTAGAACTAACTACTCGTATTTATTATTACGGAATAATTTAGTTCATCTTACAAGATAATTAAGTTGTTAAATTTAAATACTTACTTACTAAGCTAAGTGCATTTCATTACCTTCCACTTATAACAATAGCAATATACATTTATATTTTTTACAATTTTGGATTAAATAAATTATAGCAATTTTTTATCATTTTCCGCTAACAACTCCCTTTACAGGGATGTATACAGGGATGTATACCCACACTCAAGAAACAAGTGCGCCTCCGACCACCGAGTCACAGATCTTAATATCATACAAACACATATGCTTAACCCGATCGCGTTTCACGTATTAATTCGCTGTAATATGTGACCGACTACGTTCCGAAGTGGGGCGTCAGTAAACGCACTCAGTGTCGACAAACATCGTTGAAATCTCTATCGAGACGGCAATATCGTACCGTTGCTATGTGATTGGCGCGCCCTGGGCGGCTGCATAATGAACCGGAGCGGGGTGGCAGGTGGTCCCCCCCTCTTCTCCCCCTAACACCCCGCTTGACGGTAGATTGGAATCTGTACGAGCCAGCGCCTTCAGTCGTCAAATCCACCAACACCAACATCTTTATCCCTTGCCATACGATGTTGCTAACGTACACGGATAAATCCTACTACGTTTTGTAACAACACGCCGAATAGACCTACAATTAAACATTCTGATGAACTAACATTTTGTAAGGCAGGAATGTTCTGTAGACGATGTTTTGGCGTTTATTTCTTTGATTAGAAACAATGTAAAACTTTAAACACTGAAAAAAGACGACAACCTCTGGCGGGAATCGAACCACGCACCTTCCGCATTCCGGGCGGCTGCCTTAACTACTTGGTTACCGAGGTCTGGTTTTCACCCGTCGAAATTTGTCGGTGCTTGATGTTTATGTTTTTTAGTCTACATTGCTTCAATGCAACTTGCAAAATGCAATTCAATGCAATTGCAACAATGTTTTAGATATTAAATATATACGCAAATTTTTGTTGCAAACCAATTACAAATAATACATACATAATTGCGAAAATATTTTGAAAAATATTACACTAACAGGATTTGAACCTGCACCCTCTCACGTGCCTCTGGCCGACCCGTGAAAATTGACACTATAGTGTGTACTTTTACTCCGTCAAAAGTGCGGCGTGAATACGTACACCTTTGTATTTTTGATTTTTATAATAATATAAAAATACACATAGGTAGTAACCACTAGCTCGCCTAAAAACCTTGACAATTGCATAACGTGATTTTCATTCATGTTACACAGAAATTAATGTTTACAGTTATGGCTGGCGCGCACCGCCAGAAAAGATAGTAAAGAGACAATCATATAGGTCCTCAATATTACTTAACACAATAATTTATACTAATTAGGGTTTACTACTTCGATCATACAAACAATATGATCGAAGATTTACTAGGCACTCCTTAACCATAAAGGAGCTGGAACGAGTACTCCCACGACGAGTGAGCGTAATATCCAAAGTTTTGTTTATAATTGTTAATAGTATAAAATAATTGAATACCAAAATTTCCACATTTACAAATGTCATCGATATCCAATTCATAATGTATTAGTTTCACTTTGATTTCGAATTCGGTAAATTATTAATCAAATTCTGGCAGACTTCTACAAAACTATGCTGCCATTTGATCGTCACAAGTTTGAAATTTGTCATTTATGCCAGAGTTCGATACATATACATCTAATTTCTATTTGATTTATAAAATATGAGTTTCTCCCGTGTTCTTTTCTTTTAGGGGTTTGACGCCTGGATGCCAAGACGTCTGGTTGCTATTATGACCACCTCCCAAAATGTTAACTTTTTCAAACTCGCTACGTCCCAAAAGGACAGCTTTTCAGGCAGGCCACTTCCTAAAATACAAACGCGTGTTGTGAGACTCCATTTTAATCCAATGTACCGTACATTGTAACTAAAAGTACTTTTAAAATATATGCCACTTGAAATTGGCTTAATGCTAAATGCGAAACCATTAATTAAGTTATAAGAATTATTATTAAATATAACAACATATCGAAAGAGGCTTTTTTACACAAGCGCCTACACGTTTTAGCCATCTCGCAATACTCGGAACGGAAAGCTAAAGTAGAAAACATTCAAAGGTCACAATCTCGATAAAGCTCTTATTAAAAGATTTAATAACGTTTCGTGTTTGATAAAAGCTGTAACTACAAAAATTAAGGTTCACTTTTAAACTTTTGCGTTCAATTATAAATAAGATTTATAAAGGGTTAAAAAAACATTATATTTTCTGGTAAGTGGGTGTAGACAACTGTCATCTTAGGATTACGACCGCTACAAATAGCTTAACGTGCCTTCCGATATAAAAGTTATAAAAACGATTTGGTCACTTATCCAGGAATCCGTTTATTGGTAAAGCTCACACGAGTTACACGATCGCCTCACTCTTCCTACCATTTTATTTATCAATAGAATCTTATTGTCAAGATACAAAACAGCTGATGGGAAAATTAAATAGTGAAAAATGGCGCCAGTCACGTTCGGATCATTCGTCGTACCTCCATGACGTTGTGAAAGGGTTGGCTACACTGTTGAACGTTAAAAAAATAATAAATTCCTGTCATTTTTATCCTACTTCACAAGTTCAGAACGTTATCTTTCGCTAGTGTTTTGTGCCCATTCATGGCTATGATGGAGTATTTTGCACGCTTTGTTCACTACCATCGTAAACGGAAAGAAAATATCATTTTTTAGTGACACGAATTAAAATAGTCTTTCTATATTATATCTCTAGTGTAGGAAATCACATTACGTGTACGTAATGTTTTGTTAATAATGTCTTTATTTGTTAATGTTAAAACATAAATTATTATTGAAATGAAACACTTGAGGCTTGTACATACTCACACACACTTAGGCTCACACACACGAATTGCCTAACCAGCTAAATGAACCCAATATGAATTTTGACGAACTTGAACGAACTTGAGGCTTGTACATACTCACACACACACACACACCCCCACACACACACACACACACATACACACACACACACACACACGCGCGCGCGATCGCGCCCGCGCTCACACACACACACTCAAAAATTGCTTATCTTTTGTAATCTACTGTTATCCATAGGGGAAGTAGCGGGTCATTCCCAATTCAAATATCTTTCGATTACTTAATGGGATGTCTCAGCAATGTGTTGTATCTAAGATTACTGAAATAAACGCATTTTTATTTTTTATTTTTACTTTTTTCGGATTTAACTCGCATTTTTACATTAGTTTCCCTGTGACCACGGACCTTGTAATAAAGGGTTCGAAACGTCAGGACTAAAATCGAACCCCTATAATGTAATAAACACGTGTTAGATCCGAAATTTTTAACTTTTTTTTTACCTTTTTATCATTAAAAAATATACGCTAAGGAGAAAACTAGAAACTACTATAGCTTTTTATGTATGTTTTTTTTGTATGTTCTTGAGTTTATATTAGGTTAATTTTGAGTTTTGGAATGCCAAGTGGTTAAGGCAGCCGCCCGGAATGCGGAAGGTGCGTGGTTCGATTCCCGCCTGAGGTTGTCGTCTTTTTTCAGTGTTTAAAATTCTACTACTATAGCTACATTAATTGTTTTATTGATTTATCATAGTGTGCACAAATCATTAAAGCATTATAATTAAAATCTACTAAGATTCATATTGTGTGAAGACCACTTGCGTTTTTGACCATTTGATACTAACCTATCAAAAGGGTTAAGCCAGTAGGTATCGAAAAAGATAGAGATGGTTCGTAGAAAGCAACATATAACAAGGTTAAGTATGCTGGGAAGCCCCGATTCTGGGACTGAACTGGACACAGCAACGACCAGCCACGTAAAACCGTCTCAAGAGAAGCAGGAGGCCCGATAAAAGGTTAGAGTGAGTTATCAAAGACAATAAAATTTTTTTCTTACATACACACATATATATTATAATCACTACACTACTATGTTTTTTTATATATATTATCGTTTTATTTACGCTTAAATATACTTCAGTAAAATTTTAAACACTGAAAAAAGACGACAACCTCAGGTGGGTGTGTGTGCACTACACTACTATTATCCCCAAAGGGTTTGTCAGAAACCAGGCAATAGTCCCCTTTTCACCAAATAGCGACTGCACATTTATATCTTTTTAAATAAGTGTGTTTATGTTAGTATATATTAACATTAGAGATGTGAATAACTTGCAACCATGCCACATCAGGCTTGATTATTTTATATTATAATTGGTATATATTTTTGGGCACTCGTTGTCTTTTTTGTATTATATACTTTTATAATATTTCTCTGTAAATGACTGTTTGTGCCAGAATAAATAAAATAAAAAATAAAAATGAGCTCAGCGTGACAGGTGGTGAGCCCATCGCCGCTCTATGCAGTTGGATGTGTATGTGCAGTATTTAGTCCGATAGTCGCCTTTTATGATCCCAAGGGAAGATTATAGTATTATTTCACCTCTACGCGACACGGTTTTTTTTTCTTTTTATGGTAATTTGAATTTGAAAAATGAAGACAACACTGATTTACTCAAACATCTTCTAGAAACTTTCACAAGCGTGCGGGGGCTTATTTGGAATGTCAACCGCTCCGGATCAACCATTTATGTCAAAAAAACAGCGTTATTTTACCTTTTCATGCCCATGACCTTTTTTTCAAGATATTTTTAACATTTCAATAGCGCTTTATTCAATTTATGTAATATAATGTGACACCAACAAATACCTTGCAGTATTATATTAAATACCTATATAGATAGAAACAAAAAATCTGTTATATTTATACCCAATAAATGTTTAGTATAAAATGTATGTATGTATAAATATTTATTAGACAACAACCATTCTTAAATTCTACGAATTTTCATTTGTATAACTCAAAAATACCAATAACATCGAACAAACTTCAGAGAATTTCCACGAATAACACTATAGAAGAAAACATTACGTCAAATTAGTTTTGTCGAATGTTGGTAGTCATCCGTCTAACTCGACTCTACAAATCGAATATTCGTACAACTTTACATAAAATACAAACTGAAATTTTGCTTCTACGGCGAATAAGTCGAACCTTAAGCCCATAATCATAAAAACTACTGCTTTCTTGGAACGATAATCGCAGCCTTTGAACTTTAACATGAAAATATGGACCTTACGTGGCGAAACTCAAAGGTTTAACGATGGAATGGAACTTTTACATATCGATATTAATGGTCTTTGACTAAGATATTGTTTGACTTTCTGAACAAAAGTCTCAGTGTAGAAAGTGTTATTTAGAATAAGATGTAAGTAGTCTAGTGATTTAACCACCGGTCTCAGACTCACAGTTCGTGGGTTTGATTCACAGTGGGGGTATACATTATTATTCTCTGTTTGGTCGGCAGGGCTTATTCTAAATCAGCGTGATTAGCTGCTACCACCTTAAGTAAGCTTGTCTCCGTAAAAAAATGTGTAGCATTTTGTGTTCCGACATTTAGCAAAACTTTAACAAGTTTTGCAATGTTCGAGGATTCCGGGTGAAGTACGCTTCTCTCTCCAGCCTCATCATCACATAACATTATATCAGACAAGCGGCCGTGGGAATATCGAGATAAAAAGTATCCTGTGCTAATCCAGGTTATAAACTATCTGTATGCCAAATTTCATCAAAATCCAATCAGTAGTTTTTACATGAAAAAGTAACAAATATCCATCCATACGTTTCCGTGAGAATATCGGGTTGAAAAGTATCCTATGTGTTAATCCAGGTTATTAACTATCTGTATGCCGAATTTCATCCAAATCCATTCAGTAGTTTTTACGTGAAAGAGGAACAAATATCCATGCATACTTAATACAAAAAAAAAAAAAAAAAATAACATATATTTCAATTAGTTGTTTATTGGCTTTGTTTGTCTTAATTTAACAGTTAACACTTAATTATTAACTACTATAATATTTAAATTGTTGCCGTCTACTCATAGCGTTTTTGTTTTTGTCTTGCTGTAGGTAATACCAACAGTAATACAATGTATCTTTTGTAATTTTAGGAAGGAGCGGGGTCTTCTAACACGTGTATTATACATAAAAGAAGATTCCAGCCATTTGTTATGTAACTATGTAAAAGATACTGAATAAAGATTTTTTCATTTTTTTTTTATACTTACAAACTTTCGCGTTTATAATATTAGTAGGATAAAGGCAAATTATTTCTCAGTTGCTGTGTAAAATAATAAGTGAGTCCAACTCTCCATAATACAAAAATACAATCAACAACCAGCAAAACTCCATGAGAAAAAGTCGCACGTATATAAATCGTGTAAATCCCAAAGCGGCAGACACTAAGAACATTTTTTAAAATCATATTATCGAAGTCCCCGAACACGCTTCATCAGGAACAAGTGAAACAAATTCTCCCTACTGGGCGTTGGTATCATGACGTGCTCTACGCGAGAACGCTTTCGGCCGTCGAAAGTTTAAAACTGGGAATCTCTGGAGGGACGAGTGACCGGTCAAAGCTCGGCCACTTTCCCCTAGATTGCGGGAGGCGCTTCCGGCCGCCTTCCGGGGAATTTCCACACTCACTTGGAATTTTCTTCAGTTCAGTTTACTTCTCCACCTTATTTTGTAAAGCGCTGAGTAATTTCGAGGATTTACGCTTGCGTTTCGTTTCGTACCGATCGTTTTCTGGCGAAGTCATTTCGTTTCAACTATTTTTTTTTCAAAGATTTATTTAAAAACTTTTGAATAGACGATACTTTTTATTTGTTTGACTATGAAAAGGGATTAAACGAGAACAAATTGTTTTATATAAAAAAGTTCAATAAAATTTAAGAAAACATTACGTAATCATTACTCAGCCCAGTTTATTCAACCCAGGTTATGTGGTCTGTGGCCCATACCCTTCAATTGTAGCGATGACTTGATTTCAATGATGCCCAGCAGTGGGACAATATGTAAGCTGCTACTTTACTTCATTACGAAACAACTAAACAGAATAAAAATAACTTTATCTAATGTAAATTAAAACTTAAATCCTAGTAGCTCATGTAACATTCGCCAGAATACTGGCAGCATTACCTATTTGTATTGCCAAGCTTAATTATGTTGGCAGAGAATGCTGCCACCCTAGAAAACCATAAATGCCAATTTTTTGTGATTTTTTTAAGGTATTAAAAGGTCAGAATCAAAATAATTTATCCACTTGTCTGTCACGAAGACTCCTAGTGGTTACTAACAATTGAATTTCTATAGTGTCTGGTGTGGTGTTACGGCAGCTGAGCTTATATACAAAATGAAACGAGGGTAGACTTTTTTTTTTTTTTTTTTTTATATATAAATGCTACTGCTCCATCTGAGTCTTAACACGATAATTATCTTAAGTATTTTTTTTTATTTCATCATTTAACATTTAACATCAGATTTACAAGACTATACAGGGTCTAACAAAATCAATAAGCGAACGTTTAAGGGCGGTATCTATACATCATTCTGAATACAATCACAAAAAATGTGCTCCAGTTTTGTAGTGATTTTTCAAAGTTATGTTTTCTAACAAACTAAATCAATTAAAATAATGCACATCATGAAACATGCTGTATCTTTACTAACACGCACGTGATAGATTATTCGATTTAATTAAGCATGTTTGTCTCACTAATTTACACATATTATTCTCTAGTTTACTTATAGAAAAGCATCTTTCAATTATTGTCTATGTGATTTATTAACTTTGAAAACAAAATCTCACAAGAATCTTATAAACCACTAAACTAAATAAGCTTACTAAATACTTTAAGCAATGTCCTTGCAAATTCAGGTAACACTATCAATTTTACTGATGTCTAAAGCTGTTTGTCATTTAAATAACCTCGTTTACTTGCTTCAATTCATTTATTATACAATTGTAAGCTTAAAGTCATATTTTTTAGGTTTACTTATTCCTAGTAACTCTATTTATACTTAATCTAATCAAAATTCAATGAAAATAGTACAAAAGAAAGATGTTACGACTTTTTGATAGAAAATCATTCGATGTGACGTCACTTGTTTGTCACCGCTTATAAAAGCGGACGCTCCGCCTCGTGGCGTCACTTCTTTTCTGGCGGTCGGACCGAACGGAGCTCTAAGTTAAGTACTTTTGTCATCTACCATATTTAAAATAGTAAATGTATTTTCTATGTACTTAATATGCCCATGCCTAAATTATGCATCATGTACTATCTGTGTAAAGGCCCTTTATAAACCTGTCTTATTTTTTATTTATTTTAATAAATACTATAATCATATTAAGCGTTTCGTTATTCTTTTAATAGCCCATATTAAATTAACTTAATACACGCAAGGGTCTATGAAAAGATAGCTCAGTGTGCTCAGAGTTTAGTGTGCAGTTCGGCTATCTTTGTGTGCGTGTAGTACAGCTGTACAGGTTTGGAAAGGGTGAATTGTTTTGATGAATTGTGATAATGTTTTGTTGATTATCTCGGTAACGAGCCTGTAGTTTTGGACCAAATTTGGTGAGCATGCTCAGTGTTTTGTATAGATGTTCCCCTTAAACGTTCGCTTATTGATATTGCTAGACCCTATATATCACAATAGCACATAGAAACCACTAAGTTTTATATTTAGTGCTGCTAAGTATTGACATCGAGATAAATATGTTATTTAGACATCCAATAGAAGTTAACTTAACTAAACAGAAAAATCTATTAAGACTTGTGCCTGTGTCATATTTGGCTATGAATGCATTACGTTGCCTGGTATGGCCAATATTTAGCGTAATTTTCTACTAACGGAATTATTAAAGGCATTATTAATGTCATTAGCTTGGGTGGTGGTTTTTGACACATCAAAAGGTTATAGCGCCTCAAACGCAACGCAAAACGCAACATTACATTTTGGCTACATTACGAGTACATTACCGCGAGCGCAGAGACATAGCCACTAATGTTACCGTAGATGGAACAGTAGCATTAAAAGTGTTTTAATGCTACTGTTTTTAACACGTAGGCATTGACCTAGAAGAATAGACAAGAACGTTCATACAAACCATTTGTTCAAATTCTGGAATAAGAGACCTAAAGTTCGCTGCAACCGCTGCAGCGCTTAAACAATTAAAATGTCGTCTAATCAACAGACAGACATCGCAGCGCCGCAGCGCCAGATCGGTCAAAGACAACGTAGTGTGTATCAAGATGGCGGCGTCCCAAATAGATTGTCAATAACAATAATTGAAAAAATATCTTTTCTATTCTAATAATACGATATTTCTACATAACAATGACTTGAATAACAATTAATTTCACTTACTTGACAACTGAATTGTAGTAAACGTCTAGGTGTACACTTTAAAAAGAAATAAAGAATTATTTTCGCTGCTCCGCACGCGCGATTGTCAAAGCCACACTAAAGCAAGGTGCCGAGTTGACTCCGCAGATGAGTGGAACATAGTGCGTGTTCGGAAGGGCCTATCTAGTGTAACGTATATATCGCTGCACGTAGGTAGTGTTCCTATTTACCTTAGATTACAATATAGGTATAAAATGATGCTGATTTCTAAATAGATATCGAGATCTTTTACCTTTTTCCAATAGAAACTTCGATCAACAATACAACTAGATCGGCGCTAAAAATGTGTCTCGGTAAATAAAAGCGAACTTGAGAAGTGAGCTCTTATATTCTCGCTACCACCACTACCACTAAATGTTATTGACGTCTAGTAATTCATTGCTTTGAAAAATTATTAATTCACGTGGACAGAATTTAGCTTTGATTTTGTACGTTACGCGTTATCTAGTTGGTATTGGTGATCGAAAAATAGAAATATTAACCATTAAAAAATATCATCAATTAATCAAAATAGAGATCAAGACATTTTTACTTTTCTTCCACTTCTCCTAATCACCACAACGCATTTTACATAGTATTCTGGCAAATAGCTTTTCGTCACTCCGTACGTACGTATCAAAATTACATACATACTCGTACATACATATAATCACGATCTTTATCCCGAAGGCTTAGTCACAGACTAGGCCATAGTCCACGGCACATCAAATATTGACTGCACATGTGCTCAGCATGACAGGTGGTGAGCCCATCGCCGCTCTATGCTGTTGGATGTATGGGCAGTCTTTAGGTCCGTTAGTCGCCTTTTACGACACCCAAGTGAGGCAAGAGAAGGGGAGGTTTCTTTCACCGCCACGCGACACGGTATCAAAATTGATTGTGTTATATTCTCAAAAAACATGGCGACGACGACGTAGAGTACCGTAGATTGGGGTTAATTTGACTGGAGGGGTTACATTATCAGAACTTCTCTCTGCCAATAAAATTTTATTTTTGTGAAAACTAAATGCAATGGCAAATTTCTTTTATAAGCATTTACAACACATATAGTCGGCCATCTTTCGCTCAGAAGAACAAGTATGTACGTCGGTTCATTTCAACAAAAATTAATAAAACTAAGTTAATAGTTATTTATGCTGTTTAAAGTCCTGCAAAACTTCACTTGTGACTGATTACCTATTGATACTAATCGATTGTATTGCATAATACATTGAGAGAAATGTGATTAAGTTCTATAAAAAACGCGTACCAACAACATGTATTTTAAATCAGCAAACATTTGACGCGCTCGCCAGAAACAGTTTACAATGCAGCGTGACAAGCCTACTCAATTACAGTAATTTCTACGCCTACACGTCACCAACACTTTTAATTTGTGTTTGCGTTGTTGACGTGTTAATACTCGTACTACCGCTACCGTCCGTGTGGCGTCAAAAGGGCAACGTAAATGTACACTTGCAGTAGGTCGGTTATGAAAAGTGCAGTTTAAAAATAAAACATTAAGCACATATTATAAACGGAACTTAACGCAAAAGTACTTAGTAAAGGCATTCTACGCATACTTTTTATACCTGACGTTTCGGCCGCGGCGTGCAACAACAGTTAGTCATTAAATGACCATATATGTGTCCAAAATCTTCAGTATCATCGACTAACATTGTCCTCCATTCAATTGAGTGGGTCAATCCTGGGACACTTGATTTTGAGGGTCACAGCATAATATAAATTATAATATACAACACACTAAATTAATTTAGCACTTATAGGTTTACTTAACTTATGTAGTTTGAAGCATATCAATTGAAACCAATATCTTACAGAATGAATTGTTATTTGAAACTGAAAAATGGGGTGATTTGACAAGATTTTTACATGTTACACGTGCGGCGCTCGGTGTGTTATTGTGTATTATATTTTTTACATTTATAAGACTGCGTTAATTAATACTTTGGTCAATACGAAAAGAGTGCCTTTATCAAATCATGTATTCAATGTTTTATTATAATTAAAACCATTGTGTCTGTAGTCGTTCAATAAAATGTCACGCGGTGGACAAATCGCGCGACGAAATTACATTTACCTACTTCATTAAATACGTGGTAAGAGTCTCGTGATTGGTCCAAACCATTGCAAGTAGTGCTGCAGCACTTTGTCAGAAAGGACGTGGCGATAGCTTTCGCGCAAATACTTTATTTTTAAGTTCTTTCAAATTTTTAAAACTTTTTGGTTCGCTAAGTAGGTAAATCTCGTGTCTTGTTTTGCTACTAAATTAGAAATAGTTTCAATTAACTGTCCCGAGAACATGGTTGCATTCATCCCTGAGTAGGTATTGAAATCAAAAGTAATACGATTTTATTTATAGTTATATATAAATAGCTTCATTTTAAATTGTCGTCAGATCCATAGCTGTAAAATCCGTGGATTTAAGCCATGAATCTGTTTTGCCGGCCGCAGATCTGACCATATATTTTATGACAATTAATTTATGTGCATAATTACAGTGCCTTATTCATAGACTGACTCGTTTTTAAACCTTCTTTTGCCATGTAATTTTTGCTTTACACCAGTCAAGAGGAAAAATTAATGCCACGGCTCTGACGCGAAGAACGCTACACTCAGGATTCACACGAGTATAAATAAAATGTAGAGAATCATAAATTTTAAAGGACAATAGACCCAGTTTTTAATGTACAATAGAAATTTTCTGATAGGATGTTGAAGATATACATATGCGTACTTAATTCCGTTTAATTCAACACGATCTAAGATAAAGAAGAAACTTTTCGGTGACCAAATAAAACATGGAAAGCTCACAAACTTCTTAGGAGCCATTTTGCTGGATGAAAGAAGATGGTACTCTCTCTCTCTATTATATTTGATATTTTCTTTCCATGAAATCTGCAAAGTAAAGAAGAGAAGTAAGAAGTTTTTATATTTTAGTGAAAGAATAATTACATATTTTGTAATGACTGTATTTTAAATTGGTATTTTTTTTAACTTTTTTTTAACTTCTAACTCTCATTCTGCTTTGTCGGTTTAAAACGTTGTCTCTTGTTCTTAAATACAAGTTTTAATATTGATTATGCAATCACAATGAATTAAAGAATTTTAGCCGCAGAGCAAGTATCGACCGACATTAGAATTTTGTTTTGAGAATTTTATAATTTGAATAATGTAAGGTCTCTTAATTCTTCATGAAATATTCAAAAAGGAGCTAAGTGAAACTAGTTCATCACAAATACCTAGCTCTAATAACAATAATGTATTCTCTACCCAACAAATACTAAAAGCTTAAGAACCTTTTTCAGAATTTATTCGTGCTTTAAAACACTACAGAATTCAAAGCTCCGATAGCTATTTTCCTACATAATTGAGTTGTACACATAGCCACGAATCTACGAACAATACCTACTTTTGTAATGAAAACTTAAACCAAATATACCTTGTACTACACTTATTTCTGTTGATTTGTGTTGTTTGTCCTTTCTAACGCCGTCAAAGAAAGGTAGAAAAAAAATAACCTTTGTTGCTGGTCGGGTCCACTCAACACAAAGTCCCTCACCGTAGACTTGCGAACCGGTGGTGTATAAAGAGGTAAGAGCGACTTCAAAACCATATACTTACTGATTCATTTTTAATTTTTCCCCAAAATCCCTATTTTAGTATGTTGTATGTATTATGTAAGTATGTGTTAATCTTTCCTCGTAAAAGTCCGAACGCCAATCCTTTGTCTCCTTAAAAACATAAAAACGTAACACCAGATAGTTACTAGGTGTGTATGGTTCTAGCATCCTCAAATTGCAAATAAACAGGAACGCTATTAGAATCAATGATATTATATTGTAACATCATTGATTAGAATTGTAAAAAGAATTTCATTGTAGTCAGTGTTCGCGTTAACTTTTCAAAACTTAATTGAACTCGGTATTCTCACAGCGAATTTAAATAGACACAGCGAGGGTACCTACTGAACACATCCTTCGTTTGTGCTGACACGTGCATATTGACATACCTAAGGTCAGCAATGGGTGCCGTATTAACGCTGGGACGACCGACGCCCGCCTCGCAAACAAACCGGGCAAGTGTAGCCTAGCCTAGTCTAGTCACAGTCCTGATGTGCAATTTACACCCTGTTTATGGCAATGCAATAAGTACCATTCTAGTGTTACCGTACACAGACACCGACTTTTATGAGGCGAACATCTTTGGCAATATTACACTGAAGATTTTTTCATTAGACTATACTTTGAATTTGAATTGATGCGGAGACTGAACAATTCTCATATTCGAAGTCAATAATACATGTAGTCAACAGTAATATATAGCAATGTTGGCATTTTAATTTAAACATTCCAATGTTTAATCAGAATAGTTTTGGAGTATTTCATCTTACTTGATAGTTGCATCACATAGGCAACGTACTTTGTTTTAAGTTGCAATATTTCTATTTAAACTGAAAATAGGACTTGAAAAAGTTGACTCTCTTCAACTTGATTGACAGCTCTCCGAACTGAGCTACAGAAACTTCTTTATGGTAACTAATGTCTCAAAGCTCTCTGAGATATTGGTTACCTTGTTGTATTTTTCAAGTTAGTCGTACGCGTCGTTATTAACCCTACATTATTACTTATATACACTTTCTGTAAACTGCACTTTACACTTTACACTTTTCGCATTATGAAATAGAACATTGTTACCCTAGGGGTGAAAGTAGCTTATTTTGTCCCGGGACGCGGTTTCGATGGACTAAATAAGTCTTTCACCCGAGGTAAACACTGTGCCGTTCATTACGAATACAAAAAAAATAAAAACATGAATTAGCTAAAGAAACAATGAGTTCCATACTTAGAATAATAACGCTATAGAAACCAAGTTCGCGCGCCTATTTTGAAGCACATTAATTGGAGCCAGAAAACGCCGGACCGCTCCGTAGTGTTCAATGTCACAGCGCACCGAACGTGTCTCGCGAAAACAAAAAAAAATGACGGTTTGTGCAGTTAAATTGTGTCACAACACATCTGAAAAACAAAAGAAGTGTAATAACATCACTTTTCACAGGTAAGCTTTCAGTATTTCATAGTATCTTGTAGTTAATTAGGTCAAAATATAAACGTACTGCAGTGTGATTCTCTAAGTTAAAGCCTCGGCAGCAGCGGCTGCCGCAGTGCTGTCTCTTTCATATTCATAGAATTGGAAAGAGACAGCAGATCACGGCCATGCGCGCACGTCACGCGTGTGTGAATCGGTTTAGTGCTTCATTTTTGACAGAGCGCTTGTATGAAGACTATCTTTCTATAGCGTTATTATTCTAAGGTTCCATATTTAAATCTGATGAACTCATCCGTGTTAATTAGGTACAAGTCTCTGCTTTAAGGAAGTTTTTACAAAACTCTACAACCGAAAAAACAATTAAATGAATATCGGATTACCGGTTTCCCACCTATTTTATTTTCTTTCTGTAGCCGTCCAGCTATTCAGCCCTTAGTTTTCATTTTCATCATTGAAAAAATGGTAAATATTTTGCCCAAATCTATGTTACCGTAACCTGGTCTTACTTTGAACCAAAATTAGCACCAATTTTTTTTTTATTTCAGTTCTTTATAAATCTTGTTTATAAAAATCAGTAACGTGATGTATTGTGTTTATAATAGTACCTACTATTAAAGTTTAACCTGACATTAAGTATATTATTGGATTTAGTGACCAATTATATTAATTTTTTTATTTCTTTTGGAGCAAAGTAGTTCTTAAGCAGGAGGTAACTTCACAAGTCTGTTATTTACTTTTCAATGGAGAACAGTTATATTTTGTCATTTTTACTTTGCTCCGATAGGACAGGGTAATAGAGAACAGATGTGTTATAAAATCACCTTTATTTATGAGACATCAATTTAAAAGTCACATTTTGTTTTCATTACAAGTTTAGGAGATGCAAAATAGATTTTAGTCACTTTCAAATTGTCACCTTTGTCCACCACAATTGTCACCACCTCACTCACAGAAAATATTAATATCTGACTTTGACATCTGTCAACTCTGGTGTTGCTAGATCATGAAAAATATCTTCAGATGAAAATATTGGATTCTACTAAATAGTACTTACGCAAAATCAGATTAAATAATTTTTCGGAGGTGGAGCATTTTTACCACCCTAGGAGCAAAGTAGGACCAGATTACTCGCTATTTAAAGAAATAGTTAAAAAAAAGTACATTATAATAAAGTTGTTTTAAAAATTTTAAATTAATACTATACCTAATTAATTTAACATCGCGCTGTAATTGAGTGGCTGTATAGAAATTTAGGACATGGTTCAATAGAAATGTGAAAATAGAACTAGTTTATTTTTAATAATTTGACAGTACCTGTCAGAAAAACGATTCTCCGGGCTGAAAAGTATTACCAGGGTAATGTATTACTTTCAACCCGCTCCTCAGGCAACTTCAGACCTACTTTCCGAGTATGGGGAAAGAAAAGTGATTTTTTTTAGTCGAGTAGCAGTACATTGACATGTTGATGACTTCCGTGGTCGATTGGGTAGCACGCCGGGTTTGGCGTCGCGACATCTCTGAGGTCCCGGGTTCAATGCCCGGTCGGGTCAATTTAAAGAAAAACTGTTTTTCTAAATTGATTTCGGGTCTGGGTGTTTTTTCTATGTTTATGTATATTTATCCGTTATCTTACCATATTAACGAATTTTAAAAGAATACTCATTTTGGTCTAGATAATTGGTGTGAGCGTAAACAAATTTAATGTAATTTAATTTAACTTACTTCGCTACTTTGGTTATTTAAATTTTAAAAACATAATCAAACTAGCGCAGCGGATTACTCCTCTATGCTACTAAATTACAAGCATAGTGTAAAAGAACCGCGACACATCACAACGTATAGTTTGAATGCAGCTTCAATTGGTCACGACAATTGTTACTAATTGATTCCGGTAATCTGAAATCTCCTGTGGTGTCATTACATTTGCAAGCTCTTACCCCCGCAATACAGCAATGAAGAAAAATTATACAAAAACTCCTAATTGACTGTCTCAGAACAAAGTCTTTTGAATCGTAAAAACAGTCGCAAGCGAACCATCTGAATCGGCGAGGTGCGTCGCGTAACATCTACTTAACTCCTGAATCAAGTCATAATGAGCAGAAATGAAAAAAAATGTTCAGATTATTTTTGGAGGAAAAAAGTGCGGGGCAGATATGGAGTTCCGGGGGAAGCGGAGCCCAATTAACCCTATTGTCTGGAATGAAAAGAAAAAAATATTTTCGTCGCATTAACACAGCCGTAAACCGTTAAACGAAAGTGTAAATAAAACGTTTAGGAAACGCTCCCCTGCCGTTTGCGTGTCTGCGCCGCGGCTAATGGCGGTCCGCGGGTGAATCCGTGCACAACTTTGTGTAACTAATGTGGCCGGCGGCACTTCACTTACCAACTCTGTGTGGGTCGGACAAACATGTAACGAATATTTTACATTTCAAAAAATATTTTTTTATCATTATTCTACTACGGGCGCGTGCTTGGATTTTATATCACATGACAGTAAACAAGTGACAAGTGTAATGACACTGTAATTAATCCAAGACTAATTTAGATCACTATTTTTGGTACTTAGTCAAAGGTAACAAATATTTTACATTTCAAATAAAAATGTTTTTTTTATTCCACAATGGGCACGCCACATGTGCAATAAGCACCTATTATTGTCTGGGGCGTACAGACGCCAGCAAATCAAACTACTACAGAATCTCAAATTTCTTTAATAAATTTTGAACTTTTAGGTTTAAGGACCAATATCGATTAGAGAAATTTGACATTTTTGGATATGACGTGCGGGCGTGTGTAATATGTCCAGCAGAGGAACGTTTTTGGGCAAATTATATATTTTTTTTCAGACTTTTCAGGTTTCGAACATTCCCCCGAACCCCTTGAGTTCCAGTAAAGATGTGAGACTTTACTGAGATCTCGCACGGACTTCTTGAGAGAATTTGAAAAGTGATGTTGCACTGTTTTGTTTTACTTGCCAATACTTATGCACGTTCACGAGCACTTAACAGTAAATAATCCACCTTTGTTGCACGAAAACAAAACCGCAGATATGACGCTTCACTTTCCCAAGAAGCCCGCCCTACGCACATACCTAAATTACACTCTAGGGGAGTGTAATTTAGGTATGTGCGGAGGGGAGAGACGGCAGCTCGCGTGCTCGGGAGTAGGGGCCTCACACTCTAAGCGCATCTGAAACTTCGTGGGCTCATATTCGTCGTACACTACTTTGCGTATATTTACTGAGCCGATCGCTAGTGAAACAAAACAGCAGCGCGCGCGCATTGCCCGACGAAGTATGGGTCAAAGAAAATTCTAATGCGCTTTGAAAGAGAGAGACCCTAAGTATAAAAGATATGATGAATGAAAAGTAAGGATGAGGAATGAAAGTACGAGAGGCGAGAGACATAAATAATAGAACTTGAATGAAAGAGTAAAGCTTGACATTCACGGTCAGTTAAAAACTGACGTGCATCCAAAAACTGACCGTGAGGTTGAAATCTTAAGTTGAAATTTTTAACTGACGACAACCCACAGATATTTCCGGGCGAAACGTAATACTAGCTTCAGTTCGTTTGCATCAGTCCAAACTGACCGTGCGAGTGCGCGTGCTTACATTCGTTTCCCATCAGTAGCAGCCAGTGTTGCCTACTTACCTACTATAAAGCTAGATCTAGTTATTTTTTGGGAGCCAAGCAGCTACAATTTTATGAAAATTGTAGCTAAATTTTTCAGCCACTTTTTCGAGCACCTTTCATGAGAAGTACTTATAGAAGTACATTCGAGAAATCGTATAACCCTATTCTTAGCAATGTGGCTAAAGGACATGGCCAGAAGTTGTATGGAGCTGTGCCCAAACAAAAAATATGCATGTACATTGATGTACAGTACGTCATATCAAAGTTGACATGCATGTCTTTACATTAATTAAAGTTTTATTTTCAGAAAATAAGCGAGAGATACAATAAATAGGTTATAAAAAAACCGCCTAACCGTTTTTAATTGCAACTGCACAGTTTTGACATTACGAAATGTCAAAATCATTCTAGGATGTTTGGATATCAAAGACATTAAGCATGAATGATATGAAAATATGGTAGCTCGTGAAATGCTGTATACGGTAAACGTAAAAAAGTTAACATTTTTGTTGCTATTCACCCATTAAAATACATTTCTGGCATTCATGGGCACTGCACATTAACTCGTACTTAATATATCAACTATTTATCGTGTTTGTCCTAAGTGTCTATCCGAACATGTTGAATTGCATATTGCAACGGGCGGAACATAAATAATTTAACACACATTTTTAGGTATTTTTTTGTCGCATATTTTTATGAAATGTAATTGTTGCGATTTATTTTTATTAAAAGTTATAGCAATTTTCACATATTAATAATTTCTGTACGTTACTGTACATTTAAGGGCAGAATCTGACCATGTCCTTTGAGACGGATAATTTACAAAAACTTACGTAAAGTGAAAACGGACTTTTTTCATTTTATTCTGATAATGGTAAATCATATTTTTTAACTATAAATAAGTAAATTTAATTCGCCATTTTTGATATGGTCAAAATGAAGGCCGGTTTAAAGCCAGTGAGTGGGTACTGGGGATCCGTTTTAACTGATCAGTTCAACTGATCAGTTTATTTGACCGTGAGTGTCGAGCTTAACATAGCGAATAAATCTCCAGTTATGCTGTAAGAAAAATGCCAGAACCAAAGCTGCTATTTGCCTTTGATATAACTTATGTGAACATACACAATGAATAAAGGGTCAATGGGTCTTCAAAATGCAGTGAACTTGTAGACAGCGTCTCTGTCAGCGTCCCATCACGTCCTCCCCGTCATCCAATCACCAAAACTTTTGCAATACCAAGATTCAAAAAAAAACTTCAGCGGTAATGCCCCCTTGCTTCGATGCTGTGCGCAATACAACACCCTGAACAAAATAGACTCTAATAGGATAGACATTTTTCATGACTTATTGCCCAAATTTAAGGTCAACATACAGAATCTATTGCAGGACTAGTACTGTGCATGAAATTTTGGGTTTGTTTTTATAGTAGAAAGTTGTTATAATTGTTTTTATTTTTCATTCATAATTTTATTTTGTTGTTAGTAAGTACATACCTACCAATTAATTAATTTAAATTTTCATTTTGATTTATTTTTTAATTTTTGATTTTTTTTTTTAAATTACATTTGTTAGCGTTTAACGAGCTTATTATTAATGTTGTGTACGCCTGTAATAGGTATATGTATAAGTATAAATTTGTATAAGTAATGTTTTGTTTAATGCTTCATATGTATACTGTTGGTGTACCTTTTTCCATAAATAAATAAAAAGACAAAACATAGTAAGGATAAACATGTACAAGAAGCTTATTTCAGAATTAAATTTCTTTCAGCAGGCACAGGAAAGTAAGTACACAAAAGTAGTAGACGAAGTGTGCAACTGCGCACTAAACAATGCAGTAAATAATAAATAAACAACATATTATATAACTACTAGCGGGGCCGCCCGCGCCTTCTTCCACGCTAACTTAGAAAGACCGTCATAACTCAACCATTTAAAAAAAATATCTACAAAATATAAACAAAAACCATCCTCAGTTAAAGCTATATCCAGTGTCATTAGCTACCGTTTGCCATTTTTTTTCATGTTTCTCCGACGTATGAAACCTTCGATATCGCATAATGTAAAAATGTTCATAAATTGGGGAGGGGGTTGGACCCCCCATATTTTTTTTTGTCGATGAATTTAGATGTAGCAATTAGCCTTAACGGGTTAGAAGTACCACCCCTATCACAATGTATAGATATAGGATAAAATGTTTACTAGAAAAAAACAACGAGTCTCAGGAAAGCTCGAATGGGATTCGAACCCATGGCAGAGAATGAGCAGTGGATCGGCAATCCAAAGGTCATGGGTTCGTATCCCACTCGAGCTTTCCTGAGACTGGTGGTTTTTTTCTAGTAAACATTTTATTTCGTTACCTACTTCTGAAAAACGTTTCTGATCAATACCGAATGGAATGGACAACTGAAGATCGGGCGATTCAAAAAACGCGAATTGAGTTTGAGGCTAACAAAAACAAATGTGGAAAAATGAAAGGTGCAAAAGGCATTCGGGAAAACAATGATCGGCGTTATAAAAAGCGGTATAACAACAACGGTATAACAATATGCAACCGCCGTACACATGTTTTGAAATACGATCCAGTTCGTTACCTTCACAATGTTTTTTTAAATTTTGCTTTGTAATTTGATTGTGTTTTGTTTTGTGCCCTTTACATGTACACAAACATACATAGATCACGACTATTATCCCCAAAGGAGTAGTCAGAGAATAGGAATGAGGAACGCAGAAGCAGTCCTCTGCCATAGTTCACATTTCACCAAATTACAACCCTATGTTTGGTATGGACATTTGGTATGAACCGTACCTATGTTTGGTTTGGTACGAAAGCCATGTCACAAAAAGACTGATCAAGATGAGTGTTGAAGGTAGGAGAGGAAGAGGAAGACCAAAGAAAAGATGGGTGAATTGTGTGAGGGATAATATGGATAAGAAGGGATTTTATCATTTGATGACGAATGACCGAGTTGTGTGGAAGAAAAAGACATACTGCGCCGACCCCAAATGACATGGGAAAAGGGCAAGCGAATGACAACTGCACATATGCTCAGCGTGATAGGTGGTAAGCCCATCGCCGGTCCATGTTGTTGGATGCATGTGCAGTCTTTAGGTCCGTTAGTCGCCTTTTGCGACACTTAAGGGAAGAGAGATAGGTTAGTAGTTTCTTTTAGTTCAGCCGCTACCCGGCTCCATTACATTAATTATCATCGTTTTGATCAGCAGCCTATAAACGTCCCACTGCTGGGCATAGGCCTCCCACGTGGATAATAGCACGTGGGGATATGGGCCGTAACCCACCACGTTAGCCCAATGCGGGTTGGTGGGTTTTTACGACTGCCATCTTACGACAACAACCGGGACCAACGGCTTAACGTGCCTTCCGAAGAACGGAGGAGCTCGAGATGTTTTCAATTTGGTCACTCATCCAGCGAACCGGCATTGTGAAAGTTGCTTAGCGAGCAAGATCGCATGCTGAACGCGCTAGCCCCTGCGGCATCGAGCTCCTCTAACATTAATTATACTAATCTTGAATATCATAATATAATATAAGGTTAATTGTTGTTTTTGTAAATTACTGAAAATTTTGAATACCCTAAAACAAAATATTTACAGAGCATTCATAATACACGTTTAGGGGAAAAAGCCGGATTTCTATTCACACCTAATACAGAAATGGAAAAACTGGAGATAATGAAAATTTCAATTCATTAACTGTAAGTAAGGACCCATTAATTGCGTCACGCACATTTGGAGGGATCACATGTAGGGTGGGAATGATATATGCCTCCGTGGAACGCCACTAGGGGGCCAAATACTTTCCTATTAGTTAGATGCATTAACCTTAGGAGAATTTATTTTTATGAAATAACGGGTTTTTTTACCATGTTTGAGTCGTTGATTTTGAGTCCCCGAACCAAAACTCCCACAAGTCCACAGTCCCACAACTCAAACATGGTAAAAATCCCGTTATTTCATAAAAATAATTGTAATAACCATGAAAGTCTAAAATGTTATTATGAAAATTTTGAGTTTAGATAGATAGTATCGTAAGACTCCCTAAACAATAGTGTCAATACAGGAGACAACTCTGCCGCGCATCTGAGCAGCACAATCGCCGGAACACCTTCCGGCCCACTAGCCTTCCGCACGTCAAGCGACCGCAGCACGGCACATACATCACACCGCCTAATACGAATATCAGGCATGGTGGCCCAACAATGTGCTATGATAGGTGGAGCGGCGCCACAATCGTCGACGCGCGCATTGGCCGCGAAAAGTTCAGCCAACAAGTTCGCCTTCTCAAGCGGCTGGTAAGCTAACGAGCCATCTTGCCGCCCTCACGTACAGACATACTCCGGCTTTCGCGAGGAATTGCTTCTCAAGCTGATAGCCAGGGTACCTTAAATAAGACGTGTCAGCAGGGCGACGAATTTGAGTCTCCGTCAGAAAAAGCAATGCAGGCCGCGCCGTCTCGAGGTGTTGTTGGACGGCGTTGAGGTTAGAATGGAGCCCATGGATGTTAGTGAACTCCACCTCAAACAGCGAATTGGTGGTGGGAGAGGAGGAAGCCGCTGTATTACCTGCATTCTTTTTAGGCACTGTCATTGGAAAAGAGGAAGGAAGGGACGTGAACAAGGAGCCACTACTGTTGAAAAGAAATTAATAAAGCGAGAGTTTTCCGCTTCACCATTGGAAGAGCGTTGCAACCACAGCCGACACGCCGGACGGAAGGGCCCCCATACTCTCCGGTCACCAACCGGCACGACGATCCACTCCGAGATTATGTGCGACCTGGTGAGGCAGCCTCCCGAGGTGGTTAGCCCCGGTCGGGCCTCTGTACTATGCCGCGGGCGGCCAGGGGCACCACCGTTTCTACGGGTCTCCCTGGTCGGCGTGTCGAGTTATATCCCCCGCTCAATGGTTCCACGGCAGAACTCTCTGGTTCACAGTTTGTAACAATAGCCGCTCCCCTGGCTCCGGTAGTGCGGCGCTGTTCCCGGAACGCGACCTGCGACGAGCACAGATCACTTGGCGGGCGTACACTACCGCACGGTGGTCGATAACCGAGCGAGCTGGGCTCTACCACCAAATGCTAAATTAGCACCACCCAGGGGTCACATGTAGGGTCTCAAGGGTACACACCTACGGATGTGAGCATTGTTAACCCCCAAAAAGCAGACTTTCAAGAAGGGCGGAGTATTCGTGTCTTTTGTGAAGGTAGTTCCTCCACGTTCTACAAAGTCAATGCCGGAGTGCCGCAGGGTTCTGTGCCCTCACCTACTCTATTTCTTCTGCATATTAATGACATGTTGTCCTTGGGCAATATTCATTGTTATGCGGATGACAGTACGGTGCATGAGCGGTAGGTACTTGGGACATCCTGCGGCAAAGCAAGCCGATATCATGGTGAAAAGTCAAGAACTGGTTGCCAAACTGAACCTGACTCTCGATCGTGTTTCTAAGTGGGGATCTAAAAACCTGGTCGAGTTTAATGCTAGCAAAACTCAGGTTTGTGCATTCTCGTCCAAGGTAGCTCCCTTTCTTACTCCTCCCTCTCTTCAGAACTCTCCGTTACCCATTTCGGTGAACCTCAGCATTCTTGGCATGGACATCGGCCAGGAACTGAATCCGAAATGCTACATCGAGAGTGCTATTTTAACTGCCTCCCGGAAGTTGGGTATTCTTAATAAGGTGAGGCAGTTTTTCACTCCCGGGCAGCGCTGTTTGCTGTACAAAACTCAGGTGCGATCGAGTATGGAGTATTGTTCCCATCTATGGGACGGCTCCGCTAAATACCGTCTCGATGCACTTGATAGACCGCAAAGGCGAGCGGTACGCATTATTGGAGATGCTGAGGTTACAGCCTCCCTTGAGCACCTCCAGCTGCGTAGAGACATTGCTTCTCTGTGTCTTCTACCGGAATTACTACGGAGAGTGTTCTGAAGAACTTTTTGATCTTATCCCGCCCTTTCCTTTCCTCTCCCGGAATACACGTACTGGTCTTATGAACCACCATCATACTGTACAGACTATCAGTACTCGTGCCAAAAAATTTGGCAAGTCGTTCCTCTGTAAGATCATTCGGCTTTGGAATTCTTTGCCGGCGCATGTGTTTCCCAGCTCCTACAGTACCGGGTCTTTTAAGCGGGGCGTGAAACGGCATTTATGCAGGCCGTCATGAATGGGTGCGCTCGTTATCGTGCTTATTCCACGGTGGGGAGCGCTCTCATTATTTTGGACTGCATCGGCTGCTTACCATCAGGCAGGATGCAGTCACTATGACGCGTCATAATAGAAAAAAAAACAAAGTAGTTTAATAAGGCGAGTTACCGGTAAATGAGGGCAAAACTGTTTTGCTACATCAAATGGTTTATGTATTTACTATTAAATTACGCTCTTATAAAAAATATATTATACACTAAAGGATATTGCCTAAAGAATGTGCTAATTTGTTACGCGATTAGATGTACTTTACTAGATGATAAAAAATCCCGAAAACAGGCCAAATAAAAGTCAAAAACAGTTGATTTCTAAATTTTTTTTTAAATTTCGACATAATATTTACATGTAAATATTTAGTTTGAAACAGAGAACCTGCTTATTCATTAAATCCTATAAAGTCTATATCAGCAAAAAAAACCTATAAAAAACCTACAAAACGCGCCTATTTACGCCGCTTTGCTGTTATACCCGTCCCGTACCGTCGTACGTCGAGAGAACGAGAGAGAAGCGCTCGAAAGGACTTGCCTTAAAATCAATTGCCTAAGTTCGGGCTTCACTTCAGAACGGCTTCACCTTAGGCTTATTCTTTTTTTGTTGTGTTTGTAATTGCCAGGACAAGGTTTGTATGACATACTAGCGGCCGCTCGCGGTTTCACCCGCGTGGTTCCCGTTCCCGTTCCCGTTAAAATATCGGGATAAAATGTATCTTATGTGTTAATCCAAGTTATAAACTATCTGTATGCCATATTTCATCCAAATCCATTTAGTAGTTTTTACGTGAAAGAGTAACAAACATCCATCCATACTTACAAACTTTCAGGTTTATAATATTAGTAGGATTTTTTATGTAAATTTGCCACGGGGTATGGGGTCCACGCGGACGAAGTCGCGGGCAAGCCGCTAGTAAATAAATAAAATCAATTGCTACGAATGTATGTTCATGCATCACTTCAGAACGGCTGCACTTAAGAGGCCTTACATCTCGACTGTGATTTTTGAGAGAAATGGCCAATTTTGGCATTCTTGATCTCAGAATCAAAAATACATTAACAATTTTGACTTATTGAATAGTGTAGAATGGCTATTGGCGTAGTTCGTAGCGGGCTCGCTTTTTGTAAATTTTGCTTAACTTTTTAATTAAATCCAAAATAGTAGAGAAAGATTTTCATAAAATGCGCGAAGGCACTTTTTTGAGCTCCTATATTGATTTACTGTTCTAAACAAATGAAATAAAAAAAATATATTGGTATCTCTTATATAGTCGTATAGTTCGTAGCGGCCTCGGAATTTTTAGATATCATTGATTTTATATAGCAAAAAAAATCATAAACCAAAAAACTTCGAAATCGCTTTAAGTTAACTGTGAATTTCTCCTATCTACGATAATATTATTGAGCAAAATTAATACCAGAATAATTGTTACTTCATGAGAAATAAAGATTTTATAACGTATTTATTACCCTATTTCGATAAAAACGATAAATACAACTGCAAAATTACTACAAAATGCGATGCGCCGGCCGTCTGAACTCAGCTTATTGTCGCAGAGTGGAGATTTGTAATATCCTACTAATATTATAAACGCGAAAAATTGTAAGTATGGATGGATGTTTGTTACTCGTTCACGTAAAAACTACTGAATGGATAATACTTTTATCCCGATATTCCTACGGGAACGGGAACCACGCGGGTGAAACCGTGAGCGGCCGCTAGTTAATCATGAATGTATTATCTCATTTCGATAAAAACGATAAATACAACTGCAAAATTATAACCAAGTGCGAAAATGGGCATTTTACGCAAAAAATACAGTTTAGATGTAATAGGCCTCTTAAGTACATGGTTAATTCTTAACTTATTGTGTTCGTAACGGTCAGAAAAATGTTCGAATGAAACAAAAAAATTTGGAAATTCGTCTCGGTATACGGGGTGGGGTCATAGACGTTTACTTATTATAGGTACGTTTGTGGGTGGGGTTTACACGCGGACAAAATCACTTTCACATACATAGATACATCGACTATTATCCCCGTAGGGTTAATCAGAGACTAGGCAATGAGACACGGTAAGTCGCTTTGGAATTAAAGTTATATAAGTACCTATTACTAACAGAATAAAGGAGCTCCTTTACGTTAAGGCGAGGTATTCCGAGCGCTTCTCTCTCGCTCTCTCGACGGTACGAGACGGTAAGGGACAGGTATAACAGCGTAGAGGCGCGAATAAGCGCGTTTTATAGGTTTTTTGCCTATAAAAGAAAAAATAAGTGAAATAAAAAAAATGTGTCCTTTGCATTCACTACATAATAAAAAGTTTCTTCTATTGGTAAAAAAAATTACGACATTTTTTAATGTATTATCTGACTTACAGCTCTTTTAAATGTTGAACAGAGCTATCTTTGAATTTATTTTCTATCGAGTGAAGTATTACCAATCATGTTTCTGTCTTTAAGAGTCACTAGATAATATGTTCAACTATATTATATATGAAATTTAGAATTGTATGTTTTACATTGGTGGCGGTACAATCAATCAAAATTGTTAAAAATGGGAATATAGCGCCTTAAAAACATATTTGCTTCTTACCATACGTCGAAGGCAAAGTACACCTTTTAATCACAATGTTTGTCTATCAACAACAAACTTGCTTACATAATCCAGACATTAGATGCGACGTTTATTTAAGGTTAACCGAAAACTGTTCGCTAACCTTAAACACTCATAATATTACAGCGGCCAAGACTAATTTTCTTGATAAGGTGGGCGGGCGAAAATTTACATAAAGAGCAGGCTAATTTAAAACAAAACTCCGTTATTTAAATTCAAAATGAATCCGTGCATGTTAAAATATAACTAGCATTGCCAGCGACTCCGTTTCGCGTGAACTTTAGTTTCTGGGTTATTCAGTTTATTATTTTATTAAATAAATCATAATCAATTTAGTTAACCGTGTCGCGTAGCGGCTAACGGACTAAAGACTCTTAACAGCATGGAGCGGCGATGGGCTCACCACCTGTCACGCTGAGCACATGTGCAGTCGCTATTTGGTGAAAAGTGGACTATGGCAGAGGACTGCTTTTGCGATTCTCATTGCCTAGTCTCTGACTAACCCTTCGGGGATAATAGTCGTGATTATATGTATGTATCTATGAATTCGGAATGTTCTATCTACAACGAAATAATTGAAAACTATGTATTTTTCAATTTTGAAATATTTCATGCTGTACAGGGGTTGGTATAAGACTGATTAAAAGTTTAAAGCTGATTATGATATAGTACATTATATCATTATTAATATGTACAAAATAGGCGATGTTATATCATGGAAATGGACTATGCTAATAAGGCTTTGAATTCCTTATATATCCCACTGCAGGACGACTCACAAATGATATTCAGGTTGTCGTATAAAGGCGGCCGCAATCTGCATACTAATGCTTCTTAGCCGGCCTTAACAAGCAGGCCTCCATTGAAACTTTCCTAGAATTGAAAAATATACTGACGATGTATTTTATTTAGCATATAGGTACTCGTAGAAAAACGTACTTCAGAAGGCACGTAAAGCCTTTGGTCCTGTTTTTTTATGTTTCCCACTCTCCCACCATTGATCTAACCCAAGTTTTTGAAACTTGTTATAATGGTTAAACTAGATAACGGAAAAACATACTTGTTAATACTTAGAAAACACCCAAACCCGAAATCAATTTAGAGAAACAGGTATTTCTAAATTGACCCGACCGGGAATTGAACCTGACCACATGATCACGGAAGTCGACTTCTCGTAAGATGGCAGTCGTTACAATACAACCCAACTAACCCGCGTTAGACCAGCTAAAGTAATGTGGAGTTTCATCTATTAATATTGGGTCACCTAGATTTCAGAAAGTTGCTTAACTTGTTCGATCGCTACACGAACGAGCTTCATCAATCATAAAGTCTGAACCGTTTTGGTTGTCTAGTGGTGAGACCTGCAGTAAGATAGCCAGTTCTTAACATACAATTTGGCAGCCTTATCTCTAAAAAGGATTTTATTCCAAACATTTTGGACTGGATAGAAAGCAAATCATTAAAAGGAGTAAAGTGTGAAGTGCTTTCACCGTCGACATTACGACATATCGTCGTCCCACATGATCAAAAGCACATGTGGAGATGGCCATAACCAACTAAACAGGCCCTAAGTGTCACCTAAAATCGGCCTCGATGAAATAAAAAAAATCAAAACAAAAATAAAAATGTTAATCTTTCCAATCTAAACTTGCCATTCAGTACGAAGGTTGTACGGAATGTAATATTAAGGTGTTGAGTAACTGCACTAACAAAGCAATAAATGCAGGTACGCGCGCCGCCTTCCCACAATCTGCATACTAAGCGGCCGGCGAGCGCCTGTTTATTGAAAACCCGCTGAACCTCAAAAATCTCTTGATGCTAAAGGCCCCTAATAAATTCAGGTGTCCATTAAAATTCACACATATATTTTTGGGACTTTGTGTTGTGCTTGCGGATCGCACACACTCATCTCGTTTGGTCTAATGATTTTTTGAAATGCAGCGTGTAGTCGTCCAAAATAATTAAAAAAGTTTTCAATTAGAAGGGCTTTTTTTCATTTGTACTATACAGATTGTTATTCATTTAGAAAAAAGAGCTATTGCTATTGAAAAAATATAATGTAATAATGACAAAATAAGTATTATATAAGGTGACTGCTAGAAACCGCAAGAAACTTCAAGGGCAGGTCAGGTCAAGTGTTTTAGACATGACAAAAATGGTCTCATGGCAGACTAACGTAAGTACCTACTTATCGCCCAGCTGACGCGAACGGGTCAACAGACTGTCGGCCGGCCGGCCGTTGCCCGCGCGTTGTAAATAATCGTTATTTTTAATTGTTATTCATTTAATTTTTCTTATGTTATTACTTTCAAATAAATTAGATAATCAAAGACTATCCAATAAAAATTCACGAATTCCTTTTTTGTAATTTTTGTCATGTTTAAAACACTTGACCTGACCAGCCTTTGAAGTTTCTTGCGGTTTCTAGCAGTCACCTTATATAAGTGGATTTCATTTCATTTTAGTATGTAGGTTTTTGTAATGTGAAAATTTCATAATCAGGCCATTAAACTACAATTGTGAACGATTTTAATATCAAGACCCTGATATACTGTATTACCTAAATACATTATTTATTTTTTAATAAAAACAACAATTAGGTACGTAAAATACGTTCCCAATCTTTCAACGTACGGCCACTCCAACAGAATAGTAAAACAGTGCAACTCTAAAAGGGTCATAAACATTAATGCAGCTTCAACTAAAAGATCAAGTTGCAGCTAATAAAGGAAGAAAGTAATCTGGTGATAACTCCGGCGCAATTAGCTCGGGCCAAATACTCTCCGCCTTAAATCCTTAAAAACTCCAGCAGCAAATGCGAGCACTAGCGACGGCCGCGCGCCGCCGCAATAACACTAACTCTCACCAACTGGGATTATATTCCAGCTAACACGACTTAAATATTAAATATGGACTTACTATGAACTTAAGCACTGCTTCCCACATTACCGAGCTGAGAGCAATTTTAAAACTGCGTCGCTGTTATTGAGAAAGTTCACAATAAATAGGTCGCAACAATGGAAATTGTTGTCTTATTTATTTATGTTATGTTAAGGCCTCGGTGGTCAAACTCAAACTCAAAACATTTTTATTTAACAAACACAATTAATAAGTACTTTGAAATGTCAAAATCTTTTTTTAACCTACCAGAGCTACCACCTATTCAGAACGTAATTTTTTAACTGTGACAAAAAACGGGCGCATGAAACCACAGCGCACAGAAGCATGGACATTTACAAAAAAATATATATTATTTTGTTACCAGGTCGAGTGGCAAAGCAGGCCCGATACTGGGGGTCTTGGGTTTGTTTCCCGCGTCGGGCAAAGTTTAAAACTTTCCATTCCATCACCAACCTGCAATTGGAAAACGTGGTGATCTGCTACACGTTCATTGCAGCGCAGGCTTGATTGTAGATAAGTACTTTAGATGTCAATCCCATTTCTCGGGACTATAAAAACCCACAACATTAAAGCCTTATACAGATTAACTCGCCTTTTGTTTTAACCTGTCGTTACGGACCTTTTTTAGGGCCCGTGGTTTCAGGAAGACCGCAAACAGGCAATTTCAACATGTTGGAAACTTTAGTGGTAAAATAAAATGTAAATTAAACGGAAGTAAATACGTATAATCTTCATCATAAGGCTATAAACGTCCCGCGCAGACTTGCCCACCACGCTAGTGCAATGCCATTTCAGTAAGTTGTGTTAAGGTTCATAAATACATACATATAATCACGACTATTATCCCTGAAGGGTTAGTCAGAGACTAGGCAATGAGGACCGCAAAAGCAGTCCTCTGCCATTGTCTACTTTTCAACAAATAGCGACTGCACATGTGTTCAGCGTGACAGGTAGTGAACCGATCGCCGCTCTATGCTGTTGGATGTATGTGCAGGGGGACGATCGCGCTAAATAATCACAACCTAACCACAACTGAACCGCAGCCGTTCTGCCGACTCTGTATAGCGCCATCGCGTTTATCAAACGCGATAGCACTATACGAGTATAACGGCTGAGGTTCAGTTGAAGTTTAGTTGCAATTATTTAGCGCGATCGCCCCCCAGTCTTTAGTCCGTTAGTCGCCTTTTACGACACCCAAGAGAAGAGAGAGGGTGGTGTATTCTTTCACCGCTACGCAACACGGTTCGGTACAAATTGTACACTTTTTTTTTAATTACTTTAGATATATCATCTAAGTCTTTTGTAAAAATATCAGCCAACGTGTGACCTAAATATTGTATTTACTACCTAAGTATACTGTGGTAAACATAATTAACTAATTATGTTTAGCGAAAATTTATTAATCACATTAATTGTTAACAGAGGCATATTCAGTGACTCGAAACTAAGTCCACCGTACATGTTAACGCTTCAACTGTTGATGCCGCTATATTAATATTGTAAATGCCCCTAAACTATATCTAATTATGTCAACCTTTGCATCACTGAGCTCCTCTCCCCTCGATATTTGACACACGCCGCTAGAATGTGTTCAGCCACAGTATAAATTAGCTTATATTTATACTGTGGTTCAGCGTCATCGATCAAACCACAAAGATCACAATTAGGAGAATAAACCTAAATAATCGTAGGTAAGAAATAATAAGTTATACTTTTACAAAATAATAATAATTAATAACAATAACACGTGGCCGCTTGAGGGAATAAAGCAACAAAAAGTTATACCAACAAATATTAAAAGCATTTTAAAATAAGCAACAAAAAGTTATACCAACCAATAAAATAAAAGCATCTTAAAATAAGCAAAATAAGAACTATCTTATCTTATCTTATCTAGTGGGGCCTGCAGAGGTCTCCCCCTCGCAGCAGCACGTCGACCCATTGGGATCTTTTGTGCAAGTATGAGAACTAATATGTCTTTCGGTATTTGTTTATTTAATGTACCACGTGACGCAAAAAGCGCTATCTTGTATAGATATACAATAAATAGACATTTATCTATTTGTAGATACGTATAAGTTTGTCCTTACCGTAATCCACTTATGTTCTGTGCCGCCATCTGTCTAGCATGTCAATATAGTCGTATTTTCTAATCACTTAAAATTTTTAAAAAAACCTAGATATTCATTGCTACCGTAGTACCTGAGAATAATGCCCCGAATCCAAGAATGCAATATCAGAAGAGCTACCTACTTAAAATTAAATTATGAATAAAAGATAACGGCGGCAGGGGTTCCTATTTGCATAAACATGCAATTAAAGTGGGAAAGGGGAATGTCCTCGGCCTCTGATAATATTGAGGAAGACTCGGTCATTCTTAGCATACCCTCAACCCTTCCTAGCGCTAGCGCAAAATTCCAAAATTATTAACCAGATAAGTTTTATTACAGACCAAAGCGGGATAACTCCGTAACGGATAATGTAGTTTTTGGGATAGTTCATAAATATGTGTTCTGCTAAAACAATATAAATTCATTGTAATATCTTAGGTATTTATTGTAACCGAAGAGCCTGTATGAAAGATGTTATAATAATATATTAAACGAAGCTAAAGAAGCGTTTCAAGGTCTATTCCGTGGTCTGGGTCAAAATCCTGTGATGTATTTGTGTAATATATTTTTATCCGTAATATTTGATAATATTTTGATCCGTTATAGTGAATAACGCTCAAATAAACTCGCAGATAACTCGAGGTAGCCAACAAAAGAGGTTTTTTCAACGATCTTCGACATTTCTTATCTTTAATCCGCGAACGAGTCCGTGCTTCTATTTGCCTTTGATATAACTTATGTGAACATACACAATGAATAAAGGGTCAATGGGTCTTCAAAATGCAGTGAACTTGTAGACAGCGTCTCTGTCAGCGTCCCATCACGTCCTCCCCGTCATCCAATCACCAAAACTTTTGCAATACCAAGATTCAAAAAAAAACTTCAGCGGTAATGCCCCCTTGCTTCGATGCTGTGCGCAATACAACACCCTGAACAAAATAGACTCTAATAGGATAGACATTTTTCATGACTTATTGCCCAAATTTAAGGTCAACATACAGAATCTATTGCAGGACTAGTACTGTGCATGAAATTTTGGGTTTGCTTTTATAGTAGAAAGTTGTTATAATTGTTTTTATTTTTCATTCATAATTTTATTTTGTTGTTAGTAAGTACATACCTACCAATTAATTAATTTAAATTTTCATTTTGATTTATTTTTTAATTTTTGATTTTTTTTTTTAAATTACATTTGTTAGCGTTTAACGAGCTTATTATTAATGTTGTGTACGCCTGTAATAGGTATATGTATAAGTATAAATTTGTATAAGTAATGTTTTGTTTAATGCTTCATATGTATACTGTTGGTGTACCTTTTTCCATAAATAAATAAAAAGACAAAACATAGTAAGGATAAACATGTACAAGAAGCTTATTTCAGAATTAAATTTCTTTCAGCAGGCACAGGAAAGTAAGTACACAAAAGTAGTAGACGAAGTGTGCAACTGCGCACTAAACAATGCAGTAAATAATAAATAAACAACATATTATATAACTACTAGCGGGGCCGCCCGCGCCTTCTTCCACGCTAACTTAGAAAGACCGTCATAACTCAACCATTTAAAAAAAATATCTACAAAATATAAACAAAAACCATCCTCAGTTAAAGCTATATCCAGTGTCATTAGCTACCGTTTGCCATTTTTTTTCATGTTTCTCCGACGTATGAAACCTTCGATATCGCATAATGTAAAAATGTTCATAAATTGGGGAGGGGGTTGGACCCCCCATATTTTTTTTTGTCGATGAATTTAGATGTAGCAATTAGCCTTAACGGGTTAGAAGTACCACCCCTATCACAATGTATAGATATAGGATAAAATGTTTACTAGAAAAAAACAACGAGTCTCAGGAAAGCTCGAATGGGATTCGAACCCATGGCAGAGAATGAGCAGTGGATCGGCAATCCAAAGGTCATGGGTTCGTATCCCACTCGAGCTTTCCTGAGACTGGTGGTTTTTTTCTAGTAAACATTTTATTTCGTTACCTACTTCTGAAAAACGTTTCTGATCAATACCGAATGGAATGGACAACTGAAGATCGGGCGATTCAAAAAACGCGAATTGAGTTTGAGGCTAACAAAAACAAATGTGGAAAAATGAAAGGTGCAAAAGGCATTCGGGAAAACAATGATCGGCGTTATAAAAAGCGGTATAACAACAACGGTATAACAATATGCAACCGCCGTACACATGTTTTGAAATACGATCCAGTTCGTTACCTTCACAATGTTTTTTTAAATTTTGCTTTGTAATTTGATTGTGTTTTGTTTTGTGCCCTTTACATGTACACAAACATACATAGATCACGACTATTATCCCCAAAGGAGTAGTCAGAGAATAGGAATGAGGAACGCAGAAGCAGTCCTCTGCCATAGTTCACATTTCACCAAATTACAACCCTATGTTTGGTATGGACATTTGGTATGAACCGTACCTATGTTTGGTTTGGTACGAAAGCCATGTCACAAAAAGACTGATCAAGATGAGTGTTGAAGGTAGGAGAGGAAGAGGAAGACCAAAGAAAAGATGGGTGAATTGTGTGAGGGATAATATGGATAAGAAGGGATTTTATCATTTGATGACGAATGACCGAGTTGTGTGGAAGAAAAAGACATACTGCGCCGACCCCAAATGACATGGGAAAAGGGCAAGCGAATGACAACTGCACATATGCTCAGCGTGATAGGTGGTAAGCCCATCGCCGGTCCATGTTGTTGGATGCATGTGCAGTCTTTAGGTCCGTTAGTCGCCTTTTGCGACACTTAAGGGAAGAGAGATAGGTTAGTAGTTTCTTTTAGTTCAGCCGCTACCCGGCTCCATTACATTAATTATCATCGTTTTGATCAGCAGCCTATAAACGTCCCACTGCTGGGCATAGGCCTCCCACGTGGATAATAGCACGTGGGGATATGGGCCGTAACCCACCACGTTAGCCCAATGCGGGTTGGTGGGTTTTTACGACTGCCATCTTACGACAACAACCGGGACCAACGGCTTAACGTGCCTTCCGAAGAACGGAGGAGCTCGAGATGTTTTCAATTTGGTCACTCATCCAGCGAACCGGCATTGTGAAAGTTGCTTAGCGAGCAAGATCGCATGCTGAACGCGCTAGCCCCTGCGGCATCGAGCTCCTCTAACATTAATTATACTAATCTTGAATATCATAATATAATATAAGGTTAATTGTTGTTTTTGTAAATTACTGAAAATTTTGAATACCCTAAAACAAAATATTTACAGAGCATTCATAATACACGTTTAGGGGAAAAAGCCGGATTTCTATTCACACCTAATACAGAAATGGAAAAACTGGAGATAATGAAAATTTCAATTCATTAACTGTAAGTAAGGACCCATTAATTGCGTCACGCACATTTGGAGGGATCACATGTAGGGTGGGAATGATATATGCCTCCGTGGAACGCCACTAGGGGGCCAAATACTTTCCTATTAGTTAGATGCATTAACCTTAGGAGAATTTATTTTTATGAAATAACGGGTTTTTTTACCATGTTTGAGTCGTTGATTTTGAGTCCCCGAACCAAAACTCCCACAAGTCCACAGTCCCACAACTCAAACATGGTAAAAATCCCGTTATTTCATAAAAATAATTGTAATAACCATGAAAGTCTAAAATGTTATTATGAAAATTTTGAGTTTAGATAGATAGTATCGTAAGACTCCCTAAACAATAGTGTCAATACAGGAGACAACTCTGCCGCGCATCTGAGCAGCACAATCGCCGGAACACCTTCCGGCCCACTAGCCTTCCGCACGTCAAGCGACCGCAGCACGGCACATACATCACACCGCCTAATACGAATATCAGGCATGGTGGCCCAACAATGTGCTATGATAGGTGGAGCGGCGCCACAATCGTCGACGCGCGCATTGGCCGCGAAAAGTTCAGCCAACAAGTTCGCCTTCTCAAGCGGCTGGTAAGCTAACGAGCCATCTTGCCGCCCTCACGTACAGACATACTCCGGCTTTCGCGAGGAATTGCTTCTCAAGCTGATAGCCAGGGTACCTTAAATAAGACGTGTCAGCAGGGCGACGAATTTGAGTCTCCGTCAGAAAAAGCAATGCAGGCCGCGCCGTCTCGAGGTGTTGTTGGACGGCGTTGAGGTTAGAATGGAGCCCATGGATGTTAGTGAACTCCACCTCAAACAGCGAATTGGTGGTGGGAGAGGAGGAAGCCGCTGTATTACCTGCATTCTTTTTAGGCACTGTCATTGGAAAAGAGGAAGGAAGGGACGTGAACAAGGAGCCACTACTGTTGAAAAGAAATTAATAAAGCGAGAGTTTTCCGCTTCACCATTGGAAGAGCGTTGCAACCACAGCCGACACGCCGGACGGAAGGGCCCCCATACTCTCCGGTCACCAACCGGCACGACGATCCACTCCGAGATTATGTGCGACCTGGTGAGGCAGCCTCCCGAGGTGGTTAGCCCCGGTCGGGCCTCTGTACTATGCCGCGGGCGGCCAGGGGCACCACCGTTTCTACGGGTCTCCCTGGTCGGCGTGTCGAGTTATATCCCCCGCTCAATGGTTCCACGGCAGAACTCTCTGGTTCACAGTTTGTAACAATAGCCGCTCCCCTGGCTCCGGTAGTGCGGCGCTGTTCCCGGAACGCGACCTGCGACGAGCACAGATCACTTGGCGGGCGTACACTACCGCACGGTGGTCGATAACCGAGCGAGCTGGGCTCTACCACCAAATGCTAAATTAGCACCACCCAGGGGTCACATGTAGGGTCTCAAGGGTACACACCTACGGATGTGAGCATTGTTAACCCCCAAAAAGCAGACTTTCAAGAAGGGCGGAGTATTCGTGTCTTTTGTGAAGGTAGTTCCTCCACGTTCTACAAAGTCAATGCCGGAGTGCCGCAGGGTTCTGTGCCCTCACCTACTCTATTTCTTCTGCATATTAATGACATGTTGTCCTTGGGCAATATTCATTGTTATGCGGATGACAGTACGGTGCATGAGCGGTAGGTACTTGGGACATCCTGCGGCAAAGCAAGCCGATATCATGGTGAAAAGTCAAGAACTGGTTGCCAAACTGAACCTGACTCTCGATCGTGTTTCTAAGTGGGGATCTAAAAACCTGGTCGAGTTTAATGCTAGCAAAACTCAGGTTTGTGCATTCTCGTCCAAGGTAGCTCCCTTTCTTACTCCTCCCTCTCTTCAGAACTCTCCGTTACCCATTTCGGTGAACCTCAGCATTCTTGGCATGGACATCGGCCAGGAACTGAATCCGAAACGCTACATCGAGAGTGCTATTTTAACTGCCTCCCGGAAGTTGGGTATTCTTAATAAGGTGAGGCAGTTTTTCACTCCCGGGCAGCGCTGTTTGCTGTACAAAACTCAGGTGCGATCGAGTATGGAGTATTGTTCCCATCTATGGGACGGCTCCGCTAAATACCGTCTCGATGCACTTGATAGACCGCAAAGGCGAGCGGTACGCATTATTGGAGATGCTGAGGTTACAGCCTCCCTTGAGCACCTCCAGCTGCGTAGAGACATTGCTTCTCTGTGTCTTCTACCGGAATTACTACGGAGAGTGTTCTGAAGAACTTTTTGATCTTATCCCGCCCTTTCCTTTCCTCTCCCGGAATACACGTACTGGTCTTATGAACCACCATCATACTGTACAGACTATCAGTACTCGTGCCAAAAAATTTGGCAAGTCGTTCCTCTGTAAGATCATTCGGCTTTGGAATTCTTTGCCGGCGCATGTGTTTCCCAGCTCCTACAGTACCGGGTCTTTTAAGCGGGGCGTGAAACGGCATTTATGCAGGCCGTCATGAATGGGTGCGCTCGTTATCGTGCTTATTCCACGGTGGGGAGCGCTCTCATTATTTTGGACTGCATCGGCTGCTTACCATCAGGCAGGATGCAGTCACTATGACGCGTCATAATAGAAAAAAAAACAAAGTAGTTTAATAAGGCGAGTTACCGGTAAATGAGGGCAAAACTGTTTTGCTACATCAAATGGTTTATGTATTTACTATTAAATTACGCTCTTATAAAAAATATATTATACACTAAAGGATATTGCCTAAAGAATGTGCTAATTTGTTACGCGATTAGATGTACTTTACTAGATGATAAAAAATCCCGAAAACAGGCCAAATAAAAGTCAAAAACAGTTGATTTCTAAATTTTTTTTTAAATTTCGACATAATATTTACATGTAAATATTTAGTTTGAAACAGAGAACCTGCTTATTCATTAAATCCTATAAAGTCTATATCAGCAAAAAAAACCTATAAAAAACCTACAAAACGCGCCTATTTACGCCGCTTTGCTGTTATACCCGTCCCGTACCGTCGTACGTCGAGAGAACGAGAGAGAAGCGCTCGAAAGGACTTGCCTTAAAATCAATTGCCTAAGTTCGGGCTTCACTTCAGAACGGCTTCACCTTAGGCTTATTCTTTTTTTGTTGTGTTTGTAATTGCCAGGACAAGGTTTGTATGACATACTAGCGGCCGCTCGCGGTTTCACCCGCGTGGTTCCCGTTCCCGTTCCCGTTAAAATATCGGGATAAAATGTATCTTATGTGTTAATCCAAGTTATAAACTATCTGTATGCCATATTTCATCCAAATCCATTTAGTAGTTTTTACGTGAAAGAGTAACAAACATCCATCCATACTTACAAACTTTCAGGTTTATAATATTAGTAGGATTTTTTATGTAAATTTGCCACGGGGTATGGGGTCCACGCGGACGAAGTCGCGGGCAAGCCGCTAGTAAATAAATAAAATCAATTGCTACGAATGTATGTTCATGCATCACTTCAGAACGGCTGCACTTAAGAGGCCTTACATCTCGACTGTGATTTTTGAGAGAAATGGCCAATTTTGGCATTCTTGATCTCAGAATCAAAAATACATTAACAATTTTGACTTATTGAATAGTGTAGAATGGCTATTGGCGTAGTTCGTAGCGGGCTCGCTTTTTGTAAATTTTGCTTAACTTTTTAATTAAATCCAAAATAGTAGAGAAAGATTTTCATAAAATGCGCGAAGGCACTTTTTTGAGCTCCTATATTGATTTACTGTTCTAAACAAATGAAATAAAAAAAATATATTGGTATCTCTTATATAGTCGTATAGTTCGTAGCGGCCTCGGAATTTTTAGATATCATTGATTTTATATAGCAAAAAAAATCATAAACCAAAAAACTTCGAAATCGCTTTAAGTTAACTGTGAATTTCTCCTATCTACGATAATATTATTGAGCAAAATTAATACCAGAATAATTGTTACTTCATGAGAAATAAAGATTTTATAACGTATTTATTACCCTATTTCGATAAAAACGATAAATACAACTGCAAAATTACTACAAAATGCGATGCGCCGGCCGTCTGAACTCAGCTTATTGTCGCAGAGTGGAGATTTGTAATATCCTACTAATATTATAAACGCGAAAAATTGTAAGTATGGATGGATGTTTGTTACTCGTTCACGTAAAAACTACTGAATGGATAATACTTTTATCCCGATATTCCTACGGGAACGGGAACCACGCGGGTGAAACCGTGAGCGGCCGCTAGTTAATCATGAATGTATTATCTCATTTCGATAAAAACGATAAATACAACTGCAAAATTATAACCAAGTGCGAAAATGGGCATTTTACGCAAAAAATACAGTTTAGATGTAATAGGCCTCTTAAGTACATGGTTAATTCTTAACTTATTGTGTTCGTAACGGTCAGAAAAATGTTCGAATGAAACAAAAAAATTTGGAAATTCGTCTCGGTATACGGGGTGGGGTCATAGACGTTTACTTATTATAGGTACGTTTGTGGGTGGGGTTTACACGCGGACAAAATCACTTTCACATACATAGATACATCGACTATTATCCCCGTAGGGTTAATCAGAGACTAGGCAATGAGACACGGTAAGTCGCTTTGGAATTAAAGTTATATAAGTACCTATTACTAACAGAATAAAGGAGCTCCTTTACGTTAAGGCGAGGTATTCCGAGCGCTTCTCTCTCGCTCTCTCGACGGTACGAGACGGTAAGGGACAGGTATAACAGCGTAGAGGCGCGAATAAGCGCGTTTTATAGGTTTTTTGCCTATAAAAGAAAAAATAAGTGAAATAAAAAAAATGTGTCCTTTGCATTCACTACATAATAAAAAGTTTCTTCTATTGGTAAAAAAAATTACGACATTTTTTAATGTATTATCTGACTTACAGCTCTTTTAAATGTTGAACAGAGCTATCTTTGAATTTATTTTCTATCGAGTGAAGTATTACCAATCATGTTTCTGTCTTTAAGAGTCACTAGATAATATGTTCAACTATATTATATATGAAATTTAGAATTGTATGTTTTACATTGGTGGCGGTACAATCAATCAAAATTGTTAAAAATGGGAATATAGCGCCTTAAAAACATATTTGCTTCTTACCATACGTCGAAGGCAAAGTACACCTTTTAATCACAATGTTTGTCTATCAACAACAAACTTGCTTACATAATCCAGACATTAGATGCGACGTTTATTTAAGGTTAACCGAAAACTGTTCGCTAACCTTAAACACTCATAATATTACAGCGGCCAAGACTAATTTTCTTGATAAGGTGGGCGGGCGAAAATTTACATAAAGAGCAGGCTAATTTAAAACAAAACTCCGTTATTTAAATTCAAAATGAATCCGTGCATGTTAAAATATAACTAGCATTGCCAGCGACTCCGTTTCGCGTGAACTTTAGTTTCTGGGTTATTCAGTTTATTATTTTATTAAATAAATCATAATCAATTTAGTTAACCGTGTCGCGTAGCGGCTAACGGACTAAAGACTCTTAACAGCATGGAGCGGCGATGGGCTCACCACCTGTCACGCTGAGCACATGTGCAGTCGCTATTTGGTGAAAAGTGGACTATGGCAGAGGACTGCTTTTGCGATTCTCATTGCCTAGTCTCTGACTAACCCTTCGGGGATAATAGTCGTGATTATATGTATGTATCTATGAATTCGGAATGTTCTATCTACAACGAAATAATTGAAAACTATGTATTTTTCAATTTTGAAATATTTCATGCTGTACAGGGGTTGGTATAAGACTGATTAAAAGTTTAAAGCTGATTATGATATAGTACATTATATCATTATTAATATGTACAAAATAGGCGATGTTATATCATGGAAATGGACTATGCTAATAAGGCTTTGAATTCCTTATATATCCCACTGCAGGACGACTCACAAATGATATTCAGGTTGTCGTATAAAGGCGGCCGCAATCTGCATACTAATGCTTCTTAGCCGGCCTTAACAAGCAGGCCTCCATTGAAACTTTCCTAGAATTGAAAAATATACTGACGATGTATTTTATTTAGCATATAGGTACTCGTAGAAAAACGTACTTCAGAAGGCACGTAAAGCCTTTGGTCCTGTTTTTTTATGTTTCCCACTCTCCCACCATTGATCTAACCCAAGTTTTTGAAACTTGTTATAATGGTTAAACTAGATAACGGAAAAACATACTTGTTAATACTTAGAAAACACCCAAACCCGAAATCAATTTAGAGAAACAGGTATTTCTAAATTGACCCGACCGGGAATTGAACCTGACCACATGATCACGGAAGTCGACTTCTCGTAAGATGGCAGTCGTTACAATACAACCCAACTAACCCGCGTTAGACCAGCTAAAGTAATGTGGAGTTTCATCTATTAATATTGGGTCACCTAGATTTCAGAAAGTTGCTTAACTTGTTCGATCGCTACACGAACGAGCTTCATCAATCATAAAGTCTGAACCGTTTTGGTTGTCTAGTGGTGAGACCTGCAGTAAGATAGCCAGTTCTTAACATACAATTTGGCAGCCTTATCTCTAAAAAGGATTTTATTCCAAACATTTTGGACTGGATAGAAAGCAAATCATTGAAAGGAGTAAAGTGTGAAGTGCTTTCACCGTCGACATTACGACATATCGTCGTCCCACATGATCAAAAGCACATGTGGAGATGGCCATAACCAACTAAACAGGCCCTAAGTGTCACCTAAAATCGGCCTCGATGAAATAAAAAAAATCAAAACAAAAATAAAAATGTTAATCTTTCCAATCTAAACTTGCCATTCAGTACGAAGGTTGTACGGAATGTAATATTAAGGTGTTGAGTAACTGCACTAACAAAGCAATAAATGCAGGTACGCGCGCCGCCTTCCCACAATCTGCATACTAAGCGGCCGGCGAGCGCCTGTTTATTGAAAACCCGCTGAACCTCAAAAATCTCTTGATGCTAAAGGCCCCTAATAAATTCAGGTGTCCATTAAAATTCACACATATATTTTTGGGACTTTGTGTTGTGCTTGCGGATCGCACACACTCATCTCGTTTGGTCTAATGATTTTTTGAAATGCAGCTGTAGTCGTCCAAAATAATTAAAAAAGTTTTCAATTAGAAGGGCTTTTTTTCATTTGTACTATACAGATTGTTATTCATTTAGAAAAAAGAGCTATTGCTATTGAAAAAATATAATGTAATAATGACAAAATAAGTATTATATAAGGTGACTGCTAGAAACCGCAAGAAACTTCAAGGGCAGGTCAGGTCAAGTGTTTTAGACATGACAAAAATGGTCTCATGGCAGACTAACGTAAGTACCTACTTATCGCCCAGCTGACGCGAACGGGTCAACAGACTGTCGGCCGGCCGGCCGTTGCCCGCGCGTTGTAAATAATCGTTATTTTTAATTGTTATTCATTTAATTTTTCTTATGTTATTACTTTCAAATAAATTAGATAATCAAAGACTATCCAATAAAAATTCACGAATTCCTTTTTTGTAATTTTTGTCATGTTTAAAACACTTGACCTGACCAGCCTTTGAAGTTTCTTGCGGTTTCTAGCAGTCACCTTATATAAGTGGATTTCATTTCATTTTAGTATGTAGGTTTTTGTAATGTGAAAATTTCATAATCAGGCCATTAAACTACAATTGTGAACGATTTTAATATCAAGACCCTGATATACTGTATTACCTAAATACATTATTTATTTTTTAATAAAAACAACAATTAGGTACGTAAAATACGTTCCCAATCTTTCAACGTACGGCCACTCCAACAGAATAGTAAAACAGTGCAACTCTAAAAGGGTCATAAACATTAATGCAGCTTCAACTAAAAGATCAAGTTGCAGCTAATAAAGGAAGAAAGTAATCTGGTGATAACTCCGGCGCAATTAGCTCGGGCCAAATACTCTCCGCCTTAAATCCTTAAAAACTCCAGCAGCAAATGCGAGCACTAGCGACGGCCGCGCGCCGCCGCAATAACACTAACTCTCACCAACTGGGATTATATTCCAGCTAACACGACTTAAATATTAAATATGGACTTACTATGAACTTAAGCACTGCTTCCCACATTACCGAGCTGAGAGCAATTTTAAAACTGCGTCGCTGTTATTGAGAAAGTTCACAATAAATAGGTCGCAACAATGGAAATTGTTGTCTTATTTATTTATGTTATGTTAAGGCCTCGGTGGTCAAACTCAAACTCAAAACATTTTTATTTAACAAACACAATTAATAAGTACTTTGAAATGTCAAAATCTTTTTTTAACCTACCAGAGCTACCACCTATTCAGAACGTAATTTTTTAACTGTGACAAAAAACGGGCGCATGAAACCACAGCGCACAGAAGCATGGACATTTACAAAAAAATATATATTATTTTGTTACCAGGTCGAGTGGCAAAGCAGGCCCGATACTGGGGGTCTTGGGTTTGTTTCCCGCGTCGGGCAAAGTTTAAAACTTTCCATTCCATCACCAACCTGCAATTGGAAAACGTGGTGATCTGCTACACGTTCATTGCAGCGCAGGCTTGATTGTAGATAAGTACTTTAGATGTCAATCCCATTTCTCGGGACTATAAAAACCCACAACATTAAAGCCTTATACAGATTAACTCGCCTTTTGTTTTAACCTGTCGTTACGGACCTTTTTTAGGGCCCGTGGTTTCAGGAAGACCGCAAACAGGCAATTTCAACATGTTGGAAACTTTAGTGGTAAAATAAAATGTAAATTAAACGGAAGTAAATACGTATAATCTTCATCATAAGGCTATAAACGTCCCGCGCAGACTTGCCCACCACGCTAGTGCAATGCCATTTCAGTAAGTTGTGTTAAGGTTCATAAATACATACATATAATCACGACTATTATCCCTGAAGGGTTAGTCAGAGACTAGGCAATGAGGACCGCAAAAGCAGTCCTCTGCCATTGTCTACTTTTCAACAAATAGCGACTGCACATGTGTTCAGCGTGACAGGTAGTGAACCGATCGCCGCTCTATGCTGTTGGATGTATGTGCAGGGGGACGATCGCGCTAAATAATCACAACCTAACCACAACTGAACCGCAGCCGTTCTGCCGACTCTGTATAGCGCCATCGCGTTTATCAAACGCGATAGCACTATACGAGTATAACGGCTGAGGTTCAGTTGAAGTTTAGTTGCAATTATTTAGCGCGATCGCCCCCCAGTCTTTAGTCCGTTAGTCGCCTTTTACGACACCCAAGAGAAGAGAGAGGGTGGTGTATTCTTTCACCGCTACGCAACACGGTTCGGTACAAATTGTACACTTTTTTTTTAATTACTTTAGATATATCATCTAAGTCTTTTGTAAAAATATCAGCCAACGTGTGACCTAAATATTGTATTTACTACCTAAGTATACTGTGGTAAACATAATTAACTAATTATGTTTAGCGAAAATTTATTAATCACATTAATTGTTAACAGAGGCATATTCAGTGACTCGAAACTAAGTCCACCGTACATGTTAACGCTTCAACTGTTGATGCCGCTATATTAATATTGTAAATGCCCCTAAACTATATCTAATTATGTCAACCTTTGCATCACTGAGCTCCTCTCCCCTCGATATTTGACACACGCCGCTAGAATGTGTTCAGCCACAGTATAAATTAGCTTATATTTATACTGTGGTTCAGCGTCATCGATCAAACCACAAAGATCACAATTAGGAGAATAAACCTAAATAATCGTAGGTAAGAAATAATAAGTTATACTTTTACAAAATAATAATAATTAATAACAATAACACGTGGCCGCTTGAGGGAATAAAGCAACAAAAAGTTATACCAACAAATATTAAAAGCATTTTAAAATAAGCAACAAAAAGTTATACCAACCAATAAAATAAAAGCATCTTAAAATAAGCAAAATAAGAACTATCTTATCTTATCTTATCTAGTGGGGCCTGCAGAGGTCTCCCCCTCGCAGCAGCACGTCGACCCATTGGGATCTTTTGTGCAAGTATGAGAACTAATATGTCTTTCGGTATTTGTTTATTTAATGTACCACGTGACGCAAAAAGCGCTATCTTGTATAGATATACAATAAATAGACATTTATCTATTTGTAGATACGTATAAGTTTGTCCTTACCGTAATCCACTTATGTTCTGTGCCGCCATCTGTCTAGCATGTCAATATAGTCGTATTTTCTAATCACTTAAAATTTTTAAAAAAACCTAGATATTCATTGCTACCGTAGTACCTGAGAATAATGCCCCGAATCCAAGAATGCAATATCAGAAGAGCTACCTACTTAAAATTAAATTATGAATAAAAGATAACGGCGGCAGGGGTTCCTATTTGCATAAACATGCAATTAAAGTGGGAAAGGGGAATGTCCTCGGCCTCTGATAATATTGAGGAAGACTCGGTCATTCTTAGCATACCCTCAACCCTTCCTAGCGCTAGCGCAAAATTCCAAAATTATTAACCAGATAAGTTTTATTACAGACCAAAGCGGGATAACTCCGTAACGGATAATGTAGTTTTTGGGATAGTTCATAAATATGTGTTCTGCTAAAACAATATAAATTCATTGTAATATCTTAGGTATTTATTGTAACCGAAGAGCCTGTATGAAAGATGTTATAATAATATATTAAACGAAGCTAAAGAAGCGTTTCAAGGTCTATTCCGTGGTCTGGGTCAAAATCCTGTGATGTATTTGTGTAATATATTTTTATCCGTAATATTTGATAATATTTTGATCCGTTATAGTGAATAACGCTCAAATAAACTCGCAGATAACTCGAGGTAGCCAACAAAAGAGGTTTTTTCAACGATCTTCGACATTTCTTATCTTTAATCCGCGAACGAGTCCGTGCTTCAATCATATAATCGTGAATGTGCAACATTGTCTTTATTGTCTCATCTTTGTTTCATTTAGTCAAAACTATTTTGTTCAACTAATGCAATCTATTACTTACCATCAAACAATGAAAGTATAACTGAATACTAACTAGGTTGTATGTTCTCACTTTGCCTTTCCTAACGTGAACCCTGTATTTTTAGTACCGAATTCGAAAACTGTTAATTCACTGGTAGCCTCGTTGGTAAACTGCCGACTCAGCTTGATAGTGGGTGCGGTTCAGAATCACGCAGTAACACGGTTATGATTAATTGTAGATTTTAAAGACATCGCATAATTTTACTCGCATTAAAAATATTAAAACTCATTAGATTGGTTATTTGTAATGTGGCGTATTTACTTACTTACTTATTCATTTCTTTCAGTAAGTGGAAGGAAGTGTACCAGGATAGTACCCAAGTGAAAGCTGTAGTCTACCTTTTCGGAAAACGGGCGTGATCGTGATATAATATGTATGTATTTGTGTATACAGACAGACACAATAAATGTACTTAAAAGAATTTGTCTGTATTTTGACTTTTATAATCACGACTATTATCCCCGAAGGGATAGTCAGAGACTAGGCAATGAGGACACAGCAAAAGCAGACCTCTACCATAGTCCACTTTACACCAAATAGCGACCGTACGTGTGCTCAGCGTGACAGGCGGTGAGCCCATCGCATGTGCAGTATTTAGTCCGTTAGTCGCCTTTTACGACACCCAAGGGAGAGAGGAGGTGGTAGTATTCTTTTACCGCTACGAGACACGGTAATTAAGCGCAATTTACAATAGGTAGTAGAAAATGAACGCTTGTAGTGTTCTAACCACTAGTAAATTGCAGTCATTACTAGTGTTACAAACAAACAAAAAGTAACATAGGAGCAAACAGACCGGCTTCCTCATTTATTTCCAACAAAGTTCCCTTTTAAGAACGCAATAAGCTGTTGTAACTACCCGTCAGACGGCACGGAACGGTCTCAGTAGAACGCTTTTAAAATCGAAACTGCGTTGTAATATCGAGGACTGGAACAAGCCACCTTGGGGAGTTATTTGCAACAATATCTGTTCACAAATACCGTTACAGGACGCCCGCCTCAACTTTGGATGGATACGGGGTCGCACACTTAGGCTGTATTATCTAGAGGAGATTGGAATCCCAGCAGCTTAAACTTGATTCCGCACAGCAGTTCCACATTAGTAGTTATTAACATTCTTCAGCCGTGTGGACAGAAGAAGACTTACCAAAAGAATACCAGCCCCTCTTTTCCCTTGAGTGTCGTAAAAGGCGGCTAACGGACTAAAGACTGCACATACATCCAACGGTATTGAGCGGCGATGGGCTCACTACTGACCACGCTGAGCACATGTCATGTGTAGTTGTAATTTAGTGAAATGTGAACTATGGCAGTAGAGTGCATGCTTTAGCAGTCCTCATTGCACATCGATGGCGCAGCGGCTAGCGCGTTCGGCTTGCGATCTTGCCCGCTAAGCAACTTTCGCAATGCCGGGTCGCCTGATGGGTGACCATTAAAAACGTCTTGAGCTCCTCCGTGCTTCGGAAGGCACGTTAAGCCGTTGGTCCCGGTTGTTGTCGTAAGATGACAGTCGTTAAACCCACCAACCCGCATTGGGCCAGCGTGGTGGGTTATGGCCCAATATCCCCACGTGCTATTGTTTACGTTCGAGGCCCTGTGCCCAGCAGTGGGACGTTTATAGGCTGATGATGATGATGATGATGACTAACCCTTTGGCGATAGTAGTCTTGAATCTGTGTATGTACATTCTTTTTTAGGGTTCCGGTAAAAAAACGGAACCCTTATGGATTCGTCATGTATGTCTGTCTATCCGTCCGTATGTCACATCCACTTTTTTCCAAAACTATAAGAACTATACTGTTGAAACTTGGTAAGTAGATGTATTCTGTGAACCGCATTAAGATATTCACACAAAAATAGAAAAATAAACAATAATCCCCATACTTAGAACTGAAACTAAATTTTTTTTTTTCATTAAACCCATGCGTGTGGAGTATCTTTCGTGTGGACGTCTTCAAAAATGATATTGAGGTTTCTAAGATCATTTCTATTCTAAAGTGAATAGTTTGCGCGAGATACACTTCCAAATTGTTAAAATGTGTGTCGTCGTCGTCGTCGTTCCCTGTAGCTTCTAAAATAAGAGAATGATAAAACTAAAAAAAATATATGATGTACATTGCAAACTTCGACCAAAAATTGGTTTGAACGAGATCTAGTAAGTAGTTTTTATTATACGTCAAAAAATAAATAAATTTAAAAAATACACTTTTATTAAAACATCGATCAAAGTTTTATAGATAATGGTATGGAAGCCTTCGTGCTCTCTCGCACTCGCACTTGGCCGATTTTTTTTTTAAACCGAAATTCTCTTCATCACCTCCATGGTCGAGTGATCAGCGCGCCGTTTTGCTCCTATACTCTTGCGACCGATCCAGATCGATTGATATTATGTATTGTGAAATTTCGTACTTTTGAGTTACGACACCAGCGCTAATTTGGATTCATATTGGGTGAACTAAATGGCATTGAGTTTTGTATCTTTTTCACTCAATATCCGCGCAATATGAATCCAAGTTATCTCTGGTGTGGTAAGGAGTTAGGAGTACGAAACTTCACAATACCAATTTCGTTCGATCAGGATCGGTTTTAGGAGTAAGGGGGCTGGTACCGCCTACGTACGGTACGGGATTGGTTTAATTACCGGTTAGGTCAATTTAAAAATAATCGATATCCGGAGGGGAGGTCCTGGATTCAATCCCAGGTCGGGCCAATTTGTTTCAGAGTTTTCGATGCTTAGTCCACCTTTGTGACCGCCGACCCATATTTGGCTGGTCTTAGGATTAAGCTAAAATAAGATTTTAAGATTAAATACCCATTAAATTGTGATGCTGACTTCTTTTTATTAATTATGGAGGCCTTAGCCCAGTGGGACTATATACAGACCAATTACTTTACAAACTTTCCACCTTAGACTTTGCAACATGAGAGCATGAGAGGACGAATTTCATATTTCTATCGAATAGTATCTATAAGTTTCATCTTTATTCAATATTTTACACCCTTAGGGATACGTTTTGAAAATTTCTAAAATATATATTACTTGCGTTGAGCTTTATTAATGGGATATCTATACTTCGCAGTAAAATATAGTTGTAGCTAGTTAGAGCCGTATAATTTATATCCCCCGTGATGTTATGTACAAGGGTGACACTGAAAGTTTATAGAGTACAAAAAAGGGACAAAGTGACAACTTGAAGTAATTTTTTGATATGTTTAGTTGTAAAAGTGACTCGTCTTATTCTGTTGGCTCAAGCATCAAGGCAACTTATTATGTGGGTTAATGATGTTGTTTCATTCACCACCATCGCTATAATAAGAGATCTTTGTTCATTAATGTCGATTATTTATGACTTCTTACATTGGCTTTCATCCAATTGTTCACGGTCTGGATAGATATGCAGCATTAACGACTTTATTACACCGATTTGTGCACTTTCTACAAATCGAATACCGCCTATGTGATCTAGTGGTAAGATCACCGACCTAGAGAGCCCTACTTAAATTTTCAGCGAGGTATATTATGTTAGGTCACGTTTAGGTTGCTTTAAAGGCTAATTTTAAGTCCACCTGACTTACCATCACCATTTATCTGAACAAGTACACCTTCTACTAGAAATATTACTTTAACCCTCCATAAGTTGATGTTACCAGAGGTTACACACATCGATTCAATCATGGACTATATTATTTAAACTTATGTATTTACACATTATCCCCTTCAAATGGTTAATATGATCGACGGCCATTATCTATAACAACCGTCTGATAATACGCTTGTAACATAATGGCATCATCATCGCTACGTGCAGGTCATTCCGACATATGAGCCAGAACGGCCGTCATAATTCGCGAAAGCCGACGGACTCAAGAAGCTACTTTCATTTTCACTTAGAGCCACCGACAGCTCTATAACCGTTAAATCCTCCTGTTTACTGCCTACTGGCTCGAGATCCTTTCTCCCTAATAATATAACTTATTCACACGGCCAACTAAACAGTGAAGCGTCTCGGTAAGAGTCCGCGGATTTTATACCTTAGCACGACTCGAGCGTGAATTAAACATTCAAATTTGGCGGAAGGTATCAGGTGGGCCTAATTGTTTTTGTTTCCCTCGTTAGTGTTTGTTTGTTTGTGCACTAGCGCTGGTGTAATCAGGCTGTGTATAAGGGCCGGCGGATACCTTTTTCACACCCCTTTTTCAGCGTACATTGGCCTGATTAAGTTTATTATTTGTCCACGTACGTGAGAACGTCCTTATAATCAAATGTAATCTAATAGGGTATGTAATTATCATATCATAATTTAGAACCCTTAATACATGATATCGTTACGTGTTTTTAGGGTTCCATAGCCAAATGGCAAAAAACGGAACCGTTACGGATTCGTCATGTCTGTCTGTCCGTCCGTATGTCACATCCACTTTTTTTCGAAACTGTAAGAACTATACTGTTGAAACTTGGTAAGTATTAGATGTATTATGTGAACCGCATTAAGATTTTTACACAAAATTAGAAAAAAAACAATAAATTTTGGGGGTTCCCCATACTTAGAACTTTTTTTTCATTTAACCCATACACGTGTGGGGTATCTATGGATAGGTCTTCAAAAATGATATTGAGGTTTCTAATATCATTTTTTTCTAAACTGAGTAACTCTAAAATAAGAAAATGATAGAAACTTCCAACGAAAATTGGTTTGAACGAGATTTAGTAAGTAGTTTTTTTTTAAAACGTCATAAATTAATTAATTTAAAAAAATATACCATTATTAAAACATCGATCAAAGTTACAACGAACTACAAGAACTTTTATACTATAATGTTACTTGCTGCTACGGAACCCTTCATGGGCGAGTCTGACACGCACTTGGCCGGTTTTTCTGTAAGAATCAATTTCATTAAAAATACATAATAACCGCCTATCCGCCTCTGTGGTCTAGTGGCTAATCCACCGGTCTAAGACCCAGAGGCCCCGAGTTCGTTCCCAGGGGGGTACATCGTGGTGTACTTGGTTTGGTTGGTGGCAGGGCTTGTTAAGTCCGCTTGGCTAGCTACCACCGTCTTATCTAAAGACTGGCGACATAACAACATCGTTATTAGCATTGTTGTGTTCCGACAATTCAGAGATAAGATAGCCAGTTCCTCAGTTCCCAGTGGTTGAGGATTCCGGGTGAAGCGCGCTTCCACCTTCTCGGCCTTATCGTCACTTATCATCAGGTGAAATGAAGGTTAAGTGCTCATCTGTAGAGAATGAAAAAAATATAATAATATAAAAATCTCTAAAAAGTTGTCACGATCGAGCAAATGGAAAGCGTTGTCTCTGCCTACCTTTTCGGAAGTGATGAGAGTACTTAATGCAAAATGGCTCTCTCTAGAGTAAGTGGCATAAGAACAAAATACAAATGATGGAATGTCAATGCACAGGAACATGAAGATTCGAGAAAAGATAAACGTGGCCTATACCCAATTGTTGTAGACTGAGAGAGATGCCTCTCTCAGTTAAAAAAAAAAATATATTTTATGGTTTAATGTAGAATATTGTATTTTAGTGTGTGTACAGTTATAGCCGACACGCGCCCATCTCCTTCCACCATACAACCATAATTATGATCACGTGATTAAAATATTCCTCATCACAGTCACTGTTTAAATCGTTGCGCCGAATTTCAACCCATTGCAGTATTTTGATTTCCAATATTTGTGTAAAAAATTAATTAAGTAGGAATCTATTATTTACATCAGTAGTACAGTAGGAAGATGTAGTACAGTAGGAAGATCATTATTTATAAAAAGTGAAGCTTGTGTTTCAGCAGACATTATGTAACGAACATACTATTTAGTAGGAGTATATAGTTAATAGAACTTATTTATTATGTATTTGCAATATGATCTAAAGGGACATAAATAAGCTTCTTAATTGGCTAGAATAAGAGTAAGAAAAATAATATCTTCAAAGCTAGACATTAGGTATGTATAGCCGCTATACGTACTTAATGGCTAGAACAAAATGACATTTATAAAAATAAGAAATAAGCACCTACATGGTTCTGATAAACGTATTTATTTGTCAGTAGTTTCCGCCATCAACTTATGTAAAAAAAAATAGCAATGTTACTCAGAGGGGTGCGCATTTTCTCACATAACTTTTTAAGTCCTATTATCGGAAGTCCGAAAATATTTCTCATACCATTTTACATCATAATGATCACTCTTCATAAAAATATTTAATACTAACGATCGAAACCAATAATCATCAGAATTCATAATATCTCTAATCATACACCTTCTTTTTACTTATATTTTTATTCATATATTTTCTTATACTAACGATCGAAACTTCTAATCATTCTAACACATAACGCCAATATTCATAAATTGGTTTCATACTAATATTTGTTTTCATATATTTTTTGATCATAAATGTTTTTATCAGCCACCCGCTATAAAGAAAAAGTTAAGTATGCAAAACTATAGTTCCGTCGGTTAGGTTAGGTTAGACTTGTGACAAATAACTTTGTAATTTTAATATATGCTGTGTGCTTGTTTGCATATTGAATGCATGTTGCATTGTTTTTTTGAATACTGCATGCTTGTATGCACGCCTACTTGCATGCTTGCTACATGCTTGCTTGCATGCTGCATGCTTGCTGCATACTTGCTTGCCTGCTGCATGCTTGCTTGCATGCTGCATGCTGCATGCCTGCATGTTTGCTTGCATGCATCATGTCTGCATTCATGCTGCATATTTGCTTGCATGCCCAAGCACCATGCTTGCTTGCATGCCGGGGGGTGCAGGGGGGCTGGAAAGAAAAAGTTAAGTATGCAAAACTATAAATCTGTCGGTTAGATTAGGTTAGACTTTTGACAAATAACGGAGGGGGGCCGCAGGCCCCCCGACCCCCCCCCTTATTTTTTAATCATTAGTGTGTGCATTAAAAACAATATTATGAGTTCAAATATTATCTTAGTAATAACATTATTAAAAGGAAAATTATGATAAGTGTCCGTTATGAAGAAAACAATTATGAAAAAAAAGATTATGAGTTTAAACTTGTTCTTAGTAATGACAGTATTAATAAAAAAGATATGATAAATGTCTGTTATGAGTTCCGATAGTAGTAGTAAAATTTTATGAACAAAAAAGGTATGACGATAAAAATTAGGAAAAGTGATTATTATGAACACAAATCGGTAGGAAAACAAAAAATAGGAATAATAGTTTTATGTGAGCCAATATGGACCCTACTCAAAGATGTAAATAATTCCAATCGTTTTTTTCTTTTTATCAGCTTGTTAGTTTAAGAGAATTACCCTGTACAGACAAACAGAAATACATCCTATTTGTAAATAGGATGTAAACACTATCTCCCCATGTTGGAAGGCCTGTATCCAGCAGTAGAACGTTTATAGTCTTTTTTATATAAAAGAAGGAGGCAAACGAGCAGGCGGGTCACCTGATGGAGAGTAATCACCGCCGCCCATGGACACCAAAGCCAAAAGAATCGCAGGCGCGTTGCCATCCTTTAAGGAAGGAAGAGGGTTAAGGAAGGAATAGGAATTGTGAGAGGGGGGAATGGGCCTCCGGAACCCTGATGATGGTGATGTGATTTACAATAAATATATTTTTATTTTTATTTGATTAATGCTTTGTTTTGTAACAACTAGCAACATTAATATCTCAACGTGTTCCCAGCATTCAATACAAACTTTGTCCAAAATGTGATATATTTAGAAAAATAATACTGTCCACATTTATCAGATTATATTAATAATATAATTTGATGGAACCGATGGAACGCGAACCGTGTCCGTTACTGACTATTTTTAGATGTAACATAAACGTTGTGATCGAAATAAACCAGGATCGTGTTTCAAGACTCTTTGATAAGCAAATATGCCTCTCAAATGGAATGTGCTTTTTGTAATAATTATTTATTTATTATATTATAATATATATCTTTTTAAATTTTCATATGACAATAAGCTCGATGGCGCATCGGCTAAGGCGTGTCGGGTAAGACACAAGGAATTGTCGTAAGATGGCAGTCGATGAAACTCACCAACCCTTATTGGGCCAGGGCGGTGGAGTATCCCAACCCACAACGTGCTGTCCATGTGAGAAGCCCTGCGCCCAGCAGTGAGACGTTTATAGGCTGGTGGCGGCGTCACCTATCGCATGACGCCGCACGTAAAAAGTCATGGGAATTATAACTATACTTTTTATGATTTTTCGAGGTAACAACCCATCGATCAAATGTACCATCGAAGAAAAGACCCGTCGAGGAAGAGATCCTTCGAGGTATTGACCTTTCGAGGTAACGAAATTCACATCGGTGAAGTGAACCGTCGAGGTAGAGACATCGAGGTAATGACCATCGAGGTAACGTCATTCGAACTAGAGTATTAGACCCCGTAGTTAGACACGAAGCAAACAATTTCTCATTCGTGTCAACAGATGGCGCCACAAACGTATACCAACGACGTCTCCATACTACGACGGCAAAATAGTATGGGAAGCCTGCATCGCGGTAGCGAAGAATTCACCATCTCCTTCGCTATATATAGCACCTCCAACTAAGATCGTTGGACTCCGGTCCCCGAACTATACCACCCAGCTCGGAGTGAGATCTTCCTTTTGGCCTTTCTACAATGTGGCATCCATTCCTCATACCATAAGCTTGTCTACAGGCTTATTATGATGAAATGACAAGATTACTTTTTATTGAGCGACCAGAATCTGTGGTTCTCCAATCTGTAGTTATTGAATCCCCGGTGGTTTTCTGAGAACTTCATTACACAAGCGTGCCCTTAGTACGCCTTGACTTTGACTTTGACTAGTATCAACGCTCAAGTTCAAGTTCAAGAGTTCGCGAATTAGATACAGGCGTGACTTTGTGTCCGGAATCTTCAACCACTGAGGAACTGGCTATCTTATATCTATACTGTCCTATGTTATATCTATACTGTCCTATCTTATATCTATACTGTCCTATCTTGTATCTATACTGTCGGAACGCAACCATGCTATTAACATTGTTGTTATGGCGACTTATGATAACAAGGTGATGGTGGACATAAGAAGTCCTACCACCAACCAAACCAAGTACACAAATATGCACCTCCGGATGAGAATCAAACCCGGGACCTCTGGGTCTAAGACCGATGGCTTAGCCACTAGACCACAGAGGCGGTCAACGGCGGGTTTGACTAGTATCGAGGCGTTAGAGTTCGAGGGTTCGCGAATTAGGTACAGATTTAGCTCGAAATTCATTATCGCTATTTGACTATTCACGAGCTGGCTCGCGATCTCGCTAATTGGTCCTTCCCAGAAAAGAAGGTGCGCTACACCTGGCTACCATAATCAATTTCATGTTCGAAAACATCAAAATAATTAAGTATCCTCTGCCCGTCTGTCGTGTATAGAATTAGTATGAATTACGCGGTACGGTGTTAGAAATTGTGTCCTCATTAAATTTTGCCGGCAGACGAATCTTACTCGTCACACGTAACACTTCGCTGCTACGAAATAATTTCGAGCTACAATATTCGTAGCCGTAGCTCGGCGCGGGGCATTAATTTGAGCTCGTAGTACTGAATAGAGCTTGATATTTTTTGTCTCTTTTTTTGAAAATATATGGTACATAAAACGGTATTCTGATCTCATTCGTGATATCAGGCACGTAGCAAAACATAATTGGTGAATAAAGTACAGTGACCCGAGCGGGGACCGCCGCAGCATGATGCTTTATGAGTGAACCATTGGATTTATACCTGCAGTCGGCTGATGTTTTCAAATGCTTCTCAATTTTATAATGTTATCTAAATTTTATACGAATACAACACATTGAAATAAAATACTTTTACGTACTATCTAGGTACATATGCTACGGATTATCAAGCGTTTAATTGTAACATATTATTATGTTATATTCAGTCAAAGAATACGTATGTGCATAGACAGTTTACGTGAAAGTAAGTGGGTCTCATTTTAACAAATTCACTATTTTCTTTAGATAAATAAGCTTTACAATAAAAATAAACTTTATCGGTTGGTATCATAAATGTTTTTTTTTCACATTTTACCGTTGCGATTCCCGGCTCAAGAAGGTGATTTTTCAAAAATCTTTAAATGCAGTTTTAATTATTTTTGAAAATAAAGGAATGTTTTCTTTCAGTAAAATTTACCATCATTCTCATTCATTTTTTTCCATTCTGTATAATATGATTATTATAACAATATTTTCTTTATAGAAAAAGTTGTAACAGAATATGTGTATTATGTAAAATGAATACCTAATATACGTAATATTGTTATAGGAAGTGTATTTAGAACAAGTTCTTTGAAATTAATTCAATTGTCATTATATAGAATAATACGCACCCTATTAGTGACACATACAATGACTCTGTTTCATGATAAGTATTGTAAATTTTGAAGAAGTTGGTGACTTTTATTGTGAATTAGTGTCGTGATTACCGTCCAAGAACTACAACTTTTTTTTAAAGAAATTACGAAGAACGTCTGTGTTAAGCCGGATACGGCGGAACACCTGAAAGGAAACAAAAGCAAACAAAAAAATACCATTACACAACACGCACTTTGTACGACTTTGTATTAAGAACAAGGAAAATGTACGGCGATATTATCTATATGTATGCAAGTACCTTTTTATCCTTATGACTGCCTTACCAACCCGCATTGATTTTCAAATAGCCGTCTAAGATTTTGAAAGTCCACTAATAAGGATTCCAGTGATATAAGTTTTTTATATAGTCTCCATATAAAAATTTCATAGAAATCGTCATTAGACCTAGACCGGCTATAAACAGGAAGTAATACGGAAGTAGTTTGACACATGCGGCCATTTTGAAAAAAAATGGCTCGCGCCCTCCAGGAGGCCGCTTGACACACAAGGGGCTACCATAGTCCAGTTTTCACCAAATCCTCTGCACATGTGCTAAGCGTGACAGGTGGTGTGCCCATCGCCGCCTCATGCTGTTGGATGTATGTGCAGTCTTTAGTCCGTCAGTCGCTTTTTACGACACCCAAGGGAAGAGAGGGGATGGGAGTATTCTTGCACAGCTACGTGACACGGCTATATTTGAAAATCTGTATTTCTTGGACATAAACATTGTAACAAATGTTTGTGAAATTTTTGAGCTTTACTCTTACCTTCTCTAAAATTCTTAAAAACAGTATCTAATCTAATCATGAGTAAATTTCAGCTATTATTAGGTCAAGGATCATAAGACCGTCGGCTGTCGCGAAACAATTGATTTTTAATTGTGTCTCAAGGGGTTATTACTAGATTACTAAGAGGCTAAAGGTATAAATGGATTGACAATGATAGTAGAGTTAGTGCAGAAACAGATTATCATAGTTTACTTACTAGGTAGTTGTTATTACTTTCCATTTGTCGACTTTGCATTCTCTCCGCAGAAACTTAACGCGCTTACAACCATAAATTGCAATTTCATAAGTTGGCGAACACAAATAATGCTGAAGTATGAACACTATTCCTCGCTGGCTATGGTAAGAAATCCATTTTTAAGAACTAAAGAACAATTCCCGAGACGAAAGTGTCCATAAATTAAGGCGTTCGCCGAGCCGAGGTTCAGTTTCCCGTCACGTTATAAATAATTGGCTATTCGAGAAATTTATTACACAGACAAATTTTGACAAATCGTCCCAAAGCATCGTGATCATGAAAAAGATTCGATCAAAAACGTCACAGGACTCATAGGGCTTCCTACCCGCCGACCGATGACGTTACTTAGGAAGAAATTAGTTGAATTTTGAAATTTATTGTTCTTCGTTATTTACTGAAATAGCATTTGGGGTTCAGAAACTACTATGTTATTCAATTTTAACTACCGACATTGTAACACTAAAAATGGAATGATAATGATTTATGGCCACTTCATCGGCTTAGGTGAAACCTATCTTATACAAGATATATGCATAGATTTAGCCAACCTTACATAAGACACATTTAATATCACAAAGAGTACAATGTACAGACCTATGGGTCCATACAAAAATGTTGATAATTACAGAGCAGAATAATCCAAAAAGAAACTATTCGAAAAGTGAAATAGTTATGATACAGATACTACAAAATATATTACATCTCGTTGGTAAGCGTTTGATTTCGTACCAACAGTTCGTCAAAAGTGTTCCAGGAAATAATGTATTATCCCCAGAAACATACCTAACTTATTGTTAGATCAACATAGTTTTCAGCAAAGTTTACGGTCGGCCGATATTTGAATTTTAGAACAACGCGCAATAACATTTTGTTTGATGTGGATTGTGTGTCTTTGACTGACACATTTTATATAGATTCCGGGGCCGAAATTAAAATTAACTTAATCCCCGGCTATGTCGGAAATAATTAATTAATGAATCGTGAGTCAGTCGGGAAAAGGTTCGACTACGACGAAATATAATATTCAGAAACGCCACGAAAACAATCTATACTCGTATTTGACATCCGATTTGGACAATTATTTATTCGCATCTTTAAAAACGTCTATCGTGGACCGATGATATCTCTGTATGTTCGCCGACCTACGTACCAAATAGCTTGAAACTGATTACAGAACTCGTATCCCTAATGAATACGAGCACGTATTCTGTTTGTCTTGTCATTCTATTAATTAAGGGCGCATGTTTACTGTTTCAATAGGACAACTCTTAAATAAGCTACGCACGGCTGAACTTTTAGCACTTTAATTCATTTATGTTGAAGTGAAAGCAAATTGGCCTAGTTATTTCCGTCCCTTGCGTCTTGCGTCGATTTGGCGAATTGGGTATTAGCGTTATATTCCTGCTTATTGATTACTACTATCGGAATGCGGTAACGACTAAATAGGTAATTGAAGGGAGGAAGCGACTCATCTGTCTATGTAATCATAAGGAACCACATTTAGATATATCTTAATATTGTTACTAGACACATAATAAGAAACACAAAATAAGAAACTTTTTGATAGATATTGTTTGCCTTCTGCGGTTCAAATCGGAACATTTTAATCCAACTGAAATTGCTTTAGCGTGAAATGCATTTCTAAACATTCAAGCACTGTTTACTCAGCTGACATGTTCAGGCAAGCTGCGGAATGAACTCATATTATGGAATTTTTTTCATCATAGTTCACGTCAGCAATTGTGCCTGTAAAATACAAAAAAAGTTAACATTTTAAAGTATACAATTTAACTAGAGGAAAATATTAACAATGCTTTCCAATTTTTAAGATTAAACATAAAAAATACCTACAGTTAACCTACGTAGCCCTGCAAAAGATAATATTTAAATCACTATATTCTACACAAAATTAACACACACAAATTCGCACGCACGCACGCACATACGCACACACACACACACCCACGCACACACATACACACCCACACACACACACACACACACACACACACAAACACCCACACGCACACACGCACTTTTACATAAATACTTACACAATTATTAATGTAACTTAGTATAATATGTAACACATAAGTTTAAAAACCTGTTGTATTTCCATTTTGGAACGAGCCATTTTATCCAGAGGTGGGCGTTTGTGGCTGCGCTGCAGACACTTACGAGCACAAATTGTAATGAACCTATTTTTGTTCCAAATAAAAGTTATTATTATTATTATAGAAACCTGCAAATTAATTATATTATACAGTTCTATTACTTACACAGTTCTTTATTCTTCAGATTTGGTCTACATAAGGCAGACGTCGCAAAACATAAATGTGTAAAATAATGTATTTTTATGTATTTATATATTTGAATATCACATGGACTTTACACGGATAGAGACCATCTTTAACTGTTCTGTGGTTTTTATGCCCATAAAACATGAACTTTTATATGTATCTCGGAAGATCATAAACTTGAGAATCTTAGAAAGAAAATCGTATTCGTTTCATATTTAGCTCGCGTAAGGATCATGTTACTGATTACCGCTCTAAGCTCAAGTGGGTTTCTTTTATTGCCTTCGCCGGAATACTGATATACTCGCCCTTCTTTAGAATATATTGTTTAATCCCGATTGTTTTATCCCATGCTTCGGAAGGCACGTTAAGCCGCTGGTCCCGGTTGTTGTCGTAAGATGACAGTCGTTAAAACCCTCCAACCCGCATTAGGGGTGGGTGCTGGGCTAACATCCTCACGTGCTAGTGTCCACGTGGGAGGCCTGTGCCCAGCAGTGGGACGTTTATAGGCTGATGATGATGATGATAAATTCCAATTATCCTCGCTATCTAAAGGAACGCTTCAGTATCCTTTATTCGAATTCGGCGGCATTACGGTCATCAGAAAGCTTTAAGCCTAAAACTCCCTCCACACTTGCTGGAACGGTAAAGGAACAATCTTAAAGGTAGTGCTGAACTTTTATGATTGTTCCTTTACCGTTCCAGGAAGTTCGTCTTTGGAACTCGCTCCATCAATCCATTCTCAAATCTAAGCAGCTTGTGAAAAATTTATTTCTACCTGAATGGTCAACTGTGCTCTTGCTGCAAAACTGCCTAATCCGCAACTTCCTATTTGATACTTTTATGTTTCAGCATTTATGTGATATAAAGTAAGTAAAGTATAGCCTACGTTTACTGTCCCACTGCTAGGCAAAGGTCCATCTTAGAAATCAAATCAACTTCGCTTGAATATTTGGGGATATTGGCCACTAGCCGTGTCCACACCGGCCGAGCACGGCCTGCTAGCCGTTTGGTTCTTACTTCCTGCTCGCGAGCTGTGGCACCCGAGGCAAATTAGAAAGGTTGCACTGGCTCACTTTGGCTCGCGGAGCCCGCTCGCAACCATTTAAATTTGCTTCGGGTGCCACGGCTCGCGAGCAGGAAGTCCGAGCCAAACGGCTGTGAGCCGTGCTCGGCCGGTGTGGACACCGCTATTCAAATGCGGAGCTATGCATCGAAAAACATTTATGTATTGTTTCAAAAGTTATAGTTATCTTCATGTTACATATTTAACTGCTTGCTAAAAAAAAAAAAAAATTTATTTTCCGCATTATTCTGACATATTTAACTTCCTATATTATCAAGTTGATAACTTTGCTTTAGAAATATAACTTTCCTGTTAATGATGTCCTGTAAAACGTGACACTTTTCTGATCTAATTGGCACGATCCCCGGTTTAAACAAAACGAATGTGACATCATGTATAGCTCTTGTCGCCAATGGTGACTCAAAAATTGATCGCGCACAGATCCCTTTTACCAAGATAATAGACAATACAAGGATATCCCGGGGCGAGGCGAGATGATTGATATAGAGAGGTGAGTTTTTATGTTGGCGCAAATAAATCATCTTCGTCTCAATTAATGTCCTCGCGCCGATGCGTCGGATGGAATGGGCGTTTTCACTCTGATTGATAACAACGAGGAATTCGGGCCGGATCACTCTAATCTTGAATTATATCGAGAAGATAAAGACTCTGTAATTTTAAGAGGATATCCTGATATACAGAGTTAGATAAGTAGGCCCACTGAGTGATATATTGTTTGATGCGGATGATGTAACTATTCTAAACCATTTTTTATAACCATAAAAGAGTTTTATAGGCTATGCTTTTCTGCGCATTGTAAATCGCTTCAATTGATGAGTATTGGTTGAATAACCACGCTTGCCGAATTCGGGTTGGGGATTACAAACCCAGTTTAAGCAACGAAAATCCTAAAACATACTTTGCCTGACCTGGGAATTGAACCCGGGACTTTCAGATATTGAGCCGAGCGCTTGACTACTCGGACAGGGAGGAGTCAATTGTAAAGAAGTAGAACCAAAATGCTACATTATTGTCCTAATTTAATTCTGTTTTATCAGCGTCAAACAATATCTATCTACTATTTGTTTTCTAAGGCTTAACAGCCGGTCTCAATAACCTATCTATCTGTTGTTTTGAGCACTAGAGTTAGATATTTGACACAAATTGTAACGAGCTTTAGGCACAACAACAGATAGACAGGTTATTGAAACCGGCCGTATGCGAGCACTACACATTAAAATGAAACACTTTTTACTGATCAAAACTCGCGTTTAATTTACTACATTACATAGTTTTTTATTTTCCTTCCGTTTCAAACCCTTTACAGGGCCGTGGTCACAGGGAGTCGAGTAAATAATAATATCTAATGTAGTTGCTGTGTAGTTATGTACCTATCTATGGCTACGCGGTTGCGTCCGTGTACTTGATGCGAATAAACGTCAGTGCGTTGACAGTCGTCTTGTGTTTCACTCGCCCCATGAAACACTCATACATAACATTGGCGACGAGGAGGGGATCGTGTAGGTACCTATATTGAACGATAGTAAATCAAACGCGAGTTTCGATCCGTAAAAAGTGTTTCATTTCAATCTATCTACTATCAGTGGCTCATAAAAAGGTAACCTATAGTTACCAATTTTTTGAAAGAGTATACGTACTTATTTTTATTGATAATTATAAACTAACTGAGTTTTGAACACCAAGTAATGTGGCGATTTCCATGGCCTTAAAAAATATGTACACTGTCTGTATCTATTGATTAGAAAACTTAAGCTTTCGCACAAGATACCCACGTATTTATCTCAAACGTTTCACTTGAGACAAGTAGCCTACTGTACCGTTTCTGTGTAGTTTGCAAATATATTCTATTATAACTTATAAGTGCTTTATTTGAAACTTGTTGAAACATATTACTAATATATTTTTTCATTTGAGTATGGAGAACGACAAATTACTGTATCTACTGATGTAGATAGATAAACACTTTATTGCACATACACAAGAAACAGTTACACACGACATAAACTTAAAACTAGTATGATGATGATACTAGATATGGTCATTTATTTACTGACCTGTGTGTGGTTGGTCATTATTAAAAGAATACTACCAATCCAATAGATACCTATGTTACGTTCATAGTAATTTGCGTTTTAAATGTGTTCCGAGCTGCACACATTGACAAGTTTCACTGATAAGTAAAACAAAAAATACGAAATACCTAGCACGCAAATGAAAGAGATAACAATAATTTTAATGATTGCACTTCAAATGTTTTTTTGTGCATAGAGTTACATTACATACAAGACGTCCCAATTGGGACATATTTGAGTCTTCACTTCGCTCGCGTTTATAACATATCTGCTTCTTGTTTTATATAATATCATTGTACCAATCCATATTTTCACTTGGGTTTCGTAAAAGGCAACTAACGGACAGAAGACACATAGATCCAAAAGAGTAAAGCGGCGATGGGCTCACCACCTATCACGCTGAGCACATGTGCAGTTGTTATTTGGAGAAACGTGAAGTGTGGCAGTACAATGCTTTTGCAGTCCTCTTTGTCTGCATCTGACTAACATACAAACATACACATAATCACGACTATTATCCCCGAAGGGTTACTCAGAGACTAGGCAAAAAGGACAGCAAAGCAGTCCTCTGCCATAGTCCACTTTTACCAAATAGCGACTGTACATGTGCTCAGCGTAACAGGTGGTGTGCCCATCGCCGCTCTGGTGCTGGATATATGTGCAGTCTTTAGCCCGTCTGACTCACCCTTTGGGCTTAATGGTCGTGAGTGTGTATTCACGTTTTGGCCATAAGTTTGCCATTTTACGAGTATTTACTATTTTCATCATCACTCTGCCTATCCTTTCAGGGAACGGGCGCGTTGTATGTTATACGTACGTACCTAGTCTATTTTTTTTTTCATTCGTCATGACAATTTTCCGGTGGCCACCGTCTGCGTGTCTCTGCAACAACTTCTTGGTTTTCACGATTCTCTCTGGTACATGTTTACACAGCTGTGTGTTAGATCGAAATTAATAGTATAAAACCTACTTATTATAATGATATCTTATAATAGTACTAACGTTATATGACATATTTTAAAATACCCTCGTTTAAGTTGGGACAGAACTTATGGCAAGACTAAGTATGTATCATTAACACAACTGAAAAAAGACAAGGACCAAAGCAAACAAAGTGTACCAGGATGCCCAGGATCGTATAAAATGGAAAGACCGACCTCAACCCTCTGTGAAATGAGCTTGATGTATATGTATGAAAGATCATTCACATCTAGCAAAGCAGATATTACCTGACAACTTTGGTTTGATTAATTAATAAATAACTGTAGTTAGTAAGCATATTCATTAAACAAGCAAACTAACCAGTAGCGCAGACGTAGCGTTTCCGTTTTAATTTCCATTGCTCGTTCGAAATAGGAGCGAATTTCTGCTAGCAACGTGTCAAATTGATGCATGAGTCCATGTTTTTCTTTGTGCCGCAGCCATCAATCTTACAGATCTATTAACGTCGTTTTTAGCTCGCTAATTATCCGACCACGCTCCCAGCAATCCCTGGGGATTGTATGCCTCGGGCTAAACAACGTCATATTACATGGCAAGTATTTTGACGTTAATTTGTTTTACGCCAGTAATAGACCCGGATTGGAGGTGACCTCCGACGTTGTTTTGTTTTAGTAATTGTTGTGATTAGATAACTAGTTAAGCTTTTGCACGTTCCTTCCCATTTTTTTGTAGTTTGTTTAATTATGGACAACTTTTGAATTCTGTTTTTCTTTGCAGATATTATGAGTAAGTACTTATTCTTCGAATGTTAAATTTTTATATCTTCCCATTTAATGTATTTTGGGATACTTCAATATATTTTTATTGGTAAGTATATTTTTCTACCTTTACTTTTTTCTTTTTAATGAAAGTAATCCAGCGGTTTGTTTGTTTTCGAGAACTCTTTATTTTCAAGAAATCTATTTGTAACATACAAGCTTTTCGAGCTGTGTTGTGTATCTCTTCACATAACTGAACCGATTCTTTCCTCGGATAGAGTGTTGTAAAGGATTTATTTACATTTTACTTCGGAGTTTACATTGCATTATCTATTCTTTCTGAAATGGAGTCTGCATCGTTTGCGGATCTAAAAGATACGGAGGAGGATTTTTTTAAGAACTACTTCAAAGTGTGTTATTGTTATGTATAAAGTCAAAAATGGCGAGTCGGAGGTAATTGAGTAGCAATTTTTTATAAATATTATAATTCAGATATTCTTACCGTCACTATAAAGACTAGTGACGTAAAGTATGATGCTGTTCTTTTTAACGTGCTTGTTAGAATCTTTACAATGAAAATATAACATAGAATCCATATGAAAAATATTTTCTAAGTGTATGCGATCACTTCATTCAAATAAGCCGAATCTATGTAAATACAGATCTATTTATAGAGATATGGGTCCACATTGACTCACATAAAACTATTATTCCTTATTTTTTGTTTTACAACCGATTTGTTTTTATAATATTCGCTCTTCATAATTTTTTCCTTATACTTTTTTTGTTCAAAAATTTATATTACTAAGTACCATCGGAACTCATAACAGACAGATTTCATATATTTTTATTAATAGGTACTGTCGTTCTAAGAATCTGTTTGAAATCATTTTTTTTTTCATAATTGTTTCCTTCCATACAATTATAATAATTTTCTTATTAATGGCATTACTAAGAAAATGTTTGAACACATAATATTGTTTTTAATACTTTATACACTTTCGATTAAAAAATATGGGAGGCCGGGAGGCCTCCGGCTCCCTCTGTTATTTGTCAAGAGTCTAATCTAACCTAACCGCCTGAACTATAGTTTTGCATACTTAACTTTTTCTTTATAGCGGGGTGCCTCACCCCCTTGCACCCGCCGGCATGCAAGCAAATGCAGCATGCAAGCAGGCATGCATCATGCAAGCAAGCATACAGCATGCAAGCAGGCATGCAAACAACCATACAAGCAGGCAAGCAGCATGCAAGCAAGCATGCACCATGCATGCAGGAATGCATACAAGCATGCAGTATTTCAAAAAAACTTGCTATTGCATTCATCATGCATGCAAGTACATAGCATTGTTATTAGTGACAAGTCTAACCTAACCTAACCGACAGAACTATAGTTTGCCATACATGACTTTTTCTTTATAGCGGGAGTCTGAGGCCCCCTAAGCCCTCGAGCATAAATAACACGTATGATCCAAAAATATACGAAAACAAATATTAGTATAAAACAAATTTATAACCGTGTCGCGTAGCGGTGAAAGAATATTACCACCCCCTCTCTTCCATTGGGTGTCGTAAAAGGCGACTAACGGACTACAAACTATATACATACACCCAACAGCATAGAGCGGCGATGGGCTCACCACCCGTCACGCCGAGAACATGTGCAGTCGCTATTTAGTGAAAAGTGGAATATGGCAGGGGACTGCTTTTGCAGTCCTCATTGCCTTAGTCTCTGACTAAACCTTCGGGGTTAATAGTCGTGATTATAAATATGTATTTATGAATATTGGCGTCATGTATTAGAATGATTAGGAGCTTTAATTGTTAGTATAACAAAATATATGAAAAAATTATTAGTATAAACAAGGTGTATGATTAAATATATTAAGAATATGGATGACTATGAGTTTCGACCGTTAATATTAAAAAAAATACGAAGAGTGATCATTATGATGTAAAATGGTATGAGAAATATTTTCCGACGTCTGATAAGTAATAGGAATCAAAAAGTTACTTAAAAAATACGCACCCTAGAGATATGCATATACAAATATACACGCATTTATTTTATACTCATGATTGTATACTGAAGTTTCAAATATAATTATTACAGGCACCATGATCAAAGGTCAGTCTCTCTGATCCTAATTCCCTATAAAGTGTTTCATTTCGAATGTAATATCTTTACCGCTGCGGGGCGAATACTATTTTTTTAGATTATTTTCTGCTAGTATCTGTTCCATTATTAAAGCTTCACGCAGAAGCTACCAGTTGGATTTCAATTAAACTTAAGACAGTTGAAGCTTATTATTGTGAGGGAAAATCTAGGATAGTATTAGTTTCGGAAATAGGATGAGTTGCCATGGGATGGAAAATTGAATTTTGAATTAAATATGGAAGTGTATACAGTTCCACAAGCGGGCACTGTATCTCAATCGGTTCGGGAACCGTAAGTTTTGCGGTATAATAATGACGCCGCCTAATCTGCCGTAATGTTTTTTATTAGCCAACAGAAATACTAGCTGCCGTACTCCTGAGGATCATGTGATTGGTTAGAAATTTAAGACATCACGAAGCGCAGCGTAGCGATTGTCTTGAATTTCGAGGTTATTTTTTTTTATTAGACAACAGAAATCTAACTCCATACAAAAATATCTTTTGAATATGATGTCTTCTGAACATTATGGCAAATAAAAAATATGTTATGGCTCCCGAACCGATTGAGATACAATACCGCTTGTGACACTTTGTAATAGGATGCCGTAATTACGGCATCGTAACCGATCGTAATAAGTTGCCGCTTGTGGCACTCTATACACTGCCTACACTCCGTACTAGGATGCCGTAATTACGGCATCGTAACCGATCGTACTAGAATGCCGCTTGTGGCACTTTATCCACAGCCATTAAATATTCAATTACATTTTAAAAATATTTTCTTTGTTATGTTGACGCCACGAGAGCCGAGTGGTCGAGCGCTCGACTCGATATCCGAAAGTCCCGGGTTGTAGCGATGACTTGATTTCGATGGTGGAGGCTTTAGTGCTGCAGTGGAAAGTATTCAGGCCAACTAATTAATCTTTGATAATCCGCTCCTCATCATCACAAAAAAATCATCATCATCATCATCAGCCTATAAACATCCCACAGCTGGGCACAGGCCTCCTACGTGGACAATAGCACGTGGAGATATTGGGCCATAACCCACCACGCTGGCCCGATGCGGGTTGGTGGGTTTTAACGACTGTCATCTTGCGACAACAACCGGGACCAACGGTTTAACGTGCCTTCCGAAGCACGGAGGAGCTCGAGATGTTTTTATTTAGTCACCCATTCAGCGACCCGGAATTGCGATAGTTGCTTAGCGGGCAAGATCGCAAGGCGAACTTGCTAGCCGCTGCGCCATCGAGCTCCTCTAATAACTATTTAATCTATCTATACAAATATTATAAAGAGGAAAGATTTGATTGTTTGATTGTTTGGATCGAATAGGCTCTGAAACTACTAGACCGATTTGAGAAAATCTTTTACCGTTTGGAAGCTACACTATCTCCGGTTGACATAGGCTATTTTATATTTTCAAAAATTCGTCATGGGGTACGGGGTCCACGCGGACGAAGTCGCGAGCGGTCCACTAGTCTTTTATATTCCGCGCCGAAAAACAATAGGTATCTAAATAAAGAGTGCCTACTGCGAGTTTTATTCAAAATTCAATCACGTTAACAAAATCAAAAATTTTAATTATAAAATTTTGCTCTGACCGAAGACAAGATTGTACGACTTCTTTTTTAAATTGTAATGTTTTATATTTTTTGTGCTTATAGTGTACAAACAATATTCTATATTTCTATCTATCTAACATCAAACAACCAACGGAACATTATAAATAAATAAACTAAATAAACTTACCTACACTCACGCCGATTGTCTAGCCCAAGAGAAGCTTTGTTATGAAACTCGTTAAATGGTTACTAGACAACGGATAAACATACATACTTCAAAACATACTTCTTAAACATAGAAAACACCCAGACCCGAGACAATTTAGAAAAAACAATAATTTCTAAATCGACCTGAGCGGGGATCGAACCCGGGACCTCAGAGATGGCGACACCATAAAAACCGGTGTACAAACCACTCGACCACTGAGGTCGTCAAACGTCGTTATGATCTTGAGATAAAATTTTAGAAATAGATTATCTTCAATACTACCAAGTGAACGTCGTATTGTTACCATGGATACATTTATGTAATGAATTATTCAGTTCAAAATCTCTTTATATCCCTTAATGGATAAAATAGCGTATATGTGTGAACACAATCGGCCAAATCAAAGAGAAGGGATACATTGAGGTGACAGCATAAACTTCGTTTAAGGCTAGGTGATAGTGAAAAATGAACATAACACGTTCTTAAAATTATTTTTTGAAGTAGTAAACAGTAAAATTAAAATCTGCGAAAATTATGAAATATTGTTGAGGCTTTATTCTGTAGAACATATCCGATGGAAACACGATTTGATAAAGTTGGCTCGATAGAATAAATTCACAAAGTTACATATTTACATATTGTCATGTTATCTTCTTTTCTAGGATTTATTCTTTAAATAAGTGATTTAATATTATGAGTCATTTACCAAAACGAAGTTCATAGATAACTTGAGGTTAATAACTGATCGTTTTTTTTTATTACATCTATCATTTTTTTTAAATATAAAACGCGCCTATTCGTACCGCTTCGTTGTTATACCCGTCCCTTACCGTCGTACATCTAGAGAGCAAGAGAGAAGCGCTCGAAATACCTCCCCTTAATACTACAATGCGTACTTCGATAGGTACTACAGCATCTTTTTTTTATCCACTACGGCTAAGCACATGGCCTTCATCACACCAAATGCTATGAGACGATAAGGCCAAAGGTGGAAGCGCCCTTCACCCGGAATCCTCAATCTGTGAGGATCTCCAGTATAAAGAAAAGCAAGATTGTAATATTATTGTTTTACGTTGAGTATTAACCGCGTCGCGTAACGGTGAAAGAATAATTGGGTATCGTAAAAGGCGACCAACGGATTAAAGACTGCACATATATCCAACGGCATGGAGCGGCGATTGACTCATTACCTGTCACGTTGAGCACATGTGCAGTCGCTATTTGGTGAAAAGTGGACTATGGCAGAGGACTGCTTTTGCGTTCCTCGTTGCCTAGTCTCTGACTAACCCTTCGGGGATAATAGTCGTGATTATATGTATGTATAATTATGTATGTAAGTTTATTGTGCCTGGTAGGTTTCCCACTAGGTCCAGCATTATGGGTTATGGCCCAATGTGCTGTTTGATTGAGGTTTAACCGCCTCTGTGGTCTAGTGGCTAAACTACCGGTTTCAGACCCAGAGGTCCCGGGTTCGATTCCCAGCGGGGGGCACATCTTTGTGTGCTCGGTTTGGGCTGTTAAGTCCGCCTGGCTAGCTACCACCATCTTATCTAAGTCTGTCGCCATAACAACGATGTTTATAGCATTGATGTGTTCCGGCAGTTTGAGATAAGATAGCCAGTTCCTCAGTGGTTGAGGATTCCGGGTGGAGCGCGCTTCTACCTTCGGCCTTATCGTCACTTACCATCAAGTGAGATGAAGGCCAAGCGCTTACCCGTTGCCAATTTAAAAAAAAAGGTACAATAAACTACAGAAGACACCGCGAAGCAAGTTTGTGCGTAACTAAGGTGCAGCCGCAAGGTCCACAATCGCTTGAATCACTATCACTGAGGCGTTTGCAGCCCATGGGCTGCACCTTATTGCGCACAAACTTACTTCGCGGTGTCTTCTCTAGTTTATTGTACCTCAATGACTGTTGTCCATGTAGAAAGGCCTGTGCCCAACAGTGGAACGATGATAGGTTATGATGGTGATAATGATGATGATGAAGAAAATGGCAACCAGTTATTAGTATCCCATCTGCTGTGTAAAGTACTCTATGGCCACACACAAACCTATATAAAGTTATATCGAACGGAAACTTTCATCGGGAGCTTTACTGCACAATAACATTCCTTTGAAGTGATAATGAAGCTCCGAGGTAAACTGGAACTACACCCATCACTCCGTAAGTTAATCTTGATACATTAACTCATTGCTTTATGTCGCTTTGATCTAAGTCTTTGTTGTTGTTACCTTGTTATTATTAATGTGAAACGTTACATCATCATTTCCTTCTTAGAAGTTAATTATATAATTTTAAAATAAGTCATTTTTGACAGACCACTACTGATTTTTTTATCCATTACAGGTGATACTCGGCCTTTATTTCACCGGGTAAGGTAAGTAAGTGACAATGCCGAAGGAGGATCGAGCTTCACCAGGAATCCTTGGTCTCCACAGTACAACGCCGCTTGCTTCGTCTTTCATCATCACGGTGACAGAGGTGGCCAGCCTAAGGTCACTTCATCCAAAGCTGAAAATACGGCCCCTGAACACAAAAATATTTATGCTACAGTATGATCACGCTGTCACAATCACAAAATTTATTTCAGTGTTTCTTCATTATACTTCAATAGGTACCTATATAAGTTTGATGACGTTTATTAATGGCAAAAAATTTATTAATGGCTTCCTTACTTTCAAAAGGCTGAAGTAAGCCTTTTATTCAAAATACTTAGCATTATTTCCTATAAAAGGAATTTTGGGGCCGTGTATGGCTATTCAATACTCATGAACTAGCCTACGTCCACTCCAGCATATAAAGGGGTCTTATACACTCGGCGTCAAAAAAATCGCACCTTTTAAAAATCATCTTTAAAAATTCTTAAACCTTATGTAGAGGATAGTGTTGGGTATCATTAGAAAGGTAACAAAAAGGAGTATCAAAAAACAATTAAATTTAACTTTCTGTTTAATTATAATTATACAAACAACATTAAAATTAATAAAATAATAAAAATCCTTAATTAAGTCCTAATTAACAACAGATAATTTACAAAGAAAAATGTACAAAAAGTGTCTTAAAATTAACTTAAAATCTAGTGTTACCCCCCCTTGCCCTGATCACGGCTTCCATACGGTCCCTCATGGACCTCACCAACTTCAGGAGCTCTTCTTGAGGGATAAGCCCCCATTCTTCAATCACCGCGTCTTGGAGCTCCTGTAGAGTCGAAGGAGCTGGATCCCGAGATCGAACCTTACGTTTAAGATGGTCCCAGAGGTGCTCTATAGGATTCAGATCCGGACTTCGCGCTGGCCACTGCATCACAGAGATTTGGGACCTCTGCAAGAAGTCGCTCACGATGCCTGCAGTGTGAGCGCGAGCGTTGTCGTGCATTAATGTGAACCCCTCGCCAAAAGATTCGGCAAAGGGGACCACATGCACTTCCAGGACCTCAGTGACATAGCGGCGAGCAGTCAGCGACCCTTGTCCGCGAGCACCTCCAGTCCGGGAGACGCAGACAAGGTCGGTTTTGCCGGCAGCAGACATACCGCCCCAGAACATGCAGGATCCGCCACCATATTCCACCGTCTCCTGGATGCAGGCTTGGGCGAAACGTTCACCCTGCCTCCGGTATACTCTTCTCCGTCGGTCGTTGCAGAAAAGACACACTCGCGTCTCGTCTGAGAAGAGAACAGCTCTCCACTGCTCAAGGGTCCAATCGACGTGGTCACGAGCAAACTGCAAGCGGGCTCGCCGATGCGCTGCAGTCAATTTTGGACCCGTAGCAGCTCTGTGGGCCGCTATCTTCTTCTCCTTCAATCTTCTTCTAACCGTAGATACGCTTACGGTGCGTCTGCGAACTGCCTGGAGCTGCTGTTGCAACTCAACAGCGTTGGAGAAACGATTTCTCAAAGAGTTCGACACAACGAACCGGTCGTCTCTTTCCGAAGTGCAGCGACGTCTACCCGAACCGTGTCTGCGGATATAGCCACCGGTCTCTATGAAGCGCTGGTACACTCTTCGAACGGAATAACGGCTCAGGTTCAGTTGCCGGGCGACATCACACTGCCGCACCCCTGATTGCAGTAGTGCAACCACTTGAGCGGCTTTATCAGCTGTGGTATCCATCAAAATCTGTGCGTGTGTCCTCTTCAACGGTTGAATAGCGAATGACCCACATTGAACCCGTGTTGACCGTTTTATACCCACAAAGGAAGCGCAACTAGCAACTCTCACGGGTAGCAAAATTTGCATCGAATTTTTGTGACACTTTATTTGTTGCATTAGGTTTTATTTGATAATGAAAAGTAATGTTTTTTATTAAGTTAATTAAGTAACCTTGTAAATAAAATCATAATTAATGCGACTGCATGTGCATATCAAGAGTAAATGACATTTGAAAGTGATTTTCTAAGAGGTGCGATTTTTTTGACGCCGAGTATATCATAAGGAAATTATTATTTATGTAGGAAGCTTATGTAGGATGTTAAGCTCTTAATATACGGAACAAATACGGAAGTCAATATTAATTGCTGAAATGTAAACGTTCCTATAATATATCGATTGCTTTTTAATGCAGTAGTTTATTATGCTCGTAAGTAGATATTTTATTTCAGCTTGTGTCACACATATTGTGTGTGTGCTAGGATTCTGACCGGAATAAGACTACACCAGCCACTTTGTCTTACATTGTTGCTTTCCGGTTTGAAGGGATATTAGGTCCAATGTAATTACAGGACATAGAAGCATAAGAATTAAATCTAGAAAAGTACCTAAAAGGTTTGTTATACTTTTTTATGTTTTTAAGCATACAGACATACATATAATCACGACTATTATCCCCGAAGGGTTAGTCAGAGACTAGGCAATGAGGACTGCAAAAGCAGTCATCTACCATAGTCCACTTTTCACCAAATAGCGACTGCACATGTGCTCAGCGTGATAGGTGGTGAGCCCATCGCCGCTCTATGCTGTTGGATGTATGTGCAGTCTTTAGTCCGTTAGTCGCCTTTTACGACACACAAGGGAAGCTTCACTGCTACGCGACACGGTTAAGCATCAAAGTACACAAAACAATGCATTTGTTTAAAAAACGCAGTACACAATACAACGATTACACTTTTTATTTTTAACTGACGCCAACACGGTTTCCGAAGTAAAACTATCACCTAACACATTATTTTTGCACCAGCCCACATTAGTCCACATTAGTTTTAATATGCTTATTTTATGTTTTCTATATTTTTGTGTGTACAATAAAGCGTTTTATCTATCTATAGGGCTAGAGAATTTCAATATTTCCCATTTCCTAAATAATCAACCCACTCTTTCTTTTTATACAATTCGCGTCTATGCGCTATTTTCGACCATGTGCAACCCACGGTCTTATTTATATCATCGTTGTAACACAACAACAAAAAATAAATAATTTCAAATTGCAGTAATATACAACCAATAAAAAAGATAGAATAGTCTACCAGCACACATTTTCCCTACTTCCTATGGCATACTGTCCTCCAAACGAGCCGTGAAGGGCACTTTGTGGGTCGGCAGGGTGAGAGTGACCAATGCTACGTCACGTCACTTGTCTTCGCGCCTGGACGTATCCACTTCCGCTTATCATTGGATGGTGGATTGGAGTCATTTACCGGGCATTCCATAAAAACCCCATTACGTATTGTTTTCTAAGGTTTAAGCGAGCACTACACATTGAAATGAAACACTTTGTGCGGATTAATTCGCGTTTAATTTTAATACATTACATAGTTTTTAGTTTCCTGACGTTTCGAACCCTTTGCAGGGTCCGTGGTCACAGGGAGACTGACGAAGCGTCAGGAAACTAAAAACATTAAACGCGAGTTAATCCGTAAAAAGTGTTTCATTTCAAAACCATTACGTTTATATACGGCGAGCCTTTCAAAATAAATCTACTATTGCAAGAGTTGCATACTCAGCATAACTGTCACTTTAAGATTACCTCCCCCTCCTTTGTAGTCGCCGCTCCGACCGGCGCGTAACCTAAATCACCACGATTAAGTTACGAAACAAATCTGGAACAAACTTCACTGCAGGAATAGTCAAATGGATTTCGAGGTAAACTTTTAAATTAACGCCAGAGTGAATTTACCGGCATACGTGTCCTATTGCTTTTATGATCTCCATTGTTATAATAGTTACCATGATATGTGGGGAATAGTTTTTGTGATAGGTTGAGGAACTCCTTCAGGTAGTTTATTCATTGTAGATTATAAACTGCGATTATTGCTTCATGTGGTCGAGTTTAAGATGTTACATTATAAGAGTACATTATACTCGTAAATAGGTCACACTTAAAGTTTCCGGAACTGGCCACTTACATAAGTAATTACAACATTTGAAAATAGAACACTTTGACTGTAGAATGCAGTTTGTTTCATCTGACTGTCAATTGATTTTACACTGTGGTTGGCGCCATTTTAAAAATTGCGTGTCTACATTAACATGAATTTAACTCGGAAAAATTATCGTAGTGTGATTTTCTACGATTTTAAGTATAATTTGACAGCTCAACAGAGCATCGCTCGCCTTCAATCTGCTTTTGGCGATGAGGCACCATGCAAGACGACTATTTATAGCTGGTTTGCAGAATTCAAGCGCGGTCGTGTCAATCTCAGTGACGAATCTCGCGATGGTCGCCCGTCCACCGCTGTGAACAACAAAACATCGATGCTGTGCGCCGTATGATTAAAACAGGCAGGCATGTGACCTACCATCAGATTCGCGCATCCTTAGACACAAGCATGAGTCAAATACAATCAATGCTACACAACCATTTGGGTGTGAGAAAGCTGTGCTCGCAGTGGATCCCACACAATTTGACCGAGGTTCAAAAAACGGACCGCGTCACTTGGTGCAGTGCCATACTTACCAGATTCAACGAAGGTGCGTCAAATTTGGTGTGGGACATATGGGTATTTCATGATGAGCCGAAATCAACTAAAGCGGCGCGCGTGAAAAGTGCATCTAAGCGGATGATTGCTTCTTTTTTTAATAAAACTGGACACGTGGCTACTGTTGCTTTAGAGAATCGTCGTACCGTGAATAGTAACTGGCACACGACTATTTGTTTGCCGGAAATTATTGACGAACTCCGTAAAACTAACCGTAAACGCAGTGTTATCTTGCACTACCGCAATGCTAGTTCCCACACGGCCAGACAGACAAACGAATTTTTGAAGGTGAAAAACGTAGAACTTATGAGCCATCCTGCATACAGTCCTTGCACCTTGTGACTTTTTTCTGTTCCCAAAAATTAAGAACCAGTTACGCGGTCAACGATTTTCATCACCAGAAGAGGCTGTCGAAAAGTATGAAAAACACGTTTCTGAAGTCACCCCGGAGGAGTGGCACAAAAGTTTTTAAAATTGGTTTAATCGAATGAAAAAGTGCATATACGCAAAGAGAGATTTTGAGAAACAATAAATTCATTTTTGAACTTTAATAGTATTTTTTTCTTATTCATTCCGGAAACTTTTAGTGCGCCCCACGTAGTAGCGCTCTAAGTTGAAGGCTAAAACCATAAGAAACCATAAAACCAATTTCCGAAATGTTTGTACGCGCATCATTTCAGAACGGCTGCACCAATTTGGCTTATTCTTTTTTGTCGTGTTTGTAATAAAATTGTCAGGACAAGGTTGGCATAAAATAATTATTTTGGAAATTCGTCACGGGGTACGGGGTCCACGCGGACATAGTCGCAAGCGGTCCGCTAGTTTTCAATAAATAAATAAAATAAATTGGTTGACGCTCACACTAATTATCTAGATCAAGATAAGTAGTCTTTTGAAACTCGTTAATATGGTAAGATAACGGATAAATATACATAAACATAGAAAAACACCCAGACCCGAAGTCAATTTAGAAAAACAGTTTTTTCCTAAATTGACCCGACCGGAAATTGAACCCGGGACCTCAGAGATGGTGCGACGCCAGACCCGGCGTGCTAATCACTCGACCACGGAGGTCGTCAAAAAACGAATAAAGCAAATTTGCATTCCGTGTGGCAGTCTCTTATTTATTTATTTTTTTATTATTTTTTTTTTTATATGACAAGGAGGGAAACGAGCAGGCGGGTCACCTGATGGAAAGCAATCACCGCCGCCCATGGACACCCGCAAAACCAGAGGAGTCGCAGTTGCGTTGCCGACCTTTAAGAAAGGAATAGGGTTAGGGGAAGGAATAGGAATTGTGAGGAGGGGTGGGAGGGGAAAGGGCCTCCGCAACTCTCACTGGCCGGACGAAACACAACAGCACCAAGTGCCATTATTTCACGCCGGATATTCGTGAGAGGGTGGTATTACGCCGGGCTAGCCGGCCCAATGCGTGCTGCAACGCAGCGTGGCTCTACCACTCAGTCAATGTCACTCATTTAGGTACTTGGCCGTACTCAAAATTCTTAGCTTTCACATTCCGTTTCCTTGCCTTGCTCTACACGCCTCTTCTAGATTTATACATCGCACTTTTTACGCTATAATTCAAAAACTCAGCGTTTGCCTCGAAACAAAAGGAGCATAGAGCGATTTAACACGTACGCAGTCCATGAATCTCTTTGATCCATGGCATTGTCAATACGCCGTTGACAAAATGCATGTGATGCAGCCCGCCGGATTTATCCACGGAACGATACGTAATGAAACTTTGTTCGCTTGATAGGCAACAGCGGCAAATCGAATCCTTTCTTCAAATTGCTCTCATTCCTTGCCAGAGAGATTCTTGACTTATTTCGAAAACTTCGACTACAATGCAACAATGCAAGAAATTTTTCTACAATGTAAAAAGTGTCTGAGGTTGCAGATTTTGTAATACTGTGATGTGGGATAGGTACATTTCTGTCCTTGTTTCCATCATGTAAGGCTCATATACTTTCCTGCTAGTTTGGTAGATTTAGCAAGAATAGCTTCTAGAAAACAGGTGCCTTAAGCACACTCACGACTGGTAGTCAGAGACTAGGCAACTCTGCCATAACCTACGTTACACCAATTAACAACTGCACATATGCTCAGCATGATAGATGGGGAGCCCATCGCCGCTGTATGCTGTTGTATGTATAAGCGTCTTTAGTCTGTTAGTCGCTTTTTTCGACACCAACAACACAAGCGGACTCGTAAAACCCGCCAAGTGTTCGGTGCTCGACACAGGACGCGTTCCGGGTTCAGAGCCGTGATACCGGAGCTTGGGGAGGTGCGGTGGCGGCAGGGTCAAGGTCCGGTGGAAGTCTTTGTGGACGCATTGTTCGGTTGACTTGGGTCGACTCGCCGGCCAGGGAGACCCGTAGAAACGGTGGTGCCGCTGGCCGCCCGCGGCATAGTACAGGAGCCCAACTAGGGCTAACCACCCTAGGAGGCTGCTCCACCAGTTCGCGCATAATCCCGAAGTGGCTCGTCGTGCCGGTTGGTGACCGGATTGGTGGGACCCGGCGACTACTTTCGGGGGGGTACGGGGGCCCTTCCGTCCGGCGGGTCGATTAACGTCTTACCGAACAACTACATGCACCAGTTCATGTTAGTCTCCCACACTTTGTCTTTTCCCCCCTGCCGCCACAGCATCTCCTTTTACTCACGCCCCCATCCAACCACCATGTCAGTGTCTAGAAAAAATGCAGGTCAGACAGCGGCACCCCACTTGCCCACCACCAAGTCGCTTTTTGAGGTGGAGTTCACTAACATCCGTGGACTCCATTCAAACCTCAACGCCGTCCACCAACACCTTGAGACGGCCCGGCCTGCATTGCTATTGGCTACGTGCTCGAGGAATGCTTCCTCGCGAAAGCCGGAGTATGCCTTTTCGTCAGGACGGACGTTTGCTGTCGACGTTTGCGCTGCTTGGAGGACCCCTCCTTCTCCATCCTATGGGTACACGTGGATCTTGGTTCCGAGAGCCATGTCTACGCTTGCCTGTACCGTTCCCACTCCGGAGACCACGAGACAACTCGGTTATTCGACTACCTGAGCCAAGCAGTTGACGACGTACAGGAGCGGTTTCCGTCTGCCGATGTGGTACTTTTGGGAGATTTTAATGCCCACCATGAGACCTGGTTGGGCTCTTCCAAAACAGATCACGCAGGCCGAACTGCCCACGCATTCGCTCTCACGCATGATCTAACACAACTGGTTCTCCAGCCCACCAGGATTCCAGATATATCGGGTCAAGCGCCTTCCCTGCTAGACTTACTGGTGACGAGTCGACCAGCCGGGTACAGAGTGTCGATAAGTGCTCCGTTGGGCACTTCAGACCATTGCCTGGTTGGTGCCACCGTACTGCGCCGTAAAAGCTCTCCCTCAGTAGAGTCTAAACGGCGTTTATGGCACTACTCGTCGGCTGATTGGGATGGTATGCGCGACTATTTTGCGTCCATCCCGTGGGGCCAGCGCTGCTTTGTGGGTAGGGACCCATCGGAGAGTGCCTCTGCTGTCGCTGACGAGATCATGTTGGGGATGGAATATTACATTCCCTACACTGATGTCGTCAGCGGAAGTAAGGCGCGCCCTTGGTTCAATCGCGAATGCGCCAAAGCTGTTGAACTTAAACAGGCGGCGTATCGCGCTTGGACCAAGGCTCGCACGCTTAACGATCGTAACATCTCTTCCCACAAGGTAGTCTTCAACAAGGCTACCAAAGTCTGCAAGAGAGCTCTCTCGAGAGCGAATGCCCAGCGCGTTGCTCGCGTTGGCCAAGAGCTGTTGTCGCACCCAACGGATAGCCGAAGTTATTGGCGACTGGCCAAAGCGGTGCAAGCCAACTTTTGCGCGCCTTCTCTGCCCCCACTGCGGTACCCTGATGGCTCGTTGGCCCATCGGCCGCTAGATAAGGCTAACCTCTTAGCGAAGCTCTTTGCGGCGAATTCGCGTATCGATGACTGCGGCGCGGAACCACCTACCATCCCTCACTGTGGTTCCTCAATGCCTGACGTCCAAATCAGACAACGTGACGTCCGTGCCGTGCTGCAGTCACTTGATGTGCGGAAGGCTAGCGGTCCTGACGGTATACCGGCAGTCGTCCTTAAGAAATGTGCTCCCGAGTTGTCTCCAGTACTGACACGCCTATACCACCTCTCGTACTCTACTGGAATTGTGCCGGAGGCTTGGAGAAAGGCGAACGTCCAGCCGGTCCCCAAAAAAGGGGATAGGTCTGACCCAGCCAACTATCGACCTATTGCTGTCACCTCTGTCCTTTGCAAGGTTTTTGAGCGAATCATAAACAGACAACTCATTCGCTACCTAGAAGATCACTCCCTGATTCATGATCGACAATACGGGTTCAGATCGAAACGATCAACGGGTGATATCCTGGCGTTCATAACACACCTGTGGGGTGAAGCAATGGACAAGCATGGAGAGGCACTGGCTGTTAGCCTGGACATCTCCAAGGCATTCGATCGAGTTTGGCATCGTTCGCTTCTCTCCAAGCTTTCATCATACGGCTTGCCACCTCGCCTATGCGATTGGGTCGCCGGGTTCCTGCATGAGCGCAGCATTCGCGTACTCTGCGAAAGCAGTGCCTCACAGTCTCTGCAGGTGAACGCCGGAGTGCCGCAGGGCTCTATAATATCGCCCACGCTGTTCCTTCTGCATATCAATGATATGTTATCCTTGGGTAACATTCATTGCTATGCAGACGACAGTACAGTACATCGGCGTTATTTGGGTCACCCTGCGGCAAAGCAGGCCGATGTAGTGGAGTCGAGACGGAAGATTGTCATTGAGCTGGACGAGGAGCTAGAGCTAGACCGCATTTATAAATGGGGCTCTGATAACCTGGTCCAGTTCAATGCCAAAAAAACACAGGTCTGCGCTCTCAGTGCTAAAAAGTCCGCATTTCTCCCCCAACCCTCCTTCCAGAGCCACCTATTACCCATCCAGACTGGTCTCAGTCTCTTAGGTATGGACATACACAGCGACCTCAACCCGAAGAGCTATATTGAGAGCATTATAACCACAGCCTCACGTAAACTTGGAATCCTGAACAAGGTGAAGCGGTTCTTCACGCCGGAGCAACGTTGTCTTTTGTATAAGACTCAGGTGCGCTCCTGCGTGGAGTATTGCTCTCATCTTTGGGACGGATCCGCCAAGTACTTGCTCGAAGCTCTTGACAGGTTGCAAAGACGTGCTGTCCGTATTATCGGTAACGATGACGTTACGACCAGTCTGGAGCCGTTACAGCTACGTAGGGATATTGCTTCCCTTAGTGCTTTCTACCGCCTTTACCACGGTGAATGCTCTGAGGAGCTCTTTGACCTCATCCCTCCCTCTCCTTTCCTTTCCAGATCGACGCGTGCAGGTCTTAGAAGCCACCCTCATACCGTGCTGACCATCAAGACACGTACCAAAAAGTTTGGACAATCGTTCTTTTGCCGAACTGCCCGTATGTGGAATGCGCTTCCCGCACACGTGTTTCCTTCCTCTTTCTCTCCCGGGTTATTTAAGCGGGGCGTGAAAAAGCATTTATGCAGGCCGCCACAGTGAGAGCGTTCGGCATAGCGTGGTAGCGCTGTGACGAACGCTTTCACTTCTTGGGCTTCACTGGCTGCTTTTCATCAGGCAGAGTGAAGCCATTATGGCGTGCCACAATAAAAAAATAAAAAATAAAAACCAAAGAGAAGAGACGGATGTTCTTTAAATGTGCCGCCACTACATCGCTGCCAAATGTTGTATTAGTTATTACCTTAAATGGTTTTCTATGTCGGTTTCGATAAGTACATACAAATTCATACATATAATAACGGTTTGGACTATTATCCCCGAAGGTTTAGTCAGAGACTACAGGCAATGAGGTTCGCAAAAGCAGTCCTCTGACATAGTCCACTTTTCACCAAATAGCGACTGCAGATTTGCTCAGCGTGACAGGTGGTGAGCCCATCGCCTCTTTATGCTGTTAGATGTATGTGCAGTCTTAGCCCGATAGTCGACTTTTAGGACACCCAAGGGAAGAGAGTGGGTGGTAGTATTCGTTCACCGCTACGCGACACGGTTTCGAAAAGTAATTTTGCTTTACGTAGGATGACTTACGCTAATATATACCCGTATATTTAATTAAGGTACCCAATTATCTCTGTTAATAAAGTTCCTGCCCCTTAAGTTCCTTCAGCAATGTTTAAATACAATTATAATACAACACGTTCTCTATTCAGGTTTTTATTTGGCCGCACCTAAAAACTCGCTATTCCGAGAGACCCCAAGCGGCCATGTATGGCCGCGCTGGCCGCGCTCTCCACTTGACTTTGTACTGTGTTTTGATACACTAAGAGACTACTTTAGTATGAACAAGGTCGATTATTTCGGTTCTGTGGCATATTTTATGCATCGTGAACGCAAAATTTAACATGAACTGCGTTCGATTTTTAAAATTTTTTTTTTCATTGCCAAGACTGAGAGGTTAGGTCGATTTAATAATTTGTGTTGGTACCTATTTATTTCTTCCACTGAAGCATGTTTAAAGTTAAATAGAAATCCGGAAAGCTAATACGTTTGTTACATATGGGTTCATCACGTCGTCGTGAGACTAACAGAACTTTGAGAATTGAGTCACGACTTTTCGCATTCAATCGAATCATCTATCTTTTCGGCTACCACCTTTCGGTTTCGTTCGAAGTATTTGCTGTTGAGGTTCAAGAAAAAATAGAGCCTATAAACCGTCTAACTGCTGGGAAAGGGCCTCGCATCATTAATACTTAGATGTTACATAAAGGGAGAAAAATGAGAGGCCTCCTAAGTTTCTTGCCAGCTTCTTCTCTTTTTATCAGTAGATGGCTCTCCCAAAATCCGAACTGGTGGTAGATTAGTTAGGTGGGTAGAGTAGATTAGTTAGATTAGTTGTTAAGTCTTAACTACAAGTTAGTAAGCTGATTTTTTAATTAGTATTGACGTCAATAAGTGCCTGTAAAGGTTTTGACTTTGATATCTAGTTATCGCTACAATGTATGGTTATTGGTTTAATAACCACGCTTGCCAAATTGCGGGTTGGCAGTCACAAATCGGGGCTATGCATCAACAATATGAAACACACTTTACCTGACCTGGGAATTGAACCCGGGACATCCGGATCTCGAGCCAAGGGCTTTACCAATCGCCCACCGAGGAGAAAAAATAAAATAATACATACATAGGTACATATGTACCTGTATATATAATAATGGCAGTTAACTGCGTTTAATGGCAGCAGCCTTTTACTTTCTCGACCACAACTATTTAATTTTTAATTATTTTATAGTAATTTTGATTCTGTTATTTAATTTCCAGTTTTTGTGACATAATTTTATTGTGACTCTAGTTCTTAAGATTTTTACATTTTTATTTTATGTATGACATATCGGTGTTTTGGACGCATAATCTGTTAACCAGCATGAAAAATGAAATAATTAAATAAAATATATTCATGACTATGTACTGACTGGTATCACCGAAGGTTTGGCCAGATACCAGGCAATGAGGACCGCAAAGCATTCCACTGCCACAGCGTGATAGGAAGAAAAAATAAGAAGAAGAAAAAACATGTTCGACGTACGAATTATTTAGATGTAAGTAATAACGCCGGTCTCAGCCCAGCGCGGGGTATCACAAGCCAAGACGGATGTGACCTGACTGCTGAACGACAACAGCCCGCATCCGAGATGAGCCGGCCACCCAGATAATAACCCCGGTTATTACATGCTTACGGACGCCGGGATCCCGTTGTTACTTCAGAAAACTCTATTTCATTCTCACAACACTAGGAGAGATTGTCCTAGGAGAACTATTCAAAATTTCATATTTTGCAATCGTCTTTGTGTTCCGAATTTCACATCGGGTGAATTTAACATTGTATTACGGATATGTGCACGTTTATATTGTTTTACGACGTTGACTATTTACCAAATAGAGGAAAATTGTGTTACATGTAGGTAGGTATCCCACGATTCATTTTGTTACTAATCCATAATTTAGGACGACTTTACAAAGATAACTTTTAAAGTACCAAAAAAGGAATAGGTACTACACGACTATACGACTAAAAAAGTAGTAGTTTTTTAAACGTTATAATAAAAAGCCAGCTCCTGAACTTTAAAAGACTGAAGGAGTTACCTTAGGGAAAACTCTTTATTCATTACTGAACAAAAGGTGGACCTCCTAGCCCATCAAGGAAATTAAAATCTACTCTTTGCTTAGTCCCTAAAGATCTGTGAACGCGTTAATCTCTCGATGGAATTGTGTTGATTAGTTTAAATAAAAAATGACTTATTGATTGCTGAATTCACAAAAGCCTAGCCAACACTTGTTACGACGTCTTTTATTTTATAGGATTACGAGTAGAAGACTCCGGTGTTCGATGTCATTTGGCTGTTTCCTCTTTGATTTAGCCTAATAAAACCTTTTTTCCTACATTTTATCGGTTCCTTTAATTGTCAATAACACTGTCCATGTCCATACCACACACATGGTATTGGACCAAAATTATTGATTGTTACATTAATTAATGTTTCCAAATGTATTAAACCTAAAAGAGAATTGGATGTTACTGACGACACGGCAAGTTACACATATGGCATTAAATTATCAACGGATTCAAGGGAAATATCAACGGCTGGCCGCTTGCCAATGCGGGAAAACACATTTGTTGCGACGGAGCACCGTTTCGACAAAGTATGCGACCGTGGCATTGGACTGCTGTCAGTAACCGTACAAAGCGTTAGCATGAAATCGGCATGCATATAGTTATACCACTGTTATACCCGCCCGCATTGGGTCACGATATCATATACACTGGCCTACAAAAATAAGTATCACACTTTTAAACTTATAATAACTTTTAGAGTACACAAGATAAACAAGACACACAAGACTTAAAAATGTTACTATTGTATAATTTATTATAGTTTCTAAGAAAGCTGATAAAATTGCTGTAAAACGTTTTTTATTTTATATCACTGACTTCTATAGTTTAGAAAAAAATGAAATTTTAATAGTGTGATACTTATTTTTGCAGGCCAGTGTAGTTGATATTGCACCTGACCCGGAATATCAGAAAGCTGCAGGTTGGAATCCTGCTCGTGGTTTGTTCAACATTTTCCAAAATAAGACTAAAAAGTCTGATCTAACAACGTGAACGCAAGAAATCTGTTACGTAACAAAAAGGAATCCACCATCGCCTGATTCAAAGTAAGTTTACGCGGCGGGCCGGCCGCATTACTCATGCCGCCAAGTGAAATATAATGCGGATGTGCCATAATGTACGGTGCGCAACTTAATCCGGACACCAGTTTTTCCGACGTTGATATTTATGTAACCGGACTTTAACGGACTAACTGGGTAATTGCAACATCAGTTTTTTTCAAGCCAGCTGGGGGGTTAACCTAAACCCACAGACGCGCAATAGCAATCATGAAAGTAAAGCAACTTTTGCATTGTCGGCTGGGTGACCGATTAAAAATATTTCAAGCTCCTCCTTGATACGGAACGCTTGTAAAATCGTTAGTTCCGTTAGTTGTCGAAAGATGGCCTAATCGTAGGTCCGGTCTCCGCATCTGCTATTGTTCAATTGGACCCAGCAAAGGACGTTATAGTGTTGTGTTAATCATGGTTATTTATGAATACAAATACCTATGCATTTTTGTAACAATCGTTCAATTGTCTCACTATAAATATTTATGCAATTTATAATTTGCTAATCTAACTATAATCGGGGTACAACAGCGAATACCTAATATTATTTGTATTTTACTTTCTAGGAGAAACATGAAATTGCTGAATGCCGTGACTAATCGCCGTAACGACGTACCATTTATTTTCTGATTTCTTGCAATGTCTGGTATGTCTAACAGACTATAAGCCAAGTAAGCTTATTCATCCCTCTTATTCCGAGCATGTTTTAAACTAAAATCATTTTCTTTTCATTCGAAAATACGATTCTTAGAAGTAACCCTGATGGTGCCTCATCTACCCGTAATTTGCCTTCGCATAGTGCCTTAGAAGATTTATTTCATGTCCTCTCTCAAGAAAGGTTTTTGTTGAATTACAAATCAGAGAGAATTCTCGGAGTTCTACACTTTACATTGTTATCTATGCCATTTTATAAAGGGAATATTTATGTTTAATGGCGCAGCCATTTTGATCCTCACTCTGCTGTACATAATCTAAATATACGCTACTTGCCTTCGCAGCTTACACAGCCTTAGTATTTATGTTTGTTTGCCTACAACTCCAGTTAGGCGTAAGTACACCAATTCATATACAAAACACTGATTCTGTACACTTCGCCTTCGGAACAATAGGGCTTGTTTAACTTTTATAGCGGGGTGTATCCAGCCATAATTTCCCATAAAACTCGTTTGGGCTTATCCAAATACATTGTGGAAGGAATTAGATGTCTTCTTCCCGTCCGTTCGGTCTTTGTTTGCAATTGTTTGCTCCGCTAATTGTGTCGGCAGTTGTATTTACTCCCCAAACAGAGATCCGCTTCATAAATCTGCGACGCATGAAAGAGTTCTTAATGCGATTATCTTTTTGCTTCATTTTCAAGTAGCGATTGCTTGCGCGCTCGTCTGCTGTACCCTTATGTACCTACCTCTAAAACATACGAGTAGGGCAAGCAAAACTTAATTGACTAGTTACTTGCTACATTTATTTGATTGTTTGAATCTAAAGGTCAATGTTGGGAGCGAAAAACTCAAATAACAACTTGCATGCAATATTTGAAGTAAATATTTTTAAACTTAAATAACAATGTATAATGTACTAACGATAATGATGTATACATACATACACAACTATAACTACGACTATTATCCCCGAAGGGTTAGTCAGAGACAAGGCAACGAGGAAAGCAAAAGCAGTCCTTTACCATAGTCCACTTTTCACCAAACATCGACTGCACATGTGCTCTGCGTGACAGGTGGTGAGCCCATCGCCGCTCTATGCTGTTAGATGTATGTGCAGTCTTTAGTCTGTTAGTCGCCTTTTACGACACCCAAGGGAAGAGAGAGGTTGGTAGTATTCTTTCACCGCTACGCGACACTGTTATATTTATGTTTTTGGTTTATCCAGTTCTTATAATATACCTAGATCAAACCGCAAAAGCTGAGAGCTCGCTCCTACGCGAGTAACAGATGTATTATAATTGACGACCTCCTTGGTCGAGTGGTTTGTACACCGGTTTTCATGGTGTCGCCATCTCTGAGGTCCCGGGTTCGATCCCCGGTCGGGTCAATTTAGTTTATAGAAATTATTGTTTTTCTAAATTGTCTCGGGTCTGAGTGTTTTCTATGTGTAATAAGTATGTATTTAAGTATTTTAAGTATGTGTATCCGTTGTCTAGTAACCATTTAACGAGTTTCTTCGAAGCTTCTCTAGGCTAGATAATTTGTGTGATTGTAGGAAAAGATTTATTTATTTATATAAAAGGTTGTAAAAATGAAACTTCTTAGTCTATTTGAATGAAACAAAACTAAAGTCTTTAATATAAATATAAATTGTCTACTCTAACGTCAATTATCTAGCCCAAGTAAAGCTTCTTTTGAAACTTGTTTTTATTGTTTATTATTGAAATTTTGTATTCACAATGCTATATAGATATAGGATAAAATGTTTACTAGAAAAAAACAACCAGTCTCAGGAAAGCTCGAACGGGATTCGAACCCGTAACCTTTGGATTGCCTGTCCACTGCTGAGGGTAGACTTCACAGTGACGTAATACCGCTGGCTTGCAGTGTATCAACTACTAGAAGAAATTCAACGAGTCTTCTGGGGTCTCGACTCTCGGTAGCTTAGCGGTTAGAGCAGTGGACCGGCAATCCAAAGGTCACGGGTTCGAATCCCGTTCGAGCTTTCCTGAGACTGGTTGTTTTTTTCTAGTAAACATTTTATCTTGTTTTTATTGGTTAAATAACGGAAAAAACATACTTATTATACATACGAAACACCCAGACACGAAATCAATTCAGAAAAACATTTTTTTTCTAAATTGACCCGGCCGGTAACCGAACCCTGAACCTCAGAGATAGCGACCGACTCCAGAACCGGCGTACTAACCACTCGACCGTGGAGGTCGTCTAACTTGTCTTATTATAAGCTCTAATATGACCAAGATTAAAGCAATTATACCCATCGGTATTTTTCATTTTAGATTTAACAGTTGGTACGGTTTTAAAATGTAGGTGAGTATGTGTTAATAAATGTTCAAAGCAGAAACTAGAATAAACAAGCCATGATTGATAAAGGAGCTCTAGATAAATTATAATAAATCACTCATTTAACTACCACCTACCAGTCATTGCGTATATTTAGATTTCACTATCGATATCTTACCGCCTGGCTGCTAGTGCTACGACCCGTCATACTCCCACACCGTAGCACGTAGCACCGTAGTAGGTTTAATGTAGCCAGCAGGTAGATACATAAATACGTTCAGAATTCCGTGCCGTAGCACAGTAAAGACATTGTAGCGTTACTCAGAGCAATCATAAAGAAACCTAAGCCTACGATACCCTTTTCTAGGTAAAATGGAAAACAGCAAAGGCCTTACAAATCACAAAACCCCAAAAAAAAACATGAATTCTGCAGTAATGACCTACTGTTTGATATAAATACATTTAAATTAATTAAATAAAAAAAATACTTATTTACAAACGTCCATGTCCATCCCGCAAACTATGATTGCACCTTGATTGCACATCAACTCCTTAATAACTAATCGAATTTTGAGAAAGTCCTGTACGTTTTCACGATGTTCGTTTTCGAAGTTGATTAAAACATTGCCTAGACACGATCGTTTACACTATCTTCGTTTAATTCAGAAACCATAAAGAACAACTCAAGTCAGCATAAATAACTATTTCATTAAAAAATTACCAAATTTATTGTAAAATTACTTAAGTAAAATTTTTTAAACACTGAAAAAAGACTACAACCTCAGGCGGGAATCGAACCACGCACATAGCAATTTTGACTAAAAACATAAGCATCAAGCACTGACAAATTTCGACGGTTAAAAGCCAGACCTCGGTAGCCAAGTGGTTAAGGCAGCCGCCCGGAATGCGGAAGGTGCGTGGTTCGATTCCCGCCTGAGGTTGTCGTCTTTTTTCAGTGTTTAAAATTTTACTTAAGTATATTTAAGCGTTAATAAAACGCTAAAATATAAAACATTAATCTGTAAAATTACTTTCTATTGTTTAGTTCTATTAAAGCGAATTTACGTTTTGTGTAGCAATCAATGTCATAATAGCCAACTAAAGTTAAACTTTTAGCCAATGGTATGCGAAGCGCGTTGATATCTGAGTAAGATCTGGATTTAAAATGAGTTTGGTCTGGAAAGTTAAACAATGTTACCATCCCAAAACCGAAATATTCCAATTCCATTATCAAATAAAACAGAAGTTGCTTAGGGTATATTGGTTAGAATTTGTACAAATTACGCTCTCAAATGTCTACCTTTATAGATTACCTTTATTGGCTAACTTCTGTCATGAAACATTTTGCCGTTATTTAAGTAATTAGTAATTAGTCTTGACCTTTTCATGTCGCTTTACCAATTAATTATATTATTCTACTAAGATTCAAAATAAAAGTGACATGCCATTTTTTAACAGCAACGTATTAGACCAAACTTAGTTCAAAGAAAAATGTAAACACAGATTATTAAAAAAATATATAGCTTATTTATATCTGTTTTAATATTTTCACACATACACTTTGCCCTAGGTGTATTAATGGAACGAAGGATCTTTGATCAAAGTCTGATGGTTTAAGATTATGAAGACGGTTTAAATTTATATCTACCGTCAATAAAACGTTATTGCTGCGGACATCATGTAAGTTTTCAAACAGACAACCATTCCCTCATGCACCCATTAAGATACTAGCCTTAATTTAAAATACAAAAGAAAACAAAGATTAAACCACAGTCAAATAATTGCCAACCAGCCGTTACGTGATAAGAACATTTGTTCCCTCCGTAATGGATACATCGATAGTTAAAGTAGTCGCTAATAAAATAGGGTTAATCCGACTTCTTAATTGTTCCCTACAAACAACGTCCTTCGCGAGCCAGTGGATTAACGAGCATCCCGAATATCCAGGCCTGCTCGACGACTGTCTCTACTCTAGCAAAAACTTTAATTAACCGAGTTAAAAATGGCCGGCGAGCTAACACTTTTGATAATGGTTTTTACAGAATTTTTACAGACGGACAAAAACTACGAATTCATTTTGCAGCGATGTCACGTAGTCAAGGATAATTTTTGTCCGAAATGTCTTCTAGCATGTCGTTCTAGCATGTCCTCAGCGACTCTTATGCGATTGAGTTTTTGGAGAAAATTCAGGTCTTTTGGGACTAGCCGAGCGGCAACATGTTTCATACCCAAGTGATTATTGAAAATGGTACGGATCGACTCGTGTTAGTGATGGGCGATTGTGAATGACATTATTCGATTGTAGAAGTCATTCGAATTATTCGAATAACTTTACAAATCATTCGATTTTGAATTTTGAAACGAATAAGAATGTATAGCGTCGTCTCATTCCTTCCGATTCAAATTTCATTACTACTACTTTATCTAGTCGAATATTCAAACCATCGAACTAACTTGTACGAGGGAATAAAAAGATAAACGAAACAAGTGTGTGTAAGAGAGAAAGAAAGAAGTATAAACAATCATGGCGTTTGCTCTTTTTGCATTCCCGCCAATCGCGCCATTGCATTATTCGATTGTTCCTTCGAATATCAAATAAAAGTAGACTTTATGGAACGATAGATAAAGACCAATTTTGAATGGCATAGTGAATGAGTGAACTAGCGGTTTCATTCGAATTTGCGAACTAGTGATCGATTGTTCAAACCATTCGATTGTACGAATCAGTAACAATCGCCCATCTTTGACTCGTGTGTATAAAGTTCAGCGGCTATCTAACTCAAACTTGAATGAGGATTTTCAGTCACCATTTCCTTCACTTTTGCGATGTTAACTTCAGTTGAAGACGTTGAAACTCCGCGCCAAAATGGATAACAGTTGTGCCAATCTAACAACGAAAAAAATGACAAAAAATTGTATTGGAATCATAAACAAATCTTTTTTGACAGAATGTATATCAAAAAGCACGTATTTGAAAAAAATGGCTACTCTATAAAAATAGTCATGTAGGTAGGCATTATCGATTTTAAGTTCTTACGCCAATTTGATCATTCTGTAATTGAATCTTTAAAGCGTAAATATATAACTTTAAACCATACCACTGTCGGTCGACTGGTAGAGAATGCCTCAGGGCTTTAAGTCCGCTTTTTGCTGTAATTTTGCAATAAAGAATAAAAAAATACCATCAGTATGGAGGTGTAGTAGCCAAGAAGATGGATGTGGGGTTTTTTTTTATAAAAGAGGGAGGCAAACGAGCAGGCGGGTCACCTGATGGAGAGTAATCACCGCCGCCCATGGACACCCGCATAACCAGAGGAATCGCAGACGCGTTGCCGGCCTTTAAGGGAGGAATAGGTTTAAAGAAGGAATAGGAATTGGGTGGGGGGGAAGGGGCCTCCGGAACCCTCACTGGTCGGACGAAACACAACAGCACCATGTGCTATTATTTCACGCCGAATATTCGTGAGAGGGTGGTATTACGCTGGGCGAGCGTGCTGCAGCGCAGCGTGGCTCTACCACTCAGTCAGTGTCACTCATTTAGCACCACCCAGGGATCACGTGTAGGGTCTCAAGGTTAAACCTACGGAAGCGAGCAAGTTTAACCCCCAAAGTTTTTTTCATGCCACACGGCAAAGAAGACTACATAATATTTTGTGAGAGCCAGTTAGTTGATACAATCCGTGTTGAACTTTTATAGGCTGACTATAATATTATTCAACTATGCTTTATTATTTTTGGCGTAATAAGCTGTCCACTGCCAACTGTAAAGTCAGACACAATTGAAATTCAATTGTCTGTAGGTTTTCTCACAGACGAGAGGTTAAAATAAATGATGATGCTGCTTTTCAGATAAAGTTTTGGACAACTATTTTAAAAGCCTAATGTTTTGGCCTACTGAAACTGGCCAAAGTTGTAAAACTTATTTGCGCTACGTCCACGTGTCTATTTACAACACACTTATCGATAATTCAATTGGACGGGGATTCGTCCACAGTTTTAGAATTGTCAGAGATAAAGCATCGCTAAAACAAGTTCCCAGTTGTTCTGCAAACGACGTCGCTTGTGATTCAGTGAGATTAACGAGAAGGCCAAATATTTCGTCCCATTCTTGGATAGCTTTTGTATTAACTCTGTTAATGGCCTTAATTGCTGCTCGAAAGACTTTTGGAGCAGTTATGTACCGTTAAATAGAGTTATAATTTTACTAGGCGAGCTAGAAGAATATTAAATACGACTGACTGTGACTGTGCTATTTTAATAAATTAATAATAATCCGCTAAAGTTATTTAAATACTTCGGTCGTTAAAACTGGTGGTGTTTTTGACCGATTCTTCCATTTATGAACGGAGTGTAAGTTGGTTTGTTCATATTTTAAATTCGTTCCTATTAGTCATTCATTCCATAACTGAATAACGAATCAAAATCAACTATCAATCCTAAGAGAGCCATAGTCTATTTTTATTTCGCTTAAGCAACGTATTCTATCAAGAAATCAATACAGACTGATTTTCACGTGGACGAAGACGTAGGTGGAAGTTAGTTTTACACATTATTCTTAGTCTTAAAATTAATTCGTTACGAAATATTAATAATAAGTCCACTTACGTTTAACAAAATTTGTAACACAGACACGTGGTCGTTAAGTACATCCATATATTATATAGACTCACGACTATTATCCCCAAAGGGTTAGTCAGAGACTAGGCAATGAGGGCCGCAGAAACAGTCCACTTCCATAGTCCACATTTCACCAAATTACAACTGCACATGTGCTCAGCGTGATAGGTGGTGAACCCATCGCCGCTCCATGCTGTTGTATGTATGTGCAGATTGTGCAATGTTTAGTCCGTTAGTTGCCTTTTACGACACCCAAGAGAAGAGGGGTTGATATGGTAGTATCTATTGTTTTAGTAAGCCGCTATTATATACCACACAGCTCCATCATAGTCTATTTTTATCCGCTACGCTTAATCAACGTATTCTATCGGGAATTCAGTAGAGACGAAATTCACGTGGGCGAAGCCGTAGACGGAAGCCAGTTTTACAATTATTATTACTCTTACTTATACATACAAACATATAATCACGATTATGCCCAAAGGGGTAGTCAGACCGAAAATGAGGGCCGCAAAAGCAGTCCTCTTCCATAGTCCACTTTTTACTTTATAGCGACTGCACATGTGCTCAGCGTGACAGGTGGTGTGCCCATCGCCGCTCTACGCTGTTGGATGTATGTGCAATTTTTAGTCTGTTAGTCGCCTTTTACGATACCTAAAGGAAGAGAGGGGGTGGTAGTATTCTTTCACCGCTACGCAACACTTTTATTATTACTCTTATATCAAAACTCACGCTACTATCATTTGCGTCTAAGTTATGTCCCACATCGTGCATTACAATACGAAATTCTGCGCACCACCGTGTTCTTATTTAAACGGGACACATGACATGTCCACTATTGCCGGCAGCGTGCGGTGTCATCCACAAGAACGACATAAGTTAAAACTGAGAATGCAGGCGCAACCGGACACGGCGGCCCTCTAACTCATACCAGTGTTCCGGCACAAAAACCGACAGCCGGACAGCCGGAGCGGACCGCGCGATACCGCGTACGCCCTCAGTCATATACTCGTACTACGTAATACATGTCGCTGTATCACCTTATTTAGCACGAGTATCGCGACCTAGTGGCGCGGCATTAAAATATTTGGATCGTAAAAATGTGCTAGTCTCATGTTGCGGCGCATAACGTTCCGTTTCCAACTTTGTAAGGCGGTTTGGCGCATTGTAAAAAAGCAGCCGCTTTATCTTTCGCATGTTCTTACCTTGGAAATATTCACTTTAGGTTTTTGTGCCTTCTGATGCCTTGTGGAAGATGGGTCTATACGTACTTTATTGATATAGGATAGAGAAGTTTATTTTCATGGCAAAATATACCTACTACTTATAAAAGAACTGAGGAATCAACGTTTTCCAACATTTCTGTGTAATGTAAGTAAATGAAATACACTAGGTATATAACTCAATTGCCACGAATGTGTATACCTCTCAGCCCCCAAGCGGTCGCATGAGACCGCACCTACAAAGGACACACTTGACTTTGTACCGTACTTTCATAGACTTGCAGACTTCTTTAGTATGAATAAGGTCGACTATTTCGGTCCTGTGGTACATTTTATGCATCGTGATCGCAAAATATCGCATAGTCTATGCTCGATTCTGCCAAATTCGACGTTGACAGTTGCGCCAATTTCTGTGTCTGAAAATTTCCAAGAGTGAGTGGTTAAGGACGGCTGCATCAAATACTTTTGACTTTTCGTTACGGTGCACGGGGTGTTCACGCGGACAAAGTCGCGGGCGGGCTACTAGTCTTAAATAAACTGGTAATATAACGAGCATCTGAGTTAATAAACGGTCACTGTTATGATGGTATCTTATTAAGTGTGACAAAAGTTATGTAAAAACTATTAAGTAAAATAGAAATAAGGTTCTAGGTACCGTTTCACCACGGACTCGTGGCTTCTTTGTAATATTTCCTGAAAATATTATGTTAAAGATTAAATAAAATATATCTTCGGCAACATGCTGTTTGTGACTAAACCGTATTTATCAACACTGCGAATTGTTTGAACAAACATTAGAAAACTTTTGTTTTTAAGCTAACTTTAAATATGCATAACAAATCGTTACTTAGAACCAGAACTTTAAAGCTGGTCATTAGGTATTTGGGTATAGTTAATAATAACCTTCGTGTTGTTGGATGTATAGAAATCAATTAGAAATAATATATGACCAACAAAACCCAAAAATTTTATGGCCAATCGCTCTCAGCTCGAGATCATAGACACTAGGAAAATACTAGCTACATCGAGAGATTCCGAAAATTAAAAAATAAATCATTGCGGAGTACAAACTATTGGTACGCTACCTTCTTACAACCACGGTTAATAAAAATAGTGTAGTCGATACACGATTCAATAGTGTAAAAAACCATTCATTATTTTCATAAACAATGAATGGTTTACAAAAGTCACTTTTCATTTCATTTCATTTATTTATTTATTTTCATTTATTCAGATAGGCACACTTACAGCAATACATATATACACTTAGAAACTATTTTTTGTTTTTTTTTGTTTTTCGCCTGTGAAGCAGACACCCTCCCGGACACCGAGAGGAGGGAGGAGGTGAACTCTACATGAGTACGACACCAGGCGGCTGGTGAAGTTATGTCAGACTCCTACTGACTAAACACCCCCATGAACTTGCCATGAATTACTTACGCACTTTTATAGAGATTACTAAAGAAAACGTGATCGGTACTGGTACTTACCAGAGGCCCGTGTCTCTTTTCTACCCCCCTCACAATTCCTACTCGTTTCTCAAGGCCGGCAACGCATCCACGAGTCCTCTGGTTTTGCAGTCCTCAGTCCTATTTGCCTCATTTTCACTTTAAAAAATCCTGAAGTCCCTAAAAGTGAACTACCAGACTTACCTAAAAGTTAACGCGACCGTGAACTTTGCAGTCACGCACATAGTTTAGTCTACACATCAAACGAAACGGTGTGATGGCAAAGCCCTTATGCCGTAGGTAATAGAAGCAGTATTTGCAATGATACTATTACATTTGATGCGCGGTCACCTGTACAACCGACTTATGAAAACCTTAACCACATATGGAACCTTGAATACTTACAGCCTTACTTTTTCAGTTCAGTTAAAGAATTACGCAAGGAAAAACCTGTAAGAGGTTTATAGGAAATTGGCAAAACCGATTTTTTTTAATTATATTGGCCTTTCATAATAAACGTAACTTATTTTAAATGTTACTTAAGAGTTGTCATCCATACAGTATAGATGTCTCTTAAGTTGACACTAGCGATTGTGGCAAGGAGCACCCAGCCAATTAATGTATAAAAAAAGATATAAACGTTACTTAAAACATTTATGAACGTTGCTTCATTCTTAACTAGACAAAACACTTTCTAAATGACTAATAAGTATTACATAAAATTTATGTAACGTTCAAGTAATGAACCCCTTGGAGTTATAAACGATTAGTCTGACGATGTTGAATGTTACAAGCAGCTGTAGTACATGAGTACAACTAAGCTAACACGCCGACAGTCTACACTACATTAGCAATTTAGCATCTGCATTCGGGCTAATCTAGCGAATATGATTACCATTATTCTAATTATATTAAACTAGCATTCGCCCGCGACTCCACTATGCGTGGAATACATTATTATCCCAGAGGAACCTTCACCAAAAAGTATCTTCATAACCTCTCCCTCTCGCACATGAAGAGATTGGGCCAGAATCCACCACACTGCTTGTCCCAACGCAGGTTCGTTTTTTACTATACTTAAAAAACTAAAATTGATTTTACTTTATTTCTATTTTATTTAATTACGGGTAAGCACTTGGTCTTGTCTCACCTGATGTTAAGTGATGATAAGACTAAGATGGAAGCGCACTTCACCCGGAATCTTGAGGAACGGGCTACCTTACTATAACTTTCGGAACACAACAATGCTACAAACATTGATGTTATGGCGGCATATTTAGAAAAGATGGTGGTAGCTAGCTAGGCGGACTTAATAAGCCCTACCACCGTCCAAACTCTTACTCGTTTTATCAGTTTAGTCTATAATACGCTAAACGCTCGTATAATTCCTTGCAACCAATTCAACAAAAAAACAAAACGAGCTCATCTTCCCATTGACATTTAAAATGAAACGAATGTATCTTGATCTTGATTCTGGAAAGTTAGTCGTGTCGCGACTTCTGAATGGGCTATCGATAAATTCAGGCGCCACTGTAGCGGCGCCGTCTCGTTTGCATAACTAATTCTGAATTCCTGCAGGATTAGCCTGAACGCTGTGCACTGTGCAGCCAAGGAATACTTAGTGTGTGCACATACTGTAATAGCGTGGCGCATACCGCGTTTGTTGATCGCATTGTTGGTACGAGTCAAACAATAATGTACCTACTCTTACAATACAAACAAGTATTGAATAATTTGTAAATAGATATACAATCACGCTTTGGTTCGGCGGCGACGGAGCGAATTAAAAAATAAATCAGGATGGCTCAGTTGCGGGAAATATCTATTAATAAATACCCGTTTAAAAACTCATCGGTTACCTAAGTCGTTAAATATATTATACTAGTTAGTTAAACGTTTTAAAACGTTAAAAATGAATCATCACTAAGCTATTTTTGACTTTTCTATTACGAGTAGGTACTCTCATTTTTGTGTAGTTTATCGTAAGCTTTTGACCTTAATAAATCAAGATAGGGTGACGTAATTAGATAGCCTTTATTTCCATAAAAGCAAATAAATGTGAAGATCCTATGGACGATAAAAAAAATATATGTAAATAAAAATCTGAGGAAACGAATGTATACATATCACGCATCACTTCAGAACGGCTGCACCTATTTTGGATAATTCTTTGTTTGCGATGGTCAGGACAAAGTTTGTATAAAAGCAAAAATTTTGAAATTTCGTTACGGGTTACGGGGTGTTCACGTGGACGCAGAAGGATTATAATTATTAACAAAAAAAATCTTACTAAAAATAAATAGATTAATGTTTTATATTTTATCGTTTTATTAACGCTTAAATATACTTAAGTAAAATTTTAAACACCGAAAAAAGACGACAACCTCAGGCGGGAATCGAACCACGCACCTTCCGCATTCCGGACGGCTGCCTTACCGACTTGGCTACCGAGGTCTGACTTTCAACCGTCGAAAAATAGTTATTTGTTATACAAGAGTGCAAACTTGCTTTTTAACCGCGTGCTCAATTTTGATGACCGAGCAAGCGAAGGATTCTAAAATTGAATCACGAGCGCAGCGAGTGAGTCAAAAATTAGAATCCTGAGCGTTACCGAGGGAATCAAAAGAGCACGAGGTGAAAAATCTTTGCACTCGAGTGCAATACGTAACTTTTCATCCCACCTCAACGAGGAAATTACCAACCAAATTAAAAAAGTAGGTACACCAAAAAGGTTCCGAGTCTGAGTTTTAAATCGGCACCATGGAGGAAGAAGAAAATAGGTTTAATGATGTTTTGAATACACATACTAAGTGCACACGATGTTATAAATTCAATTTACTTTGTCCTCTAGCGGGTAAAAACGGCTTTTGCACTCAGATATCGAAGAGTAAAAATACTCTTTCCGAGATGGGAGGATGAAAAAAGTTTTTTTTAAATAAATACTGAGTACTAAGTACGAATCTTACACCCAGCATTTTTATTTTGGTCTGTACATGGGCTGGCTACTCCACTTTCTTTCTAAAGAGGTTTGATCAACAAAAACTTTTGTTATTAAAATTACTTTACGCCTTCTTCAAACCAAGACGACCGTCCAAAAAGGTTTCACGTGTGAGGGTTCATGTAAATCTGTACTTCATTTGGGGGCCCGGCCTGGTTTACAAGTGCCCGTCACTGAATTAAGCGCACGTAAGTTATGTAACGCGTGTCTCGGACCGCGGCACGCGTGTGGCCGCATCAACATTCCCTTAACCACGTCTAAAAACTGCGCAATGCAGACTGCAAAGTTATGATCGTATTTTTAAATTAATTTAACTTAAAAGAAACAAATAAAAAATATTTTAGAGCTGTGTGGTGTCGACTCATTATCAATAAGTAGAATGATGCGGGACATAACCTAAGCTCGCATTCGTAATATTTGATTATTTTCGTAAAAAAACGCAAAAATAAACTCAAAGATAACGAAACGTTGAAAAAAAATGTCTACCTCAGGCATTGAGTTATAATGTACTACGTACTAGAGGAGCTATCCCAAGCAAAAGTCTTGTTCTATTTTTTAAAAGTTAAAACAAAAGTGCGCTGCAGCGCTAAAAAAAATATGTATCGTCTTTCTGAACAATCCAAACATACAGCGCTAGACCACTTCTTTTCTCGCTACCAAAAGGTCTAAAGCGCCGAAACATGGCCGCCGCTCATGTCTCGGCGATTTTATAAAATAATTAGTCAAATGATATATCGATAATTTTGTGCGTATTTACAGGTGAAAAGTGAGTTTTATTTGTATTTCCCGAATTCTTTAAACAGTAGGTACCTTAGCACACATGAAGGCATATGTAAAGAAAATAGAACACAGAATACACACGTATTGTTGCGTCTAGCGCCTGCCACAGACTAATATAACAGTTGGAGCGAGCTGACTCTAACGCGTGTAGCAAACAATCTAGTTGTGACGTCTTCTCTAGTAGTAGCTCAATGACCTCAGGCGGGATTTTTTTTTAAGGGGTATTTTTTTTCAACGTTTCGTTATCTTTGAGTATATTTGAGCGTTTTTAACGCAAATATTCAAATATTACGAATCTATAAAGCAGTCTTATCTTAACTGAATGTTTAAAATATTGTAAATATTTTCATTCAGATCTCTAAGAATGTAAATTCTAAGAGGTTTGATAAGTTGCTTTAAAAACATAAAGTCAAAAGCGTTGAAAAATTTCGTCGGTCTAACCAATACCTCGGTGGCGGAGTGGTCAACGCAGCCGCCCGGATTGCGGAGGACGCGGGTTCAATTCCCGCCTGAGGTAGACTTTTTTTTCAACGTTTTGTTATCTCTAAGCTCGTATTTTAAAACCAAACTCAAACTCAAATCTCTGCTTGTGTACAGTTAGAAAGGGATGGCGCTACATGACATGAATAGCACCATCCCTTTCTAACTGTACTCTATCAGAGATTTGAGTGTGAGTTTGGTTTTAGAATAAGAGCCTCAAATGATAGTGGCGTTAGACGCGGCTATTATTTTAACCGCCTCTGTGGCCTAGTGGCTAAGCCACCGGTTTCAGACCCAGAGGTTCCGGGTTCGATTCCCAGCAGGGGTACATCTTTGTGTGCTCGGTTTGGTTGGTGGTAGGGCTGTTAAGTTCGCCTGGCTAGCTACCACCGTTTTATCTAAGTCTGTCGCCATAACAACGATGTTTATAGCATTGTTGTGTTCCGACAGTTGGAGATAAGATAGCCAATTCCTCAGTTGTTGAGGATTCCGGGTGAAGCGCGCTTCCACCTTCGGCCTTATCGTCACTTACCATCAGTTGAGATGAAGAACAAGCGCTTACCCGTTGAAGAATAAAAAAAATAGGCTGTAGTTAATCACGCGCGCGCTGATGACCCTAAAGCCTCTATGCCCTAAAATTTTACTGGAAATAGTACCCTGGAACACAGCTGTGTAAAGAAAGTACATAAATACATATAATCACGACTGTTGTCCTTGAAGAGTTAATCAGAGACTACGCAATGGGGACCGCAAGAGCAGTTCTCTGCCACAGTCAACTCTTCACTAAATAGTGACTGCACATGTGCTCAGCGTAACAAGTGGTAAGCCCATCGCCGCTATATGCTGTTGGGATGTATGTGCAGTCTTTAGTCCGTTGGTCGCCTTAGGGGAAGAGAGGGGGTGGTAGTATTCTTTCACCGCTATGCGACACTATTGAACGGTTCTTACGGTATAAGAAAATGCTGCTTGGTAACCGAAATATATATTAGGATGGTCGCCATCCAATCGGATTTTGGTCAGAATCCTACTACACCATCCAAAGAATTGACATTCTTAATGTCAGGTAATCGGATGGATAACCAAAATTAAAATACCTTATGCTCTTCCTTACTACAAAAGTCATTGCCCGGTGGTTATCGCAAGTGATAGTCGTTAAAACGCACGGATTGGTTATTACAAACTATGCATCCAAAATTAAGAAGCACACCGTGCCAGAACAGGAATAGAATGAATTAATAAATGAACAAACGAATGTATTTATCAATTTTCAATTTCAATATCATTTATTCAATTTAGGCAACAATAAGTGAGCACTTCGCCTCTTTACAAGAATAACGTGACATCTCATCAAATCGTTTTTGATGAGATGTCACGTTATTCTTGTAAAGATGCGACTTATGAATGCCGCTATGCCATCGGTTCTTAAGTCCTAACTATGGGGCTCGAGCCTTGTACTGAGAAGAACCGGCAAGAAACTCAGCAAGGGCATTTCTTTTCTCCCTTTCTTTTACAGCGTCAATACAAATTGGAAAATGCCCTCCCTATCATAGAAGGACATTTTCCATTACAAACATTAAAAAAAACATTTGATACGATGAGTGGTTGTGAAGTAAAGTGATGATAAATGAGTGAATATATTAATTAATGCAACCTCGGAACTTCGGATATTATACCGGTCGCTTTACTACTCGGACATCGAGATGTGTTGAACTAAAATTTTGACGAAAGGTCCCCTTCCTCCCTGGCTTATTCACCGCCCTGCCATACAGGCCCATAGCAGCATCTACAAAAACTAAACTAACTAAACTAACTAAAGTATAATTTAAAAAAGGGATTATTAAAATGTTATAGTTGTCTTTGAGTATACGTTATGGTAATAATTGCACCACTGCTTGCTGCTCTCGTAGCAGGTGCTACGAGCACGAACCTGTTACTAGTATAGATTCATGGCTTCGTAGTCAGCTGTAGTTTTACCATTTTACTCCTGTAAAACATGGACCATTAGATATACAACGTAAAGTCGCCGGTTTCCTGTGTCTGTAGCTCTGCTTTCTTCTTTAAACCACGCAATAGATTTTTATGCGGTTTTCACTAATAGAAAGAGCATATAACTAAGCATAGTTTTTGTGTATAATTTGTAGATATTTTGTACAAAATAGCTGAAGTATGACGGACTTTTTCAGTTATCGTGGTCGAAGGCGGGGGCGTTCCACCAGTAACCTATAAATAGATAAAATAGCGACCGAACGAAAAAACTGAAATTGTCCGACAGGTACACACCCATTTTCATTCATCCCGAGAGCATAAATAATCTGATAAAGAACCTGAGAAATATGTAGGTATCTACGGAGCGGTGCAGGAAGCAAACACATCTTACAATTCAATCGTTTATTCGCAGACTGCGCGGTACAAAGTCTTGTAATGACATTTGCCTTTTAAATCTCAAATTACCTTCACTATTTAATAATAAGTATACCTACATTACAGAACCTACTTGCTAGATTTCAGTATGTAGGCTTTGTGTTACCTCTGCGTCATCATTACAAACGCATTTTTCAATTTAGTTAAGGTGTTTTTATTATGGACTTAGTTTATGTAATATGTCCATCATCTTAATAATAACACAATACAATTAAAGATAATTTAAGAAGCTATTTCTTCTCTACCATGCGTAAAATATAAAATTATATAAAAATGAATACACAAGAGTTATGCTTGCGTGGTCGTATTACAAACTCGTGCTAATCTATGCAACTCATTTTACTTACATTGTAAGCCAAAATTAGTCTTAAATCAACTTAAACAACAACGCCATCGATATACGATCGTAACATAAAAAATAATAAGGGTCAGTTATAAATAGGTAAGCTGTAATAATAAATGTGCTGTGTGGTAAGTAAATTATTAATCAATGTAGTTTTGTATATTACAATCGTAGAATAATACTTAAAATAATATCTATATCAATGATAATAAATAAAAGAGAAGCAGATATGTTATAAACGCGCGCAAAGTGAAGACTCAAATACGTCTTGTAATGTAACTATATGCACAAAAAACATTTGAAGTGCAATCATTAAAATTATAGCTATCTCTTTCATTTGGGTGCTATTTCGTATCTTTTGTTTTAGTTATCAGTGAAACTTGTCAATGTGTACAGCTTTGAATTGCTCGGCGGAACATATTTAAAACGCAAATTACTATGAACGTAACATAATCTATAGTTTATAATATCATTGATCTATAAACATAATATCCACATTACTATATTCAAGATACATTACCTAAACATTACAACAACGTTGGCTAGCTAGCAGAGTTTTTGTAAATCGTATTTTAATAAGACACACTCAATTTTGTTTTTTACGTTTAAAAAACGTAACAACAGTAAGTTGCCAGTTAGTTGCCTCATAAACTTATTTACACCTCAAAACGAAAGAGGGTTATTGTCACAAATAAAATTTTTGTTTGTAGGCAGACAATGACTACTCCTGCAGTCTCGATAAAAAAGACAATAAATATACATATTTACTTAAAATCACGACTATTATCCCCGAAGGGTAAAAGGGTTAGTCAGAGACAAGGCAATGAGGACAGCAAAAGCAGTCTGCACTCTACCATAGTCCACTTTTCACTAAATATCGACTGCACATGTGCTCAGCGAGACAGGTGGTGAACCCATCGCCGCTCTATGCTGTTGGATGTATGTGCAGTCTTTTGTCCGTTAGTCGTCTTTTACGACACCCAAGGGAAGAGAGGGTGGTAGTATTCTTTCACCGCTACGCGACACTGTTGAATGGTCAAACCTGAGGGCCTAGTCTATATTCTCTTTCTCCGATACGAAATTTCAGCGGATTTTCGTTTGCTATTTCCAACGGTTTCCATTCCTTCCGAAGTTTAGTTCATACAAAATAGGTTTTACAAAATAGATTATTAATTTTTTTTAGAAAATTGTTTGAAAGGAGATTGACCGTTTTTGTATGGACGTTGGACCAAGAGTGCTGCCTAACATTGAATCATAGTGCATAATGTTCCCTAGACTAATACTAGTATGTAACCCAAAGCGTTTCAGAATTTATCCGAGGAGTATTGAAAAAAAAATCTTTTGTATAGGTTTTACATAAATTAAATAGAAGACGGTATGTATTAAAAACAATGGATTTTATTAATAGAACAACACTTAGTTAAGGATAGTCATTCAATCAATCAATCAATCATATAAAGCCATAAGATAAGTTTTTAGGTACAATATAACCCCGTGTTTTTTTAATTCTTTTTTTATATCTCTTCGTGTAAGGAAAGAAATAAAACTATCCTCATGTTTGGGCAGCATTTGGTCCAAAATGGTCAATCTCCTTTAAAAATATTGGAAAGCGTTATAAATAGCAAACAAAAACTTCTGAAAATTCGTTTCGGTAAAAGAGAGTAGGCCCTCTGCCCTTACACCGACCAAATAGTTTTTCTGTGAGCCGACTAATGTCGTGCGACCCGAACGTAATTAGGAACATTATACAGCTAATGAATTTGGTTTTTAGTTAATGGCAACGAATTAGTACCTACATTTGTTTTTATTTAGGTTTATGTTTATGAAACTTCGTTTTAGAGATTTGGCTTCAATGTAACACCAATTTATTTCCATTTACTTATTTGGATCAACAAACATTTTCGCAACAAGGTTTCTTAAAATAAAACGGTAAATATAAAAATATAAAGTCATTGTGAAACCAGCGCCGTTAAGTACGGATACTTGACTAATGTTTCTTTTTATTCGTCGGATACTTTACTAATGTTTCTTTTTATTCGTAGATACATAATAGTTTATATAGTAGTAGAAAAAGTGCAAGTAGTGTAAATAGTGTTGATTTCACTCTAATATATATAAGACACATTTTGTGTATAAATATTACATACATATAATCAAGACTATTATCTGTGCTATTATCTCCGCAGTGTTAGTCAGAGACTATTCAATGAGGGCCGCAAAAGCAGTCCTCTGCCATAGTCCACTTTTCACCAAATAGCGACTGCACATGTGCTCAGCGTGACAGGTGGTGAGCCCATCGCTGCTGTATGCTGTTGGGTGTATCTGCAGTCTTAGTTCGTTAGTCACCTTTTACGACACCCAAGGGAAGAAAGGGGGTGGTAGTATTCTATCACCGCTACACGAAAAGGTGTATAAATTAACATTAAGATTAAATGTATCTATATTTCCAAATTTTTTGTTGCTCAGGCCTTCCTACATAAACATATTAAACAATAGCACATAAGAAAATCCGAACATAATCCCCCACGTTGCTGGCCCAATACGAGTTAGTTTTTCTTGTTTGATTAGTTTCGACAGTCATCTTACAACAACCGGGACCAAAGACCTAAAAGCCTTCAAAGTATAGAACTGCACTGTTACATGTCATTCTTTATTTACAACCAACTTTTGTGACATAACGAATATTCTGTGTGTTCGATTAGGAAAAATTATAAATAAAATACTTAGTAACATAACACAACACAAATGCCAGACCGTTCGTATATTATTTCTCTTCTGTACAGAATTCCGAAAAATATCTGAGAGATATTTTTAGTGAGCTATATTTTATTTCATAATGATTATTTGGTAACAAAATGTTCTTAGAGGGGATCCGCGTGATGGATTTATTACGCCATTCGTTAAATTTCGCTCAAGTCGGCGGCTAACGAAATCATTGCAACTTTTTGTAATAGCGAATATTGCATTACACCGAGGATGCTTTAATATTGTCCATGTAATAACTTTCTACGCTCACAATTATAGACATAAATATTTTTTTGTTTCTTAGTCTTAGTGTTCTTATTTAATAAAAGTATTTATCTATGTAATAACTTTCTACGCTCACAATTATAGACACTAGATAGATAAAATAAAAGAAATAAATATTATTTTGTTTCTTAGTGTTCTTATTTAATAAAAGTACTTATCTTAATTCTTCATGTAACTCGAGTAGGGATAGAGGAATGCCTAGAATAAAAGAACTAAAGAACAAATATGGTAGCTAGGTACTATGAAGTTCGCGTTTAATCAAATTAAAGACGTCTATAACGCAACTATTAAGCACCTAAGCCTTAACTAATAAGTATAATTACGAGAATTTTTTCAGAGAAGCAATACACGGAGTAATAAAGGCGAGGATGGGTGATTTTTTAATGACACTTAGCCGGCAGACGAGCATACAGCCCGCGGCCACCGCAGCCCATAGACATACATAATACTCACGACTATTATCCCCAAAGGGTTAATCAGAGACCAGACAATGGGGACCGCAAAAGCAGTCCAGCCACAGTCCACATTTGACCAAAAAAACACTGCACATATACTCAGCGCGGCAAGTGGTGAGCCCATCGCCGAACTATGCTGTTGAATGTATGTGCAGTATTTAGTCCGTTAGTCGTCTTCTACGACTCCCAAGGGTCGGTGGTATTCTATAGCCCATAGACACGCGAACTTATCTGCGCGAAAAATACGCGTGAAGGCGCGAATTGCGAATACCTGGGCTTACTTATAATGTCTCAAATTCGGGCACAAAATATCTATTCAATAACGGTCAGGGGCGCGTAACGAATTGTCGCAGCGGATACCTACGGCATAAGTTAATTATACTAATGAACAGAGAGAAGGTGCGCTCAAAAAATCCTCCCCAAGATCACTCCAAAGTCTTTAGTACGATGTTCATTGCGCGGTTCATTAGCGCCCAGGGGTAAACGCCGGCTTACATGCTGCTTAGGTACGTACATCTTAAAAATTAAAATATAAAATTATATAGGGAACTAGCGACTGCCGGCGACTGTGTCTCTATGAACACTCGTACTCTCGTTTTTTTGTATTTATTTATTGCACTTACGTATACAGTATCACTATCATATAATACGTACATACATATAATTATGACTATTATCCCCGTAGGGTTAGTCAGAGACTAGGCAATGAGGACCGCAAAAGCAGTCCACTGGCACAGTCCACCTTTTACCACAGAATAAATAATAGTACTACTTTTACCAAATTAGAACTGCACATGAAGCAATATACTACGTGTTTTTTAGAAAACAACAAAAAGTTATTAATACCTATGAAGTAGTATTATGAATGTTTAAAATCTTCTATATTTCTGGTTTTTATTATTTATAATTGTATTTAAGCACATGTATTGAAATACACAGCCCCACCATCGCAACGCATATTTCTTCTCCTTTTCTGAGGAACGAAACTTAAGAGCAGCTACCTAGAAAATAATTACACCTCTTGAGTTGGATCAACCTATTTGAGAAAATGTTTTAGTTGAAGTAGCATGTAAGCCGATTCAAGGAATAGAGTAGCTCCTTCATTAAAGGAGGGCCGCGAGGGGGCGTTTTTCAACTATGGACCACAGTTTTTGTCTCCCCACCCGTGGACTTTCCTTGTAAATTATCACAAGGAGAAGTAGGTATTACATTCTTTACTGTGTCTTTATTTAAAACGATAGTTTCTTTAACAATCTTTATCATTTCAAATATATAATATAAGTAGAAAAGATAGAATTCCTTTTAGGATCGATCTTGAAATAAAAGTAATTGCGATTTTATTCACAACAATTATGAGTTAGAATAGAAATACATCTTATGTCTGCTCTATGTTATGTAGTGCGACTTTTGAGAAATCTAATAAAGATTTGTAGAACAAGAGACAAGTGTAGAATGAGTGACAATAATTAAGAAAGTTATGCTCAGATAGTTTAGTCATGTAGAAAAGAAAGATGAAAAATGGGACAGTTAGAAGGGGAATTAAGACCTCGTCTAACTTAGGTTTCTCAACCAGATTACATTAGCGTGGTGATTGAAACAATGCTCATTATTTTGTAGCGATATCTTTATTTCAAAGATGCAGGTCTTTGGCCCAGAAGTGGGATAATTTATAAGCTATAACTATATGTAGGTTATTACTTAGGTTCTTAACAACCTTAAGAAACACGTATCTACTTTCCGGTGTCTATCCACACGCCACGATACTATAAAATAAAAGTTTTAATCAAGTCCTTCGTCGGTTTCTTAACAGAATGGCTCCGTTCCGCTGCAGAAGTTACACACACCGCTCCCCTATTTACTCTACAGCATTTATGAGACGTACGAGTATTATTAAATCCCTACCATCTACTTACTTGCAGTTATATGGTGGGTGAATTTCCCGGGACCAAAAATTACGTGGCATCGATGAAATCGGTACTAAAAAACATAGTTATAATGTTCTAACATGTTTTACTGGTTAGGTGAAATAGTCATCTATGTGTGGCACTAAATATTTTTTAATGGGATTAATTGGTGCTCCAAAAAATTAATTAAACCTCGAAATCTTTCATTGCCGTATTTGTCCAAATGTCACCTTGATGTGTATTATACCTCGTTGATTAAAATCTACTGGTTATTTATATTAAAACCTAATTTTATTTGATACTCGAATAGTTAAAGTATTGTTACGGAATACATTTATTCAAATATTTAAACAATACAACGAATGGTTAATAAAAATTCATTTGTCCCAGAACAACCTTTCATCGCTGTGACTTGCGTCCTCCCTCCTGTGCACTAAACGTTGCATATCGGTGCCACCTAAGTGCTCGACGTGGAAGGACGTACACACATGCCTGCGTTTTCGCGCTATAAATGTAAGTAAGTATTCCATTATTTTGTCACTGGACATTTTTTCTTTCATCGCCGTAGATAGGAATAACTTCTATTTGAATAAGTTTGTCCTCTTGATTAAGCATTCGATAGAACACCATTTCTCTTATGTTTGTTTGTGAAGTGTTTATTACTTTGAATAATTAATAGATTTTTGTTATTTTATATTTTGCCTTGATTTTCATCGCCGTGCTTTCATGGCCGTGGTTTCCGTGGCCAAAATTATGCTATTTTGGCCACGGAATATTTTTTCTATTTTATATTTATGCTATGGCAATGGAAAAAAAGACACGGTTATGAAAAAAAATTCATTACCATGTTTTGCAAAACAGTTCAGTTTCATTGCCGTGGCAAGGTGTTTCATTTTCGTGACTTATGTTTTCATCGCCATGGTATGATTGGGTGTGTAATGCTTGATATAAATACTTACGGTCTAATGTTTAGATAATATAATTTTATTTTTTTAAGAAATTTCATTTGATATATAAATTGACTTAATAATATAATAAACGTTTAACATAATTTTAGATTCTATAATTTCTTTTGATATAATGCACTTTTGATGAAATATACATTTGATATTTTATTTTATATTCACAGGTGAATCGACAGTTCTATAAAAATTATGACACTGAAAATGTGAAACAGCAAACTATTTACAGATTCACACATATAAAAATATGTGATATTTACATTAAAAACTCAAGCAACAAATACAATCGATTACTTCACAATCGCCAAATTGATAATAACTAAACTATTACAGAGCATGCTAGATATGAAACTTAATTTGTATTATATGCATAACAAGCTACTTATATATTAAGCCACCTATTTAAAGCAAAATAATATATTATAACAAACACAATAGAACCCGACAGATTTAATAATCGGATAGTAATAATGCAAGTTTAAAGTTATAATAATCTAACGATATAAAACTTTATTCATGTAATAAGCAAGCAGCATGCAAGCAAGCAGCATGCAAGCAAGTAGCATGCAAGCAAGCAGCATGCAAGCAAGCAGCAAGCAAACAAGCGTGCAGCATACAAGCAAGAATGCAGCATGCAAGCAGGCATGCAGGATGCATCGTAGACGCGACTCTAGCGTAGAGCAGACAAATCTACGTTGAGTCGGCTTTGCCGCGATTCGTTTCTGTCACTGAATTTTTTAGCACAATCTTAAGGAAAACACAACGTATTTACTCTTTATGACAATATTTGAAATCAATTTAGGGTTAAAATGCAATTTTTATATAGAAGAAAAAATTATATCAAATAAAGGTATAGAATATGAGTATTATATCAAATGAATAATATACTCGTACGAAATGTTGTTATAGGAAGTGTATTTAGAACAAGTAAAAATTATATCCAATAAACGTTATGTCCTTTGAAATTAGTTAATTTGTCATTATATGAAATGATAAGCACCTGTATGATTAGGCAAAGAAAACATCTTTACCTGTAATGCAGTTCTTTCATTGCCGTGGACGCTTGTTTCATTGAAGTGCACGCATGTTTTATCGCCGTGGCACGAAATTTTTAATCTTGTATATCTCGTTAGTTTTTTGGGTTATCTACCAGCTATTAAGCAAGGATACATACATTATCCAAACACTTTATTAAACGCAAAACTTTTCTTTTAAAAACTTAAAGATAAAAAAATCCACGGAAATGAAGATTTTAACGGACCTGTTGAAATTCACCCTGGTGCTGTTGGTATGTATTTATTTGAAAAAGCTTTTCTGATAGTTTTTTTTAATATTAAAGAAGAGGGTGAAGAAGAAGACAACGTTTAGACCCTTGTCTGTCACGAAGATACATTACATAGTTAGCAACCTCTAGGGGTTGCTAACTATGGAACTTTTATTGTGTCCGGTTTTACTTTTAATAAAGCAATTATGAGCTTATAGTTCATAATTGCTTTATTAAAAGTACACGGCAAAAGAAGTATGTGCGTTACACTTTCACAGACCATGTATGATTTGAAACCTTATACATACGTCTATATGAATTAAAATCAAATGCAGAAATGTTTGTTCCCGTATCACTTCGGACCGATAGAACTAGGTTTGTATGAATGAAAATTTTTGGAAATTCGTCACGGGGGTCGCTAGTTTTCTATAGATAAAGATGTGCAGTCTTTAGTCCCGTTAGTCGCCTATTCGCGACACGGTTAACAACAATGGTTACAACAGCATACGGCGATGGGCTCACCACCTGTCACGCTGAGCACATTTGAAGTCGCTATTTGGCGAAAAGTGAACTATGGCAGATCGAGGACTGCTTTTGAGGTCCTCATTGCCTAATAGTCTCTGACTAACCCTTCGGGGATAATAGTCGTGATTATGTATATTATGTATGTAAAGATTTATGTATGTATGATGTATAAAGAAATTGTAATAAATAGCAGATATAAATTATCATCTAGAAAATGCCTTGGAACCCAGTGCTAGTGCGCAGACTACCCTCTATCCAACGCAATGACACGACCAAGACAAATCTAGATTATTTATTTATAGTGATATCTACTAACTTTAATGATCAACTGTGAATCCATTGAATCGAGTTTCAAGGCATCGTTAAAAAAAATCTGGTTAAAAGTATTTATAGAATCCTTTTATCGTTCGTAAGTTAAAGTAGTAAAATTACAACAGCATCGTTGAAATAAACAACATTTCCATGTCAATTGTGTTTGCGATATTGTTAATCGAATATTGCCCTTTAATTACCTAAATTCTGCTTCAGTTCATTATATCATTGACAACATTTTGTAGCGACACATAATAATGATTTATTTCTATTTTTAGATCAACAAGACTAAGATTTCTGCTGTTACATGAGCACCAATTAAGTTCGAATCAGTTTAAACTCCAATTTCTACGTAGTCGTCAAGTTTCGCATTATTCACCACGGGCCAATTTATTATAAATTGTTAATTAAAAGCGTCAACATCTGGTGCTTACGCTCACAATAACTTCATAATTGCTCCGTTCCCATTATATACTTACACTTATTTAATGCAAAATTTGTGGAGACAACGCGCGGCCGCAGAAATCTGCTGTCACGGCCAGCCGGTACCGGTAAATATATAAAATCTATACTAATATTATAAAGAGGAAACATCTGATTGTTTCTTTGTATTGAATAGGCTCTGAAACTACTAGACCGATTTAAACAATTCTTTCACCATTGGGAAGCTACACTATCTCCGGGTGATATAGGCTATATTATTATATTTTCAAAAAATTAGGGATCCTTACTTAAACTCTAATAAGTTCCTTACATCGCGTGCGCTACGAAAACTATTGATGATAGAACAAAATAATTTACTACGACTTTGCAAAACACGTCATTATCTACAAAAAGTGTCGCTTTTTGTAGATAATGATGTATTCAAACTAACTATTATAGTTAGGTCACAATAAGTGTTCTTTTATTTAAAAATTTAATTGAAATGCCGCCTCTAGAAAAGGCTCTTTATTTGTACCTTGGTATTAATCCTTATTAAAATAAATTAATTCATACTCGATAAAATTTAGACCTCCCATACAAAACGGTCCGAAAAGCTGACGACATTAGTATGGGATGTCGAAATTTTGTTGTAATTTTTGGCAAAAATAACTTTTATGATTCGATAGTACTACTAAGGTAAATCGTTCTGCCGCGGGAAAACAACCACTTAAATGTCTCGGTGTGTAACTTTTTGAATTATTCCATTTGGACATTTCATTAGAAAGATAATCACGACTTTAAAAATTCACGTATTAGAAGTATTAATTAGAGCTAGGCAGCACCACAATATGCGATGTAGGCGGGTAGCCGTCACTGGGGTACAGTACGGGAGGGGAGTCATTTCAAAATCCGTAGCATGGTCTAAAGCCGCGGTCCCACGGCCTGATTCTTGGCAGGCCAGAGCGCGCCCGACCGGGCCAACAGGCCGTGGGAATCAACGTATACGATGAAGCCTGCCGTGGCGTGCCGTTGCCTGTCCGATCCATCGGTAGTCAGTAAATATTAAAGGCGCGACGCCTGTCGGGACCTGCACGGGCGCCTGCGCTCGTGTGCGCATCGCTATTCACTAAATTTCCACAATTCATTTCTTTTGCGGCCGTACGTACGTAATAGTATGTACACGCACATGATGGAGTGGATGATTGAAATAACACTTGATTTTTTATATCTTTACTAAAATGAACCAGGGCGACTAGACGGGCCGCACCGGGCCGACTCGCGCCGCGGTGCGCCACGGCAGGCTTTGCCGGTCCCAAAGCCCATTTGCAGGCGGGCCGGAACGGGCGTGGCAATTAAGCGTTCCCACGGCGCGGTGCGGCGTGGCTCGGCGCGGCTTGTCTTCAAGCGGGCCGTGGGACCCGGCCATAAGGCGTTGTCCCACCGCCGACGATGAACGAGAAGCGAGTCGAGCAAGAACTAGAAACGAGTTGGCGAGCAGCGGAAAGCGAGTGTAGTTCCGATAGTTTTGTCGCTGGGCTATAAGCGAGTGTACGAGTGAGACGAGCGATTACTCGCGCCACTTGTTCGCGGCGGCCGAGCCGAGCGTACACAGGAGTGTGATTCTTTATGTTAAAGCCTTGGTAGCAGCGGCTTTCGCAGCGCTGAGAATTGACTATGTCTCTTTCATATTCATAGAATTGGAAAGAGACAGCAGCTCACAGCCATGCGCGCAGATTGAGTCGCTTAGAGAATCGCATAGCAGTCCTCTTGGCGGGAAATGACCGCTGCCGCTGGTTGGTCCCTCGGCGTGAGTTCTGATCGCTGAGCGAGTATCGCTAAGCGAGAATATCTTTGATAGCTCTTGTCGCTCAGCGACAAACTAGTGGAGCTAGTCCTCGCCGGCAGTGTGAACAGTCAGCGATCAACATTTATATATGCATCTCTTTTGTTTACACGGAATGTATATCTATTGCAAGTTTCTTGAGCGAGAAAATAGCCGATAGTTAGTCGTTTACTCGCCGTTGGTGGGATAACTGCCTAATGTTGAGCGAGTCCATTACGGAAACAAAACTGCTATGTCAAAATCGTATCCGCAACCGCTTTACACAGCCAGCCAGCCAGACCACTATAGCTATTGGTTGCTGTGAAAAGATTCTGCTTTTTTTTTTTATACTAAGCCCGGCAAATGAAATGAAATGAGGTCCAGGCGCGAGGACAACTGGTGCAGCGTAAGAGACGTAGCATCAGTCATCCTCACTCTGCCGGCCCACAAAGTGCTTCTTCACGCCTCGTTTGAAGGACCCTATGTCATAGGTAGGAGGGAATACGTGTGCTGGTAGACTATTCCATCTTTTGGAAGTGCGGCAAAGAAACGTGTCACCAAATTTCTTTGTGCGTGATGGAATGTTAGAGACTGTAAATTGGTGACTCCGGAGAGCAGCACGCCTACTCCTATGGAGGAAGGGAGAAGGAGGGATGAGGTCAAAGAGTTCTTCAGAGCACTCGCCATGGTATAAACGGTAAAAGACGCTGAGTGACGCAATATCTCTACGCAATTGCAAAGGCTCGAGAGTTTTAGTGACCTCTGCATTGCCGATAATAAGCACAGCACGGCGCTGCAATCTGTCCAAGGCATCGAGAAGGTACTTTGCGGAGCCGTCCCAAAGGTGAGAGCAATGAGCTCAGATTGCGTCTGAATGAAGATAACCCTAATACCCATTTCTGCCGCCAAGCAGCATTGCTTTGTTTTGCAGATTCAGTTAAACTACTTGTAGCTCTGTCTGATCATAGAGTATAGCTGCTATACATAATATAACTAAAGTATATTATATCAAAAAATATTAGCGTGCGTACCTAGTTGCAGTAGTTATCCAGTGTTAAAAAAAAACCGCACAAGCGAGTCGGACTCGCTTACCGAGGGTTCCGTACAAAGTAGGAGCTTATTATAAAATATATTTTTTTATTCTTTGTCGAAAAAATAAAATCGAAATCTATTCATCATAAAAATAATTAAAAATCTGTTTAAGCTTGTGCCAATAAAGCTCTTTCATACGATACCCCACATGACACGGTTAACTCATTTCAAAATTTGGACCGCCGTTCCTGGCATAAAGACCCTGTTTTTTTAATGATTTAATTACAAATGTATAATAGTTTTCTGATTTTTCCCTATACTTGTAGAAACGAGCCTTTTCCTTCCATAAAGGCCGGCAACGCGTCTGCGATTCCTCTGGTTTTGCGGGTGTCCATGGGCGGCGGTGATTACTTTCCATCAGGTGACCCGCTTGCTCGTTTGCCTCCTTCTACTATTAAAAAAAACTTGTAGTATAAGACGGAATACTTGCCGAATTTCATAGTTCTAGGTCAACGGAAAATACCCTATAAACTTTGATTCTCTTGAGAGTGTCGAAATATACGTATTTTTGGCATAAAGACCCTGTTTTTAATGATTTGATTACAAATGTATAGTTGTCAGATATCATAGAACGGCGATGGGCTCACCACCTGCCACGCTGAGCACATGTGCAGGCGCTATTTGGTGAAAAGTGGACTATGGCAGAGGACTGCTTCTGCGGTCCTCATTGCCTAGTCTCTGACTAACCCTTCGGGGATAATAGTCGTGATTATTATGTAAGTATGTATGTACCTACTTCGTCATATTTACACTTCGTACACTGTCTACTGAACATAATGAGTATGAGATCTTTCAAAAATGACATTGGCAATTTACTTTCTACCTCAACGTAAAAAAATGTTAAAGGTAAAATGGATGTAAAATAAATTACTTATGTTGTGTATTTTATTATACTTATTTAACATTATGCATTTATGTAAATATAATATATATCTTTATATTGTACCTATCCATATTTATGTACTTTATATTAGTGAAATAGCATATAAGGTTGAACAATGTCCTCTTACTTAGCTTAATTTTTTTTACAAATAATATATGGAGAATCCGTTATTTGCCGTATGTTTCTTGAATATAAGTTTGTTAAATTAGATTAAGAGCTGTGGATTTAGAAATAAATCAAAAAAATATATAATAATGTGCGGACGTTTAGAGAGCACTGATTGTGCAACTAGTTTGATATGTGATTGAAGTTTACAATTCAATATCGCTGATACAACAGCAGAATTCAAATTGCAAGGTCTCAATGCCAACGCAACAGACAGCCGAGCCGTCCGCCATTTTTCAATATCAAAGATGTTTTTATGAAATGTCCCGTATCGTATACGTTGTCTGAGAGAAAGACACTCTCATGCGCCGGATGAGAGACGTGATTCAATTTGCATGGTATGATGGACGGATTACTCGTGTGAGCACTCCGCGTCCCTTTGCCGGGACAAATAGCGAGGCTCTGGCACTTTTGAATTAGGTAGCGCCACTTATCTTAAACTGCCGGATAAGTGAATTTTATTGCTCGCTGCATGTTCGCTTTTTATCGGTTTCGTTTCCTATGGTTTAATAAACGTTTGAACCTCAAAGTTAAAAGGTTTATGCAACTATCACGTCACATACTTAACTTAAAGTTTATGATGCTTTCCACAACAGAAAATCTAAAAAAAAACGATTGGCATTGATCTCACAGGATCACCCTACTGTCCCTGCTGTCACCTGTTAGAGCAGTAAATAAATAATAAATAAATGAACTTTCCTACACTGAATATGAAACTCGTTAAATGGTTACTAGACAACGGATAAACATACTTAAAATACCTAAATACATACTTATTATACATAGAAAAAACCTAGACCCGAGACAATTTAGAAAAAACAATAATTTCTAAATTGACCCGACCGGGGATCGAACCCGGGACCTCAGAGATGGCGACACCATGACAACCGGTGTACAAACCACTCGACCAAGGGGGCAGTATTACCACGTATTACTTTAATCTTACTATACAAAAGCTCTACGGCACAGCTAGCGCTTTCGGGTTACGATCCTACAAGCTAAGGGTGGATTCGACCAAACTGGAATAAGGATTTATACCTAGATTAAACGCCGAATTTGTATAGACTAATCTCGGAGTAAGTCTTATTCCAGTTTGGTCGAATCCACCCTAAGTGACTTAGGGTGGATTCGACCAAACTGGAATAAGGATTTATACCTAGATTAAACGCCGAATTTGTATAGACTAATCTCGGAGTAAGTCTTATTCCAGTTTGGTCGAATCCACCCTAAGTGACTTAGGGTGGATTCGACCAAACTGGAATAAGGATTTATACCTAGATTAAACGCCGAATTTGTATAGACTAATCTCGGAGTAAGTCTTATTCCAGTTTGGTCGAATCCACCCTAAGTGACTTAGGGTGGATTCGACCAAACTGGAATAAGGATTTATACCTAGATTAAACGCCGAATTTGTATAGACTAATCTCGGAGTAAGTCTTATTCCAGTTTGGTCGAATCCACCCTAAGTGACTTACGGTGGATTCGACCAAACTGGAATAAGGATTTATACCTAGATTAAACGCCGAATTTGTATAGACTAATCTCGGAGTAAGTCTTATTCCAGTTTGGTCGAATCCACCCTAAGTGACTTAGGGTGGATTCGACCAAACTGGAATAAGGATTTATACCTAGATTAAACGCCGAATTTGTATAGACTAATCTCGGAGTAAGTCTTATTCCAGTTTGGTCGAATCCACCCTAAGTGACTTACGGTGGATTCGACCAAACTGGAATAAGGATTTATACCTAGATTAAACGCCGAATTTGTATAGACTAATCTCGGAGTAAGTCTTATTCCAGTTTGGTCGAATCCACCCTAAGTGACTTACGAAATGTCGGGTATTTATTTGGATGCCCGTTTCGCGTAGCGGTGAAAGAATACTACCTCCTCCCTTTCCTCGGGTGCCGTAAAAGGCGACTAACGGACTAAAGACTACACATACATCCAACAGCACAATAGCGGCGTTGGGCTCACCACCTGCCACGCTCAGCACATGTGCAGTCGCTATATTAGGTAAAAAGTGGACTATGTAGAGGACTGCTTTTGCGGTCCTCATTACCTAATTACTGACTAATCCTTCGGGGATAATAGTCGTGATTATATGTGTGTATGTAATTGGATGGGTGGGTCACCAATTTAAAATACTTAATGTGAGCGGAACGAGCAGTTACATGCGCCATGTTGACGGATTTGCTCAACGAACGTAGTTATGATCCCGTCCAATAATTACTTTAATTTAAGTGGTATGTGCCTCGTAGTACAGTTTATTACGTAAATATTAAAAAATATAAATATAATTGTGATAGACGGACCACCACAGAAAATGTGGAATAACAAAAATGTGGTTAAACGCATCAAATGTGTGTACTGTGTTAGTAGATGCCCTCGAAGAACTCTGCTCCATCCAAGTTGTCATAGTTTGGAAACAATCTCGACGATATTAGCAGCAAGCTAATGAATTTATGAGAATTCCATTCGCAATTGAACAGTCAGAAAGAATAAGGCATAGGACTATTTATTATTATGATATGTAGTAGCGCAGTTTTTTGCACCTATTGAAAACTGTATCACTTTTAGTTTGAAGAAAGTGTTGATCATAATTTGCCTAGTAAACTACTACCGTCTTATCTAAGTCTATAGCCATGATAACAATGTTTACAGAATTGTTGTGTCCCGAGTCAGTTCCTCGGTGGTTGAGGATCACGGATGAAGTGAGTGTCCATTCACTTACCATCAGTTACGATTTTACAAAAGAACCCAATGAGTCGACGTGCTACTGCGTGAGCGTGACTTCTGTAGGCTCCACTAAGATAAGATCAATTGCGATAAAGGTCGTGCGCTTCCTTGTTGCAGAATTTTGGAAAAGGTATCGAAAAGTTGCATAGGTACTACCCCACGCAAATATTCCAGAAAGAGTAGCTTATTGTTCTTACCTATCTATAAGTGTAAGTTAGGTTTAAAGCTTACACTTCTCTGTAAATTCTGTATAGAAAGAATAATTTATAGTAATGAACCAGACAAAAATTAATAAAACTTGTTTTTGATGAATTTCAAAATAGTTTTTAAATAAGGAACCTTCCTGATTAACAAAAGTTTTCGATTCATTCTTTAGACAGATATTATTATAACTTAGCTAAGGACTTCGCGGGTTACGTATTATGCTAATTTCAAGTGGTATTATTTTTAATATTACACCAATCGCACATTAGATAAAATCAAAAATGAAGACTTATAACACGTGTTGTTCCGAAAAGAATACGGGAGAAACTACAAAAAATACTTTTTCCTGTTTCTAAATCCCAACGTGACAGCGTGACAGATAGTAAAAAATCAAAAACATCTCACTCAGCATGAGTCTGTGAATAGGGCGCCTGAGGATCTACGCTCATAACTTGCTCCTTGGGGTACTCCTAGCGAAATGGTAATATTGTATCTACAACGAGCGCTCACTGGAGACTGCGAAAACACAATTTTTCCCAAGTCCCGAGCTGATTTGTAATAGGAACCTGGATGCAACGCTAAGCGTACGCAAAGTTTCCTCAGGCATTCATACTTAACAGAACAAAGACAAATAAGTTGGGGGCGAAAGGCGGACTCGCTCCTATCTGAACTGAGCGAGATCCCGCTTTGTTCGTAAACAATGTGCAACGGACAAGGTACCCATAAAACTTGCCAGCTCAAAAATAGACTCCGATAGTTCGAACCGAACTGAACCGATCGCGGAATTCCAAACTTAGTTTAAGTCTGAAATTATTTTATTCATTCAATTTAAACGTGACAATTATAAATGTGGTATTCATAAACTCCTAAATGATATTTACATCCTTAGAGAGGAAACTGTTATTGACCAGTTAAGCGACCTCAAGATCGAAAACTGTAATCAAAAAAAAACCTATTAGGTATTTAGAAATAAATGAAATGTATGTATAAATTAATGTATTAATTAGTTTAGACACGTCACATACATTTATGTTAAGCATATAAGGAATAAAAAAAAAATAAAAAAAAATAAAACATAAAATCAAAGTACTTGGCCATATTATTGCAGTAATTGGTCATGAGATCATACAGCCACATTAAAAACTAAAATGAAAAATTAAACCTAAAGAAATATTGAAACTTCTTTAATGAATAAAACATGCCTTCATGATGATTTTCATCCTCAGAAGTTTCGGAATCATCATTTTACAAAAAAACAGTCATGGCATATAACCAGAAAGCTTATCGTCATCTGGAATATGCTCTTGATGCTTTAGGAATGTAATGACGATGATAAAACTTTTTAGAAGAACTACATAGTAAAGACTTATTTTTAGCAGCTAGACGCGGGCACGTAGACATTACAAGTAACCAGATCTTCAGTTTAAACCTTCGATCAACAATATGATCGAAGGTTTAAACTGTAAAGTAAGTAGCCCTCGTACCTAGAACATTTTTAACTTCCATGGTCACTACAATATATTTTAGAAAAAAATGGGACAGGGCGCATACAACTGCGCCAAAATATCTTGGACTCAAAAAACCAACAACAAAACATGTAAAAAAATTAGTTTTTTCCTAAAAACTCTTGGTGTAATTTTTTTGCGACTGCTCTCAAAGACGTTGTTTTAGTATTTATTTTTTCTAATGCCTCCTCAAGGGTCTCCTTTGTATACTAGGGTTGTATCTTTGGCATATTTCCTCTTACGGACTTGATAAAGACAAGAAAATAATTTTAAGCATTTATTCAAAAAAATAAAGTAATTAGCCTACTTTTTCCATGGGATAGCTTGACCAAGGAGACAGTTATTGGCCTAGGCCATTAACTGTTAGTTTTGGGGGTTAAAGTTTCTCGCGTCCGTAGGTTTACCCTTGAGACCCTACACGTGAGCCCTGGGTGGTGCTAAATGAGTTACACTGACTGAGTGGTAGAGCCACGCTGCGTTGCATTGGGCCGGCTCGCCCGGCGTAATACCACCCTCTCACGAATATCCAACGTGAAATAACGGCACTTGGTGCTGTTGTGTTTCATCCGGCCAGTGAGGGTTCCGGGGCCCATCCCCCCCCCTTTCCTCACAATTCCTATTCCTTCCTTAACCTTATTCCTTTCTTAAAGGTCGGCAACGCATCTGCGACTCCTCTGGTTTTGCGGGTGTCCATGGGCGGCAGTGATTGCTCTCCATCAGGTGACCCGCCTGCTCGTTTGCCTCCTTCTAACATAAAATAAAACTATTAGATAATGCTTAAAAATTTCTGCTAATTGAATATGATTTTTAATAGTATAATGTTTATAACTATGATTATAACACAATAAGTGTTATTTATTAATAACGCTATTTATTATATTTTCATTAAAATATTGTAATCGGCTTAAGAGGCCAATATCTAAAAGTTATTCTTTATTTGTGACAGTTATTTACCACAACAAAATTTCAAGGTTATTATAGAAAATTTATAGCACCTTAAATCTGTTTCTAACAATAACAACTATACATTTTAGACAGGGTTAATTTTGGATCCCCCGCCAAAAGTAAATATGGGGTAAAAATATATATATAATTTGTCCAGTGTGCTCATTGTAGGTAAGTGTGCTGCTAGTTTTTTAACATCAAAGTTGAAATGGCCAATAACTGTAAAGGCCAATAGCTATAGCGTTTCCCCTATATTTATATTGTGTTTTATATTTATTTACATTATGGCGAAACGTTTGTTTTCAAAGATTGTTTAATTTAAATCTACAAAAGAGGTTAGAGAAATGGGCATTGCAATCAGAAATTCCTTTTTTATGTTTAAAAAGAAAATGTAGTCGTACCTTTCTGAAAGTAATATAAACTGAGGTACACAACAACAAGAATTATTGGTTTAGCAAATATGTGTTCTTTGTTGAAATCTTAACTAAAGTAAAGTATCTTGTATGTCCTGTTAAAAATTCCGAAAATTGTTTCAAAAACACGTAGGAAACCCGTAGTAGGTAAATAAAAAAAATACTTGAGCGAAACGTGTTCAAAAGATGATTACTTATTACAAAGTAATGAAAGCAATTTAAATCAGAGATATAAAAGGTATCATTTTCCACAAAAAGGAATCATATTTCCCAACAACTTACAAACTTACATTGTAAAAATATATTCAAGCGAAACATTTTGTGTATGGTTAGGACGTGTGCTATAGAATGGTCCAAACTTCAAAGAATTGTTGATCTATATGTTGCCGCAACGTGATTAAAGAATTTAGCAATAAGCTTTGATCCTTTCAACTCATGAATTTTATTTTATATAATCGAAGGTAACCTTTTTCACTAAGTATACCTAAACCATTACATTGAAAACAACAGAGAAATTAAACACGATTCAAGTACGACTTTGTTGAAAACAAGTCTCACACAGATATCAGAGGAAATACATAGTCGCCCATTGAAAAGACATAAAACAAAGAGTAAGGTAATATCGGCGGATAACGATAGCATCAAATACCCCTCGAGGCATAAATTGTCGAAGTAAGCTCCTGGGCTAAATAAAATCAAGGAGAGCGAACGAATGCTCGCGGTTAAGTGAAATTAACTGCAAGGAATCGGCTTAAGAAACCAGTAAGCCGTGGTCAGCCCATCCATTTTCCCGCTCGCTGATATTCGATCCCACGTGCCTCCGGACGTGTGTTAGGATAGCGAAAGTGTAAACACCAGCTCAGCTGTATCGGTAAAACGTGATTGTTTTAGATCGACGACGCTAAGTTAATTGCGATCTTAACGTTTGCCAAACAAACGCTAGAACTTACGAAAGCCGAAGTTATTTGATTGAGCGACGTTCAGGAATATTGGAAGCGCTGTGAAAGATCCCGATATAAAATGGAATTCAAACCCTGAAAAGGGTTGGTTTATCAAAATCCAGGACTCTGGTATTTCTTTAAGGAAGATGGAATATTTGAGCATTTCATTTATAAGCATCGGTCGTGGGGATATGCTCGCGATGAATACGAGAAATCGTTTAATCTCAATAGGCACGTAAGACTACTGACGTGACCTACTCCAGACACAAGGCTATTAGATTTCCTGAGTAGTACATTATTAATTGTAATATATATATATATATATAAATCAATTGCCTTTAATGTTTTTTGCACATCGATTCATATCATTAATAATAATTCTTTTTTGTTTTGTTTGTGATTGTCACAACAAGGTTTAAGTGAAAGATAATTTTGTAAATCCGTCACGGGGTACCTACGGGGTATTTACGCGGACGAAGTCGCGGGCGGGTTGCTAGTTTGTAATAAAATTTTTTCCTATCACAAACCTTTTGGACGGATATTTCAGCACTGCACTATTGTGCATTCTTTCATAACTACACACATCAAAAGTCTAGGGATCAAGCATTTTTTTGCGGATTTCTTGAGATTGAGATGTGGCTTTGTAATAAATTTATGAAATTTGAAAAAGGAACTTTCAATCAATTTCTAGTAAAAGATGAAAATCAGCTGTCAATATTTTCCCTATAAAAACATACAACGCATTGAAGACATTATTAGTGCTACTGTTTCCCTACTACTGATTAAAACCAACGTTATTATGGAGCGGCGACGTCATTTAAGCAGGGAAGAAATGCTCAGAGCCGTGGGAATGATAGAAGCTGGTTCCCGGCAACGTACTGTGGCTTTAGCTCTGAATACAAGTCAGAGTGTTATCAGTCGACTTTGGACACGTTACCGAAGCACTGGTACCGTGGCTGAGCGCCATGGAGGACGGTATCGCTGCACCACACGGAGACAAGACCGATACATTCAAATCACAACTCGAAGAGCTCCAACAATAACCGCCATGATGTTAGCCGTGAGGCTTCATCACTCTTCAGGGAACTTAATTAGCGACCAAACAGTCAGAAACCGCTTGCATGAAGTGAACCTTCATTCCCGAAGACCGCTAAGGGTACCACCTATAGCAATGCACAATCGTAGGATTCGATATCAATGGGCTCTTGAACACAGAAATTGGGCAGAAGAACAATGGCGTTTCGTGTGCTTTTCTGATGAGTCTCGTTTTGGTATGAGACAGGATACAAGACGTATACGACACTGGAGAACCCCTGGACGCCAACAGCGATTAAAATCCTGCCAGGAAGTCCATCCTTATAGTGGTGGAACCATCATGGTATGGGCGGGTATTTGGATCGGCGGAAGAACTGAGTTGATTTGGATCAGAGGCAACCTCAACGCTCAAATTTATGCTGAGACGATTGTATCAGACGTCATCGTTCCTCTACAAGTGCAAATCGGTCCCTTATTTCAGTTAATGCATGATAATGCACGACCGCACACCGCAAGAGTTGTAAGACAGACTCTCGCCGCAGCTAACATCAATGTCATGCCCTGGCCTGCTCAGTCGCCAGACTTGAACCCGATTGAGCATGCATGGGATATGCTACAGAGAAGAGCTCTGCCGAATATGGAGGGTATCCAGTCGCAAGAAGACCCTTTTTTGTTGTTGCAACGAACATGGGCGGCCATTCCACAGCGTGATTTGGATGAACTCATTTTGAGTATGCCAAACCGATGTTCTTGTGTTGTTAGTGTTCGCGGTAGAAACACGGATTATTAATTGTTTAAGTTACCCAATAAAATTTTAAAGAAAACTGTTATTTCAGTCTTTTTTTCGAACTTTAATGTTAGTGGTTCAAATGTCAAAAATCCCTTTATTAGGAAAATGGCAAATTTCTTTATTAATGCAAAGGTGACTTGGTTTATCGTTACTGTAGACAAACGAAAACACTTTATTTGATGAATCCTTAAAGAAAATTTTAATTAATATCAATCAGGAGAAAAGTTTTTGCAAAAATATATGTTGATCCCTAGACACTTTTGATGTGTGTATATATACATTTATATAGCGAGTAACGTAAACAAATATGTATAAAACATGTCAACTTTAAAAAAGATTGATACGCACACCCACGTTTTATAATAAATCATTAATTGGCTTCACAAAATACCTGAAAGTTTGTCGAGGTCGCGGGATTTAATTTAATTTAGTTCGGCAACGTTGGCGTACCATCAGTGGCGCTCGTAGATACTCTAACTCCCGATTAAAGCTTTTATCGGAGGACTGATTAAGTGTCGAGGCCACGATGGATTTATTGTAAAAGTTGGCCGTTCGCTGAGGTTAGTGATTCAAGCCCGCACACTTTAGTCGAATAATTGTCTACGTGCTCGGAATGGAGGCTTCCTGCCGGCTTTAATAAGATCAGATAAAGAGCTCAGAGGCAGGTGTGTGCGCAGATCTATTCAGCGGAGTCGATTCTCCCCCGGTATTGGTATTGGTGTGCGAGCATTGATTTTGTATAGGACACGGTGAGAGCCAACAAGGGTGAAGGGAGTCTCATGGACATGCCTGGTTGGCTGTACTACGGAGGTTAGATGATGCCTATCATTGCTTACGGAGGTTAGGTGATGTTTATCATTCCCACAGAAATAGATCTAAATAGAAGCCGCTTATTAGCTCAATTTTATGAAAACTAAGCGTGCCACTTTTTCTGTGCCAATTTAATAACCAAATTACTTACCGACTCTATTGATATATAAATGAAAGAACTGGTTTATCAAGGGAAAATATTCATTATGATACTTAACACATTTCTGTATACAACACCATTGAGGTACATTAAATAGAGTAGACGTCCCATACAAAGATTGTGCTCCGCTAGATGACAGCGGGCATCACGTGATACGTTGGGGAGGGGCCTTGGTTGTTATAGAATAACTCCGAGCGCGCAGATGCGACATACAATTAGTACAGTTTTATCGTGTATTATGAGAATATTGTTAAAAATATAAAAATCAATGGGAAGTTACTTTTAATGTTTTATTGAATGTTGTTAATTGTAATATTTTAAAATAAGTAAAATAATGCTAAAAATGTATAAGTAAATAATAATAGGCTTGTGTCCACTAAGAATAAATCGGGTGGATTGGCGTTTCTAATGATCAATTATGATTTATAGAAACAAATTATCTAAAATATTAATTATAAAAAATTGAGATTATTAATATTTTTAAAGAAAAAAATCGACAAATACACATTCAGTCATAAATATGACATTAAACGGAAATCAGAAGCCGTGACATCACACCGTGTCAAATGTCTTTTATTGTAGTGATATTTCTATAGAACAAGCCTCGAACGAAACGGATGCTTGGTACGGCGTGACGTCATTTACTCAACATGGCAGTCTTAAGCGTTTTTGCGGTAAATTGAAATCGGAATATAAAAACGCAAAATAAATATTATAAATGATCGATTTTTTGAAAAATTATGTATTTTTTAGGATAAAATAGGTAAACAGGTATCGTTTTAATATGATTTTGAATATTAGTCCACTAGCCTATTAATAAAATCTTTTTCTTTTTTAATCAATCAGATGTCAATAATATATTAATAAGATATGAGGTCTTCCTGCTTCATCTGACATTACTTATTATACGAACTTATGTAGGTACAAATTTTATAAATTTTTCCCTATCTTTACGGCCCAGGCGTAAAGATTGAATAAACAAAATGTAACAAATTATCCCAAACAAAATTCAATAACTATTTTTCGTCTTGTAATAACCACAGTCAGTTATTTTCTAAGTATGTGTAAAATTATTACTTTCCGCAGTAAAAGAAACGTCAACTAATTCTACCTACACTTGTTACATACATAATGTCACATCTTAACTTTTTTACTCTATGACAAATGACGCAACATGGCGTCTCCGCTAAATATTTTGCTTGAATTAAATTTTAAAATGATTTGCTCGTTACTCACCGACGGAAAGTTATTCCTTTGCACTTCGCTGTATTACTAGAGTTATTAGTGCAATATCGCAACACACACGAGGGCATATTTAATGAGTTTTTTTCGTTTTAAAACAAACAAGTTTAGACGCTCAAGAGCTAGCAAGCAACTGAGTGAAGTGCGGCCGGCTGGCCGCACTTGAACGGAACACAGTAGTGATGAGCGGTGTCTTCTCTATACGTAGTAATAATAGCTCAATGTACTACACAGACTTTTTTAATTAAACAGCATGTACCAAAAATTTTATAAAATATAAAAAAAAACTATATTACAAACACAAACATAAATATACTCAATATTATTTTATTTTTATTTTGGCAGTTAAATTACCAATCATAACGGAGTTTTCGTGCATACAGGAGAGTAGGTGAAGTAGGTTAAAAAGACTGCCAGACGATGCAAAGCGGAATGTTGCCCTAGATTGGTGCTGCTAAAGCGGATATGTAGTGTGGTACGGGGTTCGAAGGTAATCTGGACGCAACGTTAATGGAGAATTGGCTTGTAAAAGAGGAGAGACAATAGCACAATATTCGATTAATAAATACATTTTTTTAATGTGAATACTTTTGCAAAGGATGTGTGTTAACTTCTTGGCGGGAAAGTGAAGCGTCATGTCTACAATTTTGCTTTATTTTCTATAATTTGTGTTATGTCGAATTTTGATGTGAAATAATGGTGAATTATTTATTGTTAAGTGTTTGTGAACGTGCATGAGTGTTGGCAAATAAAACAACACAGTGCAGAAGTCAGTGCGTGATCTCAGTAAAGTCCATCTTTACTGGAACTCAAGGGGTTTGGGGGGAACATCATTTAGCATTAAACGATCATATCATGAAGCAATGTCCCTACGTGTAGCTGTAACGGCTCCAGACTGGTCGTAACGTCATCGTTACCGATAATACGGACAGCACGTCTTTGCAACCTGTCAAGAGCTTCGAGCAAGTACTTGGCGGATCCGTCCCAAAGATGAGAGCAATACTCCACGCAGGAGCGCACCTGAGTCTTATACAAAAGACAACGTTGCTCCGGCGTAAAGAACCGCTTCACCTTGTTCAGGATTCCGAGTTTACGTGAGGCTGTGGTTATAATGCTCTCAATATAGCTCTTCGGGTTGAGGTCGCTGTGTATGTCCATACCTAAGAGACTGAGACCAGTCTGGATGGGTAATAGGTTGCTCTGGAAGGAGGGTTGGGGGAGAAATGCGGACTTTTTAGCACTGACAGCGCAGACCTGTGTTTTTTTGGCATTGAACTGGACCAGGTTATCAGAGCCCCATTTATAAATGCGGTCTAACTCCTCGTCCAGCTCAATGACAATCTTCCGTCTCGACTCCACTACATCGGCCTGCTTTGCCGCAGGGTGACCCAAATAACGCCGATGTACTGTACTGTCGTCTGCATAGCAATGAATGTTACCCAAGGATAACATATCATTGATATGCAGAAGGAACAGCGTGGGCGATATTATAGAGCCCTGCGGCACTCCGGCGTTCACCTGCAGAGACTGTGAGGCACTGCTTTCGCAGAGTACGCGAATGCTGCGCTCATGCAGGAACCCGGCGACCCAATCGCATAGGCGAGGTGGCAAGCCGTATGACGAAAGCTTGGAGAGAAGCGAACGATGCCAAACTCGATCGAATGCCTTGGAGATGTCCAGGCTAACAGCCAGTGCCTCTCCATGCTTGTCCATTGCTTCACCCCACAGGTGTGTTATGAACGCCAGGAGATCACCCGTTGATCGTTTCGGTCTGAACCCGTATTGTCGATCATGAATCAGGGAGTGATCTTCTAGGTAGCGAATGAGTTGTCTGTTTATGATTCGCTCAAAAACCTTGCAAAGGACAGAGGTGACAGCAATAGGTCGGTAGTTGGCTGGGTCAGACCTATCCCCTTTTTTGGGGACCGGCTGGACGTTCGCCTTTCTCCAAGCCTCCGGCACAATTCCAGTAGAGTACGAGAGGTGGTATAGGCGTGTTAGTACTGGAGACAACTCGGGAGCACATTTCTTAAGGACGACTGCCGGTATACCGTCAGGACCGCTAGCCTTCCGCACATCAAGTGACTCCAGCACGGCACGGACGTCACGTTGTCTGATTTGGACGTCAGGCATTGAGGAACCACAGTGAGGGATGGTAGGTGGTTCCGCGCCGCAGTCATCGATACGCGAATTCGCCGCAAAGAGCTTCGCTAAGAGGTTAGCCTTATCTAGCAGCCGATGGGCCAACGAGCCATCAGGGTACCGCAGTGGGGGCAGAGAAGGCGCGCAAAAGTTGGCTTGCACCGCTTTGGCCAGTCGCCAATAACTTCGGCTACCCGTTGGGTGCGACAACAGCTCTTGGCCAACGCAAGCAACGCGCTGGGCATTCGCTCTCGAGAGAGCTCTCTTGCAGACTTTGGTAGCCTTGTTGAAGACTACCTTGTGGGAAGAGATGTTACGATCGTTGAGCGTGCGAGCCTTGGTCCAAGCGCGATACGCCGCCTGTTTAAGTTCAACAGCTTTGGCGCATTCGCGATTGAACCAAGGGCGCGCCTTACTTCCGCTGACGACATCAGTGTAGGGAATGTAATATTCCATCCCCAACATGATCTCGTCAGCGACAGCAGAGGCACTCTCCGATGGGTCCCTACCCACAAAGCAGCGCTGGCCCCACGGGATAGACGCAAAATAGTCGCGCATACCATCCCAATCTGCCGACGAGTAGTGCCATAAACGCCGTTTAGACTCCACTGAGGGAGAGCTTTTACGGCGCAGTACGGTGGCACCAACCAGGCAATGGTCTGAAGTGCCCAACGGAGCACTTATCGACACTCTGTACCCGGCTGGTCGACTCGTCACCAGTAAGTCTAGCAGGGAAGGCAGTGGGCATTAAAATCTCCCAAAAGTACCACATCGGCAGACGGAAACCGCTCCTGCACGTCGTCAACTGCTTGGCTCATGTAGTCGAATAACCGAGTTGTCTAGTGGTCTCCGGAGTGGGAACGGTACAGGCAAGCATAGACATGGCTCTCGGAACCAAGATCCACGTGTACCCATAGGATGGAGAAGGAGGGGTCCTCCAAGCAGCGCAAACGTCGACAGCAAACGTCCGTCCTGACGAAAAGGCATACTCCGGCTTTCGCGAGGAAGCATTCCTCGAGCACGTAGCCGGGGTAGTGCAGATATGCAATGTCGGCAGGACGGCGGATCTGTGTCTCCGTCAGAAAGAGCAATGCAGGCCGGGCCGTCTCAAGGTGTTGGTGGACGGCGTTGAGGTTTGAATGGAGTCCACGGATGTTAGTGAACTCCACCTCAAAAAGCGACTTGGTGGTGGGGAAGTGGGGTGCCGCTGTCTGACCTGCATTTTTTCTAGACACTGACATGGTGGTTGGATGGGGGCGTGAGTAAAAGGAGATGCTGTGGCGGCAGGGGGGGAAAGACAAAGTGTGGGAGACTAACATGAACTGGTGCATGTAGTTGTTCGGTAAGACGTTAATCGACCCGCCGGACGGAAGGGCCCCCGTACCCCCCCCCCCCCCCGAAAGTAGTCGCCGGGTCCCACCAATCCGGTCACCAACCGGCACGACGAGCCACTTCGGGATTATGCGCGACCTGGTGGAGCAGCCTCCTAGGGTGGTTAGCCCTAGTTGGGCTCCTGTATTAATTTTAAAACACACAAGTTTATGCTTATTAATTTTTGACGTTTTTTAATGCTTAAGTTTTTATAAAAAAAGATATTTGAATGATTAAAAATGTCAACCTTATTGGTTAGGTACTAATGTTTTCCAAAACTCATTTCAGCCGCTACTTTATTTTACTTCAATAACTCTCCAATTTATATTACTTACCACAGTATCAATACGATAATTGGAAATCATATTACACAATTCTATGACCACGGCTTATATTTCGGTTCGACGCGATTCTGTTTCGGCGTGCAGTGGTACTGGGGGTAGCAATGCGCATTTGTCTGTGGTAAGTATGCGAGTTTAGGGACACAAGTGAAACGAATCGAGGTTAGCAACGCACTGTTTATTCGGCGGAACACAGGTGGCCTCCCAGCCGCTGTACTTATAGCTACCTATACTATTTGCATACATAACAGTCTGGCACAGACTATAATAGCTCGTTAGATTAGTTATTAAGTCTTAACTATAAGTTAGTTAACTGTTTTTTTATTATTATTAGTATTGACGTCAATAAGTGCCTGTAAAGGTTTACATTGAATAAATAATTTGACTTTGACTTTGTACTATGCCGCGGGCGGCCAGCGGCACCACCGTTTCTACGGGTCTCCCTGGCCGGCGAATCGACCCAAGTCAACCGAACAATGCGTCCACAAAGACTTCCACCGGACCTTGACCCTGCCGCCACCGCACCTCCCCAAGCTCCGGTATTACGGCTCTGAACCCGGAACGCGTCCTGTGTCGAGCACCGAACACTTGGCGGGTTTTACGAGTCCGCATGGTGGTAGCGCCGGACGAGCAAAGCTCTCCCACCAGCAAAATCCCTTTAGTCGCCTCTTACGACACCCGCTAAGATACAGGGGAGGGGGTGGTGCAATTCTAACCCGGCACCACACGGGGAAAATGGTCACGAAAAATCCATGGTCACGAAAAAAATTAAAAAACAAAAAGGATGTGTGTCAAGATCTCAGAACAATAATTTAGTTATTGTTCTGAGGTCAGGATCGTGGCAAATGGAAATCTGTGGTCTCGGCCTACTCCTCCGGGAAGCAGACGTGATGTTTCTTGTGCTCATTCATCTAGAATAATCTAGGTTTTTAATGTCCTAGTCATTGTTACTTTACTTTAGTTCTGCCTCCAGTAAGTGTTGCGATCGTGAATGAGCGGTATACGGTTAAACTTAAATTAGTTTTTGTATACCGGCTTAAAAACTGTTTATGTATATTTAACTTAGATAAATAAATAAATAAATAAAAAAACTTTACAGCAAATAGGTATACACATAATCATATAATCATGACTGTTATCCTCGAAGGGTTAGTCAGAGACTAGGTAATGAAGACCGCAAAAGCAGTCCTCTGCCATAGTCCACGTTTCACCAAATAGCAACTGCACATGTGCTCAGCGTGAGAGGTGGTGAGCCCATCGCCGCTCTATGCTGTTCTATGTATGAGCAGTCTTTAGTCCGTTAGTCGCCTTTTACGACGCCAAAAGGAAGAGAGGGGGTGGTAGTATTCTTTTAATGAGCCGCTGCACGACACGGCTCCGCACAAGTAGGTTATGTAAGTAAGTTTTTGGACGATTCAAGACTAGATAGTCGACTTTTGTAAGTATCATTTTTAGACTTTTGTATGGCAAGTTCTTTTTAGTCTAAAATTCCTGTTATGTTGTTGAAACTCCTCATGTTGATTCGCTTTTATCCTACCTAATGGTAACCCGTAATCCTAAACCACTAAATAGCTGGCTATCTTATTGCAAACAAATTTTGTTTACCGTATGGTACAGTGGGACATAAATACTTATGATTGTATAATCATAGGTATCTATGTCCTACTTACGATAAAAAATATACCACTTGAAATAGGCCGCGAAGACATTAATTGAGACACAATAGTAATAGAAAAAGCTCTACTTCAAACTAAACCGAGTAGGTACCTACCTACAATAATAACAGGGAATCGAATCTGAGATCTCTAGACCTGAGATCGGTAGTTAGTAGACTACAAAGGCGATTAAAAGTAGTTAAAAAGTTACTTCAATAAAATGAACTCGCAACGCAACACAGGACAGTTGTGTCATTTCGCTCAATAAGCTGAAATGATGGTACGAATATTCCAAGGGACATAAAGGCGCACCGCTAAAGTGGGGTAGGCACAATGGGGTATTATAACTAGAGACGTCGCCACAAAAAAGTTTTTGCGCACCGAGTTGCGGCCAATGGGCTGCAAATGCCTTAATGATTGTGAGTGATTATGTGGGAGTGATCCAAGTCTAAATATTTACCATAATTCGCTGACGGAATTCAATAGTGGCACAAGACAGAAATATGCAAAAAGAGATTATGGCGCTTTAAAGTTTTCGTAAGTACCTACTACGCGCGCACGTATTATTATTATCTGTCGCTAATGAAATATCTTTTGAAATGAAATATCTTTTATTTGCTTCAATTTTGGGTACATACTCGTAGTATGAGGTGTTCTTACAAAAACAATTTCCTTCAAAATCTACTTATTATAGTGTAAGCATGCAAATATTTTTAAATGTAATTAAATAACAACAGAGAGCACAAACAAGCCAATACAAAGCAGCCCCTCAACAATTACTGTTTAAATATTCTTGTATGGAGTAAAAGCATTTTTCAGTGAGGTACCTATGTAGTTTACTTTTGAATTTGGTGCCATCCAACAGACGTATATCATCAGGCAGAGCATTAAATATTTTAACGGCCATCCCACAGGCATTTTTGTCAGGCAAGCGTAGTTTGAATTTTGGTATTTCTAATTTATTTACGGGTCTCTGGCGAAAGTGCTTGTAATTAGAAATTTTCTTTTTAATAAATTGTTCCATATTATCTATAACGAAATTACATAATTGTTTAATGTAGAGACCAGTCAGCGTAAGAATTTTGTATTTCTTGAATAAAGGTCTGCAAGACTCTAGACGATATGCACCAAACAGAGATCTAACACATTTCTTTTGGCATCTGAACAATGTCTCAATATCGGTACAATTTCCCCATATCATGATACCATATTGTAGTACCGATGCTACATGGGCATGGTATGCTAGGAGTGCAGTTTCTACAGAAGATACTTCTCTGAGGCGCCTCAATGCAAACGAGAACCTACTCAATCTCTCACAAGCTGATCTTACATGACTCTTCCAGTTACAGTTGTCATCAATATTTAGACCTAGAAACTTAGTTAATTGCACCATGTTGATCTTTTTATCATTAGATTTAATTTGTAATTGTAATTTATTCGTCCGATATGTACCAAATTGCATATATTTAGATTTTTCAATGTTAGTTTTTAAATTATTTAATGTCATCCATTCAATTAATTTGTTTAAAGTTAAATTAATTTCATCTTCATACTCTTTTATGTTAAGGTCTTTATGTTTAGTATTACCTCGGATGAGAACAGTAGTGTCATCTGCGAACAGTATTGATTCGTGCTTAGTTGCACTTGGCAAGTCGTTGATGTACAGTGTGAACAGTAAAGGACCCATCAGCGTGCCCTGAGGTACTCCCGCCCTATTGATCTTATATTCTGATCGAAAAGCTGTTTTATTATATGTATTATTATTGTTCTTACATGTTTTTGTTATTTGAACACACTGGTATCTGTCTTTTAAATAGCTAGCTATCCAGTTTAGTCCCGTGCCTCTAATGCCATATTTGTAGAGCTTATCACATAACCTATTATGCTCTACAAAATCAAAAGCTTTGCACATATCAAGATAGAGAGCAACAACTGGAGTTCGCTATTTAAAGTCTCATCACTTTATTGTTTACTTTTTATGTACTTATCTTCGTTATATATTCAAAGGCCACATCTAAGGCCGTGAAAATAATGACTCCAACTTGTGCTAAAATTGCATTTATGGTTATTTTTCAATCAAATTTTATTAAAGCAAAAACTAGAAAATTAAGAGAAAGTAATACTAAGATCATCAGATGAAAAATAATAAGTAAAATACAGTATTTATTTACGATTTTTTTTATTATACGCTACTTTTTCTTACCAGCAGTCGCGGCTGTAACCGTCCCCTCATCATCCCAATGGGACGCTTGGGAGCTAACAGCCCCACTTCACCCAGGATAGCTGGGCTCTCAACTTTGTAGTGTATTATAGCGAAATAATACATCAAGAGCTGCATGAATCTCCTCAATTTGAGGGTATCCATGCCTACCATGCCCGACACAAACAAAGACGGATACAGGAACGGATAGTAACCGAACTTTTTTTTGTATAGCCAACGAGCATACTTAATTTGCACCCTCTCAACCATCAGGCAATACTTATCTTCATGCGGATTCCAAACTATTGCACCAAACTCAAGTTTACTACGCACATAAGCTCTGTAAAGCACCGTTGCAACTCGGGGATCATCAAACTGTGCAGAAGTTCTTAGTATGAAACCGAGTGTTTTATTTGTAGCCTCACAAATTGTCAACACGTGTTTGTGAAAATCTAATTGAGAGTCCATTATCAAACCTAAATCTCGAATGTCATTAACCCTTTCCATTGGTGCGTCATTAATATTATAATAGTAATTGAGAGGATAGCGTTTCCGTGTATATATGTCATTATTTTACATTTGTCAGTAGTAAATGGAAGATGAAAAATCCCAGATGTAACCCTAGATGAGGTGCAGTTCGCGCTAAGCCAAGTGAAAAACAGAAAATCACCGGGCCAAGATAAATAATACCCGAAATGCTTAAACTGGGATCAACAGCGCTCTGGAAAGCTATAGCTCTTCTGTTCACAAACTGCATTCTTAATGGAAGAGTACCTAGCGAATGGCATAACGCAGTGATTGTTCTGCTTCACAAGAAGGGGGATATTCGAAAACTGGACAATTACCGCCCGCTAAGCCATACATATCTTCAAACTGTTTACCAGAGTCATACTGAATAGGTTGAGTAATAAGCTTGATAGTAACCAACCTAGATAGCAGGCTGGTTTTCGTTCGGGGTTTGGAACAAGCGACCATCTGCAAACATTAAAGACCGTGATAGAGAAGTGCCACAAGTACAATAAGCCAGTCATCATCACCTTCGTCGATTACGAAAAGGCCTTTGACTCTGTTGATTCGTGGGCAGTAAAAAAGCATTGGAAGATTGCAGAGTTGATGCAAGATATATACAGCTTATTAAGCACTTTCAGAAGTATGGGACGTCCTCTGTCAATCTTCATAAACTAACTAAGCCGTTTAAACTCGAGAGGGGCGTATTTCAAGGTGACACCTTATCACCAAAGTTGATCAATGCCGCCCTGGAAAACATTTTTCTGGAACTAGACTAAACCGGAAAGGGCTTGAATATCGACGGAGAAAGGCTTAACCACTTGCGTTTCGCAGACGACATTGCACTGATTGCAGATGATGTTAATGACATGTTGATCATGATCGAAGATCTGCAGCAGGAATCACAAAAGATAGGTTTAAAAATGAATGTCACTAAAACTAAAATCATGACCGTATACATATACAGGGCGTCCCACGGATATGCCACATGGAGAGAAAGTACCTTGAATATTGTAGATGGAACATTTTACCGAAAGAAGACATTATTTGAATTTAAAAAACAATTTAAACTGCATTCATAGATATTTAAATAGTTATATGGTTGAACTGGGAATCGAAAAATAATCAACTTGTAGCTTTATCATACCGATCGAAAGGCTCGGCTCATTAGTGTCACAAATAAAAGGAAGACCATGAATTTTAACATTTGATGTGAAATTTTGTTCAGAAAATGACAAGCTAACATTGCCGTAAGGACATGCAACTGACATTATAATAAGTACCTATTACTAATAAATGTACCCACTTGAGAAGTACGCATCATTTCCCTACAACACATATCTCAAAAATAATTTTCAAAATAACGATTGTGGAACTTGCGGCGGTAAATCAATGCTTAAAAAATGGCTTCGCAGTGACCTCTCTAGTCATATAGTACCTCAATGGGTAGGCACAAGTTGGTAGTTTTGTTTGCGAACGATTGTGGCCGCAGATGACCTTTGCCGGGGGCGGCCGGCATAATTGTGCCGCCTTATTATTGTTACGTAATTGTGGCCCGCCTAATTAGAAGTCGCCGCGTTATATTTAACTTTCGACGACAGCATTGAGCTTATATCGTTGTGCGACAAACGTAGTGATCGTTTGTAAACATGGAAAAATAACGCTATAATTGGTAGGTTTGTAAGAGGCATTTATTTTTTAACTAGTAATATAGGTACCTACTATAATGAGGACGGCTAGGGGCTTGGGATTGCAACCGCCTCTCCTAACTACTAATAACATTAATTTAATCAATTACAAATTCCGCGTATGACATCTTGTCATTTAAAATTATATATTTTATTTATAAATTACTACAATGTAGAACCTGCCAGCGCCCTAATATAGCATAGCCTACACAGCCTACCTAATCAGTACTAATATTATTATTTTTTATATGTACAAGAAGGAGGCAAACGAGCAGGAGGGTTACCTGATGGAGAGCAATCACCGCCGCCCATGGATACCCCGCAAACCCAGAGGCGTAGCAGATGCGTTGCCGACCTTTAAGAAAGGAATAGGGTTAAGGGAGGAATAGGAATTGTGAGGGGGGAGAGGCCTCCGGAACTCTCACTGGCCGGACGAAACACAAGCACCAAGTGCCATTATTTCACGCCGGATATTCGTGAGAGGGTGGTATTACGCACAGCTAGCCGGCACAATACGTGCTGCAACGCAGCGTGGTTCTACCACTCAGTCAGTGTCACTCATTTAGCACCACCCAGGGGTCACGTGTAGGGTCTCAAGGGTAAACCTACGGACGCGAGTAACTTTAACCCCCATTGTTAATTTAATCATTCAATAAAATTAAATAAAGCAGCTTATAAACTGTCCTACTGCCTGATCAAAGGCCTCCATCTTTGGAATCAAGTCATCGCTACAATTGATGGCTATTGGCATTACCACTACGCTTGCCGAATCTGGATTGTTACTCATAAACCCGACTATGTATCGAAAAATCCGAAACACACTGCCCGACTTGGGAATTGAACCCTGGACCTCTAGTTACCGGGCCGCTCGGCCACCGAGGCGATCACAACACACTCAAACTTAACCCGTGTCAGTCCACTGCAGTGCTGGACATAGGCCTCTTCCAATTCATGCCACTGAGATCAATCATACTTAATTATTTACTTATATTAAAATTTACAAAAACCACAGCCCTTAAAATCACTACCACCACACTACCCACCAACCAGCATATATAGCGTTGCCCAGCGTGGTGGGTTATGGTCCAATATCCCTACGTGCCCTCGAAAATGTAGGAAGGCCTGCTTTCTCCGAAACGAAATTTCGGCCGATTTTCGTTTGCTATTTACAGCAGTTTTCATTCTTTCCGAACTTTCGTTCATACAAAATAGGTTTGGCATTTAGATTATTAATTTGTAGTACCTATTTTTTTTTTAAATAGCGAACGAAAATCAACCGTAATTTCGATTCGGAGAAAGAGAGTAGGCCCTCTGGGCCCAGCAGAGAGACGTTAATCCATACATACATACATACATACATACATACACACACACACATGCATACATACATACATACATACATCACACCCTCTTCCCGGAGGGGTAGGCAGAGACAACACCTATCCATCTGCTACGATCCTGACAAACCACAGGCTATTCTTCACTAACACGTTCTTCACATGCTCGTCGGTTTAGGGTACGAGACGTTAATAGGCTGATCATAAGGTCCTTACATCTACTTTAACCCTATATACATAACACAAACAGTAATTATGCACATAACATTACATGAATTTACATTACTTGAAGTACACATCCTCTTCGAGCTCCTTCACTTTAGACGCGTTGGGTGCCAGGATAAGGCTCATAGTTCAAGCTCGTTACCCCACCCTCAGTCAGAATAGGTATCAATAGGTCTTTAATAAATAATCAGGAGTGAGGGAAGCTTCTAAGTGCGGGACATTAACAAGGGTCCGATTCCAATTTTCGTGCTGTCCGCGTTGATATATTGAGGCCCAAAGCGACGCTGACGACACAACTAATTTATTTTTTTCACTAGATATGCGCGCACCACAATAATTACTTTAGATAGACTCTCGCCCGATTTAATTGGGAAAACGTAAGTATACCTTTACACGGCGATCTTTATCCTGTATGGGTGAGTGATGATGAAGAATTGCGCACATGTTACAGAAACTACATAATTTTAAATAGCAATATGAATATCTGTATGGCAGCTCATTCGAAATACTACCGAACCATCTCGGGCAAACGGAATAAAAACTGCACATACATCCAACAACATAGCGGTGGTGATGCGCTCATCACCTATTACGCTGAACACATCATGCAGTTATTAATGTGTTTTATATATTTTAGCGTTTTATTAACGCAAAAAATTAAATATACTTAAGTAAAATTTTTAAACACTGAAAAAGACGACAACCAAAGGCGGGAATCGAACCACGCACCTTCCGCATTCCGGGCGGCTGCCTTAACCACTTGGCTACCGAGGTCTGGTTTTCACCCGTCGAAAGGAGAATGACCAAACCAGCCTATACGATAGGTATCTATTACGTCTTAATCATTCACGTATCAAAAGTGTTCTCTTAAGTTATAATGATTACTGTTAAAAAAGGTTTTCTATAGAACGCTGCGTTAAGAGTCAAGTGATAAATAAATGCTGAACTGAACTGATAGTCATACGATAACAGTTGTTAGAACCTCAAAATACCTAAAAAGTCTTAAGCTAAAAATGAAGATAGCTTCAAACTCCCACATGATATTGTAATGTAATTTTTTCTTCATAATTCAGAGCATTGCTGCTATTGATTACTATTTATTTCATTAAAGCGCTGTGTTACGCTAGCTAGCTAAAAAACTAGCCTAACTCCCATAGTATAAAGGTCATTCTCCTTTGTCAGTGCTTGATGCTTATGTTTTTTAGTCAACATTGCTTAATCAAATCTTAGAAGTTTTCACCTCTGAGATCTAAAAGAAATATTTTTACAAATATTTGAACATTCGGTTAAGATTTTTAGCGTTTTATTAACGCATAAATATAAGTACTTAAGTAATTTTTTTCAATACTGAAAAAAGACGACAACCTCAGGCGGCTGCCTTAACCACTTGGCTACCGAGGTCAGGTTTTCACCCGTCGAAATTTGTCAGTGCTTGATGCTTATGTTTTTTAGTCAACATTGCTTTATCAAATCTTAGAAGTTTTTACCTTTCCGCATTCTGGGCAGCCGCCCGGAAGGTGCGTGGTTCGATTCCCGCCTGCGGTGGTCGTCTTCTTTCAGTGTTTAAAAACTTTACATGCAGTTATTTTTAAGAAAAAACGGGATTTTTACCATGTTGTCCGCAATTCATCAGGGCGCAGTTGCTTGCATAATACACCATGCCCAAGGAGTTACTCCGTGATCATGGCAGTATGGAAGTACTAGTAGTTATTCTGTGGTCATGGTGCATGCAACTGCGCCGAAATATCGGGGACTCAAAAGTAACAACTCAAACATGGTAAAAATCCACTTCCTAAAAACAAATGTAGTGACAATGAAAATTAAAAATCTTATGTTTTTTTCTCTTAAATAAAAAAAGGCTTCGTGCGATCAGCACATTTGGCCAGTGTCAAGTTTTTAATAGTATTTTCTTTACATTAAGTGGATGATAATGAGTGATAATGAACGTTTAATGGTAAATGATTTTCCCCCAAACCCCTCGACAGTCAATAAAGCTGTGGGACTTTATTGAGGTCACACACGGACTTCTTGAGAGAATTTGAAAAGTTGCACTGTTTAGTTTTATTTGCTAACACTCATGCACGTTCACAAATGCTTAACAGTAAATAATCCACCATTATTTCACATTAAAATTCGCCAAAACACAAATTATAGAAAATAAAACAAAACTGCAGACATGACGCTTCACTTTCCCGCCAAGAAATCTAAAATGTTATTACAATTATGCAGTTGTTTTTGGTGAAACGTCATAACGTGGACCATGGCAGTGGACAGTTTTTGCGGTCCTCATTGCCTGGTCTCTGACGTGGGTAGGTATACGTATGTAAGTATGAAAATAACAAATTTTCTTACCTGAGCTGGGATTTTTCGAGCTGGGCTACCTACAGCGATATTCTTAGAGGTATTCTTTTTGAATTTTCGAAGTTTCTGTATTCCATCATTCTTGAATCGGTCGTATCTTTACCCAACCTACCGATAAAAGACCATGTCTTTTGGGAAATGTCAACATTAGGTATTTTTTGACAAAACAAACCATCGAATAAGAGGATCGTTTCTATTTTAGGCTGTGCAGATGAAATCTCTGACGATGGCGAGCAGTGCGATGGCAGAAGTACCATTATGGCATCATCAAACAGTTTCTCGGTACACGCTTAGTTATGAAAGCTCCAATATAAACACCCACAGGGAAGCAAAATCTCTAGTCAGGCTTAAAGAGCTTACATTGCATGTAAACTTGGAATCGTTAATAATTTTTATATTTTAATTATTTACGCATTCCCATCGTAAAGGCTCTCTTTGAGCTATGGGATCACGTAATTACCTACCCTTCAACAAATGTTGCTGTGTTTTTTTCTAAGCATACTATTAAAATATTTTTTTTCTCTACCTATGCAATGCAGACGGCATTGCATAGGTACGAAGTTTATATATTACTTTCGTAGTTAAGTACACTATGTAAGACTAAAAAGTCTATTTTTATAGTCTATATATATTCACTATACAACACTATTAAAACTAATTCATTTTAAAATAAAACTGAATTAATCAAAACTTTTATTAAAGGTACATCGTAAGGACAAAAAGTTTGAGTTACAGTTTATTAATTTTATTAATTTAAACATTATACAAACACGAGTGTACTGCGAAACTAGCTGTTGTTTGCTACATACTAGCAGACTACCTACCAACATTACTATTACTAAGGTAATAGCAGGTTTTTATTCTTCACTGCCAACATTTAAGCAAGAATTCCTTTTAAAAGATAATGACACGCCTACTTTTGTTTTGTGGAAAACACTAAACTAGTAACCGCCCACGACTTCGTCTGTGTAAACACCAAATCTCAAGAACTTGAGATTTTTTTTATATCCCCGTCTTATCCGTTGCTTTGCTTTCGTATTATAAGAGATATCTAAATACTGTAGAGTTCTAGGTTTGCCGGTTTGGGCTGTGCTATGTTGATCGTTCTCAAATCTATCAGGACTACTTTTTTTATTTCATTAATTTTAATTTACTTAGAGATATTGAAGCATAATAAATACTTATTGTTTGATGTTTCGATGAACATAATTTCTTTAATTAAAATTAATATAGCGGGAGCTAGCTTCTAACGTTTTTTTAACTTCTATTTGAGACAGACTTTATGAAGTTGTGTTTTGTAAGGACCGTGGTCACAAGGATTCCTCTATTATTAGATTCATAAAGTTAATGAATATTTAAAGGCCAACGGCTTCACAGGCGTTAGATCTCGCTACTCGGGCAAATTGTTGAAAAATTCACAAGGACCTTTTTTAATTCAAGAATCTGTAAAAAATATATGGAATCGCGTAACAATTCCTGAGGAAGTAATTCTAATAATTTCTTCAGAATAAGATGGAGCGTCGCTACAAAAAGAGACGTTTATAAAAAAGGTAAGGAGTAAAAATAACGTAAAAACTTTTCCGGTGTTCCGTGCTACCGCCCGCCGCGCCGCGGCCGCCGCCGCCCGGCAAGCGAGCCCGCCTTAAAAATTCAGTATGTACCCATCCGGTACGCCTGCATTTTTCGAGAGTACTAAAGTCTGCTTCGTTTATATTAAAGACCTCTATCTATTCGTTTTATCCGCTACGAGATACGCTTTCACTCTCGTTGCCTCTTCATTCCGTCGAAGACCTCAAGTTCTACTTTTATTCCGCTTATCGCTTCGTGCAAAATGAAAAGTGCAGCTGCTCTTTCAGCCTCTTTTTCACTCGAATGTTGTTTACGCAGCTCTTCAATAATTGTAACTTCGTAAGTAATTTATATGTTGATATTAATAATAATAACAAGATAGAACTATTGTCGCTAGTGAGCCTGATATCGTGGCGGTCAAACGATCACTGCTCCGGGCAATATTGGTTGATACATTGAGGTATAATTTTAATTGGTTGATACTGCCATCAGTATTACTTATATCCTTTTTGGTCGACCATGACTTATCTCACGAGGTTAAAGCGATGTGGGATGTAGATTCAACCATTATTGTACCGATAGTCGTTTCGGCAAACGGTCTACAGAGAGAACACTTAGAGAGGCTCTCGCTGAAAGATTGGATTCAAGGTCAGATACAGAAGACAGGTCCTACTCCTTGACACTGCACGTCAGGAGGTTTCTCACTTTGCAGCCCTAACCACCGATAGCTTGGGTCTATCCTGCAGTCGGTAAAAAGTAATTTCAAAATAAAATTAATCAAGTTTAAAAAAAAATATTTCAACAAGTAGGGTTTGCAGTTATCAAAATAGTGATTACTATATTTCATAATTGTTATTATCATAATCATCATCATCTACAATTTGTGGTCATAGAATTAAGAACGGCTCGTACCGAAAACAATGTACTTATAATATCTATTTATATATAAATCATTTAATATTCTAATTTTTTATTAGTTATTGGCCTGCAATAATAAGTAGATACCTACTTAGCACACTTTTAAAATTTTATTTTTTTTCTAAACTATGGAGTTTAGAGATTTAAAATAAAAACCTTTTATAGCAATTTTATCAACTTTCTTTGAAAATACAGTAAATTATACATTACTAACATTATTAAGTCAAAAAAAAATAAAGCAATAAAAATAGCCATTTTTAGCTTAGTGTCATAAACTCAATTTTATTTACATTAACAAGTACGTTTTACATGTTATTAATTTTTTAATAACTGATATTGCCTCCTCGGGCTCTGCTTACAGCTTCGAGTCGATTTGACATACTGAAGACGAGGTTTCGGAGCCGATGTTGGGGGATTACCCAAGTAGCATTTTATTCTCTTTAAGAAGCCACATTTAGTAGTGATCTCTTAGCATTAACAGTGGTCACACGTGGTTTATCGGCTGTATTACAATGAACATGTCCACCCAAGTAACACATCAAAGCAGTATAACAGCCGCATTACAGCATTTCTGTATCGTTATCGCATTTTGAGTTTTGTTGTATAGTAGCATTACAAAAGTTTATATGGCTACTGTAATGCTTATTTGGACAAAAATTACACGGCTTTAGATCCTATATAGGTTTTCAAATAGTTGATAATTGCATTACAGAGGCATTATATTAGCATTATTGTGATCAAGGAAGGTAACAATTGCGTTAAAGAAGTATTATAAAGTTGCTAATCGCATTACATAAGCACTAAGCTAGCCATATTTTTGATAATGAAGATGTTCAGTGCATTACAAAAGCATCAGACGAGCTATGTAAATGTTCACAGTTCGAACATAATAATCCCTACATCATTGCAAAAACATCTCTAACACCACGGTACAATTGTTTATAATACATTGACGTTGTATTTAAACTACTTTGGCTCGTATTATAATAATGGATGAAGACATGTCAAAACGCTTGATTGTAAAAACAAAATTTATAATACTGTGTTACTTTTTGACTCTTTGTTATTTCATGACATCAAATATGATGACATCAAATATGCGCAATGTAGTTTACTGTAAATGTCAATATAAGTTTCATTGACCATTTTCACGCACCTTCGATATTTTGGGGTTTTCATCTAAAATGTTATCTAAAGATATGAGTGGAATAACTGAAACAATTTTGTATTTTTAGTATAGAACGTATTTTGCATAATTAACATAATAGTGTTGGTTGGGCACTACATTAAATAAGGTTTTATGCTTGTTTTATGGGTTTATTGCTTTTATAAATAGGTTTGAATGACAATAATTTAGGTTATAAAATATTTACAAAATGATGTCTGTCTAAAGCAGCCCGGTGAGCCTTTAAAAAAGCTAATTAATGCCGCCAGCAGTAGTAGCTATGGCCAGCTAGCCATACGCATTACAATAAGTCACGTGCATTTGATTAAATAGGTGTTAGCTATACAACAGAACCCACTTGATCATTAAAAATTCAAGCATTACATTGATTCAGGTTTATGCTGTTCAGCAGTACAAGGTTTTACTTACCACTTAAAAGTGCTGTTTTACAACAAAGGGCACTAAAACAGCTACAAGCTGTATAACGGATTTACGTGGCATCATAATGGTTCGTGATAATGCTATAAAACGGCATTAAGTATTTGTCTATTATTCAATAATGCTATTTGTATCCAAATGCATTAAAAACAGCTAAAAGCGGTATAGCTGCATTTAGATTTGCTGCACTACAACTAAAGGCTTTACAAAACCAGTTTTATATGCCGTTATCCAACCATTATACAGTTTATAGCATCATAATGGTTTTGAGATGCACATGTGAGGCCTCAAGATGCTCGGTGAACTTATATAAGAGTTAATACGGGCCTTACATAAATTTACTATTCGTTTCTTAAAATGCTTTCTTGTGTTACTTGGGCACCTACACCTGTTTAAGGCATTTATTGTGTACTTTACAATAAATTTACATTTCCCCGTATTAACAAACTATTATAAACAAACACAGTGTTTTACCAGTAACAAAAAATAATATCAAAATGGCCTTTAGACACTACTCACTCAGTAATTGTGTTTTGCATGCCGTAATCGCTATCACAAAAAAAAATAATTACAAAATGTGGTACATACGTGATTATTTGTGGAAAGAATGGCCTAATAGTTTGTTTTAGGGTACACTTGTGATTTTGAGTGCTAATACTTGTCTGTATAATTGTTCACTTGTTACTTACTATAACTCTCTTGTCTGTATGAATAACCACACGGAATCTATTATAGTTGCGTTCATCAGGTTTAAAACCACAGTTCTCTCTTTAAACTACCATTAAAGAGCTACTATTCTGTTACCGTGTATCTTTTATGAACTTTAAGCTAAATAATTTGTTCCCAAATCGGTGGTACAAGGGCTGTATAACATGCTATACAGCTCTTGTGCATCTTGCATAGACATAAATGTATACCATTAGTCAACCCCCACAGGACTCTCAGTGCTGGGTATTCTCCCATTCTTCTATCAGGGGCGTTTTAGTGCCCTGGGGGTGGTAGGTGGTGGTCTGCGGTTTCTGACTAGCCTTCCTAGCTCATCCCAGGCGTGCTCAATCGGGATGAGATCAGGACTTCTTGATGGCCAAGCCATCACGCTGATATCAACCTCCTGAATATACTCTAGCACTACCCGAGCCGCGTGTGGCCGGGCATTATAATGCATCAGCATCGATCCATCACCCATATTTAGGTACTAAATACGGCCCTGCATACTCATTGAGAATCTTCTGGACATATCTTTCCCAGTCAGAGTGCCATTTTCTATGGCCACTAACTCTATGCGACCTTCTGAAGATATGCCAGCCCATACATGTACACTACCTCCACCGTACTGGACTCTTTTTGAGAAGCAGGCTTGAAGGTATCGCTCACCAGGTCGCCTGTAGACACTTCGCCTTCCATCAGAAGTATAAAGTGAGAATCGAGACTCATCTGTAAACAAAATTCATGACCATTCTTCTTGATCCCACTGTATGTGGGCATTTACCAAAACTATTGTCCGTTGCGTAATGGAATGGAAGAGGAAAAATTATTTTTTTTCGAATTTTTATTGCTCTTACAATATGTCTTACTTCGTAAAAATAGTAAATTTTAATAGGAAAAGTCTTCTAAAGTAGGCAATTAATGTTTTAATAAAGTATGGGCGATGATAAATTCCATTACGTCACAAAGTTTAGGTACTTAATATTTTAATAAAATTCAGTGGCAATTTGACTTTATTCTTTAATAAATTATCTTTTAAATCAATCAGTCTTTTAAAAAAAGTAACATATCACAGGTAATTAAATTAAATAAACCTTTTATATAAAAAATATATTCCTCTATGCTACTAAATGGTAAGTTCAATGGCACAATTTAGTCTTCTTTATGGCATTTTGTGATATAGTTATGATATGACAATTAAAATGTATTTAGAACATATAATCAATAGTAGTTTTTCTTTAAAAGTTGATTTAGTGTCGTGACGTACCCAGAATTTTCCCCTGTACCATTTTGAGGCACGGGATATAACAGGTATTTTTTTATTATTTTGAATTATAATACGCTATTTATAAGGTTTAATAATGAATTTGGATCATACAATGCCTTTAATTAAGTAACACAAAATTCTCAATCGAATCCCTGGGTAACAATAAAATTTCGCGTTCGGAATTTTGATAAAGTTGGGTAGGACAGGAGTAGGACACACTTAATTAGTGTTTTTTCTACCTTATTTTGCGAATATTTATTCAAATATGTATATATATGTGCTTTTGGCTATGTTTAAAAAGTTTTCGAATTATTTAAAAGATTTTGTTTTTAAGGAACCGTGTTTTAATATCAATGACCCGTAAAATCTCTGTCGAAAGTCGTAGAACATTCAAGTCATTTTCGAAGGGTCTAATTTTTTGGTAAATGCCCATGTGTTCACGGCCATATCGCAGTCTCGCTACTCGATGCTTTTTTCGAGTTTGGGGCCACTGGCTGGTCTACGGGGTTTCAGGTTTGCTTCAGCCAGTCTTCTTCTCACTGTACTGTCACTAATGTAGTCCCTTCGGGTCTGAAGAAGCTGTTGCTGGACTTCAACTGCATTTAGGTGGCGATTTCTCAACACAGCACACACCTGGGTCTGCCATCACCAGGTATCCTCAAGTGGTTTCCAGTCTCTTCGTAAATTCGTTTCTCCTTCTGGACCGTTCGTAACGTCACACCTACCATTCTCGCAGTACGACGCATACTATGCCTAGTTCCAGAAAAGTCATGATCCTTGCACATTCTTCAGGTGAAAGAGGCATGATAAATAAGTTTATGTGCTGTTGTCTGACTTAGCTTTTGTAACAAGACTGTATTTTTGTAACAAGTTGTATTTGTAAAAATTTTAAAACAAAAATAGAAACAAAAAATGAATGGTAAAATTGCAATTCAAAAAGGATTATATTTGACTTTAATGTTTTTTTCAGCCATTTCATAAAATAAGGACTAGGAAGTTTTTTTTACAAAATGAAACTCATAAAAGAGTCCTTTTTGTTTCAAAAGTAAATCTTGTGTAAGTACCTACTTAATGTTCGATTACTTACGTTTAATCACTTGACAAATAATTAAGAACACAAACTGAATCTAATATTAGTAAATTAAATAACATTTTTTAATTAACTGAATAACGTAATGTAGGAGGTAAGTAGTATCACTGTAGTTTATAAAAATAAAAATAAATATTTGCTAGGTAGGTAATTACCGCACTGCATCGACGAGACATCGAGGCTGTTATAGTTTGGCAAGTTTCAATAGAAACCCAAGTAGCAAAATATTCCTATAATAAAAATTATAGGTCTACCAAGACTAATAAAACTCCTAATTACAGGCAATGGTAAAGGGCTCTTTCTTATACTTATAATCGCACTCCACAAGCTTTAATATACTAAGTACTCAAGATTAGTTACTTGTTCCTATAACTAAAGCCTTAGGCTGCCTGTCCATTGAAGTAAAATAATTTAAACTGATGTCGTAATAAAATACTTAGATTTTACTTTTCTAAGTATTTTATTACGACATCAGTTTAAATTATTTTTTTGTAAGTTGTACTGATATTAGGAAGATGATTAAGCTTAGTTAAAGAAAAAGTGCATCGAAATATCTAGGTACGCAAAAAAAAAGATACTTACTTAAAAAATAAAGTCATTTGTCATAAAATACTGAGAAAAGAAAAAAAAATATAGCTCGAAAACTACCAAAAATCGCTGAACATACATGGGGTTCAATATCGTAGTGTCGTAGTTCCCTATCACCACACATCGGCTTGACACCTTACAAGAAACACATAAGTATTACTCAGAACATTATAAGATTGCAAAAATTACAGTCTTGTTCAGAACAATAATAATTACAAAAGTAAAAGCACTGAATTAGACGGGTTTAAGGGCAATAAGTGTAAAAACTAAGCACTGTATGAGTACAAAATGAAAAGTGCTGTCATGTCTGTATTAATTTATGTCTAAGTATATTACGATAAAAATGGAAAAGTTTAAAAGAATTGGTGGATATCGCAGAAAAGTTGTCATCAGATGTGTACCTAGAAGTAATAAAGATATGTAGTTGACAATTTCAAATTAAACCAAGAGAATTATGTGAGCACAGAAAAACCATGTAAAGGTTTTGCAACTAATAATTTTGATCAATCATATTTACAACAACATATTTTTAAAGGTTTGATCAATGGATATGAATAAGTTTGAAGATCAAGACTTAAACAGATCTGTCAATACAATTTCAAGGCAAAGGCCTCCCTCCATTTTTTTCACTGATCGCGGTCGTGAGCCAACTCTAACCAATTTTGGTGAAAAGAATCAAGTCCGTCCCGCCAACTACTTCTCGGTCTGCCGCGGCGCCGCCGCCGTGTTGTGTATAGCTTCCAGTCTGTTGCCAACTTGTCCCACGACTCTTCTGGCATGCCGGCATGCGGCAGACGTGACCAGCCCTATCCCACTTCAGCTTTCAGAGCCACATCTGCGACGAGCGTTTGTCGCTTCACACCCAATATGGTTCGTTCCATTGCGCAGTTATATCCTGAGATAGTTACCTAAAGTGCTGAGATGACAGTTTTATGCTGACTTGGCAACTTAGGAAACACGCGCACTGTTTTGTGCTACGTACGTGTCCCGGCCCCGGCAGACTGACTCTGGGTTGCTCCGCATCTTAATTAAATAATTCACTATTTTATTCGAAATAAATATAAGTAAGTAATCATTTTAATTCACTCACAGCTATTAGATAACTTTGTTTTTAAAAAAGCATTTCAATTCTGCTCTAAAACATTGGTAGCAGCGTAAAGGGATTTTGAAAGTTTAACTAAGCGATCCTTCGGAACGCCTCTAAAGTGAAATACATACTCAAATCCAAAAAATTGTGTTGGCAGGGACGCAGTGACGGCAAAGTAAAACTTCGTAGTTGTCTGAACGAATGCTTTTATTAAAGTGAGTGTCGGTCCGTTGGCACAACGGTTTTATAATGAAGTCGTTTGAGTGACTAATACAAAAGTAATGGTTTTACACAAAGTAATCGTATGGTATAATCAATAGATACAATTGAATAGAGTATTTTCGTATATTCCAACAGTCTCCCTCGAAAATTGGATATACTTAAGTAAACAAAAATAGCAAATTGCTGCTTAAAAATAGTTACTTAATCTTTCCATACTAATTACAATGTAACATAAAATAATATTCAACTTAATAAGTATTTTAATACATTCTTTGATAAATTAACATCTTATGTTATGTAGGTACATCACACGTTATTACATGTTTGTTATTAACATGTTATGTTATGTATGTTCAACTTAATAAGTAATTTAATACATTCTTTTATTAATTAACATCTTAAGTTATGTGGGTACAACATGTTTTACACGTTATTAACATGTTATGTTATGTAATGTTCAACTAAATAGTTTAGTTATTTAATACATTCTTTGATAAATTAACATCTTATTGTTTAAGGTTTAAGATTTTTGCTACAATAAGGATTGATTCCTTAATACATTTAATTTATTTCTCAATTCCTGGAACTTTGTAGACGGCATCACTTTCGAGAAAATGTCAGCTTGTTGGTCTACTGTGGAGATATATTCAAGCTTTATTACTTTGTTAGTAATTTGCTCTCTAGAGTGGTACCTCTAATTTCTATCTGTTTAGACTTTTTATGATCCGTGGGATTGTTAGCTTTGCTGATACAACCGTTATTATATACAAATATAACAATCGGTTTTGTTATTGGGATCATATTACTATTTTAAATGTATATAGTTCCTTTTATGCTTTAAACATAACTCCTTATTAATTTTACTTTGAAAAATGATTTAAAATACTCATTGCTGCACATGTCTCGTCTATCTCGGTTGTGTACAAAGCATAGCGTACATTAAACAAACTAGGTATTACAATATGACGAGGTGCATCATAACATTCGTCGGAGTTTAAATCTAAGTAATTTATTTTGAAGGACTGGTGATTTTGAAGAATTGCAATCTTTCATGGATATTTTGTTTTTGTAAAACATTTGGTAAATAAATAAATTGATCTAAAGTTATTGTTTTCTTTGTTCTTTCAATTTTAATACCTAAAAACAATTTTAATTTATTTAAATAAATCAGTCATGTCAGAATCATGTCAGTTTTAATAACTCATTCATAATTTTAATAATATTATAAGGTTTGTTCATTGTGTGTGTCAAATCACTAAACTATCAACATATAGCACTAGGTACTACACTATGTACGTTGTTATGTATAGAATTTTTATCTAGTCAATAAAGACATGGATCTCAGAATTATGAAAACTCATACCTTTAAGGTACGATCGAAAACGTTCATACCAACATCGCGAGGATTGCTTCAGTCAATATAATGTTTTGCTTAATTAACAAACTTGGTTTGGTATACCAACAATAGGTAGGGCAGGAGCCCCGGTTTTGGCCAATTTAAGGAAATTTCTATGTTTAAAAATTTTCTACTAATACAAGAATGTGTAATGTGGCGGTTTGAAATAACCAAAATGAAGGGTATACATTTACCATTTAAAGTTTCTATGCGATGTTTGATTCGAGACAATATATATTTTTTTATATGGTTTTAAATATAAAAGGTGTGATTTCACTATTTCTGGCCACTTTTCCCCCAGTTGTGGCCATACCATTGCACCAGTTGTGGCCATTAAATTAGTAAGGGGATATTTCGGTTTTTTTAAAGAAAATAAAACAAATAATTATAAAGAAGTAAATATTTATTGTTAGGTAGGTAACAGTTAACAAATGACCAATATTTTGCCATGCCAGGCACATAGAAAACCTCGCTTTGAACGCGGGCACTTGGAATTGGAAGGTTTCGGCAGCAGTAGCTACTTTCATACCACCTTGTATAGCTCTTATGAGGGTTTACGTATTTTAGATTCCCATACAAACTTCCAAGTCGAAATTTTTAAAATAAATACTTACAGGGATCTAAATAGTTTGCTGAAAACATTTTTGAAAACGTTTATTTAACTGAGTTATTGCGATTTTAAACTTTTTGAATATGTTTTCAACTAAATATTCAGATCCCTGTATTTTACTCTAGCATGCAAAGTTTCATTAAAAATGGCTTAATGGTTTTAAAAAAGTCAAATTTTAAACACTGAAAAAAGACGACAACCTCAGGCAGGAATCGAACCACGCACCTTCTGCATTCCGGGCGGCTGCCTTAACCATTTGGCTACCGAGGTCTGTCAAATATTTGTAAAATTATTACTTTCGGATCTCAGAGGTGAAAACTTCTTAGATTTGATGAAGCAATGTTGACTAAAAACATAAGCATCAAGCCAGACCTCGGTAGCCAAGTGGTTAAGGCAGCCGCCCGGAATGCGGAAGGTGCGTGGTTCGATTCCCGCCTGAGGTTGTCGTCTTTTTTCAGTGTTTAAAATTTTACTTAAGTATATTTGAGCGTTAATAAAACGCTAAAATATAAAACATTAAGGTTTTAAAAAATTTCGACTTGGAAGTTTGTATGGGAAACCGAAATGCGTAAATCCCCCTAAGGCCAACGCAACTTTGGAAGGCGAATAAGCAAAAAGCTTCCTTCAAATTATCAATTTCGCATTTTTTTATTATTTTTTGGAGCCATTTCACTCAACCTAAGTACAAAAGAAATAAAAAGTTGTAATGCCAAACCAGCTAGTACTTGTGAAGCAGCAAACATAAACTAAAAACAAAGTGGCCAAAACTGATGTTGTATTGGAGTCAGTTGTGGCCACAAGCATGGCCACAACCAAAGCAAAGTGCAAATTAGTGTATTAGTTGTGGCCACCCCCTTTTCCCAACACGGAATATAAACGAGTAACAAAATAACCTCAAAACCATGTTGCTAGACATTCTGTTAGTAAACTTCAATAAAATCCAAAACAAAAATTAAAAAGATTTCTGAGAAATTTACTGATTACTTACCTAGTGTCTCTTAAGGTTTTCCTTAAGAAAGTACCAGAAAATTTTGATAAAACTTATCAACCTCACAAAAAATTGTCTTGAAGCATATGACGTCACAACTGTCACTTGTCAGAACAGACCATAGATAAAGGATTTTTTACCACAGACTATGAAGCAAGTCTGATTTATATGCCTTATTTATTGACCTCTAAAGTTGCAAATGGCCAAAACCGGGGTAGTGGCCACAACTGGGGCTCCTGCCCTAATACCTTCAGGTATTTTCATACAAATATCCTCTTTAACTACGCCATTTTAAAAAAAAGCATTTTTATGTCCATGTGATGGATTTAGAGGTCAAACTGAATAGCAAAAGTTAGAATAAATCTAAAAGTAATGAAACTAGTAATAATTAATTCGCGCAACAGGTGCAAACGTTTCGTTGTAATCTTGTAAGTATGTTTGGGTAAAAAAAACGGACACTAGACGGGCCTTTTATCGCACCGGTCCCATCCCCGTTTCCGTTATTGTTTACTTTAAAAACCCATTTAAGATTTGATTTCACAATGTTTGGCGGAAAACTATTTATTAGTATCACACCATTAAAAACACCACTGTAACATAGTGGTAAGGAATGAGAAGTATTCAAAAGAGAAATACAAATCGGGGTCAGTCATTTTCTTATAAATTTTCGGGGATAGATTGCTAATCCGTTCGCTACGTCTGACAATTTTGATTGACTGAGTATCGTCAATTACTATTGTCCCGTCGGTTGGAATTTTGTGTTTCTTGCCTATTAGTTGTTCAGAGACCTCAACTTGTGAAATTATACTTGATATTGCTCATCACTTTATATATTGGCCAAGAATATTCAAAAATTACATCCGTCCAATTTGTATCCATTTTTGCTATAACCGACAATATCGACTAGTTGTTATTTTTTTTTTATTATATCATGTTCATAGTCACATAAGCAGAGCCAAATATTTTTAAGTGATTAATTTTAGGGTTCGTACCATGCCACATTCGTATGGTTTTTATTTAGCAGCGCTTTAGTGGGTAGTTATTTTGTTAGATATGTAGCCGTTAAAGCGGCTTCACCCAAAAATATGTTATCTAACTTCGCACTTGCGACCATGGTTCGTGCCATTTCGGTCAATGTACGATTCATGCGCACTGAGAAACCATTTTGTTGTGGAGTGTACGGAATTGTCAAATGGCAACTTATTCCCTTAGAAACACAAAACTGCTTAAATTCATTATAAATATATTCTCAACCATTTTCTCATTAAGTGAAATTAACGAACTTCGCATTAAATAAATTTTCACTTTTTATTAACAATCAATATTGACGACCTCCTTGGTCGGTTTTCATGGTGTCACCATCTCTGAGGTCCCGGGTTCGATCCCCGGTCGGGTCAATTTAGAAATTATTGTTTTTCTAAATTGTCTCGGGTCTGGGTGTTTTCTATGTATAATAAGTATGTATTTAAAGTAAGTTAAGTATTTTAAGTATGTTTATCCGTTGTCTAGTAACCATTTAACGAGTTTCTTCGAAGCTTCTCTTGGGCTAGATAATTGGTGTGATTGTAGGAAAGATTTATTTATTTATTTATTAATAAAACATTTTAAGACTTCCATTTTAAAATTCATCAAATATGTGAAAGTATAGTGGGTAAAATGCTCAATAAAAGTAACAAAATAATGTTTGTCGTCGCCGGTAGTCGGGCTGATCGGACCGCATAAATCCAAATAAATGATAAAAATGGTCTATTTTGAACAGACTTTCCTTTTTCCTTTGCAAAAAGAAGTCGCGATCTCGCGACTGATTACCTATTATGCATGGCTCAGATAATAATATGCCGTCAGTAGATTAATGTAACGAATCATTAATTTATGATCACCTAAATTTTTAGGACTTATAATTATTTGCTTCTTTACATGTTCTAAGCGTTTATGCCATAATTCAAAAGATTTCGAAGCATGAGATAATTAAATTACATACACATCACGACTATCATCCCCGAAGGGTTAGTCAGAGACTAGGCAATGAGGATAGCAAGACTGCAGTCATCTGCCATAGTCAACTTTTCACCAAATAGCGAATTTAAATAAGTTGAGGGTAAATTCATTTGAAATTCAATTTTACAAAGGTTGTTGCTACAGTATTGCATAATGCAATTTGTTATTTTTATAGATATGAACACCATTGAATTAAATAAATAGCAATCATTGGACTTGCTTGCTTGCTGCATTTGACTTACGGACAGTCAATTATGAGAAACTTTGGGGGAAAAATAAAACGATTCTCGAATCGTCGATTGTACCTTGAACTCCAGATTCGTCCTTTTCCATAAGCCAAAATTGAAATTCCATTTTTAGCACGCCAATTTTCATAGGACAGGGTAGTTTGGGATGTAAAGAAAAATAATCTCGTGAATTAACATGTAATCAGTAGCTCCAGAATCTAAAAGAAAAGAAACATGATTAGTAGAATTACTTGTTTCGTTTCATAACTCACAATATTTTTAAATCATAAAAGCAATACTGCCCTCGGTTTCCACGTGATGAACAGCGTTTGCTGTACAGTTAAAATTACTGCTGCTGCACTAGCGTTACGACAACTTCTTGAAAAACGGCAGTCCTATTTCATGTGATTTGTACGACCACATGCTCGCAATACAGTTTCGTGGTTTTATGCGTTGAATTTAGTGTTCGTGATATTGATTTCTTCTTAAAAATTGAGGGTACACATTTTATTCATCTTGTCCGGTCCATAATTACTTATTACGCATAGAAAACTTCTTGTTATTGGTATGCAAAACTTTAACTTCGGTAGATATTTCGGTCTTCAATTTAACTTCATGATCTAGCAGACGAGTTTTTACGAATGCTAGGTTAAGGTGATCCTCTCCTAGCGTTTCCAGCGCCGTGATCACACCGCCATATTATGAGGGTAGAGTGAATAACAAATGTAATATTTTATCTATTTCGTCTATTTTCGCTCCAGCGGAAATTAATTAGGTAATTCTTTAGCAAAACTGGTGAAATGTTGGAATAACTGACATCAGGTTGCAATTTTAGGTGAATTAATTGCTTACGTAATGCTAATTGATGTCGCCAAGCTTCTTCTCATATTAATTTTGTCAAGATCTGACATGATTGATTTAGCAGTGGCTGACCCTTTTGCAAAATTCAAAAAGGCATAGCCCAAAAACTCAACAATCGTACCTTTAGTAATCAAGTTCCGTTTCAGCCTATTTTAATCGAGGCTGTTTGGTATTTCTTCATCACTCACGTACAGCACTGGTTATTTAAATATGAATTTACTATTAAAATTGACTTATAAAAATTACTTTTGAAAATTATGGTCCCTGGGCCCATGACCTGTTGGCAGGGTCGCAGTGACGGCAAAGTAAAACTTCGTAGTTGTCTGAACGAATGCTTTTATTAAAGTGAGTGTCGTTCCGTCGGCACAACGGTTTTTTAATGAAGTCGTTTGAGTGACTAATACAAAAGTAGTGGTGTTACACAAAGTAATCGTATGGTATAATCAATAGATCCATTGAATAGAGTATTTTCGCATATTCCAACAAATTGTCTAAAGTGAATTGTGAAACACTTTGAGTGTAAAGTGCAAAAAAAACTAAGCGATCAAAGACTCAAAAAAAACTCCATTTAAAAATTGCGGGAATCCATCATTTTATCGCAATTCCTTTCAACGATTTTCATTCCCCATAAAACGATTCGCAGAACTTTTTATAGAATATTTAACAAATTCTAGAATTAGATTACATCGCAATTTCATTTCCTCAAATATTAATTATCTACAAACCCATCATCATCATCAGCCAGAAGACGTCCACTGCTGGACAAAGGCCTCCCCCAAGGATCTCCACCACGACCGGTCCTGTGCTGCTTGCATCCAGCGGCTACCCGCGACCTTCACCAGGGGCCCAAGTCTGCTAATTTACGAATGGCATAATTGAATCGCAATTGTATCGCATTGTAATTGTTTGACACATTTGGTGTAGGTGACTTGTTATTATTTATGTATATTACCTTATTTAACACAGTAAATTTAAATTCATGTTAGTCTATATACATATTTATTCATACTGTATTCATAAATCCACATACAACATACATTCATCATTCACGCGCCACACGTACAAACTTAATATAATATTTAACACAAATATTCATCGCAAGCATCGCCGCGGTATCGGCTAACATACGCGGAACAATAGATCGGCCCCGCAGGAGCGCATAACGAGTCCGATCGCTCGCCAGTGCCACAAAGTAACTTGTATATACGGAAATAGAGACGTATCTTCGACGTCAAAATTGGTCCTAGACAAGTAGCGCCATCTGCAACTGATAGTTGGTACTATATCCGCGTACTCGTTTTACGCACGGGATCCCAGTAATTCCAGTACATACTTTTAATGAATAAATAATGGATAAGTAAAGAAATACACATCTGAATTCTAAAGACGGGTTTTATTTAAAAATAATAATATATAAGACTAGCAGGTAAACTTTAAATACAGAACATTTGAGTCAGTTCCAGTAGTGAGTATGTATATTATTTTATTAACTTTAATTAGCATTGTGATACAGAAATAAAGCAGAATCACGATAAATGTTTCATAAAAAAACATGAACAGAACCTAAACTGACCAATAATTGGCATTTTTAAATAAGAAACTAAAATAATTTGTAATCAAGTACAAAAATGTCGTCTTATGAAGCTATTAACAATTACAAGCAATATAAACACACTATCTTAAATTATTCCAAAACAAAAATACCACTTATTATGAAGCTATTAACAATTATAGGCAATTTATGCAAACTATCTTAAATTATTCCAAACAAAAATATCATTTTATTCAGAAGCTATTAACAATTGCAAGCAATATATTAACAATTTTATGGGTTCCTAAATGTACAAGTATATTTTAAACATAAATAAGAAAGGATCGCTCAATCCATCTGGATTAAGGGATCCTTTCTTATTTTGAGCGTACTACTTAACTAGAATTTATTTTATTTTCTTATTTAAATTATGCCAATTATTGATCTTCTTATGTACCTATTCATTTTCTTCTTTTAAAACATTTACTGTGATATTTTTTTGCTTTTATTTGTATCTTGTCCTCCTCGTCATCAACCAGCTTTCGCCCAGACAAAATCTTATTTATATCTTTACAGTAATTAAATATTAAGCAGCGGCTGACAATATTTATTAGATATGTGGTTAATCTATCTTTATGTATTTGGCAGTTCAGAATATCAAAATCAACTATCATTAATAAACTAGTTTTTATAATTTCTTTCAAATTTACTTTTTCTAAATGATCTTTCAAAATGAAATTAATTACATCTTGCATGTTAGAAATTAATTTGATCAGCTCGCTACTTGGGGTGCAAAGCCACCTTCGACCAGCATACTCTCTGTATTGAATATATTCAATTTCGTCTTTGCTTGATAAAATGTTTTTACAGTCTGCACAATTTTTAAAAATTACAGTTTTAGCTTTTTTTAAAAAGTAACCACTGATGTATTGCAGTGGGGCTATTTTTCTAGGATCAGAATTTTTATCTTCAATTGGTGTGAAGTTTAAACTCAAAACAGGAGCAAAATCAAATGTGCTGGTCGATGGGACTTCCGGGTTCTCGCTGATGACGAGTGTATACAATGCTTTACAAACATCATCCTCACAATTTTTACCGCGGGAGTGGACACTGGTTAAATTATTTACCAATAATGTGGTGGCAGCTGACTCAAATTGGTCACAAGTTGGATTATTGTTACGACACCCATGACTTCGTATTCCGCCAAAGAAATTTTCTAAGGGATCTTGATTAAGGTGCCGTAACCAAACAGATGACACTGAGTACTCTTTTTTTAATTTATTTAGTAATACCTGAATTCCATTCAGTGTCCACACCCAATTAGAAGTTGTAGGAACTGACTCTTCTCTGCCATTGTGAGTTATAAACTTCATTGATTTGAAGACTTGTTTACCTTCTGCCCATATTTTTTTGTGGATTGAATTTTCTGTAGCAGGCCCGAGTAATGGTTTGGCATTCTTATTTTTTTTATAGCTCCCATTGACAGAGTCAAAAATATTGTCCATGAACAATAATAAATCGGCTGTATCCTTGCATTCAGCTGGTAGAATTGCCTTATCTAAAACAAACAAAAAGTACCTAATTAATAAAGGTTAGTCATTTATACATTGAGTATCAAAAACCCTGTCCAATCCATAAATCCGTTTTGATACATAGAGTTATTTATCATGAACTTTTGGATATACATTCACAAGTTTTGAAATTAAGTAAAATTGACAATGTGAGGAATGGAAATAAGTAAATAACAAATGGAATTTTGTTATTTTATTATTTATCTCATCACAATTGATATTCTAGTTTGCCATTTCACAAACTGTAGTATTTTATGTAATGTAAGTATATAAAAAATATTATATTTACCTGCAAGGTACCCCATGCTGGAGGCAACAGTGCGACTAAAAATCTGGCTTGCATATTTTACTTTCATCTTGTTCATCTTTTCGGGATTTATGTGACATTCGGTGAGTTTTGGGATCATTCTAATACCTTTGTATCCAGGATTTTCTTGGCTAAGTAGGGTTAGATGTGACCATTTCGCAGTCTTTGTCTCGCCATCTTTCATAAATTTTAAGTTTTTGGTTAACAAATTGTTTCTTATACCTTTTAAAAGATGAGGGGGGTCATATAATGGTACAATTTCTTGCCCATTTATCAAGAGAACATTTTCAACGGGAGTTTCTCCTCTTCTAAGGTACACCCCCCTCGTTTCATTTAACAATATTTTTAATGCATTTCTGTTGTTGGATCCTTGGTCACATACAGTAGCTACAACTATCAAGCCAGAATTCTGGAGTTCTGTGATTACTTCCTTTATTTGTTTAGCTAACGCTGGTCCTTTAGTTGCACTGGCTGCAAATGTATAGGCTACTGCTTGCTTATAATTTTTAATAAGACCACGCACCATGAAAACTTGTGCATGGTCGGCTAATTCTTGCTGGCGGTCAAGACCATTGTCGAGGAATCCTGTAATTTTGTCCTTTTTTTCACTATAGGAGACATGAGCTTTTAACGATATTTCGTCGTACAGTAAAACACACAACTTTTGTTTTGTTTCCATTTTCAGTGCTTTCTTTTTTAATTGAGAAAATATGTTTTTGTTGATCCCTGGCTTCAAATTGCACTTTTGAATTATTTTTGCCAATGTTTGCTCCGCAGGCAGAATAAAAATTTTTCTAAAAAAATTGTAAGCCTTTGGGCTCTGTTTTAGGATGCACAATGATAAAATCTTCTCCTGTAGGGTAAACCGGCGTCCTTTCTCTTTTTTTTTATTTTCACGTAACTGGATTTTCATCAGTAACTTGGCACTGCTCGAACAATTTTCTAGAATATCCAGCACTGCTGGGTTGGATGCCAACTTTTTAGCTGCTTTAATTTCTGCAGACTGCCTTTTTACTTTATTATGCAGTTTTCTAATTTTTCTCTTAGCTGCAACAAGTTGAGAATGCACCAACTTCTCTTCTTGCTTGAAGTGAAATTTAAGTTTTGGTGATTTTTTACTCACTGTAAAGAAAAAAAATAACAAATCAAAATAATCATAGCATGCTAAAAACAAATTGCATCGCATAAAATTTATGTAAATGTAATTAATGTGATTAAGTTATATCATCATGGACATATAAGATATTGTCCTTTGTTATATCTAACATTAATATCACATCCGTAATTTAATTTAATTCTATTTAACATAAATTAATAATAATAAAATAAATAAAATTTGGCATAAGACCATAATGTTGTACAGTGTCGGACTCTGTCGCTTTACCAGTCTAGAGGTCAAAATCCCTTGCACACCGCATAGCCTATTTGGTACGGGCACGTACCCGGGCGGTTGGTGCGCTACATACGAAAATCGCTGCAAAGTGGTAAAGCGACGGTGATCCCCGACCGTACACTTATTATGCTATATAATAAATAAATATTCGACTCCTGGTGCAGCAGTTACAATCAATACCACTGCGTCAATGGGCCTGTCGAACACACATACTTCATACAATAAGTCATGATCTGTTTGAATAATAATTACCTAAGTGAGGCTGAACTTTCTTCATCACCGCTGGAGTTTTACTAACTATAGGCACTTCATTTATTGGAACAGTTGGATCTGAAACAATGATTTCATAAATATTATAACATGCCACCATTATTCGGAGGTCACTCCTCCTAGCTAGTCTAAGAGCGTCCGTCCTACTGTTTCTTTCTCAGATGACATTGCTCCAAATCTGATATCTTAGAAAAACTACAAGCATTGTTCATTCTGTAGTTTCCTTAGTGAAGCTTATTACCTGGCCAATCAATAAAGGAAAAAAATGGCAAAACACACTTTTACTCATTACATCAAACCAGGAATCATAAAGTTAAAAGACTAAATAAAACACAAAATATAATGCAATACTCACCCAGATTTTCTTTTCCTGTTATTTCACCAGCATCTTCAACAAATACAGGTAAGGCTGGAGCTAAAATGAAACATAATAATTAATTTTTCAGTTACTCAGATTAAAATTTTATTATATTACCTTATTTAAATTTTAAATTGAGAATTTTTGTTGTACTCTTTTTGTGTAATTAAGTAAGTAGATAAATGTGTAAATAACTGAAATTAACAAAAACTTTGTATCGGTGTATGCAATATATTAAAATTAATCTTATTATTACTTACTATTTATTATAAATGTGAATAGAATAGAATAGAATTTTTTTATTGCTTATACTGTGTAACAAGTTCTTATAATAATTAAATAGTATCAACAGTTTGCCTGTGATCGGGCATGCAAAGTACACAAATATACTACCAATACTGTACTAATCTGAATTTGTGTTGTGCAGTGAAAAAAAATTAAAAGTACCTAGGTAGTAAATTTTATACCTGTAGATGTTGATGGTTGCAAATTAGATAGAACTTTCCGCATAGGTTTCGGTTCAACAAATGTGTACTTTATGCTTGATGTGAGACCTGAAATCAATTTAAAACACATTTTGATATTTTGTTTGTTTTTTAAATTGATGGATTTTTCTATAACATAGTTATTAACTATTATATTAGCTTATTACTATCAAACTATAAAAATATTTATATGCAGAAAATAATTCAAACAAACCTGGCATACTTAATGTTGGAATAGCAATTTTACTGAGTTTGTTGTTACGGCAAAGATATTGTTCAGCAAAGTGTGAACGACACACACGGCGATACTTGTATATGTGTTCATTCTCCAAACCCAAGATATCGGAGCCAATTGCATACAACCACGTATTAAATCGGTCCTTGTCATGTTCTGGTTTAGGAAACCCATGAAGAACTGGATGAGAACCTGAAACAAAATGTATAGGTCAATAAAGAGTTTTTACAATTTGTGTCGAATTTACTGAATTTAATCTATTATGATCAATAACGGTATTCTTTTAAAATCTGGGTTATAGAATAGACAAAATTAAATGTAAACCATTTTATATTTTATCCCAAACCGTTTCAATAAATGTTGCTCATAACTTGACAGCATAAAATATTGTGGTGGTGGAACAAGGACGAAAGGTATTCTTTTAAAATCTGGGTTATATAGACAAAAGTAAAAGTAAACCATCCTATCCCAAACTGTTTCAATAAAAGTTGCCTATAACTTGACAGCATAAAATATTGTGGTGGTGGAACAAGGACGAAATGGAGATTATAAATTAAACAACGTACCTCCACTTTCTTTACATCCAGGAACACAACAATGTTTGTCTGATGACATGATGAGTGATCAACAATCAACTCAACAGCAGAAAGTTTCACTCACAAGTTCACTGCAAACACTTCACAAAAGTCCTATCTTAGTTCGTGGTTTTCGCAAGTATGTACAGAGAAAATTACTTCTGGTCACAAGAGTCGGTTCTTCGGAGGAGCTATGCTCAACTCAACGAATAAAACAGCCAAACACAGAAATAAATATTACGAAAATTATCGAAGCCAGCACAAGTAGCGGTGACAACAACAACAGGTAGCTCTACATAATTCAAATTTTAAAAATTGTTACGGAGTTGCCAGCTTAGAGTTAAAAACATTTCCAAAAAAAAAAATGTAATTTTATTAACCATTGATTTTTTAAGAGTGGAGGTTTAATAAAAAAAAAAACTTATAAATAAAAAAACTACGACTATTTCCTAACATAAAACTATACGTTATAATAATTAATTAGATAACTAATTATGTTTTGACACGAAATGATCAAAATAAAACACTTTTTTCAGGTAACTTCGCATTTGTAGAGAAAATCTTATAACTAATTAGTTTAAACAAAACCTGGAAATTTAAATGTGCGATAATAAGTAAGCACTTTGCATTTATAAATAACTACTATACTAGTAGATTTCCAATTTGTATGGCTGGTAACATCATCACTAGCGACAACTAGCGTAATAGCGCAGATGTACTTTTTCTGCATCTTAACTGCCATCTATACGTGATAGTGGGAGGAATGCTATTAAAATACGGAAAAATTTAAAAGCACTCAACAGAATGCAATATTGTAACAGTTGAGTGGCTTCATAATTTTATCGTCTTACACTCACTGCTGAACCTAAAAATTTGTACTAAGATTGTACCGTCTGGCCAGTGCGCAACCACACCTTCCACGCGAAACCCGTGTCGCCCGCGCATCTGCGCCGCTTGCTTACGCCTCAGCTTTTCCGTAATTTAATAATTGTAAATCTAAATTTCTTTCGCTGTATCATCTGTGCTTTAGCTATCCTTCTTATAAGACTATTAAGTAGCTTATATCTTGTGCTTGTGTGTACACCTGTGTAATCGTGGCAATACAAACCAGTGTGAACTATTTAGCTGTTTCATTGCTCCCGCACATAGACTATACACCTAGACAGCTACCTATAACTGGTGACCCCGGACTGTGCACGCTACGTTATGAGCAGTGAAAGTGATACGGCGGATTCGCAAGTCAACGTGAACACAGGGCGTCGACGACAAGATAAGATGGCGGAAGGCGTCGAAACGGCCGAGTCAAAAATTATCGCACCACCGCCGATGTCGATGCCTATTAAAATCCCACCATTTTGGCCAGAGAAACCAGCCATTTGGTTTGCCCAAGTGGAAGGCCAGTTCGCAATTTCAAGAATACATGATCAAGCGACTAGATTTTATGTGATTTTGGGTAATCTTGACCGGCAGCACGCGGCAGAGGTGAAAGATATACTTACAGGTCCACCTGATTACGAAAAATTAAAATCTGAGCTTATAAAGCGCCTGTCAGTGTCGAGAGAAAATAAGGTTAAACAGTTGCTTATGCACGAGGAGCTAGGCAACCGCAAACCGTCCCAGTTTTTACGGCACTTACAGCACTTGGCTTTCAGAGTTTCAAGGTTTCAGAAGATTTTTTAAAGACGATTTGGACCAGCCGCTTACCCGCTAGTATGCAGCCCATCATTGCGTCACAGCCCACACTTTCGGTGAGCGCTCTGGCGGACCTCGCCGATCGAGTCCATGACATTGCGCCCCAGGTACATCAGGTCTCTGTTGCTGCTACATCTTCACCAATAGACGAACTGACTCGTCAAGTGGCTCAACTGACCAAGCAAGTGAGTGCCCTTACTAGCCAAGTGAATAGTAGATCGCGACCACATTACCGGCAATACGGACGACAACGCAGCCCATCTTCTTCACGTCGATCAGAGTCTGTCTCTAAGAAGTTCCCAACCTGTTGGTACCACCACAAGTTTGGTACCCAAGCCAAGAGATGTCAGAAACCCTGTGATTTCAAGATGGGAAACGCTACAGGCAATCAGTGATGGCGACCAATGATTGCCGAGGTTCGTCTGGTCGCTTATTCATCACGGACCCTGACTCGAAAGTGCAGTTCTTAGTGGACACGGGAAGTGACATTTGTGTTTACCCTAAATCCGCAATTCGCGAGTGCCGTAATAAAACCACGTACCAGTTAAGTGCCGCTAATGGTTCGATCATTGACACGTACGGTTTTATTGAACTTAAATTAAATTTAGGTTTACGTCGCGATTTTCCGTGGCGGTTTGTCATAGCTGACGTCACGAAAGCCATAATCGGTGTAGATTTTCTTTCGCATTACCGCCTAATTGTTGATATTCGCAACCGTAAACTTGTCGACGGTCTAACAAATATTAGTACGGTAGCCACTATAGCAAAAAAATCTGTTTGTCTGTTAGTTTCAAGTGTGAAGGTGCAAGCTGGTGGCAATAGTAAGTACCATGCAATTTTAGCTGAATTTCCGGAAATAACTCGTCCAGCCGGCAAACCAGTTGCAGTCAAACATCACACACAACACTATATCCGTACTACTCCAGGCCCTCCAGTGTCGTGCGCTCCGCAACGCCTTGCACCAGATAAACTTCAAATTGCCAAAAAAGAGTTTGAAGCAATGCTCTCTTCTGGTACTGCTAGACCTTCTGACAGTCCTTGGGCGTCTCCCTTGCACCTTGTTTCAAAGAAAGACAATGGATGGCGCCCCTGTGGTGATTATAGGTTGCTAAATTCTCGAACAATACCCGACAAGTATCCCATTCGCCACATACAGGATTTCTCACACCACCTGTCAGGTTGTACGATATTTTTAACCATTGACATGGTTAAAGCGTACAATCAGGTCCCTATTGCTAAAGAGTATATAGCGAAAACAGCGATCACTACGCCCTTCAGATTATATGAATTTTCATGTATGACATTTGGTTTACGAAATGCAAGTCAAACATTTCAAAGATTCGTCGATGAAATGACTCGCGGGCTTGATTTCTGCTACCCCTACTTAGACGACATTCTGCTGTTTTCAAGGACTCCAGCTGACCATGAAAACCACTTACGTCAACTCTTCACTCGTATGAGAGATTACGGAGTTCTGATAAATACTGTAAAGTGTGTTTTCGGCGTCCCAGAGGTGACATTTTTAAGTTACCACATCTCAGAGCATGGGACTAAACCGCTGCCTAGCAAGGTTCAAGCTATATCTGATTTTCCCACTCCTAAAACCACCCGTGAACTTAGGCGATTCCTAGGCATGATCAATTTTTATAGGAGGTTCATACCAAAAGCTGCTCAATTTCAAGCACCCCTTAATGCCCTTTTAGTAGGAAAACTCAAGCCTAACGACCCGATTAACTTGAAAACTGGTAAGGACAACGTTGTTGCCGACACTCTATCCAGAAAAGAAGAACTTCAGGCGCCGGTTGATCTCGATGTCTTAGCACAGTCACAGTCTACAGACCCTGAGCTTGCGGAATATCTCACAACTGACAGCTCTCTCCGTCTTGCCAAAATGACTATACCTGGTAGTCGTACTGCATTGTACTGCGACGTCAGTACAGCGACTCCCAGGCCATTCATCACAAAAAGTTTTCGGAGACATGTTTTTGACTGCCTTCATTCTCTGAGCCATCCCGGAGCCAATGCTACAGCCAAGCTTGTTGCACGGCGTTTCGTCTGGCCCCGTATGCGTAAGGAATGTCGTGAATGGTCTAGGGCGTGTTTAACTTGTCAGCGTGTGAAGGTGAATCGACACGTACATTCACCATTAGGTACTCTCGATTTACCTTCAGAGCGTTTTAAATACGTTCACATAGACCTGATCGGAGCACTTCCCCCAGCTGGTAACTATCGGTACTGTCTGACAGCCGTCGATCGTTTTACACGATGGCCGGAAGTTGTCCCTCTTACCGATATTACAGCAGAAACGGTGGCCAAAGCGTTCGTTGCATGTTGGGTATCCCGCTTCGGTTGTCCTACCGACATCGTCACCGATCGAGGTAGACAATTTGAGTCGGCACTCTTCCAGCAGCTTTCCAAATCTATCGGATTCCAACACCGGAAGACCACAGCTTACCATCCGCAGTGCAATGGCTTGGTCGAGCGATTCCACAGACAGCTCAAGGCAGCAATCACGTGTCATGCTGATTCTAATTGGACTGAGTCATTACCACTCGTACTTCTCGGTATAAGGAGCGCTTATAAAGAGGACCTCCATGCCTCATCAGCTGAGCTGATGTATGGAGAGCCACTTCGCCTCCCTGGTGAATTCTTCGGACATGATGTCCCATGCTACACCACCGACATGTCTGACTTCTCAGCTCGCATGAAATCCTTTGCTTCGAAAATCCAACCAGTCCCAACCCAACACCACTCTCATAAAAAGCCTTTCGTGTACAAAGACCTCGCCACATGTAGTCACGTGTTCCTTAGAGAAGACATTCTTCGTGGGGCACTTCAACCCGCTTACACTGGGCCACACGAAGTTCTAAAGAGAGGAGCAAAATTTTTTAAAATAAATTTTAAAAACAAAGACATCACAGTATCTGTGGACCGCCTTAAACCAGCCCACATACTAAATGATGCCACATCTTTTTCTCAAAGTCCACAGCTATCCCCATCCTCAGAAGAATCTGAACCACCGTTATTATCTTCTGATAACAAACAGACTCGTTCCGGACGTCGTCATGTTCGTTTCCCTGATTATTATCGTCCGTAGACACGGCCTCTGGAGGGGAGTGTTGTAGGTGACTTGTTATTATTTATGTATATTACCTTATTTAACACAGTAAATTTAAATTCATGTTAGTCTATATACATATTTATTCATACTGTATTCATAAATCCACATACAACATACATTCATCATTCACGCGCCACACGTACAAACTTAATATAATATTTAACACAAATATTCATCGCAAGCATCGCCGCGGTATCGGCTAACTTACGCGGAACAATAGATCGGCCCCGCAGGAGCGCATAACGAGTCCGATCGCTCGCCACCAGTGCGCAACCACACCTTCCACGCGAAACCCGTGTCGCCCGCGCATCTGCGCCGCTTGCTCACGCCTTCAGCTTTTCCGTAATTTAATAATTGTAAATCTAAATTTCTTTCGCTGTATCATCTGTGCTTTAGCTATCCTTCTTATAAGACTATTAAGTAGCTTATATCTTGTGCTTGTGTGTACACCTGTGTAATCGTGGCAATACAAACCAGTGTGAACTATTTAGCTGTTTCATTGCTCCCGCACATAGACTATACACCTAGACAGCTACCTATATTTGGTATTCTTAAATGAGTAAGAGAATACCAAATGTGTCAAACAATTACAATGCGATCCGATTGCGATTCAATTATGCCATTCGTAAATTAGCAGACTTGGGCCCCAGATCGTCGGACCATCTTGTTGGAGGCCTGCCCACACTGCGTCTTCCGGTGCGCGGTCGCCACTCGAGAACCGTTCTGCCCCAACGGCCATCGGTTCTACGGGCGATGTGCCCTGCCCATTGCCACTTGAGCTTAGCGACTCTTTGGGCTATGTCGGTTACTTTAGTTCGTCTACGAATCTCCTCATTTCTGATTCGATCACGTAGAGAAACCCCGAGCATAGCCCTCTCCATTGCTCTTTGCGCGACTTTGAGCCTGCTAATAAGGCCCATAGTGAGCGACCACGTTTCGGTACCGTATGTCATCACTGGCAACACACACTGGTCGAAGACTTTCGTCTTGAGACACTGCGGTATTTTGGACGAGAAGATATTACGTAGCTTACCGAACGCTGCCCAGCCGAGTTGAATTCGACGATTGACCTCTTTCTTAAAGTTGGACCTACCTAGTTGGACTGTTTGTCCCAGTTTGTCCCATATTCGTCAACAACTTCAAGAGCAGAGTCTCTAACCTTCAGAGGAGTGGGTACGACACGTGAGTTAGACATGATTTTCGTCTTCTCCATGTTCATTTAAAGGCCCACTTGTTGAGAGACTCTGTTGAGATCACCGAGCAATGTGCCGAGTTCCTCCAGGGTCTCAGCCATGACTACTATATCGTCGGCAAATCGAAGGTGACTGATGTACACGCCGTTAATATTGATGCCGAGTCCTCTCCAGTCCAGAAGCTTAAACATGTCCACCAGTGCAGCAGTGAAGAGTTTCGGAGAAATGACATCTCCTTGTCTCACTCCACGCTGCAGCTGGACTGGCTTCGAGCTCCGGTCCTGAAGACGAACTGTCATAGTGGCGTTTTCGTACAAACACTTCAACACTTCGATGTACCGGTAGTCAATTTGGCACCGCTGGAGAGACTGTAGCACGGCCCATGTTTCGATCGAATCAAAGGCTTTCTCATAGTCCACAAACGCTAAGCAAAGAGGCCGGTTATACTCTTCGGTCTTCTGTATAACCTGCCGCAGCGTATGTATGTGGTCTATGGTGCTAAAGCCTTTTCGGAATCCGGCTTGTTCGATTGGCTGGAAGTCATCAAACCTGCGTGCGAGACGATTAGTTATAACTCTCGAGAACAGCTTATAAACGTGACTTAGAAGTGATATGGGTCTGTAGTTCCTTAGTAGGGCCTTGTTGCCCTTCTTAAAGAACAACACAACCACACTTTCATGCCACGCTTCTGGCGTTCTACCTCCGAGTACGACGGAATTAAATAGTCTCTGAAGAGCTGCGAGTACCGGTCTTCCGCCTGCTTTCAGAAGCTCAGCCGTAATTCCGTCAGCACCCGATGCCTTGCTGTTCTTAAGCTGCTTGAGAGCCATACCAATCTCGTACAGGCTGATGTCCGGGATATCTTCGGTGTAGTGTCGGGTTATCTTAGCTCTAGGGTCTGTAGCTAAGCTTTGTACAGGTGGCCCCGTGGATGTGTATAGCTGTCCATAGAACTTCTCGACCTCTCCCATAACTTCGGACCTGGACGTGACAGTTCTGCCGTCATCGGTTTTCAGCGTCGTCAGTTGGCTCTGCCCAATACCCAAATCTCTTGCAAACACTTTCGAACCTTTGTTTCGCTCGATAGCCTCTTTAATACGGTCGGTATTAAATTGGCGAGTGTCGCGAGTCAAAGACTTCGAGATCTGCCTATTGAGCCGCCGAAGCTGAGACGAATCGTCCGAAGAACGCAGAACCACCACGCGCCGCTCTTCCATCAGTTTGAGAGTATGGTCCAAAAGCTTTTTAGGTCCTCTTATACGGTGGGTTTTGAAGAACTTAGACCCAACCGCATGGACAGTTTTTACAAACCTGTTGTTGTAATCGTCCACGTCTACGCAATCCTTCAGGCATTCGAAGCGATTTTTCAGTTCGGGCTGGAAGCTTTCGGGGTTTTGGATTTGGATGGGTGCAGGGCGGAGCGTAGATTGCATCAATCGACGTCTTTCAAGCTTGATATTAATGTTCAATGTGCCTCTTACCAACCGGTGATCACTGCCAGTTTTGAACGCGTTGATCACAGAGACATCATTGAATATTTGCTTTCTCGTCGACATGATAAAGTCAATCTCATTTTTTGTTGCACCATCGGGACTTAGCCAGGTCCACTTGCGGTGTTCAGATTTCCTAAAAAAGGAGTTCATCATGAAGAGTCCCTCCTTTTCCAGAAACTCCGCCAGCAGTTGACAAACAAACCCAGTTCATCGTTATTTCTTTTCATGTTTTATACATTTTCTCGAAATAATGTTACATCGAAGTTTTTTTACCCATATTTTTGTTTCATCGTAAGTTTCACTTTGCAGAATAATTAAAACATCAATTTTTACTTTAATAAATCAATGTACATCAAAAATACGATTTCATGCAATTAATTAGTTCTGTGCGTAATGTCTTTTTATTTCATAAAAGTTATAGTTGCAGGCATGGTTTATAAAGAATTGTATTAGAAACTATGATGTATACTTACGTACGATAAGAAGTAAGTTTGTGCTTAAAAAGTCAGTGACAGAAACGAATCGCGGCAAAACCGACTCCACATAGTCTTGTCTGCCCTACGCTAGAGTGTAATGCAATCCCGCGTAGGAGCGAGGCGGCCCGCGAGCTGAGGAGCAGGTGGGCTTAACGCTCGCCGCCGTGGCTGAGGCTGGCCGGCCAAGCCGGCCAGCAAGCCGAAGCCGCGGTGGTGAGCGAAATCCATCTGCGTCGATAAGCTCGCGTGGGACCGCTGGAGCCACGCAGCGCCGGAGCCGTGACAGAAAACATGCCTGCTGCAAGCTTGCCTGCATGCTACATGCTTGCCTGCATGCTACATGCTTGCATGCATGTTGCGTGCTTGCTTGCATGTTGCATGTTTGCCTACATGCTGCATGCTGCACGCTGGTTTCATCATATTATCAATAAGTTTTATCTTATTGCATGTATGCTTTTTGAATATTATGTCTTCTGAACATTATGGCAAATAAAAAATATGCCTTTTGGTACTTACGCTTATCAAAATTATGCCTTTCTATGGTTATGCCTTTTCAATTTTGACATATATGTTATGCGTTATGAAATATTAATATAGAACTGACCGCAACACAATTTATCGTCAACAGGCGAATGCATCGTTCGATGAAACGTTACTGCGATAAAAAAGTGTTAAGTGAAAAAGTATTATTGGTTCCGATACATATTGTAATATGTTTTTACGAATAGTTTCATCGATAACTTAATACTTTTATAAAATGTAAGTTCGATATACCGTTTTTCTGGTAATGAAAACAACTTTAAAAGATTTTTTTAAAGAAACGTTTTTCGATGGTATAAAACAGCGATGATTAACTATTTGATGAATTGAAAAAAATATATATTATAAATCGTGGAAAAGTTTTCGGTAAAATGAAATTCGATATCAAAAAAATCTGTATTCTAATAGACACCTAAAAATTGCATAATTGATATTAAGTTTTGTCAATTTTATTGAATTCCACTCAAGAGTGGAGTTGTTGTACGTACAGACAACTACACATCAACCTCCTACACCTACCTAATCTGTTAAAATTCCAGTTACTCCATTGATATTCAACTCTATGTCTGGGGGATGAAATAGTAAATTGGTGATGTAATTTGACATTTGGTAGGAGGATGATCTGTCAATGGTGTGAGGCCGTGTGTCACAGACGTATACTTCTTATTATACATCTGTGCCGTGTGTAAAGTCGTTAGCTATACCTAGTCTTAGTCCTAAACAATCTGCATCCATGCCGATTCGGGCGGATCACGATCGACGATTAGTCAACTGGGCCCATATCGGTCCGACGGACACGGAACCTGGATGTACGTCCAGATACAACTTTTAAATAACAGTGGACCTACCCATCTCTAGCGCCGAGTCGAATCGAAGCGCATCGGCGAAGATATTCGCCTGTCGAGCAATTCACGCGGTCGATTCGATTCGGCGCGGCGCGGCTCGTCGCTAGTGGACGCAGTTTCATAGAAATATATAGGACTGAGGCAACTTTTTGCGATTCTATTCGACTCTGCTCGGCGAGCCTAGTGGACGCGAGCCTTAATACGACTTAAGGACATACGTATCCATGGCCAGGAAATAAATTTTAAAAAGCCATTATTTATTCTGTGGTCATGTCATTGATGTCTCAGAAAGAATTTTGATGTCATAAAACACAGAAAATGTCGGACTTCTTGGTGGGAAAGTGAAGCGTCATGTCTGCAGTTTTGTTTTATTTTCTAAAATTTGTGTTTTTTCGAATATTAATGTGAAATAATAGAGGATTATTAATCGTTAAGTGTTTGTGAACGTGCATGAGTGTTGGCAAATGAAACAAAACAGTGCAACATCACTTTTCAAATTCTCTCAAGAAGTCCGCGTGAGACCTCAGTAAAGTCCCACATCTTTACTGAGGAGTCCTCAGTGAGGACTCAAGGGGTTTGGGGAACATCATTTATCATTCATCATCTTAATCACCACTCATTATCATCAAGAAAAAAGAAATAAAAAAACTAATGACTAGGCAGTATGGTCTCAGACCTGAGCCTGTTCCTTCACGGAACAAATAAATTTAAAAAAAAACAGAAAATGTCATGTCGTGTTTTGTATTGTGTGTGTGTGTTGTAGTGTTGATGTAAAATCGAAATAATGATCTATCTGTTTATCAAAATGAACATTTATTAATCTGAAATTCAAAATGGATGGTAACTTACCCGTTTTAATTTCCAGCAAAGCTTTAAAACCTGAGTTTGGAAACTTTCATGAAATCGTATTAACCTCCAATGATGTAAGTACATCATAATTATCAAACTTCACGACAGAATTTCATAAATTACTTACGCATATAAACTTTCTTGCTTACATTATATAGGTATGTAAGAATAAAAAGAAAGTAGATAAGTGTGTCTTGACCTCTTAGACGAGAGCTCCAGCTCCAGCCATTTATCTCGAATCTTGTGCGTTTTTGCGCCAGCGCCAGACACCCGCATTCAGAGTGCCAATTTTGTATCTCAGTCAGCGCTGAGAATCGACTTTCTCTTTCCAATTCTCTGACTGAGATACACAATAGCTTACAGAGGTTGACAACCACCACATCCCTCCAACAGTAACGGTAACGGATGCGTTCAAACGGCCTTTGACCAGACACTTTACCAAGAGAGACATCTTTGCTGCCCTGTTTCCATCCTTTCGACGTGACGTAGCCATGGCAGTCTGTGCGCCTTCGTTTCTCCAATTCTATTGCGCTCAGCTATGAGTTTCTCCAACTTTCATTATCATCAATCGACTGCCACCCAGGGGGCGGTTTACTAGTTATTGTCAGATGTAAAAATATATTGATATTAAGATTGGATTTTTTTAATTTACACCAACGTGAAATGAATGAATTAATGTAAAATTCCTGTAATATTATGTGTATAGTATAGTACCTACTTATAGATTTACTGACATTGCAGTAGTACTTATCAATAATATTTTCTTTACAGTTTACCATTGGTCGAGCACGTAACAATACTGTTATTTTGCCATTTATATCAATATCTAGAAATCACTGCATATTCAGAAAATTTTATGACAGTTGGATCATAGAGGACACAAGTTCTTTTGGTATCAAAGTTAATGGAACTACATTAGGTAAGGGAGTTACGAAAGTCCTTGAACATGATGATGTCATTGTCCTGGAACCATCAGAAGAATTTGTATACAAATTCACAATGCCTAATGACTTTGAAATTCCAAGAAAACGGATAAAACTTGAAAAGAAGGATGCAGATGACATTTTTAATAATGTTAAATTAAAATTTGAAGAATCACAAAGTCATGAAATCAAACATATTGAAGAGAGGATACAAACTGCTAAAAATATGCAAGCAACTTCAATGATGATAAAAGACAGGCTGCAATCAGATATGAACAAAAAAATGCTATTGTTAGAAATTGAGTTTGCAACCCAAATAGAAAATTTAAAAGGAGAAAAAAATGAAGTTGAAAAGCAAAAAGCCATGCTCATTACGGAAAGGGATGCTCAACTAGCATCTGTTAAAGAAGAAATGAACGGCAAAATCTCAGACTTAATGGTATGAATTTTTGTAAATTATAAATAAATGAGATTAGAATATAACTTTCTATCTTAGTATGTTACATTTCAGTCTATTATTGTTTTTAATTAATTATCTTATGTAATTAAAATTACACATTTTATCCAATTTGCTTGATTGATTTTATAAGTTTATTTTGGCTTAGCACTTATAAATCATTACTGAACAGTAGTTTTACTACTTGCAATAATTTATACCCTTACATTATAATCACTTTACAGAACCAAATACAAAAGCACAATGAAACAGAAACAGAATTGTTAAACGAAAATAATAATCTAAAAGAGAAGCTATTGAAAGAGCGAGAAGAGTTTCTTGCTGAGTTGAATAGAGAGAGCTCATCCAAACAAGATTTATTGGATAAACTAGAAGCTAAAATGCAAGAACAGGAAGAAACACGTTTGAAAGAAAAAGAGGAATTGGAACTGATGCTTCGAAAGGAAACGGAACTACTAAGAATAGCAAAAGAAAAAGTGAGTGGTGTTATTATTTATTCTATTTTAATTAATAATTACACAGGACTATTCCAAATTATATAATTATAAAAAACAACAAAAACATGTAAAGATCTTAAGTATTCATAGCAGATTTCTGAGATGAGAAATAGTGATAGTGCATAGGTACTTTTGTTTGTGGAAAGCATTTAATAGGTTCTAATAAAAGCTGCCTTATCATTCCATTAAATATATTGGCAACTGAAAATGTTAACAGGAGCTAAAAGAATTAGAAGAGTTAAAGAAGCAAAGAGAAGCTGAACTAGAGCAGGAACTGAGCAGCATAAAGAAGGACCTAGAACTACAAGTGCAGCATGCAGCTGAAGAGAGAATTAAAGCAGAGCAGTTACTCAGTGAACACATGGAGCAGAGGAAGAAGCTGACAGATGAGGAGACAACTAGAACAAAGCAACTTGTGAGTGTCTTCAATGTTTTTTTTATCTATATAAATAAAATTCAATTGCCACAAATGTATGTTCGCGCATTACTTCAGAGTGGCAACAGCTATTTGGCTTATCATTATTTTGTCAGGATTCAGAATTATGTGAGAGAATGTTTTTGGAAATTCGTCACAAGGGAACAGAGTTTACGCGGACAAAGTCACGGGCGGGCCGTCAGTGACAGATAGATTTAAACACATTATTGACACTTTTGTAATAGTATTTATTAGTGTGTGAGTTGAGAGCTCGAAAGGTTATTGGGCCATAACATAATGTTTAATAAATCTTTTAGCTTGAACCTTTAATATCTTAGATAATTATGTGATTTTGATTTTAACTTTTTTGATGTTTTGCTATGTAGTGTTGACTACCCAATAGAAGAGCTCTCTTATTGTATTATTCTGATAATATTATTGTATGTCTCATTTGATAACAAAAAATATATAATAATGAATTAATGTTATGCTAACGTGTTTCTTCTTTTTTATTTAGATGCAGGAGAGAGAAGAAATTAATAATAAATTAACAGAAGCTCAAATTAATGCTGAAAAATCTATTGAGGAGTTACAGGTACTTACTGCAGTTTATAACTATGCATATATTACGTTTTAATTGTATATGTTTGAAAATAAATGATTACATGTGCTAACAGAAACGAGTAGCGGCAAGGGAGACTGAATTGGCTGCACTAGCAGCTGACAGAATACAGAAACAAGCTGAACAATCCAGTGAGGTGATCAGCTCATTGCAGGAACAATTAGAAAAGGTCAGTATTTATTTTCAAAATATTATTATTTCCTTCAGGTTTCACTGACTCTTGAGTTCTTGACTCAATACAGTGTTATATGATTTTATTATGTAAAATAAAACCTAAGAAAGTTTTGTTGTCATTTTCCCACGACTTTGCAGCCAAATTAACACAAACCACAGACAATTTGTTGTAGTTATACTAATTTCAATCTTATCAGTATAGGCTGGCAAATTCGTACGCGACAGTCCCATTGGTATGTGGGCGATGGGGAGGGTTGACATCTGCACACAACTGACGTTCCTACTAGAGATGAAACGGTTATGATTACGATTAATCGTAATCGACGATTATTGCTATTTCACGATTATTTGTAATCGTCCTAAGTATCGATTATTTAGCGATTAATTCTGATAGTTATTTTCCTCAAAAAAACTACACAATATTGCTTTCTAAAACAGATAACAAAAAATATCTCGTCAAGTCAAGTCAAAATATATTTATTCAATAAACTCAATTAATAAGTACTTTGAATCGTCGCAAATCTTTTTTAACCTACCACCCGTTCAGGACATAATTTTTTAACTGTGGCAAAGAATGGGCGCAAGAAACCACAGCGCACAAAAGCAACGACATTTACAAACAAAAAAAAGAGTATGTCGTTACCAAGTCAATACAAAGTATGAATTTAAAAATAATAAAAAAATGATGCAATACAAAATTACAATACAATGTAGTATCAATTAAATAAAGACAATTAGAAATAGCTGTTGGAATGCTTGGAGCATTTCAGATCCAAGCTGTTTTGTCTTCTGTGTAATCTGACACTTCATAATAAGCTTTTTTATAAAGCTTTTCTTTGATTTTGATTTTAAATTTATTCAGATCTAATTTCTGAATATCATTTGGTACTTTGTTGTAAAATCTTACACACAGACCCCTAAAAGAATTATTTATTTTATGGAGCCTAGTATAAGGTACTGCTAATTTGTTCTTACTTCTAGTGTTTACATTGTGAATGTCACTGTTTTTTGAAAACATTCCAGTATTTTTATGAACATAAATCAAATTTTCATAAATGTATTGTGATGCAACTGTCATTATATTTATATTCTTAAATCTCTCTCTGAGAGAGTCGCCAGCCTTTAGGTTATAGATTGCTCGAATAGCCCTCTTCTGAAGCACAAAGATAGTTTGAATGTCGGCAGCATTTCCCCACAGTAAAATGCCGTACGACATTACACTATGAAAGTAACTGAAATAAACTAATCTGGATGTATCAACGTCAGTTAACTGACGGATCTTCATTACTGCATAAGCCGCAGAGCTAAGTCTATTCGACAATTTAGCTATATGTGGGCCCCACTGAAGCTTGGCATCTAACGTGATGCCTAGAAACACAGTGGTGTCCACAGGATTCACATTCTTATCTTTAATTTGTACACTAGTTGTTACTTGCTTAACATTAGGCAATACAAATCTTACACATTTGGTTTTTCCCTCGCTTAATAGCAAGTTATTTACACTAAACCAGTGAACAATCTTTGAGATCGCATTATTCACATCGTCATAATTTGGGTGTCGTCGTTTCACTTTGAATAAAAGTGAAGTATCATCAGCAAACAATACTATCTCATGACTGTCTTTTACAAAATAAGGTAAGTCATTAATATAAACCAAAAACAAGAATGGACCTAGTATTGAACCCTGCGGAACTTCCATTGTAACCACTGATCCCGGAGATCTTTTACCGTTAATGTCGACCTTCTGAATCCTGTTACTCAAGTATGAGATTAGAAGGCTCAAAGAAGCATCCCTAATTCCATAGTGGTTAAGCTTCCTGACCAAAGTTTCATGTAAAACACAATCGAAAGCCTTGGATAAATCACAAAATACCCCTAGGGCATCCTGTGATTCCTCCCAGGTATCAAATATTTGGATTAAAAGCTCAACACCGGCGTCAGTTGTTGAGCGACCCCTAGTAAAACCATACTGTTTACAATGTAAAAGTTTATTTCTATGAAAATGAATTTGAATTTAGTCTAGCATCAACTTTTCAAAAATTTTACTAAATGTGAAATAGGTCTAAAATTAGAGGGGTCAGAAGTGCTACCTGATTTAAAACAATGGAGTTAATTTACTATGTTTCATTAGGTCAGGAAAAACACCACAGTCAATGCATTCGTTAAATATGCAAGCTAAAACTGGAGCTATTGTCATAATTACTGATTTAGCGACATCCACGGAATTACCTCACAGATCAGCAGTTTTCTTTTTATTGAGAGTGTTAAATGTTTTTAATATATCTATAACACAATTTTTTTGAAAACTGAAATTACTTTCACAATCTTTAACATTCTCCTTCAAAACAGATTCAGCTACAGTGGGGGAGGAAATCAAGGCTTTTGTAGTTGAAACTGGAATGTCAGTAAAAAACCTCTCAAATGCTGCAACAACATCAGCATCAGAAGTCAAGGTTTTATTACCACAATTTAAATTGTACTCATTATTACGACTTCTGACCTTTCCTGTTTCACTATTTATAATATTCCATGTCATTTTTATTTTGTCATTACTATTCTTAATCTTAGAACTCAGATAGTTTGCCTTGGCTAATCGGCATACTCTTTTAAACAACTTTGAATAATTTTTAACATATAATTTGAAGTCGTCGCTGGTGTTATAGTTGCGTTCTCCATAAAGTTCATAAAGGCGTTTCCTACTTTTGTGAATACCAATTGTAGCCCATTCATTAAAAGATGCAGTACCACTAACCGAGATCTTTTTTGGAACAAAAGATTTATTAAATTCTGAACAATATATGTTAAAAAAATCATTATAAAAGACATCAGGGTTGTCATTGTATTCTAAATAATTTAATTTTGTATCTAGATTGCTTTTAAAGCGTTCCAGCCGACCTGCAGTTTTTGGCACAACAGTGATATTCTTTTTCATCACTTGCTTACGCTGGTGTGGAAAGCTGACCATTTGGCCACAATGATCAGAGTCCAGGTTATTAATAATTTGCTTAGCCAGTGGTTTTACATTTGTATATATGTTATCAATACAGGTGGCCGAAGTGGCAGTTATTCTTGTCGGCTCCAAAAATAAATTATTCAAATTGTATGATAGAAATAAGTTTTTAATTTTAGTTGACAATGTGGAGTTTTCTAGCAAATTTATATTAAAATCACCGCAAACAATTATTGTTTTACCTACATTGCGGACCTTACGCAATGTCTCATCCATAACTTTTTCAAAAAGATCATACAAAGCTGAAGGAGGTCTGTATACACTTATCACAACAAACTGCTCCAACTCCACACAAGCTATTTCTATTATTCGCTCAACCGAGAGGCTCACTATGTCTTTGCATTCTTTTAATTTAAACTTTTTACTAACAATAATTAAGGAGCCACCATGTATTGCATTTCCTCGACTGAACGAACTTCCTACCAAATGATTCTTAAAATTGAACATGAACTGATGGTCTCTAAGCCAGTGCTCGGTAGCAAAGAACATCAATATTATTACAGTTCATGAACAATTCAATCTCTAAATCTTTGCCCATCATTCCTTGGATGTTCTGGTGAACAATGTTCAAAGATTCTACATTTTTTAAATTTAATGATTGACCGGGGCTTTTTATAAAGCTATTTTTACATTGATTTAATTTCATTTTATTTGCAAACATTTTGCAAGAGAGTTCCTCTTTTGTCTTATAATTTAATTCCAATAATTTGCTAGAGGTGTCCTCTATTGTCTTATAATCTAATTTAAATTATTTGGAACAAATAAAAAAAAAAATCTCAATCAAACCATCGTCTGTGGCGTCGAAGAGGTTATTCTCTTCTGCTGGATTAATTCAAACCGAAAGACGGAACAGATTGACGCCCGAAAAGCTAGAAATGTTGTTTTTATGAACAAAAATTTAAAGTAAATAATAAATAAATAAAATAAAATAAGTTTATTTAACAACAATAGCATAAAGACAAAGCGCTTTCAAATTACAAATGAAATTTATAGGTAAGTACTTACTTTAATTTTAATTACTGATTTTTTATAAATTTTAATTGATTTTTCTTATGGTAATAAATCGTATGCTGATTTATCGATCATTTGTTTTATTTATTACTAAAAACAAGTAATCGTAATCGTCGATTATTAGGTACAATAATCGTAATCGTAAACGCTACCCAAGTAACAAATTATCGTTGCATAATAGTTGAGAAAACGTTTTACATTTCCTTTTGGTTCTATAAAGTGGGTCATATAAACGTGTCGTAGACGTTTATACAACGCGAAATAGGCCCATATTAAACGACATTATTGTTATTTACAAGTTAAATAAACGTCAGTCAACAACTTTTAAATGTTACATAAAAGTTTTTGACCGACTGTTATCGAACCACTGAAGTCCTATAACAATTGCATAGACATTAGAAGATGACTGTAATGTCGGTTAAGTGTTTAACATCGACTTTTACTGTACACATTCAGTTCATTCCATTCATTCGTTCCTGTGATGTTTGCTGGAAAAGTGCGTGTTATCAAATACAAAATTTAAACGGAATATAAGTTATAATTTACTTAACTAGTTTTACATTTACTTTAACAATATTATACACGAACAGAGTGTAAGGATAAATGTGTGCAGTGCACCTAGTTCTTATGGGACATTTAGTTTTGTGGTGAAATATAGGTGTGTTGTTGTGAAATTTTTTACGCCCCCTTTGAATTTCTTGAAATTAAATTATTGTAGACTATTGCTTAAAATTTGTTTACATACTAAAATAGCAGCCATCTTGTCTAACTTAAGAAACGACTTCTATACCTCAATTATAGAATGAAAAGGTCGCATAATGCGAATTCTTGCGACCAAGATGGTCGGCCATGATAAATTATTTTAGAGTTCCGTGAGATAATAAACATGAACAGATAACCTTTAATTTAAATAAAACCTTTGAAACGTGTTTAGTTGCTTCAGGTTAGGGAATGACAACAATGTATTGGTTACAAAGTTTTTATTCCCTTTTAGAAAAGAAATTACAAGAACTCAGGGGGTGGTTCACGGATCGCTCACTCTGTCCGCTTGACAGGACTTAAAAAGGGACTTAGCTTTAAGCTAATCTTCCTCGTAGACTGCAGCTACCCGGAACCTGGAGCCGGCAGGGTCAGTCTGCGCGCAGGGACGAAAGCGGAGTCGTATACGCTAGGCAGCTGATCCACGCACGAGCTCTAGCAGGCGGGCGGCAGCAGGCAGCAAGCAGCAGGCAACAGTGCACAGGCCCAGTGGGTGTAGCCTGGTACAGGAACCCTGGAATACATCAAGAAAAAGGCATGAACTTATGTTCACTAAGTCCCGGCTTTTGTGGCTGTTGTAGAACAGCTACAATTGAACCAGGCCCTCTTTACTAAGTAAAATTATGATTGGAAAACCGTTAGACAATTCTACAAGGAGACTACAACAAAAGCGGGTAGATATCAACATTGTAGTTAATGTTGTCTGAAACGGTAAAAACGACAATATATTAACTGGGAATGGTATTTCGTCCACGGGATCACAGGAACCTCGCGTCCTCCAATACCATTTACACATGTTAGACAGTAATTGTAACAAGACAGGAATACCAATTATTCCCTTTGAAGGTAACATGACTTTAAATGAATTATATTAATTTAAACTGTACGTTAAACACTAACAATCTATGCAATTACCAAACACTACAAAACACTAGTAATAACTGTAAAACTAACACACAGCAATTCAACAAAATAATTAAAGTTGGAAATATTGTAGACAACTCACCGAGATTTCGGGTTATATTTTCGCGCAGAATTTTAACAGTGCGACGTTGTAAGTAATGGTAGGTAGGCAAGCAGGAAAAGAAGACTTTCTCAGCGTGTCTCCTTTTTATATTAGAGTAAATCGCATAAAAAATCGATATGGCTGTTAATTTAAACACAGACGGACTTCCATACTGGCAGGGCCGTCGAGCAGAGACAAAAACAGAACGACCAGACCATAGAGAACGCAGATCAATAATGGCTCGCTTACACAATCGCTTTGCAATTATAAGCGATACATTACTTTCTTCTTTATTATGATTTTCCCTTTAATCAACCTTATTTGATTAAAGGAAAAATTACCTTTAGCACCTCTAGATCAAATTGTAAGAGACCACCTCAATCCGGCTGGAACACGCTTTCAACGTCCCACACAAGTAGCTAACGACAGGATATTTAGAGTAAGTGAACAAGCTCTGTTATTTGCGTCCTTGTCAGTTGTTAGATGTGTACAATTTGCTAAAATAGTTTTATTTACCCAGCAGTAGGACGTTTATAGTGAGATCATAGTGAGATCATTTGATTTGATATTATATTATTTAGGATTTAGTATTTGTGTTTAGACAGAAGTGCTACACCTTTGTACATGGTGTCATATTTTTTTTATTTATCCGACCTACAACCTGGCTGCAAAATACGATACAATAAACGACGATATAATAAAGCAGTCGTAAAAACGTCTACCTAACCTATACACAGGCACCACTATACGACGTTGTATGAATCCTGTCGTAAAAACGTCTACTTAACCTATACACAGGCACCACTATACGACGTTGTATAAATCAGTCGTAAAAACGTCTACCAAACCTATACACAGGCACTACTATACGACGCTGTATGAATCAGTCGTAAAAACATCTACCTAACCTATACACAGGCACCACTATACGACGTTGTATAAATCAGTCGTATAAACGTCTACCTAACCTATACACAGGCACCACTATACAACGTTGTATAATACAGTCGTAAAAACGTCTACTTAACCTATATTTTTGAACCATTATACGACGTTGTATAAAGTAGTCGTAAAAACGTTTACTCAACTTATTTAGTGGACCATTTACTTACGGGACTAAATCGTTGTAGGAATAACGGTAACACAACGTTGTAGTTGTCTAATAACATCAATTCAACAGTTATATAACCGAAAGTCGTATAACACAGTTTTTATATGACCTATTTGCTAGTTGGGTAAGTGATAATCGTTTCATCACTAGTTCCTACTACGCGGCCCTGCCGCCCGCGCTCTTGTTTCCCGCCCCGCAACCTTTCATCCGCCGCCGTCCCACAGACCATGGGACTGTCACGTATGAGTTTGTCAGCCTATAATGAATAAGGTTGGGTTCACAAATACAGATCAGTCTTGTTAGTTGATCCATAAAGTCTTAATATCAAGCCGAGCGCTTAACCATTCGGCCACCAAGGCGTTCTAATTCTAGCTCATACAGGATAAAATGTTTACTAGAAAAAAACAAAATAAAACAACCAGTCTCAGGAAAGCTCGAATGTGATTCGAACCCATGAACGGGTCTTCTGGGGTCTCGGTAGCTTAGCGGTTAGAGCAGTGGACCGGCAATCCAAAGGTCATGGGTTCGAATCGAATCCCATTCGAGCTTTCCTGAGACTGGTTGTTTTTTTTTTATCCTATATCTATACAGGGTCTAACAAGATCAATAAGCGAACGTTTAAGGGCGGTATCTATACATCATTCTGAATATAATTACAAAAAATGGGCTCCAGTTTAATAGTGATTTTTCAAAGTTATGTTTCTAACAAACTAAATAAATTAAAATAATGCACATCATGAAACATGCTGTATCTTTACTAACACGCACGCAAGCGTCAACAAAAAGATAGCTTAGTGTGCTCCGAGTTTAGTTTGCATGTTCGGCGATCTTTGTGTGCGTGTAGTACAGCTGTACGGGTTTGGAAAGGATATATTGTTTTGTGAATTATGATAATGTTTTGTTGATTATCTCGGTAACGAACCTGTAGTTTTGGACCAAATTTGGTGAGCATGTTCAGTGTGATGTTTAGATGCTCCCCTTAAACGTTCGCTTATTGATATTGTTAGACCCTATATAGCATTGTGAATGCAAAAATTTCAATAAAGATATCTAGTTGACATATTTTACAATTTTATAATTATTTTTAAATAAGGTCAAAAATGAGCTGAAATCCGTCGAGACTGAAAAGAACACGTTACTAGAGAGTATCGTTAACGACAATGCTAAGGAAGGCTCCTCGAAAGAGTCCACCCTGGCCCACGTCGGTGAACTGATGGAGAGCGAACTGCAGTGCAGCATTTGCGCTGAACTCTTCGTGTCGGCAACAACGCTCAACTGTGCGCACACATTCTGCAAGTATTGCATCACCATGTGGAAGAAGAAGAAAAAGGATTGCCCAATATGCAGGTATTGTTGGGTTGCCAATTAAACTTTGTTTTGTAACACATAGGTACATAATGTTGCCAGAGAAATAAACCTACCAAGTTAAATGCTACAATATGCTATTCATAATGTTTTGCTTGATGGCAGCAAATTGTATGAGTTACTGTTGCTGTACAACCGCAAAATAAAAATTAAAAGAAGCCTTTATGTGATAAATTGGAGATATCTTAATGTGTTATTTTAAAAAAAATGGATAATTATGTGATATATGAATATATAATCATTGTCTTTCTTGTCTTTGCGAAATATAAAAAAACAATAAACAATCTTATTTCTAATACAGAACTGGAATAACATCAGAATGCAAGAGTTTGGTTCTCGACTCGTTCATAGATAAAATGGTACAAAATTTGACTGAAGACATGAAGAAGAAAAGAGAAGCGTTACTCAAAGCTAGAGAAGGTAAATGTTTTATTTAATCTGCCTATGAATGCCCTGCCCCACAGCTAGCCTGAGATCTTAACCACGTCAAAAAACTGGGCTGTAATCCAGTAAGCTAGACCAACGCTGGTTTCTGGGTGTGACTGCATTTTTAACCCCTTGAGCACCGTAAAAGCAGACACAATTGAAAATTTATTGTTTCGCGACCGCCGGCGGTCTTATGATCCTTGACCTATTAAAACAACCGTGACAAACAGCTTAAAATGCTTCAAAATCATCGTGGAACTCAGACTTATTAAATATGTTCACCCATCTAAATCTAAAATGTTGAAAGACTTAACTTTCATGATCATAGTCTGAATATTTATTATTTCACATTTATCATATTTTTGTAAACATTTTGTGAGTATGTGAGTGATATTGTGAACAATACAGCTTCATATGTTAAAATAACAATATTTATGTATAATCTTGGTCCATAAATTATGCGTTATTATTAGGGACGGGCCGAAATTCGTTTCACATTAGGTTTAACCGAATTTCGGCAGCTTGAACCGAACTTCGGCGTTCGGCCGACATTCGGTTCAAATGCCGAACTTTCGGTACAAGAAAATATTGAAATAACACTTGATCTTTTCTTACATAGTATTGTATTTGCAACACGAAATATATCTATTACTGTACCTCGTTAATTCACTTAAAATCACGTAGTTAATAATGTAAACAATAACGCAATTGTCGCGTGGATAACGTATTTATTTGCTAATGACCGGTCGAGGGGATTTCTCGCGGGTTGCTGCTGGGTTGCGGGCGGGTTGCAATACTAAGAATTGAAGGTAGCGCGTAAACTAGTTAGAACGTGTTGTAGTTGTAATAGAGAAAGCGCCGTGAAAAGAACCGAACTTCGGCTAAAATTCGGCCGAATTTTGATTTTTTACCGAATGTTCGGCCGAAGTTCGTATTCGGTTCAAACCACATTCGGCCCATCTCTAGTTATTATAATTTTTACCAGTAAAAAACAGTTTTGAAACATCGGACCACCATATTAGTAAATAATTCAGAACTGTAATTATATAACAAAAAATTGTGTTCTAATTTTTGCGAAGTACCTATGTAATAAAGTTTATACTGTTTTTAACTGAATGCAAAGTCGGATACAATATTACTAACTCTGTGTTAAAATAAGTTTTAAATAGTTAATTTAACGAATTAGGTTAGGGGCGTTTGTAATTTTACAAATAGAATAGTTTATGAAGCTGTATTGTTTACAGAAGTCGTGTCAGAACTTGCGCGTCAGCTCAGCGCGAGGACCATACGGTATGCTTGTATTTATAAACTCGTTACACAAATAATTTACAACATCGTTAACCGCCTTTATGGTATAGCTTATGTATCAAGCCATGATATTTATTGATATATTTTTCCCTCATTCCTATAATATGGGGTCCTTTAAACGAGCCGTGAAAGCTCGTTGCCCACGCCAGCAAGTTGAAAGTGACTAGAGCTACGTCTTTTTAACACTGCACCAGTCGTTGCTGCAAGACAATAATTATAATATAGATTACGGCTTTTTATTTATTTATTACAACTAACTAGTACACCACCTGCGACTTCGTCCGTCCACGTGAACATCTGTAATTATCCCGTGATGGTTTTGCTTAATATACAGTATATAGGTACAACATAATTATGTCCACCCTGAAGCACAGATAACATAACAGAACAGATACATGACTCCATAGAAAAAATGGAAACTGATGATGATGACGACTCCTTTAAAGCAACAAACAATAGATTGGTCACGTGGGTGTTTGTATTTATATTCGCCGCGCCGGCCGCCCGGCTTGTGCTGTATTGTGGGTTGTCAGAAAGAGTGACGGAGCCCTGCTTGAAGGTCCATTCTAAGATTGCTGTAGGAATTTTTTAAATCGTATTAGTAAAGATAGATTTAAAAAATTACTAAGTGAGGTTTTAATAACATTTGAAAGTTATTAACGCAAAAAATATTTAATATTACAAATCGTATGAGAAGTTTCTAAGATTACCTTCCATTCAAATTTACAAACTTTACCTATTTATTATGTGACCGGGCCGTGTCGGGTAGATACTACCACCCCCCTCTCTTCCTTTGGGTGTCGTAAAAGGCGACTAACGTACTAACGACTGCACATACATCCAACAGCATATAGCGGCGATGGGCTCACCACCTGTCACGCTGAGCACATGTGCAGTCGCTACTTGGTGAAAAGTAGACTATGTCAGAAGACTGCTTTTGCGGTCTTCATTGCCTAGTCTCTGACTAACTATTCGGGGGTAATAGCGGGGGGTGTCACTCCGCAGTTTAGGTAGGTTCGTTTGGCGCGCCTCCCAGGCAGGCCGCCTAGACGTATGGCAGTAAAGGTTGCCGCGAGCCATAGCACCGAACACCGAGCGCCGGTCGCTTAACTAGTAATCCCTGCGCGCGAGCGTAAACCCTACGCTCTGTGACGTCAAGACGTCAAATCGATATCAAATCAGCGTTGCTTAACGGAAAATGAACGCTCGGGGGGTCACATTACACACATCTCTAAGTACCTACATTACCACAACGATAAGTTTCAATTTCGCGTGAAAGTCGTTAGAGAGTGAACCTTCTGTACGTAGTACTATTAGTTTTTCTGTGATAATAGTCGTGATTATATTTATGTATTTATTATGTGAATAATATCTGTAATAAAATAAGTGTGGCTGAGGGTGTTTCGCCATTAAATATGCCCTTTTTACACCCACAGAAGAGGTAGCAGCTATGGTGACTCCGACTCCAGCGTCCTCGAGGAGGGGTGGGAGGAGGAGGAGGAACTCGACGCGGACTAGTGAGTATAATTTTTTTAACTCTTTTTCTAAATTCTTCTTCTTTTTCTAAATTGGTCTGGCGTCGCGCCATCTCAGGTCCAGCCGGCCTAGCATGCGCAACACGAGAACTCTTCTCGACCCGTTTTCTCGTGTTTTATTCATTTATCTCTAATGTCTATCGACACTATAGACACATGGATGCGCTTAGAACACGTGACATGTCAAAAATAGACTTAATAGTAGTTTTTGCATAAACTGTGGTATTTTTGTCTACAAAGCGTTGCAGCACGCATGGGCCGGCTCGCCCGGCGTAATACCACCCTCTCACGAATATCCGGCGTGAAATAATGGCACTTGGTGCTGTTGTGTTTCGTCCGGCCAGTGAGGGTTCCGGAGGCCCATTCCCTTCTCCCCTCTCACAATTCCTATTCCTTCCTTAACCCTATTCCATCCTAAAGGGACGGCAACGCGCCTGCGATTCCTCTGGTTTTGCGGGTGTCCATGGGCGGCGGTGATCACTGCATCAGGTGACCCGCCCGCTCGTTTGCCATCTTCTTTTATAAAAAAAAAAAACCTTAACATGACAACTTAAAATTATTTGTAGTCTTTCATCCGCGACATATCTCGTGATGCGCATGCTAGGCCTACTCGGTCGGGTCAAATTAGAGAAAATTGTTTTTTCTAAATAATTAATATCGGGTCTAGGTGTTTTTCTGTTTATATATATTTATCCGTTATCTAGCCAAAACCCATACGTGGTAAGCCAGCAATACCCATCATAGCAATGACTTTATTTCAACCATGACTCTTTTGCCTAGCCAGCGCTGCACATGTAGCCTGTTAAGGCTATAATTCACTGAAATGCGAGCTACTGTAACTTCAACAGTGACGTGATAAATCTTTCGTCACTTTTTGGACAATTAAACCCATCCGGTTTGTGATCAATGCCAATTTTGGCGTTATGGATCTCAGAAACAAAAATTCATTAACAATTTTGACTCATTGAATAGTGTAGAATAGCTATTGGAATAGTGCGTAGCGGCCTCGCTTTTTGTAAATTTTGCTTAACTTTTTAATGAAACCCAAAATTGCAGAGAAATATTTTCATAAAATGCGCGAAGACACTTTTTGAGCTCTTAGATGAACTACTGTTCTGAACAAATAAAAAAATAGAATGTTATCTCTTATTTATATAGTCGTATAGTGTGAAGCGGCGTCGTAATTTTTGGATATCATTGATTTTATATAGAAAAAAAATCTTATTCTAAACCAAAAAACTTCGAAAATCGCTTTAAGGGGATCCTGCACGAAATTGTAAAAATTTACGTATTTTTAAGTTTTACGTATTTAAGTTCCTTGTACTATGCGCTGAATTAGTTAAATACACTAAAAGAACTTACGATAGTTAGCCTGATCATTGTACAAGGTCGTGGCCTTGTTGAAATTTGAAACAAATTCTTTAAACAATAACAAACAATACAAAAATGTAATGACTCCTAAAAACATTTTTTTTTCGACAACTTTCTTAATTTTACGCATGGATCAATAATTCTTACATGAAAATATTTGTATTGATATTCCACAGGTCAAACCCATCTCAAAAAAGAAAATTTTCATTTTTAACGCGTGATGGTTTTGTACATTTCGCAGAAGAAATTGGGCTATACGCATAATGACATACTTCGGCCATGCGTAATGACATATACGCAAAATGACATATACGCAAAACGACATACACCTACGCTAAATGACATATACGCGAAACGACATATACGCGAAATGACATATACGCAAAACGACATATACGCGAAATGACATACGCAAAATGACATATACGCGCAATGATAAATGATTGGATCGCATTTTTTGGAGTACGATTTTTTTTCCTTTTTTTTCATAATACCATGGTTCTAATTTTAAATAACAATTAGCTACTTGACAGTTTTCGAAAAAGTATTTAAAAAATTACAAATGGCTATTTTATACCCCGTACAATATTTTCTTTCTCGAAAATGCTTTATTTATCAGAAAAAAACATATTTTTCTTTATTGATTTAAAATTTCGTGCGAAAACGGTTGGTCACGTGTCATTTTGCTCTGTGACGTCACATTTCAATAAATATAGAAACTTATCTTGAAACCTGACAGATAGTTTTTGTATACTTTGTGAAATGTGACGTCACATAAAGCTCAATCATGGCCGCCCCTTGCCGCCCGTGTTTCGGGTCTTGTAATCCACAGATAAGAAATCGCAAATTTATTTTGTAAAAATAAAATATTTACAAGTTATCTTAATAAAAAAAAACTATTGGATAAATAGCGTTAAATCAAAACCTACCATTTTCGACATATTTCATATTTTATTGTTACAACTGTCAAATAGCCAATTATGATTGATTTTGCTTTGAAGTTCATTATATGAGACTAATGTAAGTTTTTGCGACCGCGCGGGACCCTCTTAGATTAACTGTGAACTTCTCCTATCTACGATAATATTATTGAGCAAAATATATACCAGAATAATCGTTACTTTATGATGAATAAATATTTTATAATGAATTTATTATCCAATTTCGATAAAAACAATAAATACAACTGCAAAAATACGATGCGCCGGCCGTCCGAACTCAGCTTATCCTCGTAGAGTGGATTGTAATATTAAGCATGATTTTATTATCCTATTTCGATTTAAACGATAAATACAACTGAAAAATTACAACACAATGCGATAATGGGCATTTTACGCAAAAATCACAGTCGAGATGTAATAGGCCTCCTAGGCCAATACCCATCAATTGTAGCGCAGAGTTATTTTATTGATGGAGGCCTTTGCTAGGTATGGGCGTTATTTAACGTAACCAGTTTCAGTAACAGGTTATGCAGCCTGTAACGGAATCACTAGTTTCGGCTTGAACAATGAACCGGTGATTTTTCGTAACCAGTTTATTAGAGCAACGACGTTATGCACAAAGCGCGAGTAACGCCGACCGGTGACAAATGTGACTGACACAAAAAAACGTAATGTAACAAAGAACAAAAAAACGTAAATATTGTAAAAATGTGTTAAAAGCTAGAAAGAACTATGAAAATCTGTTAATAATCAAAAGGTGTAAAAAGACAGAAACGATTCTTCATATAACTTTTAAAACCTTTAAGTGAAAATGTTTAAATACTCGTAACTGTATATTATTGTATTAATTTCAAATCATTGGATAGAATGAACTTTTAAATACAATTTATCCTTGCTACATAGTTAATGCAGTTAGTCCTAAGCCTGGATAGAGTATGAAGGAAAGTTCATTAGATCAATAATTATTAGATCATAGATATAACGCTTTATTGTACACACAAAAATATAAAAATATATAAAACTTGTTTAAATTGTCACTAAGTTCCGATAATAACTAAATAACGGTAACTAGCTACAGCATACTCATGCATGTGGTGTCACTAGTCAGGCTGTTATTAGATTAATCATTGTCAAATCACTTGTAAAAATCACTGGTTACGAAAAATCACTCGTTTCGAAACAGGTGACGACATCGGAATAACTGGTTACGTTTCGTTTCTTTAGAATCGCGTAACGACTCATAACTAGCCTTTGCCCAGCAGTGGGCAAAGGCCTTCATTTTTAAACTTTACTTTTTTTTGTGCCCGTATTGGGTTAAAGGAACTTCGTTATGACATTGCTAAATGATGCTCAAAATTGACTTGCCCGTCTAATGCCGTATTGATAAATGTGATACAAAATGGAAAATTTTGAAAAAAAAAACCACAAGCAGGATTCGAACGTGCACTGAAACTAACCTTTGTGAAACTGATCTTTAATGGTCTGTTGTTTTATTCTATTTAGTGCAATAAAGTGTATTTCATTAATTCACCCTTCTGACCTTCCGGGTCAGGTGCTCTTCCAATTAAGCTACCGTGGACTTATGCAGCCCGCCACACTATTAACACTTTTTACCTGGAAAGCCGTAGGCGCCCATTCAATGTCAACAAATACGTCATCAACATCCGATCTTAATATTTTTACAAAATTAAAGATCAGTTAGGCTATGTTATAATTTTTTTTTAAATTTTAACGCAAAACTCAACAAATTACAAAACGGATAATATTGAAATAATTTTATATCTTTAAGTAAATGTATGTGTGATAATTGTGATAATGTATGTGGTATTTGTAACACAAGTAATTTTTTTCATAAGCCAGTGCTACACTGTTAATTGGTGACTAGCAATAAACATTATTCATTTTAATATTTTTTTGTCCATTAGCGACGACTACGACGACTACAACTCTTACTGGCCGATCCTACGGCGGCGCTACTACGACGAGTCGTCCGACAGCAACAGTGGATCTGACGACGATGCGAGTGATTCCGATGAGCGTGCCGGAGCGGCCGCCGGTGGTACCGCTGCCGGCGGCGGCGCAGCGGCCGGGGGGGCCGACGGCGCCGCAGCTGTTTCGGATAGTGCAGGTACGCACATACTTTTTTTTTATTTTTTTCGTGACTATGGATACAAGTCCTTCAGTCGTAATATTAGAGTTCATTGATTATGCTTAAACTTGATGGTAATGAGTGATGATAATATGAACGTTTAATGCTAAATGATTTTTCCGCCAAACCCCTTGAGTTCCAGTAAAGATGTGGGACTTTACTTAGATCTTGCACGAACTTTTTGAGAGAAATTGAAAAGTGACGTTGCACTGTTTTGTTTTACTTGCCAACACTCGTGCACGTTCTTCAACACTTAACAGTAAATAATCTACCATTATTTCACATTTATATTCGATAAAACACAAATTATAGAAAATAAAACAAAACTGCAGAATGACGCTTCACTTTATATAATATTACATAATATTCACTTATACATAAATTTCATCAATTTTTGACGACCTCCGTGGTCGAGTGGTGAGCACGCCGGGTCTGGCGTTGCGCCATCTCTGAGGTCCCGGTCCCGGGTTCAATTCCCAATCGGTCGGTCAATTCAGAGAAAAAAACTGTTTTTCTAAATTGATTTCGGGTCTGGGTGTTTTACTATGTTTATGTATATTTATCCGTTATCTTGCCATATTAACGTGTTTCAATAGAATACTTAATTTGGTCTAGATAATTGATGTGAGCGTAAAACATTTTTTTTTATCCCCAAAGAGTTAATCAGGGCAAAAATAATGTATACTTACTTTTTTTTGCATATTAAATTCTACTTGCTTTTGTGATTTAATTTAATATCAATTGAATCTAACTTTATTTCTGATTTAATAAGGCCTATCAAATATACACCCTTATTTCTTAATACTACAATCACTATATGGGTAGTATCTGCTCATTATGCACAACTTTTACTACTCATAAAAATACTTTAGCTGATTTTTATTTTAGAGTTGGCTCCATATTAAAAGCTGTGCAAAACGACGAGTAAAAGCCATTTACAAAGTGTTTGTACTGATAAAAAAGGCTGTATTTTAATTTGGATGTATAAAAATATTATATTATGTACTTACTTCGTTGCTTTATTGTGTCCAGACGGGGGGGCAAACGGTAATGGTTCTACTAGGAGACGAAGAAGTGTCCCGGGCGTCCCGGGCTCCTACTACGGCGGCTACGGGCGCTGCTTCAGCTGCGGCTCGCGCGGCCACTGGGCCCCCGGCTGCCCCTTCAGGTAGCCGATAGCGACCTTATCTCCAAGCACTAACAACTAAAGTTGCGTGATGACTGATGATCCAGCTACATCCAGTGTTATTTAACCTTATCTCCAAGCACTAAGAACTAAAGTGGCGTGATGATCCAACTACAGCGTTTTTACGGCTTATCATGACGCGCTGTGTTATTCAACCGTATGTCCAAACAATAAAAACTAGAGTTGCGTGATAATCCAGCTACAGCGTGGCTACGGCTGATGATGACGCGCTGTGTAATTCAAACTTATGTCCATGCACTATTGCGTAATGATCCAGCTACAGCGTGGCTACGGCCAATGATGACGCTCTGTGTAATTCAAACTTATGTACAAGCACTAAGAACTATAGTTGCGTGATGATCCAGCTACAGCGTGGCTACGGCTGATGATGACGCGCTGTGTAAATTAAACTTATGTCCAAGCACTAAGAACTATAGTTGCGTAATGATCCAGCTACAGCGTGGCTACGGCTGATGATGACGCGCTGTGTAATTCAAACTTATGTCCAAGCACTAAGAACTATAGTTGCGTAATGATCCAGCTACATCGTGGATATGTCGGTGCTTCTGTGCGTTGTGGTTTCTTGCGCCCGTTAAAAAATGATGCCCGGAATGGGTGGTAGGTTAAAAAAATTTGGACGATTCTAAGTACTTATTAATTGAGTTTATTGAATATTTAATAAATATCTTTTGAGTTTGAGTATGGCTGATGATGACGCTCTGTGTTATTTAACCTTATGTCCAAACAAGTAGAACTGAAGTTGCGTGATGACTGATGGTCCTGAAGAACTAAAGTTTCGTGATGATCCAACTACAACGTTTTCACGGCTGATCATGACGCGCTGTGTTATTCCACCGTAATATCCAAACAATAAAAACTAGAGTTGCGTGATAATCCAGCTACAGCGTGGCTACGGCTGATGATGACGCGCTGTGTAATTCAAACTTATGTCCATGCACTATTGCGTAATGATCCAGCTACAGCGTGGCTACGGCCAATGATGACGCTCTGTGTAATTCAAACTTATGTACAAGCACTAAGAACTATAGTTGCGTGATGATCCAGCTACAGCGTGGCTACGGCTGATGATGACGCGCTGTGTAAATTAAACTTATGTCCAAGCACTAAGAACTATAGTTGCGTAATGATCCAGCTACAGCGTGGCTACGGCTGATGATGACGCGCTGTGTAATTCAAACTTATGTCCAAGCACTAAGAACTATAGTTGCGTAATGATCCAGCTACATCGTGGATATGTCGGTGCTTCTGTGCGTTGTGGTTTCTTGCGCCCGTTAAAAAATGATGCCCGGAATGGGTGGTAGGTTAAAAAAATTTGGACGATTCTAAGTACTTATTAATTGAGTTTATTGAATATTTAATAAATATCTTTTGAGTTTGAGTATGGCTGATGATGACGCTCTGTGTTATTTAACCTTATGTCCAAACAAGTAGAACTGAAGTTGCGTGATGACTGATGGTCCTGAAGAACTAAAGTTTCGTGATGATCCAACTACAACGTTTTCACGGCTGATCATGACGCGCTGTGTTATTCCACCGTAATATCCAAACAATAAGAACTAAAGTTGCGTGATAATTCAGCTACAGACAGCGTAGCTACGGCTGATAATGATGCGCTATGTTATTCAACCTTATGTCCAAGCACGAAGAACTAAAATTGCGTGATGATTCAACTGTTGCTAAATCTATATACTACGGCGGCTTGAGGCGCTGCTTCACATGTGTGTGGCTAACGGCTGCCCCTTTTGGCAGCCCCCATAGTGACGCGCTACAATACTCAACCTCATGTCCAAGCGTTATGAATTGAATTTGCGTGACGGTGCATTACTATGGCAGCTATAGCGCTGCACTGGACCACTGACTGCTCCTGTAGGTAGCTGCTGATAACGATGCGCCGCGATACTCAATCTTATGTCCAAACATTAAGAGTGGTTTTGTAATGATTTCGGTATAATTTAGGAAAAATAATTATGTTATATTATGAGTCATAATTGTGTGTGTGATGTAAATAATATAATTGCACCTTTCAAGTTCATAAAAACCAGCCACATTAGATATTTAATTGTATTACAATCGCAGCGGCTGTCGCTTGCGTCCCAAAAATTTATGAAGGGTCTAAATAACATACTATTATACCTTTTGTATTATTTGTTAACCTATTTTTGGTGGTGTCAATTCATAAGTTTTCTAAATTCGTGTGTATTGGATTGAGTGGACTTCTAGTTTTAAGTCGTCATTCGACCTGGATGTGATCTAAATTGAGTAATTTAAATAAAACTTATAGAAAAATTAAAATTTGTCTTTGCCACTTTGTTATTTGGTGCCTTATTATTATGTATACAAATTTTGGCCGCAAAGTTCAAATATTTTGTGCAAATCCAATCCATTAACAATTAAATGTCTAGATTGAAACATATCCAGTCATTGTCAATCACTTTACTTAAATATTCGTTTGATTTCAGTGAAGAAAACTAGAAGGATCACTCAATCCTTATCTTATGTATTTACCTTATGTATGTTAATGACATAAATATCAATGTTTTTTTTAATGATAATTCATGTAACGATAGTAAACATCTAAACAGAAAGGTTGAAAGCAACGAAAATCTGAGCAACTTGTCAAAATAACTTTACATGTTGAGAAGCGATAAATAGCTTTGCTTGTACTTTGCCTTGCATCTCATCTGATGTTGTGTGACGATAAGGTCGAAGGTGAGAGCGCACTTCACCTGAAATCCTCAATTACAGATGATGTACTCGCTAAACTCTTAACTGTCTGAACACAATACCTTTACTACTATTAATGATAGCCCCGCTGCCAACCAGTAACCATTAGATCACAGAGGCAGTTGGCAGTTTAATACAGTTCAAGGATTTTTGTTGCTGAATACTTATATACTATATAACATTAAATTCTCTAATAAATAGATGTATATAATATTGAAATAATAACTAGTGATCAGTTTCAAAGCATAATAATTAGGGATGGGTCGAAATCCGTTTCACATTCGGTTTAACCGAATTTCGGCAGCTTGAACCGATATTCGGTACAAATGCCGAACTTTCGGTACAAGAAAATATTGAAATAACACTTGATCTTTTCTTACACTCATAGTATTTGCAACACGAAAATATATTTACTACTCCACCTCGTTAATTCACTTAAAATCACGTAGATAATAATGTAAACAATAACGCAATTATTCGTGGAAAACGTATTTGCTAATGACCGGCGAGGCGGGACGGGAGACTAGGGGATTTGTTGCGGGCGAGATTGAAGGTAGCGCCTAAACTAGTTAGATCGTGTTGTAGTTGTAATAGAAAAAGCGCCGTGAAAAGAACCGCACTTCGGTATTCGGTAAAAAATCGGTAAATTTTGATTTTTTTACCGAATGTTCGGCCTAAATTCGTATTCGGTTCAAACCACATTCGGCCCATCTCTAATAATAATAGTTCCAAATGATACTGAACAGTATGAAAAATGTTAATCTTTTTTGAGACAGCTTATTTTTAGAAAGGTTGAATTAAAGTCTGGAATCATTTTCCATATTATATCACCTATTGTGAAATCAGTGGCGCGCGATTATTGCTGTATAATAATAAGAATTTACCCAGTATTCGTTATCTTTTCAGATAAAGTGAGTGTGATAAAGATAAGCATTGAATTGTATGTACATAATTGTACAGAACACAATGAGTAGGTACACTCTTGTAAATAAATATATTCTGGCGATTTATGTCAAAGTTTTAGTTTAGAAGCTAGAAGAATAGTGAGATCTGGTTTTAGAGTTTTGTTTAGATACTACACTTCTCATCAGAAAAATCGAAACACCTTGCAAGTTTATGTTTTGTAAGGATTATCAGAAAAATGTGTATATTTAGGAATATGTCAAATGTCGTTTAATAGTGAATAATATGAGGTTTTATATTTATTATAATGTACTACGTACTAGAGAAGACGTCACAACTAGATTGTTTGCTACACGCGTTAGAGCCAACTCGCTTCAACTATATTATTCTGTAGCAGGCGCTAGACGCAACAATACGTATATTCTAGTTTCTATTTTATCAAAATATGCCTTCATGTGTGCTAAGGTACTGTTTAAAGAATTTAGGAAATACAAATGAAACTAAACGATTCACTTTTCACCTGTAAATACGCACTAAATTATTGATATAACATGCATTTGACTAATTATTTTATCAAATCGCCGAGACATGAGCGGCGGCTATGTTTCGGCGCTTTAGACCTTTTGGTCGCGAGAAAAGAAGCGTTCTAGTGCTGTATGATTGGATTGTTCAGAAAGACGATAAATTATTGTTTTAGCGCTGCAGCGCACTTTGTTTTTACTTTAAAAAAAATAGAACAAGACTTTTGCTTGGGATAGCTCCTCTAAGTACGTAGTACATTATAACTCAATGTTTTCAAATCCTAATGTTAATGTTCTAAATTCAAATTAATTCTAAACTCTTGTGTTAAATTAGGACAGAAACCATAAAAACGGAATTGTTTCGATTTTTCTGATGAGAAGTGTATTAGTTCTTAAGAGGCCTATTACACCTCGAATGTGAGTTTTGCGTAAAATGCCTATTTTCGCATTTTGTAGTAATTTTGCAGTTGTATTTATAGTTTTTATCGAAATAGGGTAAGAAATTTGTGCATAATATTACAATTATCCATTCTGTGAGCATAAGTTGAATTCGGACAGCCGGCGCATCGCATTTTGTAGTAATTTTGCAGTTGTATTTGTCGTTTTTATCGAAATAGGATAATAAATTCGTTATAAAATCTTTATTCCTCATGAAGTAACAGTTACTCTGGTATAAATTTTGCTCAATAATATTATCGCAGATAGGAGATATTCACAGTTAATTTATAGCAATTTTCAAAGTTTTTTGGTTTAGAATAAGATTAAGATTTTTTTCCTATATAAAATCAATGATATCTAAAAATTCTGAGGCCGCTACGCATTATTCGACTATATAAGAGATAACATCATAATTTTTTTATTTCACTTGTTTAGAACAGTAGTTCAATCGATGAGCTCAAAAAAGTGCCTTCGCGCACTTTATGAAAATCTTTCTCTGCAATTTTGGGTTTAATTAAAAAGTTAGGCAAAATTTACAAAAAGCGAGGCCGCTAAGCACTATTCCAATAGCTATTCTACACTATTCAATAAGTCATAATTGTTAATGTATTTTCGTTTCTGAGATCCATAACGCCAAAGTTGGCCATTTTACGCAAAAATCACAGTCGAGATGTAATAGGCCTCTTAATTAGTTATACATAAGGATGTTACGTTGTTGATTTCCTTTTACATTATGGATACATACCTAGTTGTTAAATTTTATTTGAAATACAGACTGTATTTTTTTCTTTTGGTACCGTTTGGAGTACATAGAGGTAGCCACAGTTAGTGATAACATTGATAACAAAATGTACATCGTTATTGTTTAAACATTGTAATTCTTATTTCATGATAGTCGTACTTTTTTGAAATAATTTTACATATTGTCTCATCTATCTACGAAAATGATTGAATTAATTTGATTTTTGGTTTTCGTCTTGTACGTATTCAAACAGAAAATTGAAAATTTTAGAATAAATCAATTTTTACAGGCAAACTGATTTTTATTTCATATAAGTACGGGAAACCCTTCATCTTTTACCTGTCGGTAAGCGACGATAAGACGGTGGTAGCGCATTTCACCCGAAATCATCAATAACAGGAGTTCTAAACTCAATACTTAATGTTGATAGGGTGACACACAGATTAGATGGGATAGCTTTCCGGACTTGGAACAAGTCTTACCACCAACCAAACCAAACAGCAGATACAATACGTTGTACCTGTTTCGTGGGAATCGAATCCGGAACCTATGGGTCACTCACCAGACCACAAATGCAATGGTTTACCCACTTATGCCGTTCTTTCAAGAAATATGGATCCATAGCCAAATGTGCAAGTGGCAAAATGTGCACTAATGCAATTCGCAGAAGGTGCAGGTCGCAATATGTGCAAATCGCAGAAGGTGCAGGTCGCAATATGTGCAAATCGCAGAAGGTGCAGGTCGCAATATGTGCAAATCGCAGAAGGTGCGGGTCGCAATATGTGGAAATCGTTAAATGTGCAGGTCGCAATATGAGCAAATCATAAAATGTGCACTTATTTACACTATACTTGTACACGCAGGTCCGATCCACGGCGAGTAGAGGTAATCCGATGGGTTGAACTTAACCGTTTTCAGGAGGAAAAGTTTTTCGGCGGCTCCGTGTATTTCGGGTTGTTAGTACCACCTGTGTCAAGGACAAGTGTACTTACACGTTTCCACATATAACCAGGATACCGGGAGCTCTAATTTCTCCTAGAGCTCGCGGCCAAAGGACTGAATTCTTTTGATTTTTGCTCATAAAACCAAAATCTTTAAAAATAAAAATAAACCCAAACAATATTTAATATTTACATAAACAATCATTACAATAAGTTAAACTTAACATACTTACTTGGATACTAAGCCAAGATAACAATCGTTTACAGAAAACGAAACGAAACGCTATTGATTTCTGTATCAGTCTTCCGTGGGTGGGTTTTTTCGATTTCAACAAGCGATTGTCATCATGGTTATGGCCGCATAACTTCTACGCTTTTAAAACAAAATAAAGTAATACCTATTATTAAAAAACAACTTAAGTTTCATATCAATTTTGTATACTACCGACTACATGCAAACGGTGCTTTATTTATGTTTTTCACCCCCTCCGACTGCCGCCGAGCAACCCCGTGGGCTGAATTAGCTCTATTTCAAAATCTACACATTTTGCGATCTGCTCAATATAAGATCTGCTTGCACCATTTTGCGATCTGCTCAATATGAGATCTGCACATTTTGCGATCTGCTCATTGTGAGATCTGTACATTTTGCGATCTGCTCATTGTGAGATCTGCACATTTTGCGATCTGCTCAATGTGAGATCTGCACATTTTGCGATTTGCTCATTTTACGCAGCCTGCCCATTTTGCGACTTGCACATTTGGCTATGTATCCAGAAATATCTGTAGTCAATAGCTGGAGCGCGTCCATTGCAGGTTCTCAGGCCGTCGACGTCATGTAACTTTGTTCGATGTGTGATGATGCGATCGGCTTAAAACAGGAGAAAGTGGCTAAAATGATGCCTACTACCTTTCCTCACCCACGTGTAAGGATTGCCACTTAGTAAACTTTGATACTTAATTTTATATGACCAGGGGGGCGATCGCGCTAAATATTCTCAACCGTTATGCTAGATTTACACGGAGCCTATACTTGAGACAATCCAATAAGCGAGTCCAACATTGGCATCGTGTAAATAGAGACAGTCCATTACATTGGATTGTCCTCAAGGCATTTTTGCTTAAAATTGGCATTCGCTTATTGGACTGGCTTAGTGGATTGTCTCAAGTATTGGCTTCGTGTAAATCCAGCATTATACAGTGCTATCGCGTTTGACACAGTACGCGACGGCGCTATACGAAGTCGGCAGAACCAATGATATTATAATGTGGGCAGAACGGCTGCGGTTCAGTTGTGGTTTGGTTGTGATTATTTAGCGCGATCGCCCCCCAGTTTTAAAATCAGAGTTAAGACTAGCACCGCCACTAAATTGAGCTTGAGAGAACTCAAATCATGACTAATCTCCCGAATTCGATAAAATTACTGACCACTAAAAAATATTAAAACAGATTTCTATTTCTTTATTAAATTCATGTTTTTAGATGAAAATGTACCTCATCCATCTTCAGCCTAATGTCACAGTGTTACTATTTCATACAGTGGGGCAACGAAGTACTTTCGCAGAGCAAGGGAGGGGAGCCCGTGGAGAAGCTGGCGGTGTGGCGAGCATCCCACAAACAAGCGCCAGATTTTGGGTAGTTGTGGGAGCTACCGTGAATGACAGTCACTTGCGAGTACTGCGTGTTTTATAAGCTTTTTGAATTTACGTTCAGTGATTGCAATTTAATATAATGGTGCATACAAATTGTTCTGTGTACGGTTGTATGTCGTCGTCGAAACACAACAGAAATTTAAAATTTCATAGATTTCCCAAGGACGCAAGTTAAGTTTTTTCTTTAATTTCGTTATAACTTACAGTACCTAAGTACTTTGTATTTGTTGAAATGTAGGTATCTAAATTACATGGATTGTAAAATATATATACTTAGTGGGTGAAGTGCAGGGTACTCTAACTACAAGAATAAATAACCGAAACCTTGTGCTCCAACAACAGATGACTAAATATTATAGTTAGGTTCTTCGTAACTCTAACTCCAACCTAGCGGGGTTTTCTAGTGTAGGTAGCAGGTATATATGTATTCCTTACGGCGCACGCTCTTGCGCAAAGTGTTATTATTATGTTAACAACTTATTAGATTAGAACTGCTATGATTTTATTTAAACCAACAGAAAAAGAGGTGGTTCTATATTCACCTATACAAGGTGTTGCAAAACCACCCGTTATACCTAAAGGGTGTTAAAGTACATCTTATAAAGAGTTTTCTGTAAAGGAGAACCGGCACTTTCCATAGAAAAAATGCTTAATTTGTATACAAAAGAATTTGGTCATAAAGTAAAGCTAATATTATTTGCTACCTAAGCCAAGTTTTGTCTTATTTTTAGGAAGTGTATAGAGTGCCGCTAGCGGCACTGTATCTCCATCGGTTAGGGAACCGTAAGTTTTGCGGTATAATAGCGACGCCGCCTAAGCTGCCGTAAAGTTTTTGTTAGACAACAGAAATACTAGCTGCCCTACTCCTGTAGGACACGTGATAGGTTAGAAATTTAAGACAATCGCGAAGCGCAGCGTAGCGATTGTCTTGAATTTCGAGGTTATTTTTTTTAATTAGACAACAGAAATCTAACTCCATGCAAAAATATCTTTTGAATATTATGTCGTCTGAACATTACGACAAATAAAAAATATGTTAGGATTGAGATAGAATGCCGCTTGTGGCACTCTATACGCTTCGTACTAGGATGCCGTCAATTTACGGCATCGTAACCGATCGTACTATGTTGCCGCTTGTGGCACTCTATTCACTGCCTACACTTTGTACTAGGATGCCGTAATGACGGCATCGTAACCGACCGTACTAGAATGCCGCTAGCGGCACTCTATCCACAGCCTTATTTTTATCGAATCGCGGATAAGAGTTATTTAACTACACACATCAAAAGTGTCTAGGGATCAAGCATTTTTATGCGGATTTCTTGAGATTGAGATGTGGCTTTGTAATAAATTTATGATTTTATAAATTTATATGGATCCTTTTTGGTGCATTTCATAATTTGAAACAGGAACTTTCAATCAATTTCTAGTAAAAGATGAAAATCAGCTGTCAATATTTTCCCTATAAAAACATACAACGCATTGAAGACATTATTAGTGCTACTGTTTCCCTACTACTGATTAAAACCAACGTTATTATGGAGCGGCGACGTCATTTAAGCAGGGAAGAAATGCTCAGAGCCGTGGGAATGATAGAAGCTGGTTCCCGGCAACGTACTGTGGCTTTAGCTCTGAATACAAGTCAGAGTGTTATCAGTCGACTTTGGACACGTTACCGAAGCACTGGTACCGTGGCTGAGCGCCATGGAGGACGGTATCGCTGCACCACACGGAGACAAGACCAATACATTCAAATCACAACTCGAAGAGCTTCAACAATAACCGCCATGATGTTAGGTGAGGCTTCATCACTCTTCAGGGAACTTAATTAGCGACCAAACAGTCAGAAACCGCTTGCATGAAGTGAACCTTCATTCCCGAAGACCGCTAAGGGTACCACCTATAGCAATGCACAATCGTAGGATTCGATATCAATGGGCTCTTGAACACAGAAATTGGGCAGAAGAACAATGGCGTTTCGTGTGCTTTTCTGATGAGTCTCGTTTTGGTATGAGACCGGATACAAGACGTATACGACACTGGAGAACCCCTGGACGCCAACAGCGATTAAAATCCTGCCAGGAAGTCCATCCTTATAGTGGTGGAACCATCATGGTATGGGCGGGTATTTGGATCGGCGGAAGAACTGAGTTGATTTGGATCAGAGGCAACCTCAACGCTCAAATTTATGCTGAGACGATTGTATCAGACGTCATCGTTCCTCTACAAGTGCAAATCGGTCCCTTATTTCAGTTAATGCATGATAATGCGCGACCGCACACCGCAAGAGTTGTAAGACAGACTCTCGCCGCAGCTAACATCAATGTCATGCCCTGGCCTTTTCAGTCGCCAGACTTGAACCCGATTGAGCATGCATGGGATATGCTACAGAGAAGAGCTCTGCCGAATATGGAGGGTATCCAGTCGCAAGAAGACCTTTTTTTGTTGTTGCAACGAACATGGGCGGCCATTCCACAGCGTGATTTGGATGAACTCATTTTGAGTATGCCAAACCGATGTTCTTGTGTTGTTAGTGTTCGCGGTAGAAACACGGATTATTAATTGTTTAAGTTACCCAATAAAATTTTAAAGAAAACTGTTATTTCAGTCTTTTTTTCGAACTTTAATGTTAGTGGTTCAAATGTCAAAAATCCCTTTATTAGGAAAATGGCAAATTTCTTTATTAATGCAAAGGTGACTTGGTTTATCGTTACTGTAGACAAACGAAAACACTTTATTTGATGAATCCTTAAAGAAAATTTTAATTAATATCAATCAGGAGAAAAGTTATTGCAAAAATATATGTTGATCCCTAGACACTTTTGATGTGTGTATTAATATTTTTTAATATGGAAACACTAATTCTTCAAAGAACAGACATGGTACTTTAAAAAATTTTAACGTGGCTGCATAAACCATAATTCTTTTGCTTTTAGATACGGGAAATGTCAACAATGCCGTGTTTCATTTGACCACAGACCTAAAAATACATGGACGAGAAATACCTACAAAAAAAACGTGCATACCTCGGACCAAATTTGGTCCGAGGTGCATACCTACAACCATTGTGTTAAATAAAATGGCGTCTTTTAGTAGGGATGCCAAAAAAACGTCGGTGTTTCGATATCGATAGACGCCCGCTATCTAGCGTAAACAACTTACAACCGTTTTGATTTATAAAAAATTGTTAATTTCATAAAAGTAAAACTAAAAACATTCCCCTAGACGTTTCTTAACTAAGGCGGTTTCTCACACTGTCTCGAACAATGATAGTGTATTAAAAAGTTTTAATACACTATTATTGGTCTCGAATCTCTTATACTTATTATTAATAAGTTTAACAGATTCGAGATAATAAGTTATTAACAATTTGTTGACTATGACTTGGTTTGGCTTTGTTTTTGTGTTATTGTTTTGTCAAATAAAATCTAGTCATACTGCGGAGAGCAGATGCCGTGCTTACGAAGAGTGCAATAAGTCGGTTTTAGCTACTTTCCCGCAAATCGCAGTCAAAGATTTATTTTTTGTTTTGTGTGTATCTTCTTAACTATGATAGGTATCAACTTGAAACTTTTACTATACAATAGATAAAATGGTGTAGAATTTAATGTAGTATATTAAATTTGTACATATATTTATATAGGCATTAAAAACACAATAAAGTATTAATGTTTAGGATTATTAATTGTTTTGATGGAGCATGACTAATCATAACCGCAATAAGTAGACTACTTATTGCGATTATTGTTAGTAAACTTGCTTAATGCTCTTTTGAGTAGCAAATACTGTATGGGCTTTAAAGTTGGTTCTAACCCTAAGTGCAATAAATGTCTTATTTATTGCGGTTTTCACTAGTATGATATTTTAATCGAACACAATGCAACGGTAAGTTGATTGCAAGAATATATAAGTTTATATGAAAATAATTATGATTGAAATAAAATTTACTACGTATGAAAATATTTATTTGTAAGGCCAACTGTAATGTGAAAAAATGGTCCAAAATATCACTTTGCCCTCCTTAAAATTAAAATCAAATTTTCTTAGCCACTATAAGTGTTTTCTTTCATAAATTATTACCTCAAATACTAATAACAATTTTAGTAACTTTGTATTGCACATTTATGTAACAAGCAAACTTCAAAAATTCAACAAACTTAGTAATCTTTTTCCTGAGCAGGTAGGTATATAATAAAATTTAAAACTTAATCTATTGAGGCACATTATGAGATCAATTATTAAATCAGTCTTATATTAATATTACAAGTAACTTAAACCTCAACATAAATAAAAACGTTTGAATCTGAGTTCAATCTGTGTTTGACACCCTTGAAGATTCAGGTAAGTTTAGCCAAAGTTCTCTCCTTGTTTCTGGCATCAAAGGCAACAAGCTGGTCGGAGCTGGTCAGGTCTTCGTTAACTTTCCAGTTATCCACTAAGTATAACAGATCCTCCGTGCTGGCCGTAACGTCCAAATAGCTAGTGTACATTTTTCCTCCCCTGATGGTATCGAAAAGGTTCCAATTGTTAAGTATGTGCAGTCCCATTTCATGCAACGTCCCAGACATGTCCTCACCTCGATGACCTACAGCTGTTGTTCCACCCCACCACGTGCTCTTGGCGTTTGGGTCTCTACCTACTATTATGTTTTTGCCCATGAACCTGTTCCCTATCTTTGTGATGTGGGCCAGGTTCTATTGGCGTGTCGGTTCGAAATAGCAGGAGACAAGTACTATCCTCCAGGCTGTTGTTTCCATTTCTACCACCACAATGTTTTCTGTGGTTAGATCCGGGTACTGTATTATGTCGATGTCAGAGTTGAAAACGACTATTACTGCCTTGGTATCTTCCGGTCCAACACTTTGGTAGAGGCGTACCTCTCCCCTGGTCTTCATTTTTGTTGCTGCTCCTACATACGGTTCTTGGACAAGTGTTCCTCCAGCCAGTGTCGTCTTACTAGCTTCTATGTATATTTCATCGGTAGCCAGTATTTTTCTCTGTAGGTGCGCTTGGGCTACGTGGTAGGGTGTCGTTCTCATTGTTTAGTTCTCATTGGGGGGCCCTTAGCAGTGTGCTACTGCCTGCCTCGCCAATCGATCCCACTTCTTTTTCACGGGGCATTCTCTACTGAACGCGTTGTGCTCCCTTTGCGTCAGTTGGGCCTTACAGCAGTTCTTCCAAGAAGGAGGAGATACCGCGTCTGTCCATATGGGGCAGTCCATAACAATATGTTCTGAGCACCCACATTACGACAGTGCTGGCGGCGGTCGTGAAGTTTTCCTGACAGCAGCCTATAATTATTTGATATCGATAACGCCCACTAGTGTTGAAGCTGAACGAGCTTTTTATTTTGCAGATTATTTGTGCAATAAACTAAATTCTTCGTCATTTATGAGATCACATTATCAGGAACAGAAATTAAACAAATAGGTTTTTGTAATATCTGTTTCCGATTTTAAGAATTTTAAGTATTTTTCTTTTTGGTCGACTGTCGATATTACGTAATAAGTTTCGTTTTTCAATAACTGCTGTTACTCTTGCTTTCTTTTAAATTATTTTTTAAATTTTATTGATTGTTTCATATTTTAATAAATAAAAAGTTTGATAATGTTTAAATTTTCGTTTCAATTTCCTTCTAAAACAACTTAGAAGACGAAAAAATATAGTGGCTTAAAAAATCCCAACTAGTTACGTTATTACGTAGATACGTATTTAGAGCATTATAGTGCGTAACCAGTTACGCATTATTAGTTATTCCCTTAGATTAAAACAAAAAGGGAAGATACGGCATGCTCCTACTTGTAGTCATTCAAAACATAGTCCTACTCAACTACTTAAGCAAATACTCACACACGTACACCTATAAAGTGTAAATCGAGCGAGCGAGACAAAGCGGTAAGTTTCAACGTCAGCGCGAGGGAGTCAGCGAGTAGCGCGTTGACGTCTCGGTCGCTTCGCAACAGACGAGTACGTACGACCGATTCCGACGCCACTGCGGAGAAGCGTCTTTCTCTTTTTCACATAGTAGAATATCTGCAATAGGGCGATGTAGCCTGTTCGCTCGGCAAATTGTGACTGAAGTGAAATTGTGCCTATAGGCCTAATTTTGGCGGCTCACTCACGAGACGCTAATGCCGTATCTTCCCTTTTTGTTTTAATCTAAGGTTATTCCCTACTCGCATCCCTTTTTACTAATTATAAATGCAATAACTCGAGGACAAATTGCGATTTAGTATGTATAGTCATTCAAATCTTGCCTGTTTTTCCTTAAAATAATTGCAATAACTTTACTTGTTATTGATAGAATTTGTAAGCTTTTAATTTTGAATAACAAAATTCCTTAGCATAACTGCAATAACTCTTTATTATTGCGCTTATGACTAGTAAATGTGCCCTAAATTTGTAAATGCGCTAATCATAAGTGACATAACTGTACATATTGCGGTTATTTATAGTATTATTACAAAATATTGTAGCTAACCATTGTAATAACTCGAGTTATTTCGTTTATGTTATGCAACTTACAATCGGTAATCTTAGTTATTGCAGTAATGCTTAACAAAAGAACCGAATCTACTTTACATACAAAAATAACATCTAAGGAGAAGGTAAAGAGCTCGTTTTCCTGATTATGGGTATATATTTAAGTCATTTAGCCCAAAAACTCGAGTTATTGCACTTATCGTAAGGACGGCAGAATCTGCCGCTACGCGCAGGGCTGTAACGTTCTTTGTAAGTAAGTAGGTACTTCTTTTGATGGAAAATGTGTCTCGGGAGCGTCGAAGCTGGGATCTGCTAGTCCGCGCGTGATAACATGTTTTCTAAACCAACACAAAAACCTTAGTACAGCTACGCGCATACAAGCAGGGGCCCAAGTCTAGTCTTGTGCCTGCTCGGTCATCTCAAAGATTGCTCCGTACTAGTACAATACCGGCAATGAACTAGTTCACTCTAATAGTACTATTAGTTCATTTAGTACACTGGTTTATTTGATGATAAATATTCAGTCACGGATGTACTATGAGAGTTTATTAAGTTATTAAATAGTTTTATTGCGTAAATAGACCACAAATTACTTAAGACTAAATAATTAGATAGGTAAAAAAGGTAAATTGGTGTCATATACAACAAAGCATAATAAAAAATATAATAAAGTTTGATTTCTCTTCATACTTGGCAGGCTTACGTAGGACTGTCTTTTCAAAGAGTGAATCGTAATATTATGCTAACCGCACCTACGACATTATTATCTTTTAAATTGTGCAAACACCACATTCTCACTAAAGATGCTCCCTTGTAAACGCTCTCGGCTCTACCGTTCCGATTCTGATGCAGACCATCGAGACCCAGAGAGCCGAGACTGCCGAACGGAACATCTCGTTCCTGTCCGACTGAGTGTACTAAATGAACGAAGACCTAATAAGCATGCGGAATAGTTCGTTCTAGTTCAGTGCTAGGAAGCAATTCTTTTAGTTCTTTAGTACATGTATGTACTACACAAGCCTACCCAAGTCTGCTAATTTACGAATGACATAATTGAATCGCAATTGGATCGCATTGTAATTGTTTGACACATTTGGTATTCTCTTACTCATTTAAGAATACCAAATGTGTCAAACAATTACAATGCGATACAATTGCGATACAATTGCGATTCAATTATGCCATTCGTAAATTAGCAGACTTGGGCCCCAGATCTGAGGGGCGATCGCGCCAAACAATCCCAAGCAAACCAGAACTGAACCTCAGCCGTTAGTAGTGCTATCGCATTTAAAAACGCGATCGCGCCAACAAAGTCGGCAGAACGGCTGCGGTTGTTGTGTCCGGTTGAGACTATCTAGCGCGATCGACCCCCTGCTCTCCGTAGCGCAATACGGGACAATGTGAGAACCGCCCCAGTTAAGAATCGATGTAATTTTAGAATACACCAAAGAGCTCGCTAGGTCCACCGAATACTAGTTTCGATTTACTAAGTTGAAGGCTTGATACCAGGAGCAGGCTTAGAAGTAAATCGATACTTGCACTCAGTGAGCCCAACCTGCCCCTTTCAGTGCGGCCAAATTTTACCCATGGAACGTCAGATGCTTGTCGATCATATTATTCCTATAAATTGTCTAAATAAAAAAGCAGTTGATCTTCTTAAAAATTTATTATAAATAAATATAATGCAACACATAGAATTAAAAAAAGAACAAAAATCTGTACGGTCGGCTACAGGTCAAGGTAAACATGTCAGTGCAAAAAAAACCCATAGGCATAATGTAATAATATGGATAATACTTGGGTTAATATTTTCCGTCCCAATTATATCAAGCCACTTCTTTTTCATTGCTTCATTACTAGGTAACCTATAATAATAACATTAAAAAAATCACAGATCTCGTGCTCTACACGACTTGAAAGGGCATTGAAAATAAACCTAGCTATAATAGATTATTAATTAAAAAATAAAAATAAAATATTTTCAAAAAAAATTATGGACTATTCCAAAATTTGTTTATACTATCCCAAAGCCCTTAATTTTCCGCGTCTATTAAGTACTAATAGATCTTCGTATAAAACATTATTTTTTTTTTTTTTTTTTTCAAAAGAAATAATCGACTTTTCCAAAATTTGTTTATACTATCCTGAAGCCCTTAATTTTCCGCGTCTAAGTCCTAATAGATCTTTGTATCTCAAAGCTGCGAAGTTCCACAGGGCTATGACGCCCGAGTAATACCGCACGGTGACGCTCCACGCGCCGCTAAGGGGGAGCATACCGCCCCCCCTATCAATCCCACAAAAAAAAGTATAAGACATAAAATGTTCCCTGTCTCAATATCTTTAGGAATCTTTCTCAGTTTTTCGATCTTCGACCTCGTTCACGAGATATCGAAGATATTCCGAGGGAAGGTGTTAAAAACTCAGGTTTTTTTTGGTTTTTTTCAATTTTCGAAAAAGTTTTCAAATTTTACAAAAAAATGTTTTCACCATCTGAGAGCTATTCAAATTCTGCGTCTTTTGAGCTATCATACGTCTTCTTGGCCCTAAACCACTATATACCACGAGGCAAACAAACTTTCAGCGAAAATAAGGCCCTACCGGAGCGATCGAAAAAACATTTTCATTGTTAAAAATTGTAGTAATTGTATGAATTAGAGCAGTTAAACATCGTGAATTATTATTTATCATAAACGTATTGGACGCTCCGAAGTTTTTAGTTTGCACAATGTAATACATAGTATTTAGTATTGTTTATCGTTAACAGCTGTGCTTGACTCATCACTACTTTTAAAGACCTACCAAAGCCTAACGTGTGAGTGATGTTAAATAAAATGGCGGAGGTGGCACGCGCGACTAAAAACGTGACGTCATGCAAAAACATTGCCAGAAACTAGAAAACATTAAATACATCTATCTCTTTCATCAAACGGCGTTACCGATTAGATGAAAAGAGACATATATAGTTTTCATAATGTTATGTCGAAAATGATAAAATTTATATAACCTGTTGTAGCTATAGAACAATAGTTCCTGTCCCTATCTTTTTAGGTCTTTGCATTTGACAGCTAGCGACTGTCATTTGTCAACTACTGTCATTTGTTGACAGATATTGCCAGATAGATAACGAATAACAGATTAAAAAAAAATTAAAAAAGTATACAACTTAAACTTAACACGCCGGGTCTCCTTTCTTAAAAACTTTGCATTAAGGTTTTGTTTTTAATAAAAAGAGTTATTTTTAATGATTTATAAAAATATCGACTATGTTATGGCACATGACTATTTCAGGTTCATTAACCTTACTACCTACCAGGAGTAATAATGACTTCTGTCTACTCTCTACCTAATTTGTGCTCCAGACGATGTATTCTGTGCTCCTGGTACATACACACAGGACATCATAATAACACATAAGCCACACCTATTAAACTAGGTACTTCGAAATAAAATTAGTTGGTACTAAATTAATCCTTGTTTAGGTTTTTAGGTAAGAAAAAAAATTGATATTAAAAAATATTTTTTCCGAAAGTGCTGTGCCTACAACATAAAGAACAGCACCCACCACTTCAGTTTTAAGTTACTGACATTTCAGGCATAACGGGTTGTTTTGTAACAAGTTGTATTTAGTGTTTATATTCAAGATTTCTGGGATTGTTTTTAGGTTCAGCCGTTTGTTAGGCAAGAGAGAACATAAAAACGGGCATGCATACATACAGGTCAAACACAAACCCTACTTTTATGGCTTCGCCGCAGACCGGTAATGAGTTAGCATACCAACGTGCTACTAAGCCGTGAAAGCCTGGTGGTAGGTATTGGGTCCCGCCTCTCTTCGGCGAGGCTTAGGTTCGATCCTGGGCAATACCACAGTAATACTAACTTTTTTAAATGTTCCCTATAACTATATAAGATGACTGCTAGAAACCGCAATAAACTTCAAGGGCTGGTCAGGTCAGGTGTTTTAAACATGGCAAAAATGACAAAAAAGGAATTTATGTTTTTTCATTTTTAATTAAATAACTCATTTTGTAAATTTTAATTGGATAGACTTTGAGTATCTTCGTTATTTTAAAGCAATAACTTATGAAAAAATAAAATGAAAACAGTTAAAAATAACGATTATTTACAACGCGCCGGCCGCCCGACCGTTGACCCGTCAATGTAGGTACTGCCGCGGACGGGTCAACAGACGGCCGGCCATTGACCCGTCAACGTAGGTACTGACGCGGGCGGGTCAACCCCTTGCCCCTTGCTTGATTGAGTGTAGGAAAGTTTTTTTTATTTTTTTTTATTCTATTCTTGTGAGCAGATATTGTATATTTTCTGTCACATCTTCATTTGTTCAAATGTAAAATAAGCATTACAATATCAATAATAAATAATTATATTAAGGTCAGTGTGGGGAAGTGTAACTAGGGGGCAAGTTTGGATGCCCTTCATGATGATTTTGAAAACTATTTGAGCTTTTATTGGCAGCGATATCTGTTGTTGAGGTTAAAACAAATTTCAGTTTACTCAATTTCAATCTAGATGGTATTGTCAAACAATTTTGAAGCTGTCGCCATTTTAAAATCTGACACATTTTTAAGACGAACTCGAGTGAGCACGTGCTTTTTCAAACGATAAAAATTTTGATGATTTTGAAGAATTTGTATATTTTTTGCCATTATGTAGTTTTTATACTAACCAAACTTATTATTACTCTTGTAATTTCGTTGGAATCGTTGATAACAAGAGAATTATGTCCACTTAAAATTTTTTACCTAAAAATTAAATGGCTGGGGAAGTGTACCTAGTTTGCATGAGGCAAGTGTATCAGTATTTTACACTTGCCTCAAATCAGGGGTTACAAACCTTTTATTTTGAAATTAGTGATAGGTAATTTCTACTTGCTGATTGCTGGATGATGAGCAATTTTCTATGAAATCTGGGCGTAAAACCAACAGAAATGTTACTCCCATCGATAGTTAGGACTTATTACTAGAAACGGTTTTGTCGTATATAACTACTCTATGCCCCCGGGTTTGCTTGTAATTAGCAAAGTGAAATAAAACACGATTATTAATTCGGTAATTATACCTCTTTTTCTCACTTTTTCTGTTTTAAAAAATTAGAAGGTATGTTTATGTGTACGTAGCCAACATCAAAACCACGGAAAAACAATAGTTGTTCCATAAAAAAGTACCGATACCCACTGGATGAAAATGTATGGAACAGCTGTTTTGTTTTTCGCGATTTTGTTGTTGGCTACATAGTAAAAGTAGTTCGTATTGATGAATACTACCTCCCCCTATAATAAAAATTGCATGCACTTGAATTTTTTTTTTAATATCCTAGTGTTGTTGAATACTATTGAAAATTTTAACATTCAATGGCTTCCAGCTCCGTTGTTCGGTGTATTTCATGATTGTTGTCATAGTATAAAATCTTTTTCTACACGTACAAGCACAGAAAAGCTTTCATTTAGCGAATTAAGATTTTTACTTAAAAATGTTTTATATCCCCGCTCAATGTAGTATGACACATTTATCTCATAATTTTTGCTCCCTTAAACTATTCTCACAAAGTATATTAGGTAATATAGTCGACAAATGATTGGATCCCATGATCAAGTAGAAGAGACTTTGCATTTTTGAATAAAAAATAACTGTCTATTGTACTTTAATAATATAGTCACACTTGCCTCACTTTGTTGGGGAAGTGTGTCTACCATAGCACTTTATAATAAACCTTAAAAACAAATGATTTAATGGACAATATTGGGTAAAATACTTTGTTTTTTGCCAATTATGAACCTCATTTTAATTTGTTTACGCAGCGAGTTAGAAATTATACCCTAAACTATATGATTTTTAAGTTCAAAATAAACTTCGAAAAAAGTATGACACGCTTACCCATATTGACCTTATAAAAATATTAACGATTATTATTTTTATTTCGAATTTTGTGACAACCCTTGCATATCGGCGAACGACCGATGGATACCTACGCGGGCGGCGGCATATATCGCCCCACATCAAAGGCGTTGCCCCACTGTATGAATAGTAACACTTGTGCTAATGTTATGTCCTTGGCCCCAGCGGGTTAACCCCTTCAGATCGGCTTCAAATTTCGCCATGATTTAGTTGATAATTATGTTCTGTTTAAATCTGTTAGCAAATACCAAAATTTGTTGATCAATAGTTATCGAGATATATCCCATGTTAAGGGTATCCCGCTGGGATCACGCTCATTAAAATCCTAAAACGAGCAGAAACGAGACACGCTACTGATATAGTTGTGCTAAGATTTTGTTGATTCAATTACGAATCCATCATGTCCGTGACTGACCCCAGCGGGATAACCCCTTCAGATCGGCTTCAAATTACGCACCGATTTAGTTGATAATATGTTTAAATTTGTTAGCAAATACCAGAATTTGTTGATCAATAGTTAACGAGATGTCCCATGTTAAAGGGTATCCCACTGGAGTCACACTCGTCAAAGTTATTTGACCTAAAACGAGCAGGAACGAGACACGCTACTGATATAGTTATTGTGCTAAGTTTTTGTTGATTCAATTACGAATTCATCAGTGAAAATTCCAAGTTTCTACCTTCTGTAGTTACCGAATTAAGCGTGGTCGCAACCGAAGTCTCAAAAAAAATCAATTTTATTAATACAATTTAATAAAAGTTACAATTTAATTACTTAAAATAATTATAATTAAAGTTAGGTGAGACTCAACCGATGCCAGGTAAAAGAATGCGGTTTCCATGTCCGCGGAATCGCGGCGGCGGCGACGAACCCGACGCTCGTTGCTGCGTCAGCTCCACGTGCGGTCAATGTTCAATATCCGTATGTTTGTGTAATTGAGGGCGATGCTATATCATGGGTTTGCATAGAGACGCCTTGCGTAACACCTCCCCCCGTAGATCAGCGAGTATGGAAGACCTTGGTCGTGAATTGAGCTGGGAGATGATTCGGGTCAATCTTTTTGGCAGGAACTTCTGAGTAGATTATTGATGGTCCAGGTTGATCTTCTGTGTCTCCATTTTGCTCTTCATTGACTCGTGCTGCACAGTGCTTGCGGTACGTTAGGAATATACCAATAACACTTGCGGCAAATAGTATAAGATACAGCGGAACAGTAGTGTGAAAGATGCTGTAGTCGACGTCTGGTATCTTCTTCAGAGGCTGTTGCATTGATATCTTAGTATTGATGTCGTGCAGATGTTCGAGATTAATCGAGTTCAGCTGGACGGATGCGGGCGGTGATGCTGCAGATGCTGGGGACTTTTCTAAAGGTAAGTCCATTATCTTAACTACTTGACCCTTCAAGCGGTTACTTGTATTTGAGATAACGAAGGCCGTTGTTTCTACGAAGCAGTTGCGTGGCATGGTAATAAGATAACTGCCTTGAAGTTCTTTGTAGAGATGTTGCCCACAGGATAGATGTACTCGCGTTGGTTTCGGGAACATAATGGTGTAGTGCATCCCGTCTAGTTCTTCGAAAGATGGACTTCTGAGGGATACGGTAACTGGTTTACATGACTCCGTTTTCTGTTGAGTGGCGATCAACTGGTGAATGCAGTCCTTTGTCGCTCCGCTTTGAAGACGCCGATTCTCGTTGCAGATGTACCACTTGCTGGTCTTAGGGCATTCAGCCTCTATGTACTTGAAATCTTTGTCGTATATTGCTAGGAAAGGAGACGGAGGTGGAAGGATTTCGCTATTTTTATTAGGGATAATAGATAACTTATATAAATCGTATGTTTCAGACAGAACTATTGGGAATTTATATACTATAATAATATCGTTGCCTATATAATACGAACCTACTCTAATTACTTCAAAATATTCTCTAACATCTAGTTCTATAACTCTGTCTCTACCATACAGCATCTGTAACTTTTCGATGATTAAATTTAGAGATTTGATACTTAAAACGGAATGATGCATTGTATCTGTCTTAATGAATGCTAATATGTTTTGTAATTTAGATATCTCTTCGGAGATAGAATCGACATTGTCACCGAGTATTAAAAACGTCTGTGCTAAATGCGCGTATTTTATAAGATCATTATCATGAGTAGCCTCACTTTCACTAATTTTATTAAGCAAGAATTGCAATTTATCTTGATTATCTGCTATAGTTTCAATGATTTTATCACAATGAGTCATCCACTCCTTTGATAAACTAACGTGGTTGTTAAATTCAGTTACCAAGTTATTATCATTGTCCTTGAGTGACTTTAAGGCTTCATTAAAATGTATGGCGTCCGTATAGTCAAGATTTCCAGTAATACTCTTGACTATGGATCCAAGACCATCTAATAGACCTCGTTTTGTGCGTATTACTTCGAACGTTTGTAATTGATCAGATACACTTTGAACTTTAACTTTTAAATAATTGAGATGAGGTTCAAATAACGACCGCGTTTTATTATTAAATTCGGGACTAATACTATCTAATTGGTTTATAACTGAATTTATTTTAGATTGCAAATCTTCTAGATTAATAGGTTGGATGAAAGAGTGATAGTGTGAGATGATTTTTGTGGATCCTAGTTTGAATGGTAAAATGCCGGGACCGTCGTCGAGACTTTCAAGTTTTATCTCCTGGCTCATGGTGGTTCCCAGGAGAAGATGAAATATCAGTAGAGTCCTGTAACAATTGCGAACTTTTAGGAACTCGTTTCAATCTAGACTTCGCGACGGGGCCCTGTTTTTTCTTAGTATAAATGTGGATAGGTAAGTCTGCCATAACCTTATCATGAGTATAACGCGGAGCCAGTTTTTGTCGGGATGCAAGAGGATTTTTTACGAAAATCTGTTGCTCGGGTGAATATTCTTTCTCATTATCTCGGTTAGTATTACGATTATCTGTTAGTTGCTTGCGAAGGTTAAGACATGATTCCTGGATTAGATTATAAGCTTTACACATTCTATTTTTATGGTTTGTTATGTATTGCTGTAACAAATGAGCTGAAAGGTCTACGTCAAATGGATCCCGTGGATCAAAGTGTCCGGTTATTAAATCTATAGGTTTACATTTAGTAAAACTGTGTATTGAGTTATTATAAGCCAGAAGGGCATAGGGCATGAGATTTATTACAGCCTCACTCTTCTGTTCCAGTTTTAATAAACGCAAATGCTCTAGTATCGTTGAGTGAAATCTCTCAACGATACCATTTTCGTTTGGAGTATGAGGTGCGATCCTATGATGTTGAATTTTATGTAATCTTATGAATTCGCCAAAGAGTTGATTAACAAATTCGGGGCCGTTGTCAGTTACTACTGTAAAAGGAATGCCATGATGCGTACAGAATTTTAGTAGTGCCTGAACAACGCTCATAGCGGTACCGTCTCTTAGGTAATATGCTTGAGAGTATTTGGAAAATGAATCAACGATACTTAAGAATTTCTCGCTCTGCACAGTTAGAAGATCTAAATGTACCAATTCAAACGGTTTGCTAGCAGGCGGTACTACTTGAAATTGCTGTTTGATCGGGTTACGGTCGTATTTACCTTGGCCACAGATCGTACACTCATTAATAAATTTAGTTATTTGATCTCTCATTTTCGGCCAATAGTACCTATGAGACAAGGCCAGATAACATTCGGTGATGCCGCGATGGTTCGTCTTGCCATCGTGGTATTTACTAATTATTTCCTGCTGTCGCAAATATTCACGGATGTTTTCTAATTTAATTTTTGTTAGCACAAGGTTCATTGCCGAATTTTTAAAGGTACGCTGTATTATAGGTATTATCTTGTACATAGCTTCAGATGGGTTAATTAGTAAGCCGGTTTTAATTTTAGGATGAACGTATTCTCTAATAGCGTTAATGACGTCTTCTTCAAGATTAGACTCCGATAACTGAATAGTAGTGCGTGTATGAGTTTCAAAAGGTTTCGATACTACCACTTTGCCTTTTATATCGCCGACTACTGTAAATATAATTTGTTTAGTGAATTTATTCAAGGGGTCTTCCGAAATCGGCACTTCCAAGATGGGATCTTCAGCATCCGTGTGGACCGTAATGGTTCTAGAATCATCAGCAGCTTCCAGAGCACTAATGGTTCTTGAATCATCTAAGGAGCACGGTTTCTCAGAAGGGTTTACTATAATTGAGCTGATCTCCTCGTTATTTAACTCAATTCGCGATAGTGCATCCGCGTTGGTGTTACTTTTACCAGATTTGTAAATAACAGTGAAGTCGTACTCGCTTAATTTTAACCGCCATCTTGTAAGCCTCGAATTAGGCTCCTTTAAGTTCATTACCCACTGCAATGGCTTGTGGTCGGTAATGATCTTAAATTTTCGACCAAACAGGTAGGGCCTAAAATATTTGGTGGCCCATACAATGGCTAGAAGCTCCTTCTCAATGGTACTGTAATTTAATTCGCTAGAGTTAAGTGTTCTTGAGGCAAAGGCGATAGGCTTGTCCGAACCGATGTTACCTTGAGATAAGACGGCTCCAATAGCGACATTGGACGCGTCTGTGGTCAATACAAATTCTCTTGAGAAATCGGGATATTGTAATATAGGATCGTTTGTTAACAGAGCCTTACAGCGTTCGAAACAATTTATGTAATTTTGATTGAGATCTATTTTAGAGCCTTTCTTCAAACATTGGGTTAGTGGTTTCGTGATTCGAGCAAAATCTGGTATGAATTTCCTGTAGTATCCGAGAAGTCCGAGAAAACGTTTGATTTCTGTAGTTGTTTTAGGAAGAGGATATTGCTCTATAGCTTTAATCTTATTAGGATTAGGTTTCACGCCGTCTCTACACACGACATGGCCTAAGAATTCAGTCTCTAACTTTAAAAACTCGGACTTGTCCATCTGTATTTTAAAGTTAGATTCACGCAATTTTAAGAAGACTTTTTCTAAATTTACCATCATCTCTTGAAGAGATGTACCATAGACTATAATATCGTCCAAATAAACTAGGCAGATGTTATTTTGTAGGCCTTTAAGAACATTATCCATTACCCTTTGAAAGGTAGATGGAGAGTTCTTTAAACCCATGGGCATTCTGAGAAATTCAAAGTGCCCGTTCTCGACGTTAAATGCTGTTTTCTGGACATCATCAGGGTCCATCTCAACCTGGTAAAACCCACTAGCTAAGTCCAGGGTCGTGAAATACTGACACTTGCCTAATTTATCTAAAACGTCGGTAATATTGGGAATTGGATACTTGTCGTCAATCGTTTTCTCGTTAACCTTCCTAAAGTCTACGACAAGTCGCCACTTTGTCTTCCCGGATGCATCAGCTTTTTTGGGTACGACCCAGATAGGCGAGCTCCATGCAGACTCTGAGGGTCTTATGATGTTCTGCTCAAGCATTTTGGCTATTTGATCTTTGACTTCTTGGCGGTGGACGTACGGATAGCGATAGCTCTTCGTATACACAGGAAGCTCATCTGTAGTTTTTATTTTGTGTTTTATCTTGTTAGTGAACGCTAAAGGTTCGCCATCAAGGTAGAACACATCCGCGTAGCGTGAACATAAGGTCTCTAGATTAGCAAGCTCTTCGGGATTTAAATGATCGGTTCTAAGACGAGACAAAACTTCTTTAGCGCGAGTAGATGTACGAATTTCGTGATTACTTTCAAGATTACAAATTTCGGCAGATACCGGACGGTCCATTGAGAAAATTACGTCATTAGGCGAGGTGTTAGTTACCTCAACCCAACCTCTATTATTTCTTACCGCTGTTATACATTCTGTGATAGTACAATTACATAAAGTTTGAACTGATACGATGGCATCGCCATCACGCGTGTTAACGGGAAGTTTAAGTAATTTAGAAGAGTGTGCTGGGATGATATCTTCGTATAAGTTCACGTTGCGCGAGTCATATAATTCTAACGGAATTTGAGAGTTTCTAAGTGTTAGCGTTCTATTCTTAAGGTCTATGTTAGATTCCCATGCAGTTAATAAGTCTAATCCTAGTAATCCGTCGAAAAACTGGTGAAATTTGTAGATGAATAAAGTAAAGTTTCCTGTTTCTCTAAACTCTGGAAAACAAGGTAAGGTTATGGAGTGTTTATGTCTACTTGTCTGATTTGAATTAGTGACCTCAAAAGGTTCATAGTTTAAAGGTAAGTTATTAAAGTATTTACGGACAGCCTCCGGGCTAATAAACGACTGATTTGCTCCTGTATCAACTAAAAATTTTAAGGGTGGATCATGAATTTGAACGTACATAAGTTGTCTTTGGGTTTGTAGGTTAATTTCTATTTTTGCTTGTCTAAATTCGAACCCTTCTGAAAATTTTCTTCCCTAGAAGAGCTAGGGTTGTCTATTTCTTCAACAACGGGACTCTCAGTAGGGGTGTAGTTGCCCTCATACTCATAATAACTTGAGTATGGATCATATGCAACACACCCTTGATCAAATTCGGAATAATCACTGTATTCAGAGTAATTATTATATTGCCCATAGTAATCGTAATCAGACTCGTTAAAATTAACTTCACGCGTTTTAAAATAATTTGTAGGAGGCGGATTACCGAACCGTCTCCAGTCATGTCCCGACGGTGGTAAAGGTTTGGAAGCAAAAGGGGCCACGCCACTCATAGGACGCGGTGCATTGAAATTAGAAGGCTGAGTGAAGGGTCTATTATTCATCCTAAACACGTTGCTCTGAGGGTTATAGTTTGGCGGTGGGGCGCGAAACATCTGCTGCGTGCGTGTGGGACCGCGAAACTGATTTGACTGATTCGAATTAGGTCTCCAACCTTGCGTCTGTTGGAACGGTACCTGCTGCTGGCGTGATGGACCACTCATGTTATAGTTAGGTTGGCCTGAAGGGCCTGACATAGTGAAAGCGGGACCTTTCATCATAGAAAAGTTATAAATAGGTAGTTTGAAATTATACGGTGATGGCTGCGATGCTTGCCATTCTTTCTTACTAGGGCCACTATCGTTACGTTGTTGCAGATACAAAATGTTAAGCTCTTCCTGAACAAACTGAAGAGCTTTCTCCATCGTGTCGGGACGCATGCACCGTATTCTAGATCCTAAGGGGTCTTTAAGGCCGCGTAAATAGGATTGCAAGGTTAACTTTTGATATAGAGTGCGTTTAGATTCTATTGTCGTACCAACGGTCTCGTGAAGCGAGATGTACGTCATTATGGTGCTAAAGAGATTTTGGCACCGCTCGTAAAATTCCTGCGGGGTGCTAGCCCCTTGAGTTTGCAGGGAAAGGTCGTTATACAACGCCGTCTCGTCACGATGGTCCGCGAAGTTATTTATCAGCGCATTGCGTATACCTCCCCAAGTGTCCGGGATACCATTAGAGTTAATAAGCCTAGCCGCGGGTCCTACTACTTTATTTAAGATACCATTCATAAGAGCTAAATTAGCCAACTCATTTCCGGGAGCCTCGTTAAAATGTGCAATTACTATTCGATCCGAAAGATTGATGAAGCGCGTGAGTATATGGGGGTTACCATCGAACTCCGGAAGTAGTCTTAGGGACTTGTAAATCTTATCAATTTCGTCAGACATAGTGACGGGCTCCAGATTCCTATTCTCGTCTATAGCACTAAACCTACTTATTTTCTTACTACTAGCAGCGTTACGCGATTCTCTCGGATGGAAAATCTTTACTAAGTTGATATAACGTTATAGAATAAAATAGACACACCACAATAATAGTAATATATAAAATACACATAAAAAGGACACAGAAAATTACAGGATAAAGTATAAAGGATAAGTAAAGTTATAGGATAGCAAATACTTGAAAGATTCAAGGTACTTACAACATTGATTCAGTTTGAAGAATCGATTTCTGGATTCACCTCGGCTGGAGCACGTAGATTGCGATACCCGTGACGCGGCGCGATAGCCACTCGGGCGGCTGGGAGTTTACGGAAATCTTCTGGAAAACCCGGACCGACCCGACGGGTATCCTACCGACTGCGCCAATTAAGCGTGGTCGCAACCGAAGTCTCAAAAAAAATCAATTTTATTAATACAATTTAATAAAAGTTACAATTTAATTACTTAAAATAATTATAATTAAAGTTAGGTGAGACTCAACCGATGCCAGGTAAAAGAATGCGGTTTCCATGTCCGCGGAATCGCGGCGGCGGCGACGAACCCGACGCTCGTTGCTGCGTCAGCTCCACGTGCGGTCAATGTTCAATATCCGTATGTTTGTGTAATTGAGGGCGATGCTATATCATGGGTTTGCATAGAGACGCCTTGCGTAACAACCGAGTACTTAATTTGGTCGGCTTATACGCGTACTTTTAGTATGAAAAAGTTATAAACTTTAATGTCTCCTTAAATACCGTACCTAGGAAACTGAAAAGTAGGAACTGGTTAGATTTTTAAATCAACAAAATCTTGGCTATAGTCATAAACTCGCTACTTGCTCCATTCCTGTGGAAAAACCATGTTTAGGTATCAACACCGTGACTCCAGCGGGATAACTATAATTAGCGTTATATCTCAAGATGTACTGTAGCTAGAGTTCTCGTCTTTGTCTAACAAATTTTCTCTCAGAGTCAACAAAATCTTCCCCAAATTTCATGAATGAGCCTTTTTTCTTATACCTCAACTAGAACTTACTTTTCGGAGGAATTTTGACGAAAAGTAGGTATTTGATTACTCGGTTGTTACGCAAGGCGTCTCTATGCAAACCCATGATATAGCATCGCCCTCAATTACACAAACATACGGATATTGAACATTGACCGCACGTGGAGCTGACGCAGCAACGAGCGTCGGGTTCGTCGCCGCCGCCGCGATTCCGCGGACATGGAAACCGCATTCTTTTACCTGGCATCGGTTGAGTCTCACCTAACTTTAATTATAATTATTTTAAGTAATTAAATTGTAACTTTTATTAAATTGTATTAATAAAATTGATTTTTTTTGAGACTTCGGTTGCGACCACGCTTAATTGGCGCAGTCGGTAGGATACCCGTCGGGTCGGTCCGGGTTTTCCAGAAGATTTCCGTAAACTCCCAGCCGCCCGAGTGGCTATCGCGCCGCGTCACGGGTATCGCAATCTACGTGCTCCAGCCGAGGTGAATCCAGAAATCGATTCTTCAAACTGAATCAATGTTGTAAGTACCTTGAATCTTTCAAGTATTTGCTATCCTATAACTTTACTTATCCTTTATACTTTATCCTGTAATTTTCTGTGTCCTTTTTATGTGTATTTTATATATTACTATTATTGTGGTGTGTCTATTTTATTCTATAACGTTATATCAACTTAGTAAAGATTTTCCATCCGAGAGAATCGCGTAACGCTGCTAGTAGTAAGAAAATAAGTAGGTTTAGTGCTATAGACGAGAATAGGAATCTGGAGCCCGTCACTATGTCTGACGAAATTGATAAGATTTACAAGTCCCTAAGACTACTTCCGGAGTTCGATGGTAACCCCCATATACTCACGCGCTTCATCAATCTTTCGGATCGAATAGTAATTGCACATTTTAACGAGGCTCCCGGAAATGAGTTGGCTAATTTAGCTCTTATGAATGGTATCTTAAATAAAGTAGTAGGACCCGCGGCTAGGCTTATTAACTCTAATGGTATCCCGGACACTTGGGGAGGTATACGCAATGCGCTGATAAATAACTTCGCGGACCATCGTGACGAGACGGCGTTGTATAACGACCTTTCCCTGCAAACTCAAGGGGCTAGCACCCCGCAGGAATTTTACGAGCGGTGCCAAAATCTCTTTAGCACCATAATGACGTACATCTCGCTTCACGAGACCGTTGGTACGACAATAGAATCTAAACGCACTCTATATCAAAAGTTAACCTTGCAATCCTATTTACGCGGCCTTAAAGACCCCTTAGGATCTAGAATACGGTGCATGCGTCCCGACACGATGGAGAAAGCTCTTCAGTTTGTTCAGGAAGAGCTTAACATTTTGTATCTGCAACAACGTAACGATAGTGGCCCTAGTAAGAAAGAATGGCAAGCATCGCAGCCATCACCGTATAATTTCAAACTACCTATTTATAACTTTTCTATGATGAAAGGTCCCGCTTTCACTATGTCAGGCCCTTCAGGCCAACCTAACTATAACATGAGTGGTCCATCACGCCAGCAGCAGGTACCGTTCCAACAGACGCAAGGTTGGAGACCTAATTCGAATCAGTCAAATCAGTTTCGCGGTCCCACACGCACGCAGCAGATGTTTCGCGCCCCACCGCCAAACTATAACCCTCAGAGCAACGTGTTTAGGATGAATAATAGACCCTTCACTCAGCCTTCTAATTTCAATGCACCGCGTCCTATGAGTGGCGTGGCCCCTTTTGCTTCCAAACCTTTACCACCGTCGGGACATGACTGGAGACGGTTCGGTAATCCGCCTCCTACAAATTATTTTAAAACGCGTGAAGTTAATTTTAACGAGTCTGATTACGATTACTATGGGCAATATAATAATTACTCTGAATACAGTGATTATTCCGAATTTGATCAAGGGTGTGTTGCATATGATCCATACTCAAGTTATTATGAGTATGAGGGCAACTACACCCCTACTGAGAGTCCCGTTGTTGAAGAAATAGACAACCCTAGCTCTTCTAGGGAAGAAAATTTTCAGAAGGGTTCGAATTTAGACAAGCAAAAATAGAAATTAACCTACAAACCCAAAGACAACTTATGTACGTTCAAATTCATGATCCACCCTTAAGTATATTTAAGCGTTAATAAAACGCTAAAATATATAACATCAATCTATAAACGCAGCTTCATCTTAACCGAATGTTCAAATATTTGTACTTAAAAATATTTCTTTCGGATCTCAGAGGTGAAAACTTCTAAGATTTGATGAAGCAATGTTGACTCAAAACATAAGCATCAAGCACTGACAAATTTCGACGGTTGAAAGCCAGACCTCGGTAGCCAAGTGGTTAAGGCAGCCGGCCGGAATGCGGAAGGTGCGTGGTTCGATTCCCGCCTGAGGTTGTCGTCTTTTTTCAGTGTTTAAAAGGACCATGCGTCATTTTGGACCCACTTTTCAGCTTTACCCGACAGTGATGAATTAAATGTCATATGAAAGCTCTTAGCGTGTTCTTTATTTTATTATATGGCAACTAAATTCAAATCCAGCGCGAAAACAATGTTGTGGTGCGTTTTTGAAAAAATATTTTGTTTCGATATTAAATTATGATTAGCTTTCAGCATAGATAAAGGTAATACTGTCGGGCTTTCAGTCAGTAGCTAGGACTATAACTCACTATACTCAACTCACTATAGAAAAAATCAACTTGCCGAATCTTTGTTACACTGAAAAACCTAAACAGGCAAAGGGTAGCGTTCAAAAGGATGGAAGCTAATCTGCCACATTTAGAAATATGATATCCTAATGATTTCCTTGGAATTTACATTTAGAATAATTTTTGAATGTACCAAAACGCCATTTTTGCGCAGGATTCGAACTTGGCTGCTATAGAATGAAATAAAGTACACGTCAAGAGCTTTCATATGACTTACGTTTCATCACTGTTGCACAATTTTGGAAGGTGGTGGGTCCAGTGTTTATACAAAAGTGCCCATGGTCCTTTTACTTAAGCATATTTAAGCGTTAATAAAACGCTAAAATATAAAACATTAATCTATAAACGCAGCTTCATCTTAACCGAATGTTCAAATATTTGTAAAAATATTTCTTTCGGATCTGAGGTGAAAACTTCTAACACCCGTTTGCACTAAACTTGGGTTAGGCTTGTCTTAGTTAAGATACACCTAAGCTTAGGAGCAGCCTAACAAAATGATTGGTTTGCACTAACAGTTCTGTCTCAGCTGTGACGAAACTAAGGAATTGCCTAGTAAAGTGAATGATGAAAGAATGACGAACGATTGGAATGGTAGATTGTTTATGGTCTATTCTTTAAAAAAATAAAATCTGTTTGAATTTGTCAACGTCTTGTCTTGACAATCTAATAAATAAGCTACTAAGCTTGAGATCAACCCATAGAATAATAACTAATATTATTCTGAGGATCAACCACATAATTTTGTCACATGGTTAGGTGTGCGCGTAATAATATTTACAATGCATCGGTGCGGTGTTCAATGAAGATGTGTGAATTCTGTTACTATGGCAACTGTAGACCGAAGATAAACAAAAACATGGATCTGTCGCTCGATAGGTTGAGTCAACTTAAGTCACTAATTTATCAGTATGGGAGCTCTTGCCATTTTTGTATGACTGACACACGCCCGCCTCATCGAGCGGTCCTTTATTTATGAGTGGTCGAGCTTTGAGTCGAGCAATAAATCGACGAGAATTTGAAAGTTAGGTAATGTCAACGAGCGAGCTGTCAGCACACAAATCAAAATTAATTCGAAATTATTTGGTCTGCCATGCCGTATGTAATTATCATTCACATACGGCATGGTTGCTTAGTTATATTTCCTCTTTGTAGTTTTGCTGTTATTTATAATAAAGTTAAATAAATAGACGGTTTTATTTTTTTTATATTTAAAAAAACACTCGTACTGTTTTGCAATCAAGTCAATAGCAAAAGCCCTTTTGTCCTATTTGTACCTTATAATGATATCGTAAAGATCGATCTTTTTCATGGATTCGTCAATAGGTAGGTAGGTATGTTTTTATTTTTAGCCATTTATGCGTTTCCGGTTCATTGCTATTTGAAGTAGGTAGGTGTTTTCTTCGCTAAAGTATTGTGATAAGATGCGTTATCCATAACAATAACCATCTTTTTGGTACATTGGTTGCATGCATCTTTTCAGCAGTTAGTACTTTACTTTACTGTTTACTTTGCTTTACTGTACAATGTGACGTATATGCACACACGCATTCAAAACAAATTGTGGAGGGGCGTGACAATATCTTTTCGTGGTTTATCTCTACGCTTTTTTATGCTTTTCTACTTCTAAAAAACCTAAACAACTCAATCGAAATGTAAACAAGAAACATATCAAAAAGTGCTTGATTGATTGATTTGATTGTGACAGACAGAAAATGACATAAAATACTCTTTTATTTTGTCGTTTGCCAACCGAAGTTGGACAGGCTAAGGAAATCTCCATGCTGAAACACAAAAAAACACTACTTAAGTATCGCCTTACTCGTTGGGCGCTTCCTATTCGGGCTCATAAAGTTATAAATCTCCTAAGTGGACTTAGGAATTGCCTAAGGTTAGTGCAAGCAAATTTTTCACTAGGAGCAGCCTAAACAAATTAGGCAAGAACTTAGGCGATTCTTAAGTTTAGTGCAAACGGGCATAAGATTTGATGAAGCAATGTTGACTAAAAACATAAGCATCAAGCACTGACAAATTTCGACGGTTGAAAGCCAGACCTTGGTAGCCAAGTGGTTAAGGCAGCCGCCCGGAATGCGGAAGGTGCGTGGTTCGATTCCCGCCTGAGGTTGTCGTCTTTTTTCAGGTTTAAAATTTTACTTAAGTATATTTAAGCGTTAATAAAACGCTAAAATATAAAACATTAAAGATACTATGAAATACTGAAAGCTTACCTGTGAAAAATGATGTTATTACACTTCTTTTGTTTTTCAGATGTGTTGTGACACAATTTAACTGCACAAACCTTCATATTTTTTTTGTTTTCGCGAGACACGTACGGCGCGCTTTGACATTGAACACTACGGAGCGGTCCGGCGTTTGGAGCCATTTATGGCTCCGATTAAGGTGCTTCAAAATAGGCGCGCGGACTTGGTTTCTATAGCGTTATTATTCTAAGTCATTACCATTATTAATAGTGGTACTATTTTATACCTAGCAAATTTGTGTCCTTTGTTTAATAATTATTAATTAGTAGTAATTAGTATGACCAAAATCTAATAAATATGTAAACTAGCCAGTAAGAGATAGTTTAAATAAAACAGACGCTATTACCCGGAAATTCATTTATTACGCATGTTTTAATTCTACAGTAATAGTTTATATTAAAGTTTTCAGGGTAGCTTGCGCCTGAACCTTAAATCTAGATTAATTCCCTCATAAAAACTGAAACAACTGACAACCCTGTCCCTTAGTGTTTTAATTATTAACCTAGATTTAAGATTTTGGTTGAAGCTACCGGAAAAAATATATTGTGCACCGAAACAGATAAAAATATTTAATGTGATACATAATGAAATACTAGTACAATCACAGTCACAACAGACAAGATCAAAAAATTGTTACTCAAACTCAAATCAGAGAATATTATAAACCGGGACGCCATGATAATATCCTATGCCTACTTATTAAGATAGATGGGTGTACCATTTTATATATTACTATTGATTTATAACATTGAGAACAAGTAATATAGGTACACACAAAATGCTCTGTAACTATACTAAAATACAACCTTCACTTTATTCAAACATTTATCAGCAAACTACAATTTTTTTCTAGTTCTTGAAAAAGAACTAGTACCAACATACATAATAAAAAACAAATACTATTATGTTTCCTAAATAAAAGTTAAACCAGTTAATTACTCATATGGAATAAAATATTATAGGTTAAAATACTTACATTACTATACATACTGAATTTAATTAAACATTTATTTATTCTGATAATTTAATTAACAACAAAATTATACCATGACAAATATACATACAAAATTTAGGTATAAGTATACAACAAAAGAAACACACTGTATGCACAGACAATTTTAAAGCTGCTGTAAAGTTAAGTATAGAATGGAGTTGCAATTTTAGCTGTCTCCACAATTTAAATAACAATGTAAAAACAAGCTTGGCGTACCTATTACTAAATAATATACAAAGCGTAAATTATTTGAGTGATCCTAAATAAAAAATACGAAAATAATTTATTATAACTAAATCAAAAAACATGTAAAGTCTTGCAGCATAATAATAGGTATAGGTTTCCTCAGAAACAATCTTTCATTACTCTAGAAGCTTTTATATGAATATTAATTATCATATTATTTTACTAACTACACTGTGGAACAGAGAATTATTATATCTTCTTTGAACTACACCAAACAAATTTTAACTAGATATAGGAAACAACAATATCCCCGCATAAACATTCCGTGTAAATTGTATTTCATAATTGAAATACAAAATGTATCTTTTTAAGGACACAAACTAAATTATAAAAAATCAAAACAAATTAATCATTTTTCTTATCAGTAGTCTGCTCGGACTGCTCGCCGCTTTCTGTTATAGCTGCAGTACCATTTGTGCCAGATTTCTGCTGCTGTTCCATTTCACCAGAGAATCCAAATTCATTCACACGTTTGTGGTCCACCTTGTAGATCCATCGCTGGTACAAGAATATGAAGAACACTATGTCTGTAACAAAATTTGAAGATTTACTTAACATTCACGGTAAACCTAAATACCAAAATTTCCATGTAAAGTATGCTTACCATCTCTAAAGCACCCTATTCGGTACATCGTTGGCATTTTGATGACAAATGCAAATATGTCATCTATAAAGGTATTCAAGAATTTGTATGTCATCATACGCCATGGAAGGTGAGCAACAGACTTTAGTTTGTAGTTTATGAACAGCTGTGGAGTCATCATGATAAAACCAAATGTCAGTAAGTACCCATACATCATGTTAAGAATAAATGAATACCATCCCTTATGTTCTTGATATGTTAATGAGTACACTCCATAACCAACTAACAGTGGGAAACATGCCCAGCTTAAGTAACGGAAAGCCAGCATGTCATACTCCCTAGTACTAGAGTGTACATAGGAGCCTTTATCAGTGAATGACAATTTGGGAATTCCAAATATGCGATCTTCCCTATTTATCTTTACATCCATTACTTTGTTGATTTTCCAAATTTCTATTAATAAACCTATGAAACAAGATATTCTGACCATTACATTGGTCTCATTGTCAAGAACATACAACAAAACAACAGTTGACTGGAAAACATTGAAAAATACTGATCGTACAGACAATCCTTCTAAAGACTGTCTATTATTCCAAAATTGGATATCATTTTTGAATGCCAGTAGCTCAAATATAGAATGTAATACTGAAACTGATATAGTCAGGCCCAATAAGTAAGGTGACGTATCTAAGAGCAATTCTTTTACTGTATCCTGTTCCTCATCCTGCTCTTCAGCACCTAAAGCAGAGAACATACTCAACTTGTCCCTCATAGCTTGTGCAGTGTATAACTGCCACTTGAATAAACTCAATGGCTGATATGTCAGCTGTAACTGAAGGTTAGTGGTGGTATGGTTAATAGGTGTATAATCACGCATCATATTCCAATAGTCATTCAGAAACACAGCTGGTTTGTATTGTTTGCCGTCTGGCAAAAACAGTATGAACTCATCCAGTGGGGGAGGCACACTACCTTGCAGCCAATTAGTTTGGTCAGCAACTAAGTTAACTGTCAAATTAGGATGCCAATGTGATACAATTTCCTCTTTCATTGTTTCAGCTTTTATTATTTCTTCCATGGACTTTTCAGTTTGACCAGTCAAAAGGTTGTGGGTTTTTTGGTAGCGCAATTTTTTATATTTATTTAACATTTTCTTGCCATAGCTTATATATGGCCCACCATAATTTTGTTTGTCTTTTGGGTTAGGTGATTTTCCATTTTGTACCATATATACATGAATGTATATTGAACCATTGTTTTTCAATGACTCTGGTGCTGTAATGTTTGTTTCAAACGTGAATGTTCCATCATTGTTTGGGCCTCCGTTCCAGTCACCATAAACTATGCCAGTATGTTTCCAAATCAGATCAGCATCATCAATGTCAGCCAAGATTGTCTTTTCTGATACATAACAGTACATATCTAAAACTGTTCCGTTTGCAAACATGTTGATAGCAGGGATACGCGTCACCCCTGCTGGATTATTGATATCTGGTTTTGGTGCAGAAGGCTGTCTGAACATTGTTGTTATGAAATATACAACTAATGCTCTAATGATAAGGGATTTTGTGACTGCAAAAAAAGATTCTAGCTTAGATGGTTGCATTCGCCGTCGCTGTTCATCGATCTGAGCGTTAACCTAGAAAAAAGGTAATGATATAAAAGTACAAGGACATTTTTTAAAAATAGCATGTTCCTACTTTATTATTTTGTATTAAGCGAAATTAATTGCACCTGATTATAAACAACTAGATTAAAACAAAACATTAGATTGTAATTATTGTAGTTTTACATTTATCTTTAAAAGCACTTACATCCACATTTTCCTCCACTGATCCATTTGTTTCAATAGCATTATTGTCACTAGGTACTAATCTATTGTTTTCGTCAGTGGCCTCCTCGGTGGGGTTAGACATTTTAGATTGAGAATATTGCTTTTGATTGCTTTATCGCGGATTTTGCTGATTTGCACTAAAATAATTCCATAGACTTCTCTTTTTTTAGAACATTTTCCTCGAGACTCCCCACTTCAACTTGCTTGACGTGACAAGACAATCAATTTTTATACTTTTTTGTGAAAAAGCAGAGGCAAACGCTATACAGCCAAGACTTAAATGTTGTTCTTATAAGACATTGTTCCATCGTCATTGCACCAACGATATTACCAAAACTAAACCTTTACCGTTCAGCCGACTTCGAATAGCGTTATCGCGTCTATCAAACGCGATAGCACTATAAAAGTACGTCTAACGACTGCGTTTCAGTTGTGGTTTGATTGAGATTATTTAGCGTGATAGCCCCCCAGTTTCATCACGATTTCATCATTCATTAATAAACAGTTTGTGAATCGTAGACAGAGAAGTGAATCATGAAAATCTATCTTCATGGTGTGAATAATAATTGTGATGTGGATTTATGATGAAGTATCAAATTCATAGTATTAATAACAAAAACAAAATGTCCAAAATTGCCGCGTTTTAAAATACTAAGATTTGGATATTTACAGCTTTTTTACAATTAGTGAGAGGTAGTTTAAAAAAGAGCTTCATTTTTAATATTTGAGGCCACCAGAAGTACCAGAACCAGAGTGGCCCAAACCACAATTTGTGAGTTTTTTGTTGACCACGGCAATGCCCCTGTTCAAACCCCTAAATTACTCAATGGGCCACGCCCCTTATTTATGTTTTCGAACAATGTTCTGTTCAAAAATCTGGCGCAGCGGACCCGGCTTATGTTCTAATCCAAAGTGGCTCAAAGGTAATTTTAGTTAAAAATCATAGATGGCGTTAAGAAAAATGTTCTGGCATTGTGATTTTTAACCTCAGTATTGTTCTGAGTTTTTAACACAATATTAATAGAGCATAGTGGCCCAAGCCACATGTTCCACCTATCTATCACCCCAAAAAAAGGTAGACTTAAGTTAAGCAATGTTGTTCCTGACGAAGACGCCAATAATCCGCCCAGCTGACACCACCTACCTCAACTATCCGGCTTTGTGCTTGAAGAATCCTTCAAAATCAAAGCTGAGTTTGCTTATTCGTTCGGGCGGATGTTTACTGTCGCCGTCTGCGCTGTCTGGAGGACCCTTCCTTCTCCTTACTAGTGGTAAACTTCGACTTAGGCTCTCATTGCCGTGTCTACGTCTGCGTCTACCGATCCCATAACGGCGACATGGAGACAACTCTACTAATTAAACATCTTAGCCGGGTAGCAGATGATGCGCAGGAGCGGTTCCCATCGGCGAAGTTGGATCCCAAACATAGTTGGTCATGCGCCCTCCTTACTCGACCTTCCGCTAAAGAGTCGTCCTGCTGGATACCGAGTGGAGATCCGAGCACCTTTAGGTTCCTCGGATCACTGCTTGATATCCAGCACAGTGCCCTTGGCGTCGCGCCCGCCAACAGCGGTTTCGAAACGCCAGATTTGGCACTGTGCGTCGGCAGACTGGGACGGTATGCGGGAGTATTTTGCATCCGTCCCTTGGAGGCAGCGCTGCTTCAGTGGGAAGGACCCGACAGCTAGCGCCACTGCCGTTGCTGATGAGATAGTGTTAGGAATGGAATACTATATTCCACAATTCTATGTCATCAGCAGAGGCAGGCGCAACCGCTGGTTATTCGCGTGCATGTGCCAGCGCTGTTGAGAGCAACCAGACGGCATACCGCGCTTGGATCAGAGGCAAAGCTCATGGGGATCCTGAAACTCGCTCTCTAAAAGCAGCCTTTAATAATAAGACTTTAAACTTTACGATTACAACACTAACACGATTCATTTTGTAAGTAAGTACATATTTTTAAAGAATGTTAAGATTCCTATGTGAATAGCGTTGAGAGTTCCCTTAAAGATTCAACTAAGCTATTTTTTTCATTTGTAAAGAACAAAAGGGTCAACCCTTCCATTCCGTTTAGTGTCAAGTTTGGTGATAAGTCAGCAAGTGGTGGTGATGGCGTGGCGCAGCTGTTCTCCGAATATTTTTCCTCAATGTTTGGGTCTAACTGCACCAGTTGCGCCACCCATTCGAATCTTCCTAATCTTGACAGCTCTTTGAGCGGTATTGTGGTGTCCAGAGATGATGTACTTAAAAAAATACTTGCAATCAATGTAAGCAAGGGGCCAGGGCCAGACGGAATCCCCCCTTGCTTCATTAAAAACTGTGCCAAAAGTCTTGCCATCCCCCTGCACATCTTGTATAATAAATCCTTAAAGACTGGAGTTTTCCCAGACTCTTGGAAGTTGGCACATATAACATCTATACATAAAGGTGGTGGCTCCAGTGACTGCGCTAACTACAGACCCATCAGTATATTTTCATGTTTCGCCAAGGTTTTCGAGCTGTTGATTTATGATCACTTATACCATCACCTAAGCCCTTATATCTGTCAACAGCAGCATGCTTTTGTAAGAAATAAGTCACCGGTTAGTAACCTTTTGGAGTATTCCGACTTCATTACCAAGGTTTTCGACAAGCGTGGTCAAGTGGATGCTATATACAATGATTTCCAAAAGGCATTCGATAGAGTCACTCATTGCGTGCTAATCGACAAGCTTGGAGCCTTAGGTGTACACACGGCTTCAGATAAACCTACCCTAAACTGTCAAATTTCTACAATGAATATTAATATTGATCCTTAGGAACAAACAATAAAGTTCAAAATTGATTGTAGAAATTTGACAGTTTTGGGTAGGTTGATCTGACACCGTGTGTACATGGCAGCCTTCTCCGATGGCTGAAATCATATTTAAGCAACCGTAGCCAGCTTGTTGCTCTCAAGGGTTACCTATCTCGATCAGTCTCTATAGCTTCGGGGCTCCCACAAGGGTCCCATTTGGGTCCTTTGCTCTTTGTTCTGTACATTAACGACTTGACTCCCAAGCTTAAGAATCTGACATTGCTCTACGCTGATGATTTGAAAATGTACGCTCAGATTAACTCAATAGAGGACTGCGTTAGTCTACAATCAGATATTGTGTCCCTGGTGGACTGGTGTAGTGACAACAGCATGAGCCTAAATGTGAAGAAGTGCTCGACCATATCTTTCACTCACTAAAAATCTTATATTATTCCATTATAACGTAGATAGTTTTATTCTTGAAAGAAGGCAGGTAGTGAGGGATTTAGGAGTTACGTTCGACAGTAAGCTCAGCTGTACACACCATTACGACACAACCGCCGCCAAATGCAGACAACTGTTGGGTTTTGTTTGCCGCATGTCTCGCGAGTTTAAATCCACTGAGAGTGTCCTATTCTGCTATACCGGTCGCTGATTCTTAGCCGGCTTGAGTATGCTTCCGTCGTTTGGTCACGTTACTATCAAAATCACATCGATAGGCTGGAATCAATCCAGAGGCGTACACTTAAGGTTTTGACGGCCAAGCGTGGTCTTAAGCGCGAGCTTCGACCTTACAGCGAGCGTCTAAGTTTCTTTGGTTTGCACAGTTTGTATGGTCGCCGTCGGATGCATGGTATTTTGCATTTATACAAAATACTGAACGGTCTGTTATCGACATCTCTTTTATCTCAAATTTATTTAAGAATTCCCAACAAGTCACCTAGATTGGAGCGTCCATTCAGTGTACCGCTTCTTGCCAACAATATATCATTCAACAACCCTATACATAGAATATACCGTGATTTTAATGAATTGCTGAGCAGTTTTAAATTTAATCTAGGTAAATTAATAGAGTAATGAAATATTTGATATGTATAGACTTTATTAAATTTAATTTTTATTCTGTTAATTTTAATAATAAATAATAACAATAATATCTATTTATTTCAGGCTATTGCCCATAATTTGTTAGTTTACACATGACTTAAAAACTATGTAAGTAATTTTACTTTTAGTACCGTATAATGGGGTGATTTTGAATATCGGGGCGACTTTGACGATAGCTTTTGTTTTACTTCTACATATAAGAAGGTTTATAGTTACTTTATAAAGTGTTCTATAAAGCAAAATACCAGCCAGTGACACCTCTTGGTTACAGGCAGAGGTTGCGGCCTTCCTCTGCCGACAATGCCGAGTGTGGGACGCGCGCATCCAAGCGGAACTGGCCAGGAATGCTCTCCCAGGCAGTTCACTCCAACGCGGTAAGGATCGAAGTGCCTCCCATAGGAAGTCTTAGGACGGAACTACAAACCATTGAGGGTTAATACCGTGTCTGTAAAGCAAGTTTTTGCGCAGAGTTGTGGCAAACGCGTTGCATGCGATCATCTAGCTGAGCTAGTTTTTGTATGGAATGGCTACTCTAGTTATAATACCTAAATGATGCAGTGATTGAGAGTGAGATGTTTTATATTATCATTTATATGAGCACCCACAGAGAACAATAGACGACAAATAATTTGTAAACATTACAAACGTACTTTTTGTATTGTCAAATATTCTGTGTAGTGTATTTTGTAGTAACTATATAGGTGTAGCACAGTGTAGCAGCATGGTTTTCAGTTGACTCAATATTTAATGGTAGTTCAAAATCATATTTTTTTATCTTTTTTATTTTTAAAAGATAATTTTAACCCTAGCAGACTTGGTTAATTGATTTTTTTTTACAACAAGGTGAAAGTTTTTCTCTTTTTCCGACAATTTAGTTAGTCTATGATCCTTTTTTTTAATATGACATGTAATAGTGACTATATACATCCTGCCTGATGGCAAGCAGTCGGTGCAGTCCAAAATAACGATTGCACTCCTTATCGTGGAATGAGCACGGTAACAACCGCATGAAGGCCTGCCTAAATGCTTTTTCACGCCCCGCTCAAAAGACCCGGGACTATAGGAGCTGGGAAACACATGCGCCGGCAGAAAATTCCTAAGCCAAATGGTCTTACAGAGAACGACTTACCAAATTTTTTATTACGAGTGCTGATAGTCTGCATAGTATGATGGTTCCTAAGACCAGCACGTCCGGAGAAGAAAGGAGAGGGCGATTTTATATAAAAAAAATTCAGAACACTCTCAGTCATTTCAGTAGAAGACACTGAGAGAAGCAATGTCTCTACGCAGGTGAAGGTCATCAAGAGAGGCTGTAACCTCAGCATCTCCAATAATGTCAATAAATAAGTCATTTCTTCTTAAATTCTAATTTAATAAGTTTTGAACGTATCCTATTCGTTTTTGTTCTGTTGGTAGCCTTGACAGATCAGCCATTGTTTGCAGAAGTCAGGGACAGCGCGCTACAATAATTTCGATGTAAAATAAAATCCCGAACTTGTAGTTAAATTTTCGTGAAAAAAGTGGTGTAAAAAACTTCTTAAGTGTGGCCGTAAGTATAAAATTCATAGTAATGATAATAAGGTCATGTTATATTGACATGCTTTGCATAATCGAAAAGGTTTTTGTTTTTTACCTACGTCTGTTAAGAAGAAGGTGCAATATGTTGTAACATTCTCTATTACCTTTGTACTTCATTATTTTACGTTTCCTAGCAACTGTTGTTGATGGTTGACTCTTATACAAATTGTCATGAACAGAATATTTGTTTTATTTGTATTTCTCTAAAGTAGTAGCAGAACATGGAACAAGCAATATTAAACGCGAGCAAAGTTCAAATCGGGAATTTAGATTCCAATAACTATAAAACATGGAGATTTAAAATACTAATTGTCTTAAAGGCAATGCCGGGAGGTATGAATATCCTAGAAGGTAAGAAAACCAAACCATCCTTGGCGCCGACGCCAAATGCTGATGAAACAGCAAAGTATGGCAAAGATCTTCAAGATTTCGAAAATTTGAACAGTGCGATTATGATTTTGTTCACGACAAACATGTCCGATGACATTCTGCAAAAAGTTGTGCGTTTTGATTATGCGAAAGATATTTGGGATGAACTTAAGCGTATCTTTGGAGGTACGTGTGTAGACAAGACCTACGACCTATGCCTGAGGTTTTTCAGCTATAAAAAGGACCTAAATCATGACATAATTACGCATGTGTCGGCTTTAAAAAACATTTGGAGTGAAATGTGTACGGAACTACAAAGTGAGGCGAAATTACCGGAAATCCTCCTAATGTGTAAAATCCTAGACACCCTACCTTCCGAATACCTAGTATTTAAGTCCAGTTGGCAGTTAATTTCAAAGAAGGAACGCTCTGTCGAAAATCTGACAAGTCAGTTATGCGCACACGAAAGAGTTCTACGTCAGAATGACACGCAAGTCACAGACAAAACAAATGCAGAAGCCCTATTCACGAAAATGAACAATGGCAAGAAGAAAAACTATCCCAAAGAGCATAAATGTAATTATTGTAAAGTAAAGGGCCATAGAGTCAGAAGTTGCAAGAAGTGGATTCAAGACGGAAGACCGCCAAAGGAATCACAAACTGTAAACATGAATCTGACAGTAATGGCAGTAATGTACTGCATAAAGCGGCATAAAGATTTGGCGAAACAAAGGATCCAGAAAATTGGTACGCGGACAATGGTGCGACCAGTCACGTGACTAATAGAGGAGACCTGTTTCAAAGCTTCAAGTACTTCAAAAGCCAGCATACTGTGACTGGCGCAAATGACCAATGTATTGAAGCCAAAGGCATTGGATATATTCTTACAGAAGCTGATGTAAACGGCAAGCTAGAGACGATACTGTTGAAGGATGTTTGGTATGTACCCAGTATTAGCAGAAATTTATTCTCAGTACTTGCTACACATGATATATCGGACAAGAGTTTCTTTGAGTCTACTACATTATCATGTACTCTCAAAATGGATGGACAGACAAAACTGATTGGCACCCGCAGCAAGCGTGGGGGATTATTCAAACTGAAACTCAGATGTCTGAAACCAACTCTACAAGTGAATCAGCTGTCCACAACTTCAAATCTGTTACAGCTTTATCATGAAAGATTTGGTCACCAAAATAAGAGTCACGTGAAGAAACTGATAGAAAGGGAGTTCAATATCAAAGTCCAAGCAACCAAGGAACTCTGTGAAGGATGCATTTATGGTAAATCTCACAGGTTAAAGTTTGGAACCAGGGAGAAAGCATCGCAACCCGGAGAATTGGTATATGCTGACGTCTGTGGACCCTTTCCGTGTTCTATCACAAAGCTGAGGTATTTTGTCCTTTTCAAAGATGATTACACGAGGTACAGATTTGTATACTTCATGAGAGAGAAAGCTGAAGTGAAAGCAGCTGGAGTTGTCATAAAAGAACTGTTAAGCGACAATAGCGGAGAGTTTGTCAACATTAATATAGAAGGTACTCTTAAAAAGGAAGGCATTGCTCAAAGATTGACAATGCCCTACACTCCAGAGCAAAATCCGACGGAGAGAGAGAACAGGACTGTTGTGGAGATGGCGCGAAGTTTGATGTATGCACATGCCAAGATTCCTACTGGAGTTTGGGCTGAAATGGTATTAGCAGCGGTGTATATCTTGAATAGAACTGGCCCTACTTGCATAGATGGGAAGTCACCGTACGAGCTATGGTACCACAAGAAGCCTAGATTGAGTCATATGAGAATATTAGGATCTCACTTATCCACATGTTCCCAAGCAACGAAGAAAGAAGTTGGATAAAAAGGCCCAAAAGGGAATATTGATCGGCTACGACTCTGACGATGGTTACCGTATACGGGACAGTGACTCATTCAAGTTGATTCGGTCAAGAGATGTCACCTTCGACGATAATCCTCTATCGGGTCTCCTAGAAAAAACGGAGAAGCCTGATTGCTCTCAGAGCAAAGCTGCTAATAAAAGGTCTGACTGCCTATTTGACTTTGTTGTGCCTGAAAATGAAAAACACGTCCCGGCTGAGATGAGCGATGACCAGCAGCCATCTACTTGTCATGGTGGAGGAGGTACAAGCATTACGTCATCAAGTCAGCAAGATAAACATTCTTCTGAACCATAATATTCAGAAAATGATCACGAGACTCATACATTTTTAGAGGCGGAACAGACTATTGATGACCCAATACCTGAGCAAGAGATTAATGATGATACGATGGAAGCAGACCAAGAAGTCAATGACGCAAATGGACCAAAAATAGAAGGTCGTCTGTCTGCATTTGAAATTGAGGCCGAAGGCACGAGGACGCTACGATAGCGGTCAAATCTTAAGCCACCAGCTAAATATAAAGACTTTGTCTGCAATGTTTGCTTTAACGTTAATTCTGTTAACGATGAACCTCTAGCGGAACCAAGCACGTTCCAAGAAGCTATGGTATGCAAGGATTCTCATCAATGGCGTAAAGCAATGGATAACGAGATCAATTCTCTTAGAGAAAATGAAACCTGGGAAATGGTAAATTTACCAAAAGGACGAAAAGCTATCTCTAGCAAGTGGATTTTTAAGATTAAAACAAACCCTGATGGTTCAGTTAAGAAATATAAAGCACGCCTTGTAATACGGGGTTATTCACAGAAGAAGGGACTGGATTACAACGAAACCTTCAGCCCTGTAGCGAAGACAAGCACAATAAGAGCGCTACTTGCTACAGCTGCTCAAGAAAAACTTTCACTGTCTCAATTCGATGTGTCAACCGCTTTTCTCTATGGAACATTGAAAGAAGAAATTTATATGAAGCCTCCTGAAGGGTATTTAAATGATGATGGAAAAGTATGCAGGCTTAAACGCAGCCTTTATGGCCTCAAACAAGCGCCGCGCTGCTGGAACTCCACTATAACTGAATACATCCTAGAACTTGGTTTCAAACAGAGTGAAAGCGACCCTTGTCTGTTTAAAAGAGGAGAGGGAAAGCACAAGCTATTACTAGCTTTTTAAGTTGACGACGGACTCATTGCGTCTGCAAGTTCGGATGAAAAAGAGGAGTTTTTAATGAGATGAGACAACGTTTCAAGTTAACGACAATTTTCTTGGAATAGAAATACAACACAAAGCGGACGGTACAATTAAAATCGATCAGAAGGGATAATGCAAAACGGCTATTACAAAGATTCGGTATGCAAGACTGCAAAGCTGCGGTAACTCCGATAGTCAAGGATGTCATGTTAGCTGCAAAGGACATCGATGAAGGGCAGAACTTCCCTTATAGACAAGCCGTTGGTGCTCTCTCTTACCTGATGGTTGGCACTAGACCTGACTTAGCGTATGCGGTCGGCATGGTGTCCCGCAAGCTCGATTGCCCTACGCTACATGATATAGCAAGAGTAAAGCGTATCTTTCGCTATGTTAAAGGTACCATGGAATACGGTATTACTTACAAAACTTCCACTGCACGCCAAGGCTTAAGGTGCTACAGTGACGCCGATCACGGAGGTGATGAATCCACTGGACGCTCCACAAGCGGCATGATTTGCCTTTATGCCAATGGTGCTATAGCATGGCAAAGTAAGCGTCAATCATCTGTCGCTATATCATCCACAGAAGCTGAAATAGTCGCAGCCAGTGAAGCCGCTAGAGAGGTAATATGGCTCACACTGATAATAAACTTTATGAAGACTGAGGTTGTGAAAGAGATCACCTCACTCTACATAGACAGTGAATCCGCAATAAGATTGGCTCAGGCACCGTCCTATGAGACACATCATAGAACGAAGCACATAAGGCTTAGACATTTTTTTGTAAGACAGTGTGTCCTAGAAAAGGATCTACGTGTTGAGAAAATCTCCACAAAGGATCAGTTGGCCGATTTCCTAACTAAACCTCTGTTTAAGCCTCGACTACAAGAACTCTGCAAGCTATTCGGAGCCTACATATGAAGAAACAACTACAGTTGCCTTGAGAAATGGGGATGTTAAGAAGAAGGTGCAATATGTTGTAATATTCTCTATTACCTTTGTACTTCATTATTTTACGTTTCCTAGCAACTGTTGTTGATAGTTGACTCTTATACAAATTGTCATGAACAGAATATTTGTTTTATTTGTATTTCTCTAAAGAGTCGGCCATTTTGACTGTATTGCACAACGAAATCTGTTACAGGGGGCTACTTTGACTAGAGCTACGGGCGACATTGATAGTTATCAATATCGCCCCAATGGGTTTTGTTCTAGAGATATACTTAAAATTGTATTGAATTACAAAGTAACCCCTACTTTTTTATAGGTTCCTAGTGATGGTTTGCACATACAAAAAAGTTGCGGGAAGTCGCAACTATAAGAATTATACAGACGAGGCACTTGAAGAGGCCCTTGTGAAGATCACCGATGGTGATCTCTCTATTTTTGCTGCTTCTTCAACATATAACATTCCATACATTTAGACTAAAAGAGAGAAGAAATTATTAACACTTTTTGTTTAGGTATTAAGACATAAATTTACTAATTCATATGTTCCTATTATGTTCGTACTTCAAGTAAAAAATATTGATACACGATATTTTTATTTAGAAATGCATAGTTTTACTTATTATGCCACTATTTGCTATCACAAAATGCCAATATCAACTTCGCCCCTTGTGTCAAAGACGCCCCAACAGATTTCAAAACCCAATAATTCCTAAAATACATTATCAAAAGAATTTTTTTTGTGTTAAATTCCAAATTAGGGTTACTTTTGTTTGACATCAATAATAAGAACATCGGGTATCAAACCAACCCCATTTTCAGTCTAAAGTTGATAGGCCACATTTAATTTTTTTTCTCCAAAAGTATCAAGCCAAAATTTTTGATAAAAAAATAAAAAAGGTTTGTAATGAGTCGTCACTAAGATTTTTTTTACATGTCTAGTACGTAAATTGAATGAAATAGAAGCCTTTCAATTTATAAATTGATCAAAGTCACCCCATTTTACGGTAGTTAATGTACACACGGCGTCAGATCAACCTACCCTAAACTGTTAAATTTCTCCAATGAATATTGATCCTTAGAGCCAAGTAATAAAGTTCAAAATTGATTGTAGAAATTTGACAGTTTTGGGTAGGTTGATCTGACGCCGTGTGTACTTATATCCTCTTAAGGCCCAAGCAAAATTTGCCTCGTTGCGTGTTACCACCCAATGTTCCTCTACAAGAACATATTGTACCACTGTGGTTACCGCCCAGACGAAAAAACGAAAATCTAAAAAAGTTACAGTGTATCTATGGATGAGATATTTTTTGCTACAATGGGCAATTTTCTGACAGCCCAAATTAAAAAATAAAAATTAGTTTCAAAATACTTGATAGATGGCGTTTTATGAAAGCCGACCCATTCCTACCTAAGGGCTGTAATAAATTCTACACTTTTGCTTGTCTATCAAAAAAATAAAAACATAGTACTTACAAATTTTTATTCAGGATCTCCAGGACCTATTTATATTTTGGAATGGAATAAATATTACGTAGCCATACACGTGTTCTTCATGGACCCGCCTTTTACTAAGCGCCATACTAATCTATGCTAAGCGCCATCTATGAAGTCATTTACGAACCAATTTCTTTTTTTTTTTAACTCGGAAAATCGCCCATTATTGACATGACGAAGAATAGATTCAGATGGTCTAATAGTCAAAATGTTTTGGTCTTGTCTGAGAACATTGGGCCTTTACGTCACAAATAGGTATTTGGTTTATGTTCTCTGTGGGTAACAATTAAGGGGCTTTTAGACATTAAAAAAACTCTTTTTATTTAATTATTTATTTAGTATCTACTAAAAGTTTCAGCATTGGCCACAAATTAGAATTATTTTTTTAATTATAAACCTAAACTAGTCGTTACAATTTAAATTCGTCGTTACGAGATAAAACTAATACTAAGTAAAACTTAAAAGCTTCTTCTAGAGCAAAAATCAACAAAAATAATAAATCAGACATCAAATCAGAGAATTCAGAGATCAATTAAAAAAACAATAATTTCTTAAAGAGAAAAAAATCATCAAAAGTAAATAAAAACAATCATCAATATCATTTAGTAGTAGTTAGTAGTTTATTTTATCTTAAAAGCAGTTGCGATCTGATGTCAAACTTAGAGTGATTCCACATGATCTAGGTACATGTGATGCGCGATTGTTTATAATGACACTGTCTGCTGTCTGCATCTAGCTTGTTTTTCAGAAAAGACAGGCATGTGATCAGCACCCTGAGCTCATCTTTCTTTTTGATGGAAGTGGAGCAGTAGGTTTGCTTTTTTTCACGTTGCACTGGCTCCTCTTGTTCAGAGTTCGAAGAATAAGCTTGAATAGCCTCTGGACTTGAATATGTCTCGATCAGGAGTTCACCAAGATCATTTTTGAAGCCCCGCAGTTGAAGGATCCTTTTGATAGGAACATTTCGTCTTTTTTATCTTTTTTATACTGAATCCAAGTTTTAGATTTAGCTAAGTATCACTAGAGCTTGGTGATCTATTCTCCGGTGTGATGACGAATGGTGGGCACCAGTATCTTCATCGAAAGGCAAAAAATCTCCGATATCTGAATCGTTTAATCGTTAAGTTAAATAGTCATTAACGCTAACTGTACTTCTATGAGAACATATTGTAAAAGGCAACTAATGGAACATCTGCCACATGTTCTTATACAAGAACATTCTAAATTATTGAATTAAAGACTGCCTTTCAAAATATCTTTTTATATAAATAACACTGAACAAATACTTTTTGGTGTTTCATCATTAAGTTTTACTTGTTTTCATATTAAAAATCATAATGATTGCATGTATAATTTGTGATTTAGCTTACCTCTGCAGCGCGTGCGCCTTACGTTCATCATTTCGGCAACAAAATGACAGATTGTCTCTTATTGGTCCTTGTTAATAAAACTTAAAACGCGCTAAATATAAATCCTCCAATCAGGTAACACTAAAAAGAACGGCGTGTAAGCGCGAATTTTTAAAAAATCTTATAAAAACTATTATGTACTCGTGCAAGAACAGTGGGCTACTATGACTACACTACGCTAATTAAGGATGGGCACTAAGGAGGTCTTTCTTAAGTCCTTGTAGAAGAACATTGGGGCGCAGGAGGACATAATTTTTTAATTTTAATTCGTTTTATAGTTGCTTTTGTGTTGTATTCGAATGTCTATTTATAATATTTTAATATTTCAATAATTAATGCATGTATATTTTATTTATTTTATTAGTATTGGATCAAATTTAGATAAAATTATTTGCCTTGTCAAAGATTACTCATGTGGTGTACACACGTCATAGGAACTACAACCTGTCCTTGATACATATCTTGTTACATTTTTACATGCTATGTTGTATTCTGTTTGTGTACCGAATAAATTAAAAAAATATACATATCTACTTACTGATTGACGTTTCGGCCGCGATGCTGCGGCCGTGGTCACAAGCAAACTGGCGGCACAGATTAAAGAAGAGTTACCAGATACTTCACTCAGTAGAAAATTACCAATACCTACTGCTTTATTAGCCTACTAATATTTAACATACCGCGCGATCCCACAGCAATCGTAGGGCTGCCTCTTCGATAAAATTAAATTAACATAAATAACCATTTGTGTCTATTTTACTGAGAACTGTGAATATGTTCTGACTATAGGTGGTGTAGTTTAAAATTGTGTCGTTTATAAAATATATTTTTTTATAAATTAGTGCTGACATCATCATCAAAAGTAAATAGAGGTCAGCGTGTAGGTAAAATAAAAAACTACTACTGCACAAGTACAACAGACCCATCTACTGCACATAAGGCACCTGACACGCGTAGAAACGAATGGAAAAATTAAAATTGAACAACGTGCATGCGCTTCGCTTGCAAAAACCGCACTGAATTTGGTCCGCAAACGGCCCGAGACCGCTGGGCCGGGCGGTAGGTAATTATAGCGCGCAAGGATATGACGAAGTGACGGATGCTGGCGGTGCGCGGCGTTGTCGCGTCCGCTCGGGCGGGTATTTGTTTCTTCATCCACCCTCACACGTTCACTTAAATTGTCACAGTGCAATGAATCGCCAGTAACACAACTCCGGCACACTACACTAACAGTATCGGAGTTTCTTTTTATAGACAGATGTTGAGGTTTGCATTTGCCAATCACTGGATTCCACGCTGATGATAATTTAAACCCGTCCTCCAGATTGAAATTTTTATACTTCTTGATCTCAATCGCTTCACGTAGGTACTATCCTGCTATGATAATAACGATCGGTGGAGAGGATTTTAGGATCATGTAACTCCATCCAGTGATTAACCCCAGCTTCCAGCAGATGTTTAGCTACCGCCGATTTGTCTATTTGTGGATTTTTGTCACCTGCGATATGTTCCTTGACTCTGCGATAGTCCGCTTAGCCTGTCCAATATACGAACTACCACAGCTACAATCGAGTTTATAAACTCCCGGTATTTGGAAAGGTATGAGCTTTAGGCGACCGCAATTTGTTCGATATTTGGCATAACGGAGTATATCAGTCTTAATTGATAAGTTTTTTAGTACTGTTCCAATTTTGTCCGTTACGTACGCTTTTTATGTAAGGTAAAAAACGCTGCCTGGCGACTCACTTCTGGACGACTTTTCTTTCCATTCTGCTTTTTCATCTTCTGTGACACCCTGTATCCGTTACGTTTTAGTACAAATAGACAAATATACAAATCGGCGGTAGCTGAACATCTGCTGGAAGCTGGGGTTAATCACTGGAGTTACATGATTCTAAAATCCTCTCCACCGATCGTTATTATCATAGCAGGATAGTACCTTAAGCGATTGAGATCAAGAAGTAAAAAAAAATCAATCGGGAGGACGGGTTTTAATTATCATCAGCGTGGAATCCAGTGATTTGCAAATGCAAACCGCAACATCGGTCGATAAAAAGAAACTCCGATACTGTTTAGTGTAGTGTGCCAGAGTTGTGCTACTGACGATTCATTGCACTGTGACCAATGATATTTTATGTTTAGATACGTTGCCTGGCCTCCGTAGTTGCAAGGACAAATCAAGGTAATTGCCCGAGTTTCACTCAGTCACACGTCAGTCAGTGTCACGTCAACGCGATTTACACACGATCGTTACCTTTATAAGTTTTTGATTTGTTAATTGGTTAAAATGCCTTTCTGTCTATCCAGAAATTGTAAAAATTATACTGCAACCGTAAGAGACAATAAAAATGTCTTATTTCATTCGTAAGTATTGTAAATATAAATTTAAAAGACATTTGCCATGTTGCCAATCCGATATGCATGAGTGAGGAGCGTATACTATGTTTTCTGTAAGAGTGAAAGAGAAAAACAATGGCGGCCGAGATAGCGCATAATTTCTATGAGCTCATTGGTCAACTACCAAAATTCAAAATATTGTCTATCTCTTTTTAACAATAGGCTAATGATATGATTTTCCCTTTCGACGTGTATTATACGTCATAGAAACAATTTAGCCATTTTAAACAATGATGTTACAATATAACATAATATCATTGATTTTAAAATGCAATTCATTTACTTATAACTAGTCTATTTATAAAAGGTCATTTACTGTGACAATTTAAGTGAACGTGTGAGGGTGGATGAAGAAACAAATACCCGCCGGAGCCGCGACGCCGCGCACCGCCAGTTCGCTTTTGTGACCACGGCCGCAACATCGCGGCCGAAACGTCAAGCAGTGAGTAGATATGTACTTACTTACAAAATGAATAGTGTTAACTATGTCCCGTTAAAATAGTTTTAAAGCCTTTATTAATGCCACCAAGTCGTGTAAAAGGGCCTACATTAGAGCGGATGCCCAGCGCGTTGCACGAGTAGGCCAAGAACTCTTGACGCATCCTACAGGCAGCCGTAGCTACTGGCGTCTGGCCAAAGCCGTGCAATCACATTTCTGCCAACCTTCGCTGCCACCACTGAGATGTCCTGACGGAACTTTAGCCCACAAGCCGTAGGAAAAGGTCGATCTACTGGCCAAACACTTTGCGGCTAACTCCCGAATCGATGACTGTAATGCACAGCCACCCTCAAATCGTCACTGTGGCCACACAATGTCCGATATTAAAGTCAGGCAGCGTGATGTCCGTGCGGAGCTGCAGTCAATCAATGTCCGGAAAGCTAACGGTCCGGGGTAGCATCCCAGCAATAATAGTCCTGAAAATGTGTGCAGCGGAGTTGTCCCCTGTGTGAACGCGTCTGTACCGTCTCTCGCTCTCTTCGGGTTGTGTGCCGGAATCTTGCAGAGAAGCGTATGTGCATCCCTAAAAAAGAAGATCGGTCAGATCCGAATAATTACCGCCCCATAGCTACAACTTCGTCTTGTGCAAGATTCTAGAAAGAATATTGAACAGACAGCTTATTCAATACCTAGAAGATCACTCCCTAATTCACGTTCGTCAATATGGGTTTCGGCCAAAACGGTCAACGGATGATTTTCTAGCGTACGTCACACATCTCTGAGGTGAGACTATTGACAAGCGTGGCGAGTTACTGGCCGTTAGCCTTGACATAGCCAAGGCTTTTGATCAGGTCTGGCACAAAGCTCTTCTCTCCATGCTCCCGGCATACGGTTTTCCCGCTCAGTTCTGTACCTGGATCGCTGGTTTCCTGCATGAGCGTAGAATCCGTGTTCTTTCGGATGGATGCGCTGTTACATTTGAGATTTTGTCCCTTTTGGGGAAAAGGAAGAAAATCCCAAATGCAAGCTTCAGTGGGTTGTTATCAAATAAAACCATAAAATGTTCAACAGCTAGGCAGTATATTGTAAAAGAACACACACAAATATTTTGTCCAACAACAATAAAATAAAATTATAAATTTTATTTCATTCTTATTATTTAAAAGAGGGGGGTTAGTCACAATTTTGTCTTATATTATGTTAGGTACAAATCATCTACGTTACTCCTTTTAATTTATTTAGCCGAAAATAACAAAAAAAACTATCAGTCGAAATTGACCCTAGGGTCAATCTCAAATGAGAGTCCAACAAACTTTCTAATAATTTTGCCAACTATAATTTACTGTTTAAAGTACTCTAAACCTTATTCCAAAGCTATATCATCCCTTAAAACACACTAAAATCCTAAGAGTCAAAAGTGACCAAGCGGGTCGGTGATAATTTTAATTTCAAATAAATCTTATAATACTGTTCCTACTACTACCTAACCAGCCAGCTAATATTTCAGTCGTACGAGCTATGGTCGTGGGTGGGGTCGGGATAAAGCCAATACCGATCGGAGTATGAAGTTGAAATTAAAATTAAATTACTCCGTCTATAAAAATATTAAATTAAAGGTTCTAATCCGTTTAACCGTATCAAAACTCTCACACGTTTAAAGCCGATACACTAGAGAACCGTGGGGTTATACCGATATAAAATTAATAATTTTGGGCGCCAGGGTCTGGATGTAGACCCGAATCTGGAGACGATGTCACCATACAACTTCACACAGGTCGAACTCGCAGATCCTCAAATGTTTCACAACTTCACCAACGCTTGGTGTAGTTGGATATAAAAGAAAATACTAGGTTAAGGTTTCGAAACCCTAATGTAAAAATATGTTCCTGAATAAAGAACGATTAAACCCAGAGTAGGGGTACAAAAACCGTCAACGCCTGCTCCTCCGCTAGGCGGCGTCAGCTCGACTGGCAGCAGGTGGCCGCTGGTGCCCCGAAGAGGCAGGTCTCGCGTCCAGGCTTTAGGGCCCAGCTCTAAATCCTGGCGGCGAGACGGGCCTCTCGAAGCATCTGAAATTATCAACACGGGGCCTAATTATAACACTGCACGCCTAGTTCAGATCTGTTACATAAATTAGAGTCCCGCAGTCTGCTATCTGTGTATCTGGGGCTGCAACCTATCATAACCAGGGACTCGCAGCGCCGTTGTTTCACATTTAACTAGTACCCAAGGCACTACACGGCTACGATATTCCAATAAACATAACTAAACAATGCCAGACTATTGTTGGATGGGGCAATATCCACTTAATAAAGGGGTTTGACACGTCTGCCACATGGCCAAGAGCCTTGCGTCGCCTGGCGACAAGGCAGGATTCAGACACCATGAAATATCGATTTGCTTTCCTAGGATGACGGCTTATTATATTTAAACAATGCTATTGGGATACTTACGCGCTGGGATATCCTATATTTACGCGTGGCTGCCAGCGGCGTCACAACCGGTTGGTTGTGGCACGGATCCCTGCAATTAATTAAATTTCGGTAGATTACAACACGCTCCACAACAACAAACCTGTTACTTCCCTAATATCAATTCACAAGCAACACATACCTCTTTAAAATGACTCTCAACACATCACCACACCACTCACGCCAGAGAATGAAATCATTTCGGCGTCGCAACTCGGCAGCTTTCCTTTCGCCGGAAACACTTATAAATCGAAGGCCAGCTTATGATTTCTACTCCCATTGTCGGGTAATTCATAAGAAATTGTTATTTTAGAATCTTCCTTCAAACTATCAAAACGTCAATTAGGACGTCGGTCACAACTCGCCCTCTGCTAACAGAATCTGTCAACAATTACAGAACAAGACCTAGAAAAAAAATTAACGTTCAGCAATGTGAAATGCGTTTTTCTTTAATTTAATTTAATTTAATGTTTTATTTAACTCACTGATTACCCTGTCTAATATTAGGGAGTATTAGTTTCCTCTCTGGTAACCCCTACGGGCAGAGACAACATCCATATAAAAAATATTTCTCCCGTTCGAATGTTCTAGATAAAAGTCCTTATAGAAAAAATAGTTCTATTTCCGGATTTGCTTGAATTAAATTTAATTATTTAAAGCAATTATTATACATATTAATTTATCATGTAATTTATTATTAGAAGTGTTTTGGCTATTTTTTTTTAAATTGAATCTTTTATGTGAAATTAAAAGCTGACAGCTACTTCGCCCCGCTACCGCTAGGCGTTGCTACGGTGGCTGTCATTTTGTCTATGGTGTTATGTCAAATACAAAACGTAAACAAAGGAACCCAATTTTCTTCAAATCCAACGCAAAGTCTTGCTAAAACTGATTTAGAAATATGTTTTAATTGAAAATGCAAGAAAAGTGTGTCTTGTAATGTGTCAGCCAAGGCTCCATGTCTTTAATGTTAAGAAAAATGGATTTAATTCAAACAAGCTACACGGACTAATGTTTTTGGACATTTGATCATTCTAAAGCAATGATTTCAGGTAAGTACTATTCAACCATTGCGAACTTCTTTTGTAGATTAGTAAAGGCAGACAGGGCCCTGAATTTACAACGTAACAGCGCTTCGCGCGTTTAGTTTCAGTTTCCTCACGGCTCCGTGTATGCCCCACGCTGTTCCTTCTGCATATCAATGACATGCTTCCTCTTGGAAACATCCATTGTTATGCAGATGATATAGCACAGTGCATGGAATAGTTTACCAGCACACGTATTCCTTCCTACCTATGATATAGGGTCCTTCAAACGAGACGTGAAGAGGCACTTTGTGGGCGCAGAGTGAGGGTGACTGATGCTACGTCTCTTACGCTGCACCAGTTGTCATCGCGCCTGGACTTCACTTCCACTTAACATCAGGTGGAGTGGGGTCATTTGCCGGGCTTAATATATTTAAAAAAAGTTCTATTTTATTTATTTAATGGGCGATTTTCCGAGATCAAAAAAAAAAAGAAATTGGTTCGTAAATGACTTCATAGATGGCGCTTAGCATAGATTAGTATGGCGCTTAGTAAAAGGCGGGTTCATGAAGAGCACGTGTATGGCTGCGTAATATTTATTCTATTCCAAAATAGAAATAGGTTCTGGATGTCCTGAATATAAATAGGTAAGTAAATACTATTTTTTTATTCTTTTGGTAGACAAGTAAAAGTGTAGAATTTATTACAGCCCTTAGGGAGGTACGGCTTTCATAAAACGACATCTATCGAGTGTTTTTGAACTAATTTTTACTTTTTAATTTAGGCTGTCAGAAAATCGCCCATTAAACACAATAACAGTTCACAAACCATGACACATAGGTACTTACTTAAAAGTAATCTTATACTTTAAACACATGTATGCTTGGAACCTATAAAAATAGTGCACAACATTCCCTTTCAATGCATAGTACCAGAAACGCAAGTTACCGTGCACGCTTATGACCTCGGACCAAATGTGATATTTGGTCCGAGCTTATGACCATATCCCAAATTCGCAACTTGCCAGACTTGCAATACGACCATGTACGCATACGACCTGAAATGAATTTGCAATCGACTAGCCACTATTGAACCCCAGGAATAATATTATCTATGCCCCAGGAGCTCAAGTCTGCCTAAGACAATACTTACATAATAGCGTCTCTGTGGCTCCGTAATGGTGACATTTCCCATCACCATTATTACAGCACAGAACTCGGACCAAATCGGGTCGTTTGCATAACTGGTACTATGCTGATGAAAACTTGGACGCATGAGTAATGGTCATTTGCCAATAAAAAATCAGGGGCCCAAGTCTGCTAATTTACGAATGGCATAAATTAATCGTAATTGTATCGCAATTGTATCGCATTGTAATTGTTTGACACATTTGGTATTCTTATATGAGTAATGCTAATTTACGAATGGCATAAATGAATCGTAATTGTATCGCAATTGTATCGCATTGTAATTGTTTGACACATTTGGTATTCTTATATGAGTAAGAGAATACCAAATGTTGACTTGGGCCCCTGGTTGTCTGCATATCTGGGGCCCAAGTCTGCTAATTTACGAATGGCATAATTGAATCGCAATTGGATCGCATTGTAATTGTTTGACACATTTGGTATTCTCTTACTCATTTAAGAATACCAAATGTGTCAAACAATTACAATGCGATACAATTGCGATTCAATTATGCAAATTAGCAGACTAGGACCCCAGGTATACGCTGTTGAAAAAGTAGATAAAAGCGTGCACGGTAACTTGCGTTTCTGAGGGCCTAGTCAATTGGCAAACAAATGAAACGCTACGAAATCTTCGCTACGATAAACCGAATGTATGGGATTGACATAAGCAAAAGTTACCTACGACGTAAAATTTACGCTAAAATAGACCTACTTGACAGTTTGACAAGCCAAGAATCGCTAATCTAGCGATCACTCAAACATTGAAGATAAAAATTCACACAAAATGGCGATTGTTTGATCAGCTGATGAAGGAATAGTTGTGTTGTGTTGAAAGTTTTGTTTAAAATGCTCTTTTTAGGGCTATTGTGGACTGCGATAATCAAGTGCTCAGGCGCTAAGGAAGAAATGTTTCCCTACGTTACTTGGAGCAAAGTAACGAAATCGAGTTTGTTGTACTTGTGAATAGTTCTCAGAGTTCTCGTTTACGAACTTTAAAATATTTAGCTAAGGTCTGCCGGGAATTGCGTGCTGTTATAGTTGTTGCGATGTGAGTGACCAAATAAATGTGTGTCATGCAACATTTTCCGCAACGAAGAGCAAGTCGCTGCATAACAATTTGTAGGGGCTCTCAAACCATACAAACATTTGGGCCAAATAAATCCACCTAAGTACCTTTAATCATGACAAGAAAGGTCAAGATTAAGACAACAGTAAGGGACTTTTTGTATAAATATTAAATGTAACCTATCCATAATGTCCATTTATCAATTTATAACTTAGATTGCCTATTTGTTTTACAGGTTCCAATGAAGATTTAATTTGCCAGGTAGCTTAGAGTATTAAACCAAGGCTCTAAGTGTAGTAAGGTGTACCTATTGACTATACCCTATAAATCTTATACAGACAAGCATCTTTCTTAATAGGAAAAGATATCAGTCCTTACGTTCAAACGGTAAGTTTTAATAAATAAATTATTACTTACATAATAAAGGTAAGTATTATGCCTATTATTATATTGGGATTTACCAGGAAATGTCAGTTTTGTTAAAATTGCTAGAATAAAGAGTATTGACATAAAGATAAAACTATTTTATGTGGTTTTGCAGATTTGAGACGACGATTCAAAAATCTTAAATGTTACCTCATAATTTGGAGGATGGACTTCCTCAGAATGGTGAACAAACATGGTTATTTGGTAAAAAACAATATCAAGCAATTTTGTATAATACATAGGTACTTACCTACTAACTTTTTATCTATGACAATTTTCTATAAGTAAGTATATTGTTCTAATTTCTTAGGAGATTCTGGATACCTTCAAAAAGCATGGTTAATGATAATAACAACAATATTTAATGCTGCATCAGACTCACAAGAAAGGAGGGGTGTGTACCACATGTCATATCCAACAATGAAACTGCATTGAACATGGCTTTGGCATCGTTGAATTTAGTTATTTATATGATTTTTTTTGTGGAGCTCTAATGTTGTCAACGTTTTTATTCTACAAAAAGGAGCAGTCTGTGCCATAAATATAGTTAATTTAGTTCTAAGTTTATTGTGCTTTATTTAAAAAGATTTACTTATGTACAAAAAAACAATACCTTCGTTGACAACATTTTTATTTTAAGAAAAGGAACAGTGTGCCATAAATATATTTAACCCATAAAATAGTGATTTGGTTTATATGATGGGGAAAAATTAAGTATAAAGTTAATTTAGTTCTAAGTTTATTGTACATTATTAAAAAGATTTACTTAGGTAGGTACTACTAAAAAACAGTACCTTCATAAACACACAATTGGCATTTATTTTTATACACATATAGTTTTAATGTCAATAAGAGAAAGTGAAGCCTCATATTTAATAAACTTTGACTTTGAGAGAGTTAGGTAAGGAAATAAGAATATATTAAGAAATACAACATTAATGTTATTTTTTACTTGATGTTTAATTTTACTTGCAGTAGGTACCTATAGAAAATGTTTAAGTACCTACTTATATCAATTTCTACTAGTCATAACATTAAGCTATTGAAGTTCTACTTGATTCATTATCAACATACAAAGGTAATTATATGTATAAACTTGCATTATTATTATCCGATTATTAAATCTGGTGGGTTCTATTGTGTTTGTTATAATATTGTTTTTTCTTTAAATAGGTGGCTTAACATAAGGTGGCTTGTTATACATATAATACAAATTAAGTTCCATATCTAGCATACTCTGTAATAGTTTAGTTTTTATCAATTTGGCGATTGTGAAGTAATCGATTGTAATTGTTGCTTGAGTTTGTAATGTTACTATCACATTTTTATTTGTGTGAATCTGTAAATGGTTTGCTGTTTCACATTTTCAGTGTTATACTTTTTATAGAACTGTCGATTCACTTGTGAATATAAAATAAATAAATAAAATTAATTGTTTTTAAATTATTTTTGGTAAATATATACTACCTACCTACTAACTTTTTATGTAAGTATGACAATTTTCTATAAGTAAGTATATTGTTCCAATTTCTTAGGAGATTCTGGATACCTTCAAAAAGCATGGTTAATCATAATAACACCAATATTTAATGCTGCATCAGGCTCACAATAAAGAAGGGATGTGTACCACATGTCGTATCCAACAATGAAACTGCATTAAACATGGCTTAAAGTTGTACTTGATTCATTATCAACATACTAGGGTAATTATATAAAATTAATTGTTAAATATTTCGAAACATTATCAACCAACTCATAATGAATGGCAGTGAAATAAATAATGTAAAATAAATAAATATTTTAACTTGTCGCGTAGAGACCACGATCATGTCATTGTGTCTGTGAAGGCGTATATTTAATAAATGATTTGACTTTTAATTTCAATTATTTTCGGTACCTACCGCTATAAATAAGTAACAATGAAACAATCCTATATTAAGGCGATGTTGTCTTCATCGTCATCCTATGAACGTCCTGAACGTTCCCACATGAACGACAGCACTAAGGCAGACTGGGCTATAACAGGCTTAAGCCCTGAGCCAATACAACCGCAGTGTGCTTTACGTGCCTTCCGAAGCACGGAGGAGCTCGAGACGCTTTTTATTTGGTTACCCATCCTTTAGCTCGGTAATGTGAAAGTTGCGTAACTAACTGGCAAGATCACAAACCGGTGCGGCGCGGGCGGGGACTTTTTGCATTAGTTAAACCTCTAGCATTACCTTTCAAGTAACAGTAAGTACCTTCATTGCTTCGCTAGTTTGCATATTTTAAAATTAGTTTTAATTTAACTAGCAAAACCATGTACTTGGAATGTTTTTTATTTTATTTTATTTAGGACAATAATCAATTAGAAAAGTAATGTGATAGGTGTTGTAGTTAGACAACTAAACCCGAAAGCCTTAGCCGCTACGCCATAGAGTTACTTTAGGCGATGTACTCATACAAGATGCAAACGTTTTAATCACTACCTAGTGGGTACTCGCATCTAAGATCAAACTGTTTAAATGTTCGCGCGGTTTGTAACATTTAGTGTTATCACTTATTTCATTACAGACGGACGTCAAGTTGTTAATATTTGAGAAATTCTTGGCAGCAAGCGTTTGCTTGTGGTCTTCAGTCTTAATTTATTTATATTATAAGCTGAAAAATGGGTTTGGTCTCATATCAATATCATATTATGGTGGGTAAGTCACTCGTCATCATTATAAGTACTTATTTACAAACGTGCTTGCCTGGCGAACTTCCGGCGAAAAAAGCGATTGATTCATTTTTCAAATTGTCTCAAGGAGTCTACCCGAATTTCTTAGTAAAGTGACATTCAATTCACTAAAACTCAAAAGGATCGGTGTGGTTACTACCTATTTATTAATCTTACATAAGCGTTACATTATCATCAAACAAAAAAATACTAAGACAAGCCTGTATGTTCTATATCCCTTAGCTTATCGATATCGATGTAGCCTAGCGAATTTGATGAGCGATTTTGAAGCTGTCACCGGTCGAGCGTTTGCCAGTTGACTAGGCCCTCTGGTAGGTACTATGCATTGAAAGGCAACATTCACATGAAATATATACTTAAAGTTAATTATGTTCAATAAGCATAGTAAGCTAACAAATATGTACCTATATACAATAATTTGGAAAAATATTATTTAGATGAAATATTCACTAAAAAATAAAGTTATAAAAAGCCTTACTTAACTTAAACCTTAAGGCTATAATTATATGATTTTAAAGTTTGATGGAAAATATCCACTTCCTTAAAAATCTTATTGTAGTTCTTAAACATAGTGAACGGTGGATTATTATACGATACATTTTTCTCTGAGGTGTTACATTTGAGATTTTGTCCCTTTTGGGGAAAAGGAAGAAAATCCCAAATGCAAGCTTCAGTGGGTTGTTATCCAATAAAACCATAAAATGTTCAACAGCTAGGCAGTATATTGTAAAAGAACACACACTAATATTTTGTCCAACAACAATAAAATAAAATTAATAAATTTTATTTCACTCTTATTATTCAAAAGAGGGGGTTAGTCACAATTTTTCCTTATATTATGTTAGGTATAAATCATCTACATTACACCTTTTAATTTATTTAGCCGGAAATAACATAAAAAAAAACTATCAGTTGAAATTGACCCTAGGGTCAATCTCAAATGAAAGTTCTACAAACTTTCTATTAATTTTGCCAACTATAATTTCCTGTTTAAAGTAATCTAAACCTTATTCCAAAGCTATATCACCCCCTAAAACACACTAAAATCCTAAGAGTCAAAAATGACCAAGCGGGTCGGTGATAATTTTAATTTAAAATAAATTTTATAATACTGTTCCTACTACTGCCTAACCAGCCAGCTAATATCTCAGTCGTACGAGCTAGGGTCATGGGGGGTCGGGATAAACCAGTACCGTCTGGAGTATGATGTTGAAATTAAAATTAAATTACTCCGTCTCTTGAAATATTAAATTAAATGTTTTAAACCGTTTAACCGTATTAAAACTCTCTCACGTTTAAAGCCGATACTCTAAAGAACCGTGGGGTTATACCGATATAAAATTACTAATTTTGGGGCGCCAGGGTCTGGATGTAGACCCGAATCTGGAGACGATTTCACCATACAACTTCACACAGGTCGAACTCGCAGATCCTCAAAGGTTTCATAACTTCACCAACGCTTGGTGTAGTTGAATATAAAAGAAAATACTATAAATACTATGTTAAGGTTTCGAAACCCTAATGTAAAAATATGTTCCTGAATAAAGAACGATTAAACCCAGAGTGGGGGTACAAAAAAAACCGTCAACGCCTGTGCGGCGACAGCTCGCTGGCAGCAGGTGGCCGCTGGTGCCCCGAAGAGGCAGGTCTCGCGTCCAGGCTTTAGGGCCCAGCTCTAAATCCTGGCGGCGAGACGGGCCTCTCGAAGCATCTGAAATTATCAACACGGGGCCTATTTATAACACTACACGCCTAGTTCAGAACTGTTACATAAATTAGGGTCCCGCAGTCTGCTATCTGTGTATCTGGGGCTGCAACCTATCATAACCAGGGACTCGCAGCGCCATGGGTTATCAAAAGCTTCCTAACGCTGTTGCACAACTAAAAACTCACACTCCAACACTAACATTTAACACCATGTTTTAATTTTAGCTTTGTTTCACATTTAACTAGTACACAAGGCACTACACGGCTACGATATTCCAATAAACATAACTAAACAATGCCAGACTACTGTTGGATGGGGCAATATCCACTTAATAAAGGGGTTTGACACGTCTGCCTCATGGCCAAGAGCCTTGCGTCGCCTGGCGACAAGGCAGGATTCGGACACCATGAAATATCGATTTGCTTTCCTAGTATGACGGCTTATTATATTTAAACAATGCTATTGAGATACTCACGCGCTAGGATATTTTATATCTACGCGTGGCTGCCAGCGGCGTCACGACCGGTTGGTTGTGGCACGGATTCCTGTAAATAAACCACACACTTGTTGACTATATTCTCAAGCTAATGACGCTTCAAATCCACTACATTATTACGACCTCAGATTAAAACAAAAGGTGACTACGACGGCTCATGCCTACCTGAGTGCATTGATCTCAACTCCTCGCACCACGTCACACCAGAGATTGAACTCGTTTCGGCGTCGCAACTCGGCAGCTCTCCTTTCGCCGGAAACACTTATAAATCGAAGGCCAGCTTATAATTTATACTCCCATTGTCGGGTAATTCATAAGAAATTGTTCTTTTAAAATTTTCCTTCAAACTAACAAAACATCAAATATGATGTCTGTCACAACTCGCCCTCTGCTAACAGAACTTGCCAACAATAACAACACACGACCTAAAAAAAAATTAACGTTTAGCAATGGGAAATGCATTTTTCTTTAATTTAAAATTGTGTTTTGTGATATTTAACTCACTAATTACCCTGTCTTAATATTAAGGAGTATTAGTTTCCTCTCTGGTAACCCCTACGGGCAGAGACAATATCCATATAAAAAATATTACTCCCGTTCGAATGTTCTAGGTAAAAGTCCTTATAGAAAAAATTAGTTCTATTTCCGGATTTGCTTGAATTAAATGTAATTACTTAAAGTAATTATTATACATATTAATTTATTATGTAATTTATTATTAGAACTGTTTCGACTATTTTTTAAAATTGAATCTTTTATGTGAAATTAAGAGCTGACTGCTACTTCGCCCCGCTACCGCTAGGCGTCGCTACGGTGGCTGTCATTTTGTCTATGGTGTTATGTCAAATACAAAACGTAAACACGGAATAAAATCTCTTTAGATGTAAGTTTAAGTCTTACTAAAACTGATTTAGAAATATGTTTTAATTGAAAATGCAAGAAAAGTGTGTCTTGTAATGTGTCAGCCAAGGCTCCATGTCTTTAATGTGAAGAAAAATGGATTTAATTCAAACAAGCTACACGGACTAATGTTTTTGGACATTTGATCATTCTAACGCAATGGTTTCAGGTAAGTACTATTCAACCATTGCGAACTTCTTTTGTAGATAAGTAAAGGCAGACAGGGCCCTGAATTTACAACGTAACAGTACCTCCCCAACCACCAGAGATTTGACCGACCAGGGCAAATCTCGACGCTGGCCCTCCAGCGTCACACTACACTTCAAACAACCAAGCAAGCACAAACAACCAAAAGAAAACCTACCCGTGTAGCTGCACTACACAATAACTCAAAACTTTCCTGTAAATAGCTATACAATATGCTATGACAGTAAAAAAAACAACAAAACGCAGACTTGTGTACGACAATTCTTCATATATATATATATATATATTTAAATATACAAATATCCCATATATATATATAGTTTGTATATCCCAATAAATATACAAACTTCTATATGAATATAAACTAATGTACATAATAAATATAATAATATCAATTATAATATACTCTTACATAAATCTAAAAACTTGGTGGCTATGCAGTTAACATATTATCACAGTGTCACCAACCGCACTGTTGCCTCGCGTTAAGGCTTTTGGTACCAGTCACTGATCCGCTGGGGTGTATGGCTTACTTTTTTAACAATACTGGTTACTGAAAAGTCACCACAATAGACTCCCAAAGTGAGTCTGATCCATTAAGCGATATGGAAAAGACAAACCTTTTGGAGTTTAATATGAATATTACCAAAATACTAGATTATAAATGATTGATTACTTTATATATATTAAATACACTAATTTTGGTTATAATGATATTATTACATAAACATAAAAACTGGTAGCTATACAGTTAACCTATTATTACAGTGTCACCAGCCGCACTGACGCCTCGCGTTAAGGCTTTTGGTACCAGTCACTAATCCGCTGGGGTGAATGGCTTATTTAACTATACAGGTTACTGAAATAGACCTACAGTTATCCCACTGGGTAAGTCTGATCCATTAAGCAATATGGAAAAGACGAAGCCCAGAGAGGCACAAAATAATAAATATATACACCAAACGTCTATATATGTTCTACAGGTTAGGTCTGATCCATTTACAAACATGGAAAAGACGAAACCCAAAGAGCTATACAATAATAAATATATGTTAGAATCGTCTACACGTCCAAGTCTATCCTTCCTAACAAACGATACCTCCTCAATACACAAACATCTAAATGCTCCTACCTATAAGCACATTTTTAAAGTAATGCCCAGTAAACTTCTTACACGGCTGGGCAGCCGTAAACCAAAAAAAAACCCACAACCCAAACCAACAAATATTCACCACCACCTAAAAGTTTGGCTAACCGCCCCTAAATAAATCCAACTAAAAAAAAAAACCGAATTCCATCAAAGCAGCCTACACGCCCGCCAATAAATGGCCACCATCCTCAGGACTATCATCTCGTTGCCTCACCAACGGTCCGGAGATTGAACCCTTCCATCAAGGTATCTAACCTATAATATTAAAATATATAAAAAAAGGAATTAAAACATTCCAACTTAACAAATAGAATGTCATCACGCCAAAAGTCGAAACTTTCCAATGCGCAAAAACACAACCACAAACATCAAGCTCCTCTTAAGAGCTTCCAGCGCCGCGGCATATACAGCCACAAACGCCCAAAGTGCAGTGACTTAAAGGCATATACAGCCCTCCTTCGTCACTTTTAAACCATCTAGCAACCAAAATAAACCACATAACGAATTCCAGCACCGTGGCATATACAGCCACCAATGCCAACAACAGCAGCGACTACAGGGCATATACAGCCCTCCTTTGTCACTTTTCAACCGCTCACAACAAGCAAAACATTGTACCATGATACAATGATCGATAAATTACTAAAACTAATACATCTTAGTCTTCCCATGAAGACTTAAAGTCCTTGATGTGCCATTCACCAAGGTTTTTACCGGAACTACAGCCTTCTAATTCATACACTAGGGGGGAAAGTTTTTTCCTAACAAAACATTTTTCATATTTAGGAGCTAATTTAGCCATAAAAAATTTGGAGGCGTCACTCTGTGGATATGTCTTTTTCCACACAGTGTCACCCACCTCAAATTCTAAGGGCCTCCTCCCATTGTTATAATGACGAGCACTACGGTCATGTGATTTAATAAGCGCGCCTTTCACTTTATTAAAAATTTCCTCTAAGACGCCTAACTGGTCCGCATATACACCGCGAGAAGCGCACGCCAGGGTGAGCGGTCCATCGGTATTATTGCCGAAAACCTCTCCGCAACTAACTGCCTCCCTACCATGTACTAGGAAGAATGGGGTAAAACGTGTTACTTCATTAGTGGAAGTGTTTATTGCATACTGAATTTTCGAAATATTAACATCCCACGATCTATGGTCATCTTCCACAAGAATTGATACGGCGGTCATAATCGTACGGTTATAACGTTCAACTGTGTTCACGCTGGGGCAATAGCGAGGTGTAAAGTGAACCTGAGGTACCTTGTACCTCTCCAACAAAGATTTAATTTCATTGCCCGTGAACTGCGTTCCGTTGTCCGCTATCACCGTACGGGGTATGCCGTGAACCAAGAAAACGCCATCTTCAAGTTTCTGCGCTATAGCCTTACCAACAGCTCTTCGTAAAGGAAAGAGCAAACAATATTTCGTAAAACAGCATACGACCACAAAGAGATATGTGAAGCCCGCTCTAGACCGTGGCAAGGGACCAACGAGGTCAAAACTTATTGTTTCAAACGGTTTAGAGCAGTCTTTCGCGCTACCTAAGAGACCAGGGGTTGGCAATTGTGAGTGTTTATATGCGGCGCACGTATCACATTTCCCCACGTAGTTAGTTACATCCTTATACATGTTAGGCCAGTAGTAACGTAGTGCAAGTCGTTTATAAGTTTTAAATACTCCAAAATGTGGAGATAATTCACCACTATGGTGATTCTTTAAAAGTTCCAGACGATTTCCCTCCGGTACCACTTGTTTCCAATCATAATCACTCGCCACACCGAATTTATTTTTTGAAAAACGAAAAAGTTTATTGTCTCTAATAATAAAGTTAGGACACGACCTAGGAGTACTAACACACTTGTCCCACAACTTTTGGAACCAAGTGTCTGCGTCAGACACCTTTATTTCGAGCACCGGAACGGCACGCGATAGTGCATCTGGAACTACGTTGTCCTTGCCCTTGCGGTGCTCAATAACAAAGTTGTAAGGCGATAACCGACAACCCCAACGAGCTAATCGACCCGTAGGATTGGTTAAATTAAAGAACCACTTCAGGCTCGAGTGGTCGGTTATCACCTTAAACGCAGGACCTCCCTCCACATAAGGACGAAAGTGTTCTACAGCAAAAACCACCGCTAGGGCCTCTCGCTCCGTCGCCGAATAATTGCGTTCTGCCGAATTCAGTGAACGACTACAATATGCTATTGGATGCTCCTCTCCCTTTATAAACTGAGTCAGAGTGCCCGCTATCCCAAAACTGGATGCGTCACAATGAATCTCAAATGGCTGGGAAAAATCGGGACAAGCCAATACTGGTGCAGAGACCAACGCTGTTTTTAAAGTAGTAAACGCGGTTTCTGCCTCAGCAGTCCACTTAAAAGGCGGGGCTTTTTTGCTAGTACTTGTAAGTGCATTTAAAGGTGCCGCTATAGAACTGAAATTTTTAATGAAACGTCTATAATACGACGCTGTTCCAAGGAACATTTTCACCTCCTTCCGGGTGGTAGGTGTGGGAAAGTTGACTATTGACTGAACTTTCGACGGATCAGTGTGTAAACCATGTTCATCTACCCTGTAACCTAGATATTTTAACTCCCGACGAAAGAAACAGGATTTTTGTAAGTTAATCGTTAACTTAGCCTGTCGTAACTTTTCTAAAACCCGTTTAAGAAGCGAAATGTGTTCCTCGAATGTCGATGAGCATATTATAATGTCATCCAAGTAAACAAACACTTTATTATTAAACTCAGGACCAAACAGTATGTCCATTAACCGTTGCTGGGTGGCTGGTGCCCCCGTCAACCCAAAGCACATAACCTTAAAATGGAAAAGACCTCGTCCGGGAACCGTGAATGCGGTTTTTTCCTTAGATGAAGCGGAGTCAAGCTCAATTTGCCAAAATGCAGATTTTAAATCAATTGACGAAAGGTATCGAGCGTCACGCAACTGATCTAAGATGTGAGAGACGTAGGGAAGCGGATAAGCATCTTGTTTGCTGACTGCATTTAATTTTCGGCTGTCAAGGCAAAATCGCCATTCTCCGTTTGGTTTAGGAGCTAATAGGACTGGGTTATTCCACGCGCTATTGCTAGGCTCTACTACTCCCATCTCTAACATCTCATCCAGCTGGCGGTTAAGTTCCTTAAGGCGTTCAGGTGATAGTGGATAATAACGCTGTTTGATAGGAGAAACATCACCCGTGTCTATCTTATGACGCAACAGTTGGGTACGACCTAACCCTTTAACCTCAAAAGACACCTTCTTAAATTCATTTCAAAGACACCTTCAAAGACACCTTCACAAATGTAACAGTGGCGCCCCACGTTGGGCGCCACTGTTACATTTGAGATTTTGTCCCTTTTGGGGAAAAGGAAGAAAATCCCAAATGCAAGCTTCAGTGGGTTGTTATCCAATAAAACCATAAAATGTTCAACAGCTAGGCAGTATATTGTAAAAGAACACACACTAATATTTTGTCCAACAACAATAAAATAAAATTAATAAATTTTATTTCACTCTTATTATTCAAAAGAGGGGGTTAGTCACAATTTTTCCTTATATTATGTTAGGTATAAATCATCTACATTACACCTTTTAATTTATTTAGCCGGAAATAACATAAAAAAAAACTATCAGTTGAAATTGACCCTAGGGTCAATCTCAAATGAAAGTTCTACAAACTTTCTATTAATTTTGCCAACTATAATTTCCTGTTTAAAGTAATCTAAACCTTATTCCAAAGCTATATCACCCCCTAAAACACACTAAAATCCTAAGAGTCAAAAATGACCAAGCGGGTCGGTGATAATTTTAATTTAAAATAAATTTTATAATACTGTTCCTACTACTGCCTAACCAGCCAGCTAATATCTCAGTCGTACGAGCTAGGGTCATGGGGGGTCGGGATAAACCAGTACCGTCTGGAGTATGATGTTGAAATTAAAATTAAATTACTCCGTCTCTTGAAATATTAAATTAAATGTTTTAAACCGTTTAACCGTATTAAAACTCTCTCACGTTTAAAGCCGATACTCTAAAGAACCGTGGGGTTATACCGATATAAAATTACTAATTTTGGGGCGCCAGGGTCTGGATGTAGACCCGAATCTGGAGACGATTTCACCATACAACTTCACACAGGTCGAACTCGCAGATCCTCAAAGGTTTCATAACTTCACCAACGCTTGGTGTAGTTGAATATAAAAGAAAATACTATAAATACTATGTTAAGGTTTCGAAACCCTAATGTAAAAATATGTTCCTGAATAAAGAACGATTAAACCCAGAGTGGGGGTACAAAAAAAACCGTCAACGCCTGTGCGGCGACAGCTCGCTGGCAGCAGGTGGCCGCTGGTGCCCCGAAGAGGCAGGTCTCGCGTCCAGGCTTTAGGGCCCAGCTCTAAATCCTGGCGGCGAGACGGGCCTCTCGAAGCATCTGAAATTATCAACACGGGGCCTATTTATAACACTACACGCCTAGTTCAGAACTGTTACATAAATTAGGGTCCCGCAGTCTGCTATCTGTGTATCTGGGGCTGCAACCTATCATAACCAGGGACTCGCAGCGCCATGGGTTATCAAAAGCTTCCTAACGCTGTTGCACAACTAAAAACTCACACTCCAACACTAACATTTAACACCATGTTTTAATTTTAGCTTTGTTTCACATTTAACTAGTACACAAGGCACTACACGGCTACGATATTCCAATAAACATAACTAAACAATGCCAGACTACTGTTGGATGGGGCAATATCCACTTAATAAAGGGGTTTGACACGTCTGCCTCATGGCCAAGAGCCTTGCGTCGCCTGGCGACAAGGCAGGATTCGGACACCATGAAATATCGATTTGCTTTCCTAGTATGACGGCTTATTATATTTAAACAATGCTATTGAGATACTCACGCGCTAGGATATTTTATATCTACGCGTGGCTGCCAGCGGCGTCACGACCGGTTGGTTGTGGCACGGATTCCTGTAAATAAACCACACACTTGTTGACTATATTCTCAAGCTAATGACGCTTCAAATCCACTACATTATTACGACCTCAGATTAAAACAAAAGGTGACTACGACGGCTCATGCCTACCTGAGTGCATTGATCTCAACTCCTCGCACCACGTCACACCAGAGATTGAACTCGTTTCGGCGTCGCAACTCGGCAGCTCTCCTTTCGCCGGAAACACTTATAAATCGAAGGCCAGCTTATAATTTATACTCCCATTGTCGGGTAATTCATAAGAAATTGTTCTTTTAAAATTTTCCTTCAAACTAACAAAACATCAAATATGATGTCTGTCACAACTCGCCCTCTGCTAACAGAACTTGCCAACAATAACAACACACGACCTAAAAAAAAATTAACGTTTAGCAATGGGAAATGCATTTTTCTTTAATTTAAAATTGTGTTTTGTGATATTTAACTCACTAATTACCCTGTCTTAATATTAAGGAGTATTAGTTTCCTCTCTGGTAACCCCTACGGGCAGAGACAATATCCATATAAAAAATATTACTCCCGTTCGAATGTTCTAGGTAAAAGTCCTTATAGAAAAAATTAGTTCTATTTCCGGATTTGCTTGAATTAAATGTAATTACTTAAAGTAATTATTATACATATTAATTTATTATGTAATTTATTATTAGAACTGTTTCGACTATTTTTTAAAATTGAATCTTTTATGTGAAATTAAGAGCTGACTGCTACTTCGCCCCGCTACCGCTAGGCGTCGCTACGGTGGCTGTCATTTTGTCTATGGTGTTATGTCAAATACAAAACGTAAACACGGAATAAAATCTCTTTAGATGTAAGTTTAAGTCTTACTAAAACTGATTTAGAAATATGTTTTAATTGAAAATGCAAGAAAAGTGTGTCTTGTAATGTGTCAGCCAAGGCTCCATGTCTTTAATGTGAAGAAAAATGGATTTAATTCAAACAAGCTACACGGACTAATGTTTTTGGACATTTGATCATTCTAACGCAATGGTTTCAGGTAAGTACTATTCAACCATTGCGAACTTCTTTTGTAGATAAGTAAAGGCAGACAGGGCCCTGAATTTACAACGTAACAGAGGATACATTGTATGTCGTCAAAGGCACATAAAAGTGTTTCTGAGTACGGTATTTTCAAATCATGAGCTCAACCTCATTCAACAATTCAATAGCATCCCATAACAAATTTACCCGGTTATATAGTATGACAAAGCCATGGAAAGACCGTCTACTTTCTAAGGTGTCAATTTGAAAATATCTAAACCTATCTTCATATGAAGGAAGTTTTCGCCTTAAACCCATTTTGAAGCTTAGATGTCTCAAATTCTTCTCTACAGACTCAATCCTGCTCCTATGTTGATCATAGTATGGAGCCCAAACCGACGAGCAAATACTCCAACACACTGCGAACCAGTGCATTGTATAACAAGACTATACTATGTAACGTAGCATTACAAACACTTAAATAGCTTAAATCTACTTACTTGCTAAACAATAAAATGTGTGATATAAATATTTAAATACTTACCTTTTATTATCATAATCTATTTACATTCATTAATAATTTTAAATACTATTTACAACATTACCATGTAAAATAATCATGCGCGCAGACAAACAAACTACAGATTGTATTTTATAGTAAATGCTGGCCGCTGCGTTCTATTGTTTTCGCGTCAGCCCCCTTTCCCCACTACACCCAGCCCGCGTTGGCCTAGACTGCGTGCGACGCGGCCGCTCCAGCTGGACAGACTGATTTTTGACTCGAAGGCGAAGCTACGCCGGTTTATGTCGCGAGCGCACAATACCTTGCGCCGCGATCTTTAATTTCAATTGTTGTCATCTTAACATTATTTTATTATAAGTGTCTATTAGTGTTCCCATACTGGGTAAGTTGTGCAAATGATTTTCTATGCTTTATTGTGTTTCTGTATTGTGTGTGTACCTAACGGTTTTAAAATCAAAATGTAATTTGAAATAACCGTTACAGATGTTTTTATTTTTCAACGTAGGAATTTGTGTATCTAGTTGTAGCCTAGTTTGATCATTATTATCTTTTGCTTTTGCTAAATGTTTATTGTACATTTTTTAGTTTTATTAAGCCATCTGTCTAGCCGTTGCTGATAGTTTTCATATTAAACTGCCACCTAGATTTTCTCCCTTGTACTAGCTAAATCTTGTAGATCTGGAGTGCCTCATAATCCTTAGGTCTAGGCCGTATCTTCCTAATAAAAGATCATAACGAAGTTGATCGTTGCGGTTTCAGGAACTACCTTAGGAGCAAGCCTTACTCCAAAGTCCGAGGCCGAGTTCTTGAGAGCTGCCTGCATACTTGTCAAGAGTGAAGCTCGGCCTAGTACGCTGCATCGCCTGCCACCTGACCGTGGAAGACCGAGGAGAGTGCGGTAACTCTAGTCCTAGACAGTTCGCGTTCCGTTATGACCTAGGCGACCTAACTTACCTACCCACCTTTGTAAAATTTTATAAATTATAATTAAACTTGTATAAACTTAAATTTTGCCGCATTTTAATTTCTAACTCTATAATAAATGCGACAGTGGCGCCCATATACGTGGTCAAAAGGTCATAATAGTTCGTATTGCTGCCTAGGTTTACTACATTTTAGTTTAGTATCTTGTTGTGGGATCTGCTTGGTGTGCTGTGTAGTTGTAAAACGATTGTGTTCTCAACTGATGTGCCCAAGTTTTAATGTTCTGTGGTTAATTGTAAAAATAGATTTGAATATTGTATTTTTTTTGTTGTTTAATTTACCAGCAATAATTTTTTTTTCCTCTCCTAAGTAATGTATTTTCCGATTAGGTTTCGTGTTACTTTATTTTTACCTTTATTAAGTGTTACGGACAGAAGTCTCGACTTTATGATATTATATAGTTAGATATAATACGGCTAAATTTAGGTATGTGTATTTGCATAAGTAGATTAAGTCTCATATGTGTAAAGGTTTTTTGATAATAAATAATAAATTTTTTGCGTTTCATTTAAACAAAAGGTAAAAGTTATCAAACAGGTAATGGTTTTGACAAGGTAAGGGCCAAGTATACGTGCCCAGGGGCCTTACGCCTCTCTAAGGTAATTAAAGTTAGGAAAGTAAGAGATTAGCTTTCGTAATTATAGGTTTCTATTGTTAGGAATATCAATGTAATTAAGAAAATAAATAAGTAGGGTATCCAGATTACGAGTGATACCGTAGGGTAGGTAATAAATTTAAGATAAAAAGAGAGGTCCGAACGAAAGGGACAGCTGCACAAATTACGACGGTTCATGTGGGTAGTTAGTTATGGTAAAATGTAAAACTGCCCACATGAGCCGGCAGCTGTCCCACAAGGCTGCTAGTTGCCAACCCATAATGTGTTTAAGTCACGGCCGGTCAGAGCAGAATTTGTAAGCTCTCCGGACCGTGTGCTTCAAGCTGTAATCCTCATATTTGAAATCTTAATGAAAACGAATTTTGACAACGCTAAAAAATAGTCATGAAATAGTCGAAAATAGTCGTACATGTAAAAAAATAGTCGCATTATAGTTTCGGCGTTATAGCCATAGGTGAGTGAGGATTATGGCTTGAACGTCAAGCTGTAATCCTCATTTCTGGTGCAAGCAAACGGTAAAATCTTTCGGATTGGTTTAGGTTCCAATAAATAGTCATGAAATAGTCGCAACGACATGCCAAATCTCAGAAATAGTCCTTAAAAGATTTCAGAGATATAAAGGTGGTAGGTGAGGATTATGGCTTGAACATTTGAAAACTATAAATTTCTCCGTAACGCCTACGATTTTCGGTTTAAAATTTGTACCAAAAAATAGTCATGAAATAGTAGTATAAAGTGATAATAAATTTGAGCTGATTTAATTTCAAAATAAAAAGTTTTAACTTTCCCTACATTTCTATGGATGTACAGTCGTGTTCAAAATTTGTAACTTCATTTGATATGATTGTGAAATATTCCGCTTAATATATAACATTACTTCCAATTAGGCGTTTTCCATGGCAGCTGTTATAATTAAACAAAAAAAACAACATTTATGTATATTTTTTTTTATAATAGAAGGTGGCAAACGTGCAGGCGTGTCACCTGATGGAGAGTAATCTTCGCCGCCCATGGACACCCGCAACACCAGAGGAATCGCAGATGCGTTGTCGGCCTTTAATTAGGGAATAGGTTTTAGGAAGGAATAGGAATTGTGGGGGGGGGGGAGGGAAAGGGCCTCCGGGACCCTCACTGGCCGGACGTAACACAACAGCACCAAGTGCTATTATTTCACGACGGATATTAGTGAGAGGGTGGTATTAGAGACTTAAGGGTAAACCTACGGACGCGAGTAACTTTAATCCCCTTATTCTTATTTATATTTATACCATCGAAAGCTTGCTTTACATAACTTGTTTAAATCTCAGTACATATATGTTTATATCACAGCAATTAGTTTTGATCTTATTTATCATAGTTAGTTCAATATCTGTTGGTGTTGGATTAGTTCATTCAGTTTATGTTTCTAGAAAATTTCAATAGGGATTGTGCATATTCTAAAATCACAAATTCAATAAACGAATCAGACACCAACAATATCAACAACTTTTAATTACTTACATCGAATAAAAGTATAATACTATGTAATAGTATGTTTAAGGTATCACTGATGTTAAAAAGTAACAGAACCTTCCACTCCAAGAGTAGCGTCTGTTGTATCCACAGACGTTATTATACGTCTGTGGTTGTATCAATCCGGGATCGACCAAATAGCGATATATCCTTGTCTCTATCGTTAACGGACGAAACCGGACGGGTGGCTTGTTAATTGTAATCTAAGTCGAAAGTACGTTTTATACTCACAATAACTTCAAAAACGACACCGCGTCTTCGTAAAAGTTCATAAATACATTCATACGGTTTCTTAGGCATTTAAAATCCTTCACCAGAGTACCCATCACAAATTATTTCATGATTTCAATATCACTGGACCAAATAGCCATTTTTTTCAAAATTTTGCGAATGCAACAACCAACGACACACGTGATCTATGACCTTGACTTACATTCAACTGAACTTGATAATAACATAACAAGCAATACCAACTTCTGCCCATCGCACTGCGATCGATGCGTTTGAGTAGAGACAAGGATAGCGCTATTTGACCAATCCCGAGAAACAAAAGCGCGCTACTCAAAATGGCGCCATGGACCCAGCTTTTTTGTATTTATAGGTACTTTCTGGTTTTTGTTGGAATTATATATGTTAACATAGTTATTTAATAACAACAAATGTGTGTTACATTAAAGTTTCAAAGAGACAAATAAACTTTTTTAAACTTAATGCTGTTTTTCTTCATAACATGCTTAGGTATAAAATAATGTAAAACATCTTAGATAGTTTCACCACCCTGTAGATTGCTGCCGCTTTCAATTTCAAAAAGTATTATCTAGAATACGTTGCCGTTTAAATTTGAGCCTTTTTGATTAGGTGGTAAAGTTGCTATTATCATAAAATATTTTGTTGTTTATGCGTTTCGCTGTGCACTACTAAAAGCGGTCGAACTTAACAATAGATAACAATACCATTCATTGGCATCGAGCTATTATTACTACGTATAGAGAAGACACCGCTCACCACCTGCTATGTTCCGTTCAAGTGCGGCCTGCCGGCCGCACTTTCGCTGCAAACGCCTCAGTGATTGCGCGTGATTCGAGCGATTGTGGACCTTGCGGCTGCACCTTAGTGCGCACAAACTTGCTTCGCGGTGTCTTCTCTAGTTTATTGTCCCTCAATGTTCATTGTTCCTCTTACCCCCCCCCCCCCCCACAATTCCTATTCCTTCCTAAAACCTATTCCCTCCGTAAAGGCCGACAAGGCATCTGCGATTCCTCTGGTGTTGCGGGTGTCCCTGGGCGGCGAAGATTACTCTCCATCAGGTGACCCGCCTGCTCGTTTGCCACCTTCTATTATATAAAAAAATGTACATAAATGTTTGTTTTTTTGTTTAATTATAACAGCTGCCATGGAAAACGCCTAATTGGAAGTAATGTTATATATTAAGCGGAATATTTCACAATCATATCAAATGAAGTTACAAATTTTGAACACGACTGTACATCCATAGAAATGTAGGGAAAGTAAAAACTTTTTATTTTGAAATTAAATCAGCTCAAATTTATTATCACTTTATACGACTATTTCATGACTATTTTTGGTACAAATTTTAAACCGAAAATCGTAGGCGTTACGGAGAAATTTGAAGTTTTCTAATGTTCAAGCCATAATCCTCACCAGGGTACCTTTATATCTCTGGAATCTTTTAAGGACTATTTCTGAGATTTGGCATGTCGTTGCGACTATTTCACGACTATTTTTTGGAACCTAAACCAATCCGAAAGATTTTACCGTTTGCTTGCACCAGAAATGAGGATTACAGCTTGACGTTCAAGCCATAATCCTCACTAACCTATGGCTATAACGCCGAAACTATAATGCGACTATTTTTTTTACATGTACGACTATTTTCGACTATTTCATGACTATTTTTTAGCGTTGTCAAAATTCGTTTTCATTAAGATTTCAAATATGAGGATTACAGCTTGAAGCACACCTCCGGACCCCACCTTGAAGAATAAAGAAGCACTAATCAAGATGTGTTCCTTCCTAGCACGGCCCCCCGCGCTAGGCACGTAAAACTAATGCTAATGCTTCAAATGCTCAATGTACCTCTAAAATTTATCAACAGAATTCAATGTACCTCAACCGTTTTGACAGAAATTACAATAAAATGCCTGATCTTCCCAGCTGGGCCCTCGGCTGTATAACGCTCGAAATACATAAAAAATATACTGATCTAATGTACTTCCAATGTACCTCCCGATTTATGTATTAAATTACAGAAATTCTAATTAGAACAGAAGATATTCAGCTTTAAACTTTTGTCATCCTAGCGGGGCCCTCTGTAACCAAAGTTAATACGAATAAAAAAGTATACCATTTTTATGTTTTTCCAATGTACCTGTTAGTTCTTCGCAATTTACCAAATTTAGATACAAAATAATGATACTTGGTAAGGTAAGGTCAACAAAACATATTAGTAGGTATGCTAACTAAATTAAAACTGCTTTTTGGTAGGAAAACTAACAAATAAACTATTCACAGCTACCCTCACTGCAGCAAATATTACCTGTTGCTGACCTTATCTTACCAAGCGTATACTGTTATTTACCTACTAATATGCCGTGCTAGGAAGGAACACATCGAGACTGGCTGTCCTGCCGATGGAGTGAAGAGGCTACGCGGATGCTGCGCCGGGGGGAGCCTGTTACGGACAGAAGTCTCGACTCTAAGATATTATATAGTTAGATATAATACGGCTAAATTTAGGTATGTGTATTTGCATAAGTAGATTAAGTCTCATATGTGTAAAGGTTTTTTGATAATAAATAATTAATATTTTGCGTTTCATTTAAACAAAAGGTAAAAGTTATCAAACAGGTAATGGTTTTGACAAGGTAAGGGCCAAGTATACGTGCCCAGGGGCCTTACGCCTCTCTAAGGTAATTAAAGTTAGGAAAGTAAGAGATTAGCTTTCGTAATTATAGGTTTCTATTGTTAGGAATATCAATGTAATTAAGAAAATAAATAAGTAGGGTATCCAGATTACGAGTGATACCGTAGGGTAGGTAATAAATTTAAGATAAAAAGAGAGGTCCGAACGAATGGGACAGCTGCAAAAATTACGACGGTTCATGTGGGTAGTTAGTTATGGTAAAATGTAAAACTGCCCACATGAGCCGGCAGCTGTCCCACAAGGCTGCTAGTTGCCAACCCATAATGTGTTTAAGTCACGGCCGGTCAGAGCAGAATTTGTAAGCTCTCCGGACCCCACCTTGAAGAATAAAGAAGCACTAATCAAGAACCGAGTTTTATTGAAGAACATACAGTCCACATCGAAGCACAACGGCTAAACTGTTCGGCGACTACACCCGTCGGGAACATTAAGGCAGGCACATTAGTTGAAGTAATTAGTTGTGTAGTCAGTAACTCTATACTATACTAGTGAAACATTCGGTTTTACTTGTTTTAATTTTTTTATATTAGCTGTAGTTTGTTATATTATTTTATTTTTTTTGCAATACACTATCGTTCTATAGCAAAAAAAGATTGATTGTTGTTACAGAACGGTATAGAACTTGGCTTATATCTTATTCTTATTGTATTTCGTCCTCTTTTGCTATTATTTGCACAACATACTCAAGTGAAACAGTGTTTTTTTTACTTATTAAGATAAATCGTTAAGATGGCTCGTCAAATAAAATACTTGCTTTTACAAAAGTCCGAATTGAGCTATGAAGTTGCGATTCGAGGTGAAGTACCTTTAGATCTTAGAATAATAACGCTATAGAAACCAAGTTCGCGCGCCTATTTTGAAGCACATTAATTGGAGCCAGAAATGGCACCAAACGCCGGACCGCTCCGTAGTGTTCAATGTCACAGCGCGCCGAACGTGTCTCGCGAAAACAAAAAAAAAATGACGGTTTGTGCAGTTAAATTGTGTCACAACACATCTGAAAAACAAAAGAAGTGTAATAACATCACTTTTCACAGGTAAGCTTTCAGTATTTTATAGTATCTTGAAGTTAATTAGGTCAAAATATAAACGTACTGCAGTGTAATTCTCTAAGTTAAAGCATCGGTAGCAGCGGCTGCCGCAGTGCTGTCTCTTTCATATTCATAGAATTGGAAAGAGACAGCAGATCACGGCCATGCGCGCACGTCACGCGTGTGTGAATCGGTTTAGTGCTTCATTTTTGACAGAGCGCTTGTATGAAGACTATCTTTCTATAGCGTTATTATTCTAAGCTTTAGATAGTGTGGAAGGGTTGCGACGGCAGGTCACAAAATTGACTCAGCTTTACGCTGCTGAGGAAATTCTTGATTCCGTTTTTGAATTAGCTGTTGATGCTGCTGGTTGTAATGAAACACTTGAAAAAATTAAAGTTAATCTTGACTCCCTAATAGCTGGCTACAATGAATCGCTTTTCAATAGAACAAAGTCATGGTTAAATCACTTATATCTGCTGGGTAAGATGGAGGAGATCGGGGTAAGAGGTACTCCACTTAAATTATTTACAGATTACCTCACCAATAGGCGACAGAGAGTCAGGATAGACAATATAACCAGTGATGAGGTACCAGTTACCTTTGGAATACCGCAAGGCAGTATTAACGGGCCAACCCTGTTTTTGATATTCATAAATGGTCTCTGTAATCTTAAACTCAACAACGGGACAATTCTTACCTTCGCAGACGATACAGCTCTATTCTTTAGTGGGGATAGTTGGGAAGAGGTATATTGCAGAGCTCAACGGGGCCTTAACTCAGTTACCGACTGGCTTCAGAATAACATCCTGACCCTTAACATCTCTAAAACCAAATACATAACATTTGCCCCTAAAACGCACCTTCTTCCCCCACCGGCTCTCTCCATTACTGTATTCACTCGTGTTTGCCCTTATCCTTAAATTGTTCTTGCCCCACCCTAGAAAGGGTTGAGACAATTCAGTATCTAGGTATAGTCTTGGACCAAACCTTGTCTTTTAGACCACACATACAGATCCTCACTACTCGACTTAGGAAGCTTATATTTATCTTCAAGACTCTTAGGCACTCAGCCAATCGAGGGACCGTCCGGATGGTCTATTTTGCCCTCTGTCAGTCAATTTTGGACTACTGTATTACCTCTTGGGGTGGCTCATCCAAAATCAACCTAATCCAGTTGGAGAGGGCTCAGAGAGCAGTATTGAAGGTGAGTGCGGGTCTATCCTTCCGTTTTCCTACAACAACTCTGTACACAAAATGGGATGTTCTTACCGTTAGACAGTTATTCCTCTTACAAATAACCTTAAAACAACATTCCATAACACCCTATCAACCCGGTCTCAAGAAAGATAAACGCAGACAAGGCAAAGTGTGCCAAGCTCAACCTTTCCAATCCCATCATGCCCAACAGTTCTTTTGTTTTCTAGGCCCCTTCATTTACAATAAGTTTAACGATATACTGTCCATTTATCCTCTCACTAGGTCAGCTTGTAAGAAAACCATTACGAAATGGCTAAAAAGTCTAGACTATTTACTAACGGAATCATTATTACGTCCACAAATCTAATTTTTAACATAGTAGTTATATAGGTACACTTTAGTTTTATTGCACAAAAACACACATACTTATAACATTTTCTTATGCTGTACTTGTATTTGGATTTTATGTTTGATAACCTATATAAACTATTTAAATGTATAGAATTAACCTAGGGGGTGAGCACTCTGGTGACCAGTAATACGGGTTTCTTTTAAAGAAACCTATCTCGGGCACCAGTCTCTCACATTTTGGCTGGTAACATATTGTATAAGATGGTTTATATTGTTAAATCAAATATTATGTAAGTACCTAAACATGTGAGAGAAAATAAATTATTATTTATTATTATTATTTATTATTATAGGATTCAAAGAATTGAAAAACCCAAGACTGCTGAAGATTCCGCTGTTTTAGATAAGATTCATAGGAGCTATGATAATTATAGTGCTATTATGAAGGGTTTTGCTGTGCCTGGTTCTAATGATCCTAAAACCTTAACTCCTCCAACTGCCATTGAGGACGGAAGTTTGGATAGACCAAATATTTCTGGTTTGAATATTTCGGTTACTTGTGACCGTAGTACTAGTGACCTATCTAAATTAAAATATGACGGTAAGACTTGCGTCCGCGCTTTTGTACAAAAAATTGAAGAATTTCGTATCTCCAAGGGTTTGTCTGCCACTAAAATGCTTCTTTCTGCAATTGATATATTCGGCGGGGATGCACTTCATTGGTATCGCAGTGTCAAAAGTCAACTCGATGATTGGCAGACTCTAAAATATCTCGTCTTAAAGAGGATTTTGACATCCCTGACTTTGATTACCGTATGCTTTCTGAAATAAGAGACCGGACTCAGGGAACGGATGAATCCATTACTGTTTACCTGTCCATTATGGAAGGTATGTTTTCTCGCTTGAGTAAGTTTATGTCTGATGAGGATAAACTTGATATTATACTGCATAACATACATCCTTGTTATTCAACTATCATAGCTGCAAGCACCCATATAAAGTCCGTAGATGATTTAAGAATTGTTTGTAGAAATTATGAACGTATTAAGGTTCGTTCTGATAACTATAGTAAGTAAGTAAGTAAGTAAGTTACATATTTATTCAGCTACAACATTATTAAAAAAAATTACAGACGTGAAGAAAAAAATAAAAAGTAAAATGACAGTAAAAAATAAAAATTAAAACTATAAAGTTTGGCCGAAAAGGCTAACCAGCTCAGCTATTGTTGCAGCTACGTTGTAGCAGCCACAACGCTGGTTTTCAGCTGGGCCTTGTCTATAGGGAACCACCTTCTTATAATTCAAGACTGTTGGCACCTGAATTCTGTTATCAGTCTCAGAAGCGTAAGGATATTAATAATACTAAAATCTTTTACGGTCAACCAAGTCACACAAATCAACCAACCCCTATGAAAAAATGAAATTCAGTTTAAGCCTTCTTATGGAATAGCTACACCTTATTGCTTTCGCTGCCGTGTCAATACACATTCAATGAGCGACTGCACGGCAGAACGTACTATTATTTGTTTCGGTTGTGGTGAAAAAGGTGTCCGTAAGCCGGATTGTCCCAAATGTAAAAAGTTAAAACTTGTAATAATAATGACTCAAAAACTAATAACTGAAAATTGCAGAACCACACTAGCAAATCATTTTGATAACTCGGACTGGAATGATTGGCTGGTGTTTCTTAAAAAAATCTTTTCTGATTGCCGCACTCCTGTTTCTACAATTTTCAATTTTAGGCCGAGTCATGATCCTCGTCCTTATGCTAAAATTTCAATCGCTAATGATCTCTCGGTGTACGGATTGCTTGATTCTGGCTCAGCTGTAACAATTTTGGGCAGGGATTTTTATAAAAAGTTGATTCAGTGTGATCTGATACTGTGTACCGATAATAAAATCACTGTTACTGCGGCTGGTGGTCAGAAAATTACTTCTATCGGTTACATTGTCCTACCAGTTACGTTTGAAGACAAATTTTCGGTAATTAAGGCGCATGCTATTCCGGAGATCGAAACTACGCTAATCTTAGGTATCGACTTTTGGAACGTTTTCAACCTCTGTCCAAAACATCTAATGAACGCCGAGAATTTGTACGAAAGTGATCCCAATTTATCACAAATATCAAAACCCCTAGATATTCACTTACATGCTTACGAAAATCTGGAAGATTCTCAGAAACCGATCGTTGATAAAGTTGTCGAAATGTCCGTAATATATCCTTTACGGAGAAGGGTCTCGGGAGAACCAATCTAATTTAACATAATATTGATACTGGTGACGCACAACCAATTAGACAGCGTTATTATCGTATGTCTCCTGAAAAGCAGAGAATTATCACCGAACAAGTTGATGAAATGCTTAGTTTGGATGTGATTCAGCCCTGTGAAAGCCCGTGGTCTTCTCCTGTTTTAGTTGTAGATAAAAAGGATGGAAAACCTCGCTTCTGCTTAGACAGTAGAAAACTGAACTCAGTGACGAAAAAGGATGCCTATAATTTGCCTTACGTCTCTGAGATTCTGGACAACCTTAAAGACGCTAGATATCTATCTAGCATTGACTTGTCTAAAGCTTTTTGGCAAATATTAATTAGAGATCAGGACCGGGAGAAGACTGCATTTTATGTGCCTGGTCGTGGCACTTTTATGTTCAAAGTGACTGCCTTCGGACTCACCAATGCTCCGGCCACACAGCAAAGGTTAGTGGATCGTCTTTTCGGTCCTGAATTCTAGTGTAAAGTGTTTGCGTATCTTGATGACATCATAATCATCAGCAAAACCTTTAAAGAACACGTTTCGCTTCTTCGACGTGTCTGCGAGAAGTTACGCTTAGCTAATCTAACTATAAACCTTGAGAAAAGCCAATTTTTTAGAAGTAAACTGCGCTATCTTGGCTATGTTGTAGATGACCAGGGCCTGCGTACGGACCCAGATAAGGTTAAGTGCATATTAAATTACCCCACTCCTACCAACAGAAAGGAAGTCAAAAGGTTTCTTGGTACAGCTTCCTGGTACCGACGTTTTATACCTCAATTTAGTACAGTCGCCGGTCCTTTGAACAGACTCACATCGACTAAAAAATCATCGCCGCCTTTTGCTTGGTTGCCTGAAGCTGAAAATGCCTTTCTTGAATTAAAGTCTCGTCTGGTTCGAGCCCCCGTGTTGGCTTGCCCTAATTTTGAGTATCCGTTTGAGGTGCATACTGATGCTAGTAGTTTTGGTATTGGTGCTATGATAGCGCAGAATATTTCTGGGGTCGAACATCCAATAGCATACATGAGTCGTTCTCTCACAAAACCAGAGCAAAACTACAGCACAACAGAGCGAGAAGCACTTGCTGTGTTAACTGCCCTCGAGCGCTGGCGCTGCTATCTCGAAAATGGCAAAACTTTTAAGGTTTACACTGATCACTCATCTCTAAAGTGGTTCCTGTCCCTTTCTAACCCTATTGGGCGACTGGCAATGTGGGGTATACGGCTATCTGCATTTAATTTTTAAATAGAGCACCGTCGAGGCAAAGATAATGTCGTTCTGGACGCTCTTTCTAGATGTAATCCAATTAATACTATTGAAAGTAACACTAATCTAAATCTAACAACTCAAGACCAATGGTACTTGAATATTTTCAATGGTTGCCAAGAGTCCCCTATTAGTTTTCCAAATAATAAAGTTGATAGCGGTGTTCTATATAGGTACATGAAAAGTAATAATCCTCTTACCACTGAGTTTGCTTGGAAGGAGGTTATACCTCAAGAGGGTCGAGAAACAACTCTTCAACAATGTCACTCAGAGCCGATCGCTGGACATTTCGGCGTGTTCAAGACATATAAACGCTTGGCACTTCGATTTTACTGGCCTGGTATGTACTCTGACATTGTAAAGTTTGTCACTCAATGTGAAACTTGCCTCGCTTATAAACTACCTTCTCATGGAGTCTTAGGAAAGATGGGTAGACCAAAGGACATTTCTCGTCCAATCCAAGCGCTTTCCATTGACTTGGTTGGCCCGTTGCCTAACACTAGAAAACAAAATCAGTATATTTTTGTCGTAACATGCTGCTTCTCGAAATACTGTTTTCTCTTTCCGCTTCGTAGAGCTACTTCGGACTTGGTATGTAAGCATTTGGAAAATGACGTTTTTCTCGTGCATGGCATTCCACAGACTATTATTTTGGACAATGGGAGCCAGTTCATTAGTCGCGAATTGGATAAACTCTTCAAAAAGTACAAAATACCCAATATACATTTTACTCCGAAGTATACGCCTTAAATAAATACAGTTGAAAGGTATAATAAAACTGTCATTACAGCTGTATCTACATTTGTAAATAATGACCACAGGACTTGGACTTGAATTTGCCACAGATTCAATTTGCAATGAATAGTTCCGTTAATGAAAGCACTGGATATACACCTGCTTTCCTGGTTTATGGCAGAGAATTGGTTACCTGTGGATCACATTATTTGGAGAATAGTGACGTCACTGAACCGATGTTTCTACCACGTGATGCTTACGCGGAGAACTTGGGTCACTTATCTGAAATCTTTGGCAAAGTTCAAGCTTCGTTATGGCACGCGCATGTAAAAAATTCTCAACGTTACGATTTACGCCGCAAGGAGTATGAATTTAATGTAGGAGAAATCGTATGGAAGCGCTGCTACTTTCAAAGTGACAAAGACGCCCATTTTAGTAAAAAGTTGGCTCCTAAATATCAAAAAACAGAATTAAAGAAAAGCGATCCCCTCTAGTATATGTGTTGGAGGATGTGAATGGTCGTGACATTGGTGTTTGGCATATCAAAGACCTTAAAATAGTAAATAGCTCTTTGAAAGGCTGATCTCTCTGTCTTGGTATCATTTTCGAACTTTGATGTAGGTCAAAATCCTCTTCTAGGAGGGGGAGTACTGTAACGTAGCGTTAAAAACACTTAAATAGCTTAAATCTACTTACTTGCTAAACAATAAAATGTGTGATATAAATATTTAAATACTTACCTTTTATTATCATAATCTATTTACATTCATTAATAATTTTAAATACTATTTACAACATTACCATCTAAAATAATCATGCGCGCAGACAAACAAACTACAGATTGTATTTTATAGTAAACGCTGGCCGCTGCGTTCTATTGTTTTCGCGTCAGCCCCCTTTCCCCACTACACCCAGCCCGCGTTGGCCTAGACTGCGTGCGACGCGGCCGCTCCAGCTGGCTGGACAGACTGATTTTTGACTCGAAGGCGAAGCTACGCCGGTTTATGTCGCGAGCGCACAATACCTTGCGCCGCGATCTTTAATTTCAATTGTTGTCATCTTAACATTATTTTATTATAAGTGTCTATTAGTGTTCCCATACTGGGTAAGTTGTGCAAATGATTTTCTATGCTTTTGTGTGTTTCTGTATTGTGTGTGTACCTAACGGTTTTAAAATCAAAATGTAATTTGAAATAACCGTTACAGATGTTTTTATTTTTCAACGTAGGAATTTGTGTATCTAGTTGTAGCCTAGTTTGATCATTATTATCTTTTGCTTTTGCTAAATGTTTATTGTACATTTTTTAGTTTTATTAAGCCATCTGTCTAGCCGTTGCTGACAGTTTTCATATTAAACTGCCACCTAGATTTTCTCCCTTGTACTAGCTAAATCTTGTAGATCTGGAGTGCCTCATAATCCTTAGGTCTAGGCCGTATCTTCCTAATAAAAGATCATAACGAAGTTGATCGTTGCGGTTTCAGGAACTACCTTAGGAGCAAGCCTTACTCCAAAGTCCGAGGCCGAGTTCTTGAGAGCTGCCTGCATACTTGTCAAGAGTGAAGCTCGGCCTAGTACGCTGCATCGCCTGCCACCTGACCCTGGAAGACCGAGGAGAGTGCGGTAACTCTAGTCCTAAACAGTTCGCGTTCCGTTATGACCTAGGCGACCTAACTTACCTGCCCACCTTTGTAAAATTTTATAAATTATAATTAAACTTGTATAAACTTGAATTTTGCCGCATTTTAATTTCTAACTCTTTAATAAATGCGACAACTGTTTGGATCTCTAAATGGGCGCACAGATCATATTAAAGAAAACCCATTGTTTTATTGCATTTAGACACAATAGTAAAGTCGTAATGCTGTCTTAACAATAGTTTGGAATCAATCCATACCCCCAGATCTTTTACTACAGTCTCTCTCGTTAATTCTACATTATTAAAACTATAAGGATAATTTGCAGGATTCCTTTTTCTCGAGAATTTTAGTAGGTACTTGCTAACATTAAGCGACATGTTGTTTTTTTGACACCAATCTAAGAGTACTTCAATATCTCTTTGCATTGATAAACAATCTGTATCCTAAGTGATTTTCTTTAAAAAAATTATGTCATCAGCATATGCTAGACACTGTAGACACTTAGTGCTGATCAACTCTAAAAGATCGTTAATGTAAACAATTAACAACAATGGACCTAGATTTAAGCCTTGTGGAACACCAGACAATGGTTGAAAGGTGATTGAATTATATCCATGTACCGTTACTATTGAATAGAACTCAGTTTGAGTTCTATTCAATAAGTACACTCCAACCACCTCAATAGACTGCCGTGGATTCCAAAGCGATTTATCTTTTGACAGAGTATCTTATGATCGACCCTATCAAACGCCTTCGCAAAGTCTGTATACAATGAAAAACCTTGTTCAGTGCTGCTCCATAATGAACGTAAGTGAGCAACTTAGATGACGTTGATCAATTTTTACAAAACCATGCTGTCTAGAACTGGTCATGGGCTGTAAGTGAAAGTAAATACACGAATACAGCGAAGCCTTCGAAAACCTTTGCAAAGCAGCTAAATAAGCAAACCCCTCTGTAACTTGATACTTTCATTTTATTACCTGCTTTGTAAATGGGTACCTACGATTTTAGCTATCTTCCATCTATAAAACAGCCCTGTGAGAGACTTAATTAAAATCATTGTAAGAGGGGTTTTTAGAGCTCTAGCACAGATACGTACAAAATGACGGAGGTATGCCATCAGGGCCTGCACCTTTATTTACGTTCAGTTTCTTTAAAGAGGTTTCCTTTTCTGAAATGACTATTTTTAACAGACTGTAACTGGATTCCGGAAAATTCGGCATGTAATTATTAGTAGAAGACCCTGGCACACATATACCGAAGAAAAGAACTTTGCAAATAAGTTTGCAATATCTACACCACTATCAGCAGACTCACCATCCAAACACATCAGCTTTGGAATAGTATTTGTTTTTTTTTTGATTTGGTGTAGGTACTACCTCAAAAAAGCTAACTTCGATCCTAAGATTTATTTCAATATTATATATATAATATATTATAATTATGTATACTTAAGTTTCAGGCAAAATATGAACAGTTTATTAAAAAAGTACTGTAAGGTAAGTAAGGAAGCCAGTAATAAGCTTAATTTGTACCATTTATTTAAGTTGAAAAATGGGAAGTTGCATTTAAATTAATAAAAATGATGTTATGTTCATACATGTTGGCCTATTATCTAAACACTGTTTAATTGTTTATAAATACTTACATTGTAAATGCTGAATGCTATAGTGGCCCACCTAAAAAAATTACAAATAGTTAACAAAAAAACTATTTTTTTAAATACTTAGTAACTAAGTAGGTACCTATTTAAATTTTAGCAATAATTTTTTTTTTTTTTTATTGGCAACGGGTAAGCCCTTGGCCTTCATCTCACCTGATGGTAAGTGACGATAAGGCCGAAGGTGGAAGCGCGCTTCACCCGGAATCCTCAACCACTGAGGAACTGGCTATCTTATCTCAAACTGCCGGAACACAACAATGCTATAAACATCGTTGTTATGGCGACAGACTTAGATAAGATGGTGGTAGCTAGCCAGGCGGACTTAACAGACCTACCACCAACCAAACCGAGCACACAAAGATGTACCCCCCGCTGGGAATCGAACCCGGGACCTCTGGGTCTGAAACAGGTAGCTTAGCCACTAGACCACAGAGGCGGTTAAACTTACTGTTTAATTTTTAAACACAATGTATTAATTTTATTGTTACATTTACTTAAAATTTCGCCTAAACTATTTTGGCCCATATCCACAAAATTGTATTTTGTGTTTGGGTCACTCTGGTTCTGGGTGGCCTCATTTCTTCTACCACTCTCGCCTCGGTCCCACCCAATCCCAGCAAATCTGAAATTACTATAGTTAGGCTGATTTCACAGTCACGCGTTTGACCTGCGCCGGCCACACGCGCGCTAGAATAGTAGTTGCGTTTCATAGTCATCACGCAGTTCAAACGCGCAACTAGTGTCATACTTCCTGGCACGACCACGGATGATTTCCTAATACTATGCAGTGTAGCGCGCGCGTGTGGCCGGCGCTGATCAAACGCGTGACTGTGAAATCAGCCTTATTCTGTGATTTTGGTGGTATGCCGTCTCGAAAGGTTTTAGCTCAGTCAAAACTGACTAAAGCCTAGTACACACAGGAGAATGATTTTGGCAATGCTGTAAGTCTTGTTTTGCTACTTTTTGTTACGAATTTTTAAATAGGTAATCGGAACAAGAATAATATTAGCAGGCCTATTCTATAACTCGACTTACAGTTAAAATGATGAACGCCCAAGGAAATTCGTCGTACATTGTACGTACACACTTTTAGGGCTGAAACTGCGTTAACGTTACTGCGTGCGCGTCTGGGTGTTTTTTGATGTTTATATATACTTATTTATCCGATATCTTACCATATTAACAAGTTTCAAAAGAATACTTATCTTGGTCTAGAATCTAGACTAGATAGATAATTATTGGTAAATTTAAATCAATTTTAATTTAAACAAAAATTTTATTTAATTTAGCCCTTAGCAACACCACGGGCCTAGGATAGGATCAAGCCACGGGCGTTGCGTCGGCGCTGAGCGGTAACGCTCCGTAGTTCTACTTATATAAATCTGTATGACATGCCATGAACACATCATCTCATCAGCCTATAAACGTCCACCGCTTGGGCATAGGCCTCCCACGTGGACAAAAGCACGTGGGGATATTACGGGTCATACATAACCCACCACGCTGGCCCAATGCGGGTTGGTGGGTTTAACGACTGTCATCTTACGACAACAACCGAGACCAACGGCATAACGTGCCTTCCGAAGCACGGGGGAGCTCGAGATGTTTTTTTATTTGGTCACCCATCCAGCGACCCGGCATTGCGAAAGTTTCTTAGCGGGCAAGATCGCAAGCCAAACACGATATCGAGCTCCTCCATCGTGTGGCGAGCAATGCCACACCGTGCGTTGAAACAACGTGCGGCGACGGAACGCGCGCGCTAAGGACAAGGAGTCAGACATAGACGAAGGGGGGACGGGTGAGATTTTTTAGAGTATCGAAGGTAAGTTTGCCCAATTTTTTGATTTGATAGGATCCTTTAGATCGTAACTCCATGGAGGACACAGCGCAACATGTGGAGGACAAATCGAACCACGATCTGAATCACTGACGCTATTCCTACACCAAAGCTGCGAAGTCGGAGTAAGCGGCGGGGCGGCGTGCGTTGCGATATCGCAGCGCTCGTTGCACTCGTGCGTTGAAATCATTGCGTTGCAACGACGCAGCGCACCGGCAACGCCCCTGTGGCATCTCTTTTTATGACCTTAAATGATTCATTTAAAAGGCTCATTATTGGCACCCGGCACCCGACCCGCACCTCTTTCCTCGTCTCGAGCGGTTAGTTTTTTTTATATGGACTTCTATGCATATACGCTCATTATATCAACTCCGTATCGTCACCGGATCGCCTCGCTCGCAAGCTCTCCACGCGCGGACGGCGAGTGGACCACTCTGTGACAATTCGCTGCTCGCGCATGCTTGCTTTGCGTTGACTGCGCATTGTCAACGCATGGGTCCCGAGTGGACCGCGCGCTGCCCGCGAATGATTCACAAGAGGGCGTTGGCGATGCGCCGCCCCCACCCTCCCTTCATTCCCAGCCTTTCTTTCGAACGAGTCGGCAAACAGACTACTTGCTCGAAAATTCGTGGACCAAGCGATGTCCACTCGTTGACCACGCGATGTTCACTCGTTGGCCACGCGAGGTTCACTGATTGACCACGCGACGTTCACAAGTAACAACGCATCGTCCACCCGTGGACCACCTGTCGACGAGTAGACGCCGATCGACGAGGCGGTGCCGGTTGGGTGCCGGGTGGCTCTAATGAGCTATGACCTTTACACCCGACGTTTCAACCGAGTTGCACCGGTCGTGGTCTCGGGCTGACGCCGTCTCCCTGTTACGTCTCCGTTTACCATGACGACGACCAGAGCAACTCGGTCAAAACGTCGGGTATAAAAGGTAAGCGAAAAATGTCTTTACTAAGTAGTTTTGCGTTAATTAAACCCTGTTCAAATAGGTATGTGTAATGAAACGAAGAAGTAAATTACTTTGTTAGTTTGCCTATAATTATACGAATTTTAAAATAATCAGGGGGCCAATTTTATTGTCTTTATTCCAACCCTTAATTTTAAATTGAAGTATGTACTTAGTATCGCTAGTTTATTTTTAAATTTCTCGCAAAGATTTATTCATTGCAGAGTTCCTGACGCAACTCATGGCTCGGCCAATCTAGAGACCTCTTTCAGTTTTTATGTTCAAACAAATTCTTGCAAATTGAGAGCCAGTGATAGCATTAAAACAGGCTCTTAATTTGCCTTTTTCAGGAAAACACTTTTGTTATTTAATGGTTTATTCAAACACAAAATTGAAAGACTGACAATTAATCGGACCCAAAATGTATTCGGAAACCTACTTGATTGCTAAGATTCCCAAACCATCACGAAATTAGTTTAGATAACATTAAACAAAAACATAAAAATGTTACTAACAGCGATTCACTTTATAAAGTTTCCCTAGAATCTACTCAGTAATACTCAGATTCCGTAGCGCACATTTAGAACATCCGACACTGGTTTCCATCACAGAGATTTCATTACCTACATTGAAGATTACTTAAAAACATAGAAATATTCTATTCCTCATCTAGCAATGTATATTAATTCATTACTGTCTAAAATTATTAAGGGTCCATCAGTGACTTGTGCTTGCAAAACATACCTTCATAGAAAAGATTTGCGCTGAACCTTCTCGCTTACATACATCACCTTGCACTGTTCCATACGGTCTTCTGTACAATCTGACATAACAAGGTCACATTTTATAGGCACAAGTTACAAACTTATGAACACTTATGGTAACAGTCCACTCGAGATCACATTACCTTAATCTAGTGCCGTGGAATACTCCCCATTATCGCATTTCTGTTGTTGTGACTACAATAAGTTGAATGACAATGCATCTTAAGTTTAACTGATATTCTCAAATAATAAACTAAATGATATATTAATCTATAATTAATCATCAAAATAAATAAATATCAAGTAATATGAAAATTATGTATTTGAATAGGAAAGTATTTAATGAATTATTATTTTATTTAAGTCCTTTTAAGTAAACTGTGTACAATTGTGGACGTGGGTGATACTGTTTAGTAATTGTCTATTATCTGCAGAAGCGTATCAGTACGTACAATAAACAATATTTTTGAAATAAGAAACTTAAGTACCTTCAAAATACTGTATACATCAGCAGTGGTGCAAACAAAAAAACTGCTAAAATTCAGCTTAATAATATATTATACAGATAAACAAAACAATAATTGTCACTTTGTAAAACTAATGTTGTGTTTTTATCCCCTAACAAGCATTACCGTGTCTAAAGTGAACTGTTACCAATTTACATATTATCAGGCTCGTAAATTTAATCTTGCATCTCCTCCGGCAGCTCGTGCGGGTTGAGGATGCCGGGAACTGAGAGCTGCACCCGTCGCTTTAGTTCCTGAGCTTGACGCAGTGCCAACAGTCGCTCCTCAAGATACAAGTCACTGTCATCTTCACCTGTGAATTCCTGAAATACCATACACATATTATCAATTATAGATAATATTGATTTTTCAGGGTATTAGAGTCGTGTTTTGAGAGCGGGAAATGTAAAGCTTCTAGAGGTTCGGACCTCGTTCAGACCAACCATAAAGAGTAGAAAAGAGACAAGAGAAGCGGAGCTGTGCCAATATTTACCAAAAGATTCTAAGCTTTGTTTTGCTTCCCGCTTTTATAGACGGATTCTATTGGTTTATATTGGCACAGCTCTAGTCCTCGCCTATCGTCTTTGCTCTAGTGGATGGGCAGCTCTAAGGGGGTAGTGTGTGATCAGAATCTAAAGGGGGTTGGGGGCCGCGATTAATCTTGTGACGGGATCACCAAAATCGTCAAGGAGTTCTCTGGTGACAAGAGGAGTTTCGTTTTACAAAGCTAGCAGATATCACTACTATGGGGTTGGGCTTGTGACATCATGAGTTTTTTGATGGTTGGTCGCTGCACAGGTCTCCTTCATCATCATCATCAACCTATAAACATCCCACTGCTGGGCCTTTCCACATAGATAACAGCAGATGGGTCATACATAACGGAGTGGTAGCAGTCCGGCTAATGTAGGTTGGTGGTTGCAATACACCTTATTTTACATATAAACGGAAAGATACTTTTCATTACTTTATATACCACAGGCAATCTATAGCAACACGGATGTAACGATTTTAGAATGAAGCAGGGAATTTGGTATTATGACCAAAGTTCGACAGTATAATATTTAAGCATTTTAAATTCTCATCTCTCATGTCTTGGCAACATTGCCCTGTATTGAGCTATAGTGATTTATTTCCTGATTAATTGTGGTAAAGCAAGTCACTAAACAGAATATTTATGTTTTTTTTATCACAATTACAATAGATGGATAAAAGATTGATTGATACTCACTCTTATCTGTACTAAGAAGTCTCTCAAATGATCCTTAAAAGCTGGAATATCATGGTTCAGATTAAATAAGCCTTGGACAGTAATTTTAATCTGGTTATCTGACAAATGAGCAAAAGCTATTTTCAAGAGGTTTGCCACATATTCCTGAAATTATAAAGGCATTATTATTATTTTGTTAATATTATATAACTTGTTAAATTCATCAATATTTCTAGTAAGACAATACCTGTATGTATACAACATTATCAGGTGTCGGTCCAAGTGGAACTGTCACACGCCCAGCTTCCACTAACGAAAATATGTATGACAATATAGTGGCATGCATTGTCAGACCAGCACCATGAGATGTGTCGGTCACCACACTGAATACGTGCTCTAGTATATCGCATAAATAAGTTTGGTAGAAACTTTGAGCTGCTTGTGGATGTAGTTCCATGTTCTGCAGCAAGCCAAACAGTATCTGAAGACCAGTGTCAGCAACATTTCGCATTGTATGCTTAAATGCCCAAATTATGGAATCCAACACCAATTTAAACTGTGCTGGTGGTATACTCAGGAATGCCTTGAAACAATGTGTGTTCACTGCTTGCAGCAATAAGAAGAATTCTGTTCTGTGCTCTGGATATTCTTCAAAATCTTTGTTGATCATCTCAAGGGTGCATTCAAACACCGCATCAAAAATTTTTGGTACTTCAGAAGTAATATAGCCACCAAGTTTGTACACAATGGCCGCCATGCAGGATAACACTTCAGGTTCCCGAGCATCAGGCACTGAAGTCCTTTGGTAATCCAAAAGTACTGCATCCAATAGAGGTGGTATAAAGTTCTCCAACACCATACTAGAGTCAGTAGAGTGTGATACCCAACTTGCTATCAGTTTCAATGTTTCTTTTTTTATTATTCTCATGTTCTTAATCAGGGGTTGTTTAGTGACCACAACACCGTTTAATGCAATGGCTTGACTAATATTTTCCGACATAACCTTGTAGACATTGAGCATGTCTAAGTATATTCTGCCCAGTTGCACAACATAAGGATGACCCAGTGCTCGACACGCTCGTACATTGGTCTTAAGGATACTCACAAGCTGCTTAACTGCTTCAGGATCTTTTAGGATATCAACATTATGCGAGGCTTGAGATATAATGTCATCCCATACCTGGTTAGGGAGTAGCATGTACTTTTCAATGAGCTGTTCTTGGGCCACTTGATCTATTTGTGCACTAATCATGTATCCAACGGCTTCATAAAATGTATGCACTTGGAGTGTTTGCAGATCACAAATGATCGAACTGATTGTGCTTAAAATCTCCTCAATAAATGGACAAGCTTCACCAACTTGGGTTGTAACAAAGTGTCGACGACATTTCAGAGCAATTTTAATGAATGTGTCACAGGCCATATCTTGGACACCATCGTGAGTCTCATGCATAAATTCAAAAAGTTTATTTACAACAGTTTTCAAAAACTTCCAGTGTGCTCTTAAGAAACGGGGGTATTGTCCTACAACATACATAATGTTGCTAGCAATAATGGCTTTGTTGTCTTTGCCTTTTTTTTGTTCACACAAACCCAGTAATTCTTTGATTACAACAACTAAAAAGCGTTTCTCATCCTCTTCCATCATAGCTCCAGAAATTGATCCAATTGCCCAGCAAAGGGTATTTAGATTTTTCCATGACCATTCTGTACCATTTACTTGGTTCTGTAGCTTTTCTGTCATAATACGCTCTGTGTCTTGATAATCCAAGTGAGTGAGGTATACTAGTGTTTCTCTCATATTCTTGTAAAGATTTATGGAGTCTGTATCCTTCATAAACTCCCTGACTACTTCACCATTCTCATTCTCAACCACTAGTACCTCTTCAGGTTTTGCCATTCGAGATATCATTATATACCGTACACTGCTCAGCACATCAGCATACAAAGCTCTTCCACCAACAGTCTTACCCAGACTGTACAGAGATGCATGGGGACTAATTTTGTACAAATCAGCAGCCAATGCGTTCCAAAATTCCAAGCATATCTTGAAAATTTCTACTTCTTCTACTTCTGATATCAACACAAGATATCTTAGAGAATTCATAAGGGTAGTGGTTAAACCTCTTTTTTCTATGAGCAGACCATGCTCTTTCAGATAAGTGCAGAGGAATAAAGTGAGGTTCTGTATGAATACCTGTTCTTGATCACGACCTGCTGCGTAAGCCTCACGGATGTTAGTAGACAATGGCAGCATAACCTCCAACTGCTCCATTGTCTGAACAAGTAATGCCACAAACTGATCCTCATAATTGCTGACTGTGACTCCAGCAATTTCAGTCAAACAACTCAGAGTCACATTTCTGAACATAGGAACATTAAGAAATTTAAAAATTAGAGTGCTTATCAATTTCATTTCAAATATGTAACCAAGAGGGATCCAATTTAAAAATCTCAATAGTGTGTGAAGAGTAGCATCCACCAAAGTTGCATTTTGTGAATTTTCAAGAACAAACTGACAAAGCTGAAATATTTGATTGAATTCGGAACACATGGTGTCCTTCAGATGTTTGGTTTTTGTCTGCGTTAGCTGTCCTGTACTGAACACAAACACCTCTTCACTAAGAAGTTTAAGTATTTCCATATTATTTTGGCAAAGGCTTTCATTTGTCTTGGATGCTCCCACTATATCACTAATAAATGTTTGCCAGTTATGTGGCCACTCTCTTTTTAATACTTGAATAAGAATCATGTTAAGTTTTTTTAAATAAACTTTGTTGCTCTCCATAGTAGCAGGGTCGGATGAGTTTTTAATAATGAGCCCCACTATGTACTTCTTTATTCCTTCACATTGGTTTCTAGGTAACACCTTCCACCTGGTTTGAATAACTTGCTCCAGAATCTGTAATGCATAGTATTTTGTTTCTTGGTTCTGTGAAAACTCCAGTATAGTATCAACACGAGTCCATGCATCAGGATGCTCCTTCAGTGTTGTTAATATATCTTGGGCGATCCGTTGCTGCTCTCCAACAGACGAATACAAGCAGCCAACAATATTATCCAGCAAAGTGATGTCTAATTTTTGATTGAAGTCTAAGAGTTTAGATGCTTGTTGCTCTAAAGTTGCCATTCTGATTTTGGTACAACTTATTTAAAACTTGTTCCCCTTGTATACAGCCAACCTTATATTGTATTATTCACATTCATTCCTCACCATGTAAGACACTGAAAAAACAAAAGACCAAATTAGGAATAATATCCTATAACCTCTAAATTAAAGTCAAATTATGCCGCAATTTAATTTCGTCTATATTGGAAGTGCGGTTACAAAATAATGAGTGTTTTAATCGGTAACGTCTCTACATATAAATCATTATCGAAAACTAAAAACATTTTTGTGGGAAAGGGGTATATAGAGCACACACCCGTACAATTGTCACAGCTCTTGTCAAGAAAACTAGGAACAATATTTTCATTGAGAAAGTAATTTCAACGCAAATTAGGATTAGTAACGTATCGTTTGCTACAATAACATTCTCAATAACTTACCCGAGTAAATAATTTGCGGCGCAATCAGTCTAAAGCACTTCCATACATACTAGTCCGTTGTTTTCGTGAAGCTTGAAAAAGCATGCATACATGTTTTTGTCTATGGTCATCACAATTGTAACCCTTGTAAATTATCTAAAGAAGAGTAAGACAAGTAGAAATGTAGTTTTTTCGTATTGCTAATAAGACTATGTTAATAAGCAATATTTTTCTTTTAGTTCGTACAGCTTTTATTCTTATTCACCTTTTTATTTGCGACGTACATGTATGAAAGCTTTACTTTCCTTTTTTTAAATCAAATTGTGACTGCACTAATGTTGCTAGTGTGAAAAACTAATATCTCGAAAGCGCGCGAAATCAATTTTGATTTATGATATTTACAGTTCGAAGTCAGAAGATTGTCTGACTGAATGTTCCTCGGACCAAACATTAGTCCGAGGAATGTTCAGTGATCAGTCAAGTCATCTACTATGGTTTATTTTTCATTTTAATTTTTTTAATAATTTTAATAATTTTCAGTTTATTTTTCGTTTATGGTTCATTTTAAAACCATAAAAGAAAAATTTAAATATTACCTGCTGGAATCAATGATATATTGGCTGGAATACACAAAAAGTAATTTTTGTAAAAATTAAAGCACACTTCTGAGCAAATCAACAAAGATGAATGTTATAAATCGAATTTTGTGAGAAGAATTAAAATAGGATGGGGACTTAGAATAATAACGCTATAGAAAGATAGTCTTCATACAAGCGCTCTGTCAAAAATGAAGCACTAAACCGATTCACACACGCGTGACGTGCGCGCATGGCCGTGATCTGCTGTCTCTTTCCAATTCTATGAATATGAAAGAGACAGCACTGCGCAGGCCGCTGCTACCGAGGCTTTAACTAGGAGAATCACACTGCAGTACGTTTATATTTTGACCTAATTAACTACAAGATGCTATGAAATACTGAAAGCTTACCTGTGAAAAGTGATGTTATTACACTTCTTTTGTTTTTCAGATGTGTTGTGACACAATTTAACTGCACAAACCGTAATTTTTTTTTGTTTTCGCGAGACACGTTCGGCGCGCTGTGACATTGAACACTACGGAGCGGTCCGGCGTTTGGTGCCATTTCTGGCTCCAATTAATGTGCTTCAAAATAGGCGCGCGAACTTGGTTTCTATAGCGTTATTATTCTAAGGATGGGGATGATTATTCTAAAATGTAAACTAAATTGTATTATGCGAAACATAAACATAATAAAAATAGAGAATGAATTGTCGTTTTATTTCTGAGTTCCCAAACTGGCTGTTGCATGCAAAACCTTGTAAATCAGGCTGGTTTGATTTCATAAATTTAATACATTAAATTTATGAAATCATATCAGCCTGATTTACAAGGTTTTGCATGCTTCAAAATTAAATCTTAGCTCCTATTATACCTATAGGTATGTATATTGGTCAAAAGTTGTGGAATAACACCACCAGAGGGAGCCAGGTTCAAACATGTTGACAAAACAAATCCGCGAGATGGCCATCTAGTTACCACCTTTATCTATGCTAAATGGTTTGATTTCCATGCACTAGCGGTACATATTACTACTTATATCTTACAAACCAATGATATTATATTTTAATATCATTGTTACAAACCGTTTGTTTGTTTATTTTTATAGTTTTATTCTTCGATCACATATAAAAGGAAGATAGACAATCCCATACAAAATCGTAGCGGAACAGTGGCAGCTTTGACCTATTTACATTTGACCTATGTAGATATCTAGGGGGCGATCACATTAAAAAATCTCAACCAAATTCCAACTGAACCGCAGCCGTTCTGCGGACTTCGTATAGCTCTATCGCGTGTTTCAAACGCGATAGCACTTTAGAAGAACGTCTTACGAATGCTGTTCAGTTGTGGTTTAGTTGAGATTCTTTAGCGTGATCACCCCCCTGGTAAGTATGTGTGTTTTGGCAGAATAGCAATTTTGGAAGGAGAACTTCGTCATGTTGGCTGGTGCGAATCGGGACATACGGCGTACGTACGTGTACTACGGCGCGTCCGCATTATGCCTCCTCTTCGTAATATTTATTCTATTCCAAAATAGAAAGAGGTTCTGGATGTCCTGAATATAAATAGGTAAGGACTTACTATTTTTTTATTCTTTTGGTAGACAAGTAAAAGTGTAGAATTTATTACAGCCCTTAGGTAGGTACGGCTGGTGGCCGGCTTTTATAAAACGACATCTATCGGGTGTTTTTGAACTAATTTTTACTTTTTAATTTGGGCTGTCAGAAAATCGCCCATTAACGTAATACGTTAAAATACGTTAATTAAATACGTCTGCGGATGCGTCTGACGACGTGAAGAGGCGGCATCACGGATTTGCCGTGCCGATGGGGTGCGTCAAAGAGTAGATTAAGGGCCGGCGCTCACTGACGGCGTGGCACGGCATGGCACGGCAGGTTGAGTTGCGGCATCCCGCAGCGTTCCTTGACATGCCGTGGCATCGTGCTGAAAGCCCAGCCACTCTGGCATCAACCAGTTTTGCTCCGCGCGGATTCGAAGTTAGTTGTGTCGTGATGGTTGACTGGGATTTAGTATTAATAGCACTTCTAGCAGAAGATGAGGAGAGACAAATAAGAACTGCTAATTTGACGAAAATACAATTCTGGGTGCATAATATTTGGAGAACAAGATCTACGACTGAACTGCGCCCCATTATAACAAGTTTCAACCTTATTTCAACTAGCTTAGCAATCATAATTCCTCGACATAAAGTGACCCATACGTCTCACGGGATGAAATGGCGCGCCGCGGCAACCCGTGGAATGAAACGGCATGACATCGTGGTATCTAAATAAAGTAACATGAATTCTACACTCATTGAAATAAGATTCAAAATAACTTGATTATTAATAAAATCCTTTGCCATGCCTATAGTATAGATGTGAAGCTGGTTTTCATTTCTTTCGGCTAGAAACGGCTTATTTGGCTTATTATCATTTCTAGCGATAACTAGCGGCTGGAAACGTCTGCTTACATTTCATTGATATATTCACATGATTTAGTTTTTTTTTGTGTTTCTCTTCTGATTTATTTACTACTAGCGACCCGCCTCGGCTTCGCATGGGTTACTACCCATACCCGTATCTGTACCGTACCTAAACAAATTATAGCTTATAGCCTTATGCTGATTTAAACGAAGCCAATACTTAAGACAATCCACTAAGCCAGTCCAATAAGCCAATGCCAATGCTAAGCAAAAATGCCTTGAGGACAATCCAATGTAGTGGACTGTCTCTATTTACACGATGCCAATATTGGAATGGCTTATTGGATTGTCTCAAGTATTGGCTCCGTGTAAATCCAGCATTACTCGATAAATGGGCTATCTAACACTGAAAGAATTTTTTAAATCGGACCAGTAGTTCCTGAGATTTGCGCGTTCAAGCAAACAAACAAACAACCTCTTCAGCTTTATAATATTAGTACATAAAGATAGGATACATTCATCATAAATAGACATAAGTAAACAATTATATTTGCATCTGTATTAAGTGTTAAATACTCAAAATTCTCATTCATAATGTGACACAGCAGTGGAATATAGGACTATTTTAACAATATTTTGTGAGAGATGTTTTGGAAATAGGTATTTTTATCCATGAAATAAGTGTGGACATCTGTCCAGATAGGTATCTGCCTAGTCATAGTAAGCAATTAGTTGTATTTCTCCAATGCACCAAAAGCCTGTGCGCTTGATTTGCCGCGAGATTGCCGCGTTAGGTTTATAATTATGATTAGATCCAAAGTAAACTAATTTAGATACTTTTATTCTTATAATTTTGTTTCATAGTTTCCTGTTCGTCTCTGAATTAAGTAAATAAGTACGTATAAATGTTGTTTATTTAAAAAAAAACAATAGTAGAACATAATAAGTGCTACTGTTTAACAAAAATAAGAGTTTAACAATAAAAATGTAATAAAAATAGTTTTTATTACATTTTAATTGTTAAACCCGGTAACAAGAGGCTGGTTATTCGTTTCTAGCCGCTGGTTTCGGTATCTACCGGCTTACAAGCCGCTGCTTCACAACAGTAGCCATGACACGCCGTGCCGCATGCCGGCAGTGAGCGCCAGCCCTAATGGGTGCTTCGCCACTGCATCCAGACTTCGCATCGGCATTTTCGTAGCAGTCTTTATTAGCTTATATTTATACTGTGTCTATACTCCGCATGGACGTAATAAACATAGTCCGTTTTTTAGCAATAGAAATTGAAAGTTAAAAAAGTAGAGGTACCTACCTAGTAAACCTTTTTTATGAACAACATTATAAAAGTGTGTCTGAAACACAGACATATATATCTTATTATATGTCTGTGGTCTGAAAATATAAAAGGCCTACAAGTTGGTCTAAAACTCGGACCAAATATTTGGTCCGAGGTCTAAAAGCTTTCCATAAAATAATGGACATAATAAAACACCCAAATTTTGACAACAGTTTTCACTTTCACCAATTTCTATTGTTAGAAAAAACGGAGTATGGTCACATGAGTAAAGAAATGTGGTATGGTAGTGCCTGTTGCGCATTATAACTATGGAGAGAGCATAAGTTTGCTATCTCTTTCTGCCTTTATCCATTAGGTACTTCTGGCTAATGAAAGCTGTCCCTGAGAAACGGCGGCAATTTCAAAAAATCTGCTGCTGGTAATACTGGTTATAAACTGAATAAACGAAGTTGTAAACTATTATTTTCACATCTGAAATCAAAATTAAATCAATTTCATTTTTAAAAAGTTGCGAGCTTATATCATAAAAAGGTTAAGACGCAATAATAATTCAATAATTGTCGCATTAATAAAGTTCGTTTTGCTGTTCGTAATTTGTGATGACAAAGTTTGATTTAAAAAAATTATGACGGGATGATCAAAGATTGCGTCCGCGCAAAGCTAGAGCTAATCGCCGGTATACAACAATCAGCCAGAGCACAGGTGCGAAAATGAGAATAAAACTACTTTTTTAAATTGTTATCATTTAATAATAATATGATGGTTCTAACGCCTGTTATCTTATATGTTCAGGATTAAGTAAGAATAATTAAACAAAAAAACAATATTCCATAATATTTTTTTTATTCACATAATAGTCAAAATTTTAATAAAAACCAAGTATCAAAATAATTGCGTCAGACTACCTAAGAAATCAAGCACCACACGTAAACAATCTAGTTTTTATTGAATTTGGCGTCTTTCTCCTGTTGTTTTTCTTGAAACTTTAAAATCATGCAAAACAACATCTTCTACACTCCGCTTTTAATAGTTTTATTCATTTTTACACCCTAAATTGATAAAACAAGATCACATTATTATAACTACTGACAACCAACTGACAACTTGGGAAATTGATGTTGACATTTGCATTTAACATTACCATGTAAAAAGTTAGCTAAAATATTCAGGGACTACTTTTGATAGCCAGACTCTATTTTGGTTCCGTTTCGGCCTTAGAGCATACAACTGAATACTCTAAGGTTTCGGCACACCATGTTTACCCTTAGAGCATTAAACCCTCAGAACAATAACTAAAGCATATTGTTCTGAGATTAAACCAACCGGAGACGCCACTGGCAGGCGTTCCCCTATAAGGGTATGCCCAATGGTCATAATACCCGATGATATACTTACACCGAGACATTTTAGTGGTTGTTTTACCGCGGCATAACGATTTACCTTTAGTGTTGTTTTCCCGCGGCATAACGATTTACCTATAATAGTACCAACTACTATCAAATCATACAAGTTATTTTCGACCGGACCGGACGGATCGGACCGTTTTGTATGAAAGGTCGAATTTTTTTGTCATTTTTGGCAAAAATACCTTGCATGATTCGATAGTACTACTAAAGGTAAATCGTTCTGCCGCGGGAATACAACCACTAAAATGTCTCGGTGTATAAAACTAGTTTCCGCGTGGACACCATTTGCAAATCACAGTTGACGCGTCACGACGGGAGCAAATAATGAAATAATGCAAAATGAGCTTGGGAACAGTATTTTTATTTATGTATTTTTGAAATATTTATATTTTAACTTAAAATATGACATTAAATTTTTTTCTGTAGCCCTTCAAAATACATCACAATAATTTTTAAAAGATTCATAAAAATGACCACGCGCTATTGTTTTTGTGACAGTCAAAATACGCGCGAAACCCGCGGCGTGACGTTATAATATGTAATCGAACGCCCGCCGGGTGCGGGCGGCGAGAGCGGCGGCGGAGACTATCGGGTACGATGACGTCACATCACGTCAGTCGAGTGCCAGCGAACTAAGCGAGGTAGTAGTGTTTTATCGAATTATTTATGTACAATTACTTTGTTAATACTTCTCGTATCAAAGTGAAATAAAAACTATTGGTTTTAGAATAACGACTTCTATAAAGGTATAAAGTAAAAATGAACTTTTTTTCATTTTTCCCAAGTCTATTGCGGGTTAGTCTATTTTTTTTTCTTTTGTTAGATCATCTGCGATCAGTCCCTCAACTATGAGCGGATGGGTTGAGAGATTTTCGTGTTTTCGTATTTTGGTTAGTCTATTTAGTTATACTTTTAGTTATACAGTATAACAGAATGGACGAAACAAGTCTTATCTGTTATACCTACTGCTCAATATAACTTATTGGATTCTAAAAAATAATAGAAGTTTGTCTAAGTAGTTATACAACGAGACAGAGCGGTAAGTTTCAACGTCAGCCCGAGCCTTCAGAACCATTAAGTTGAACTCCCATTATGTTGACTTTTATAAAAGTTGGATTCCCATTAAGTTGAATCTTAATAATTATGTTGAATCCCAATATGTTGAATTGGCCACTAAGTTGAAATCGCGTTACGTTGATTTTTATGAAAGTTGAATTCCCATTAAGTTGAATTACCATTATGTTGAATCCCAATATGTTGAATTGGCCACTAAGTTAAACTCCCGTTCCCGATCTGGAAAAACAAAAGAAAGTCTTGAAATGATCTGTCAACGACTACAGTGAGAAAATGTGTTCAGGCTATTTTCGATCTTCTCGACATTTTTCAGAAAACAATAATTTGGACTCCACAAAGAGCAAATATATATCAAAAAACCGACAAAGAAAATAATGTCAATAAGGTCGAAAATATCCTGAACCCATTTTTTCAACTAGAAGTAATTGACAAATCATTTCCAGACTTTCTTTTGTTTTTCCAGATCGCCTTTTGTTTTATAAAAAAAAGGCGATCTGGAAAAACAAATTGTATACAATGGTTCAAAAATCAAAATCAAAATCATATCTTTATTCAGTAAGCTTAAAATAAGCATTTTGAATCGTCTAAATTTAAATTTATTTTTTTATGGATGGATGGATAGACATAGGAACCCACCCACCCATTCAGGAAGTCTTTTAGCTGTGGAGAAGAACGGGCACAACAAACTCCACAGCTTTAAAATAATATAGAAGTAACGACATTTACAAAACAACATGTCGTTACCAAATTATACAATCAGTTATAAAGATAATGGATTAAGAAAAAAACAATGTAAATATATTATTATAACCAGGCTGTTTTGTCTTCTAAATATTCCTTGACTGTGTAATAACCTTTCCTAAGTAAACAAGATTTTACATGATTCTTAAACTTATCTAAAGGTAAATCTAGTATAGAACTTGGTATTTTATTAAGATAGTGTATACCTTGCCCCAAGAAAGAGCCGAGAACTTTTTGTAACCTAAACAGTGGCATTACTAGTTTTGACTTATTTTTAGTATTGAAATTGTGTACATCACCGTGTTTAGAAAAAGTGTTAAGAGGCCAATTACATCTCGACTGTGATTTTTGCGTAAAATGGCCAATTTTGGCGTTATGGATCTCAGAAACAAAAATACATTAACAATTATGACTCATTGAATAGTGTAGAATAGCTATTGGAATAGTGCGTAGCGGTCTCGCTTTTTGTAAATTTTGCTTAACTTTTTAATTAACCCCAAAATTGCAGAGAAAGATTTTCATAAAGTGGGCGAAGGCACTTTTTTGAGCTCATCGATTGAACTACTGTTCCAAACAAGTGAAATAAAAAAATTATAATGTTATCTTTTATATAGTCGAATAGTGCGTAGCGGCCTCGGAATTTTTAGATATTAATAATTTTTATAGGAAAAAAATCTTATTCTAAACCAAAAAACTTCGAAAAGCGCTATAAGTTAACTGTGAATATCTCCTATCTACAATAATATTATTGAGCAAAATTTAAACCAGAGTAATTATTACTTCATGAGGAATAAAGATTTTATAATAAATTTATTATCCTATTTCGATAAAAACGATAAATACAACTGCAAATTACTACAAAATGCGACGCGCCAGCCGTCCGAATTCAACTTATGCTCACAGAATGGAGATTTGTAATATTATGCACCAATTTATTATCCTATTTCGATAAAAACGATAAATACAACTGCAAAATTACTACAAAATGCGAAAATGGGCATTTTACGCATTAAATCACATTCAAGATGTAATAGGCCTCTTAATATTGCAACGCACAAAAACTATACAATTATAAATATACTGCGATGCAACAGTAAGGACACCAACTTCCCTAAAAATATTTCTCAAGGAAGTTCGCGATCCCAGTCTATAAATGGTTCTTATTGCTCGTTTCTGTAAAATAAATATAGTTTTAACATCAGCCGCTGTTCCCCACAAAAGGACGTCATACGACATGACACTATGAAAATAACTAAAGTAAACAGTCCTAGCAGTTTCAACATCTGTTAGTTGTCTAATTTTTCTAATCGCATATGCTGCTGAACTGAGTTTGCCGGCCAAATTCGATATATGCGGTTCCGGAGGGGAACTTCCCACGGGAACAGAAACGATTCTCTTTAGGTAATGGTCATTCGCGTGGCTGGTCAAGTGCAAAGCTGTTACTATGCCGACGCAATGCAAACATCAATCGGTGAGTGACGCGAGTCAAAGACTTCGAGATCTGAAGCGCCGAAGCTGAAACGAATCATCCGAAGAACGCAGAACCATCACGCGCCGCTCTTCCATCAGTTTGAGAATATGGTCCAAGAGCTTTTTGAGTCTTCGTGTACGGTGGGTTTGAAGAACTTAGACCCAACCGCATGGACAGTTTTCACAAACCTGTTGTTGTAATCGTCCACGTTTACGCAATCCTTCAGGCATCCTAAGCGATTTTGCAGTTCGAGCTGGAAGCTTTCGGGGTCCTGGATTTGGATGGGTGCAGGACGGAGCGTAGACTTCATCAATCGACGTCTTTCCAGCTTGATATTGATGTTCAATGTGCCTCTTACCAAACGGTGATTAGGTACTGCCAGTTTTGAACGCGTTGATCACAGAGACATAATTGAATATTTGATTCCTCGTCGACATGATGAAGTCAATCTCATTTTTTGTTGCACCATCGGGACTTAGCTAGGGAAACCTGCTGTGTTCAGCTTTCTTAAAAAAAGGGGTTCATCATAAAGAGTCGTCCCTTCTATTCCAGAAAGTCCGCCAGCACTTGGTCCCGGTGGTTCCGAATTCCAACTCCAAATCGTCCCACTTTCAGCTCATCGCCGCGCGCTGCTTCGTTTGGCCAGTTTTTCGTTAAAGTGTCCCATGACAACGGTGTAATGAGTTTTGGAGAGTTGTATGGCTCTAGAGATGTCCTCATACGATGTAGCCTCCACCTCATCGTCGGGGTGTGCCTTAGTCGGAGCGTATACCTGTATAACCTTCAACGAATACCGTTTGGTTATTCTGAGTATGAGGTACGCTACCCTCGACGCCACACACTTCCGGTCTTGACAACGTTGTTAACGAGAAAACTGTGGACGATAAACTCGACACTACCCTGGGACAGTTGTTCGCCCTCCTGGAAATAGAGCTTGTTACCAGACTTCAAGATTATCGAGTCCTCCTTCTGTCTTCGGACCTCAGATAATCCCAGAATGCCCCGCCGTATCTTGCTTCATTCTTACTCCATTTCGCAAATCTCGTCGGTCCGCAGTGTACGCGTGTTGTAGGTTGCCAGGGCCAAAGTTCGTTGTTGGCGGTAACCAGGTCTCTGCTGGATATTCTTAGCACTCCCTGCCCCGTCGCTGCCTTGGCCGCTACCGTAGCTAGGGCGAGCGGGGCCGCCGGGGACTATTGGCCGAAGTTTAGTGCTGTCGTTAATTGGGGGGAAAGTTGCCATAATCGCCACGCTTGGCAGGCGGGTTGGCGATCGCAGTATGACTGTTGTAATCTCAGAGGATGCTGCTGCCCATCCTCTGGGTTGATCCTTCAGTCACCTTCTACGACTCCCAACGGGAAGATAGGGGGTGGTAGTATTCTTTAACCGCTACCGACCGACCGGTTAGTTAGCTGTGATAAACTAACAGTTTATAAACTAACTAGCTATACCTACATACCTACTATTGCAATTTTTTTGTAGTTTAACTAATTTCTAGGATACCTACTAATAAAATTATTGTTAAAATTAAAAAAAAAAATATTCAAATTATCTATTTGTTTACTTAGAGTTAAACTAACCTATTTACGTATTTGCGATTGAATAAATGGTTCATTAAGTAATGCCAACCATGAAGTGATGTCCATAGTTGGATGCCCATGTGTAGGGGCGTCCATGACTGGGTGTTAGGCACTGGGTCATGCCTGTCAATCACTGGTGTTCTGATAGGGTTCCGATTTTTCTAAAATATATTTTTAGTTCACATGCTAATCAATAATTTTAATAAAGGGACTGATTCTCCGTTAGTTTTTTAGTATCTTCAATCCTGATTGAATTCATAAACAGTTACATTTTTTACAATATAGTATAATAATGCCAAAGAATGGGCGTTTTTGTATGAAACCCGTCCCACCCCTTGTAAGTTCCCACATGATAAGTTTCGAAAGTAATAGTGTATTTTGTTGTAAGGACAGCAAATAGAGCGAATGAAGGAATGGAAAAAAAATAAAAAAAAGGAAAAAAAATGAAAAATAGGCCTCATTTTTAATTTTTTTTTTTTCATTTTATACGACTCATATAAATCAAAGAAATCGGCGGAAAGGAGTTTAAATTCAAGAAAAAATCTTGTCTTCAATTTTATATTATCATTTATTATTTTAATTTACTTCTTCTCAATAACTTTTTTCTGCAATACCTGACAGATTTGCTGTCATACAATAAAATGCTTCACTTTTCAAGTACTTTTATTTGATGCATAGATGTAAGTGTTACAAGGAGGGGGGACGTTTTGCCCATTCTTCTTTAATCCTATACTGTCCATGACTGGTTCCACTACCTTATTTTAGTCTTCACTTCGCGCGCGTTTTTTTTTATGTGACACGTCATAGTGACTACATCCTGCCTGATGGTAAGCAGCCGATGTAGTCCAAAATAATGAGAGCGCTCACCACCGCGGAACAAGCACGGTAACAAGCGCACCCATTCATGACGGCCTGCATAAATGCCGTTTCACGTCCCGTTTAAAAGACCCGGGATTATTGGAACTGGAAAACACATGCGCCGGCAGAGAATTCCATTCGGAAACATTGTGTAGTCCTAAGGTGTAGTCGCTATTTGGTGAAAAGTGAAATAAGGCAGAGGACTGCTTTTGTGGTCCCATTGCCTAGTCTCTGACTAACCCTCCGGGGATAATAGTCGTGATTATAATGTATGTATTTACCTATGTAAAAATATCCGTAATTCAATAAATTTACACAAATAACCTAACTTTTTGATTTCGTTTTCTCTAATACCCTAGAAGTAATAACTAAGTAACGGACGATTTCTAAATAACATGGCCATAATTTTCAGTGTCCGAAATTACCTACTATAAATTATATTAAATTAAATAAATTCCACAACAACCGTAGCGACAGCTCTGTCAGGCGAATGACATTTTACCTAAGAGGATGTTATCTACGTAGACTACGAGATGGCTAGAATATGAAACGATACGATCCGTCTAAAGCGAGTTCGTGATTCCGATTTTCACGGATTTTCATACATTAGCTCTCGTTAACGTACGCACGGACGTTCTCTAAACGACCATAGCGGCGCTGCTTTGGTTTTTATACAAAATAATACGATTACGATTACCTTAACTAGTACCATAATGGTTCGTGCTTGGGGTACTGGACGGATCACTCTCCAAAATTGCATTTACGAAAACAACCTTAAGTTTATCCAATTAGAAGTAATTTTTTAGTTCGTCATTCTCGCAGCCATGGCTGATAAGATGACTGAAGAATCACGAGAAGTTTACTCCGCCTGCTCGTGTCATTGCCAGCCACAACAGCCGCGAAACTCGCAACCTACCCGCGATGATTTAATAATCGCACAGATTGAGTCGCTACGGCACGAGATAGCCGCATTGAAAATAGAAAGAGGAAGACAACACCAACTACACCGTTGGAATAGCTACCACCGCCCAAGATCTCGTTCGCAATCACGATCACGCGACAATAACGGAACCTGCTATTTTCATAGAAAGTTTGGTAAAGAAACTTATCGCTGCCGACCGCCGTGCAACTTCAATAACAACAAGAAAAATGAACATTCGTTAAACTAACTACGACTCAAGCCGTGACGGGGGCCGAAGTCGACGAATTATCTACATACCGTCTGTTTATCAAAGATCGCACCAGTAACCTGTCTTTCCTAATAGACACGGGAGCCAAAATCTCCGTAATACCGGCAAAACCAGCAGAAAGACGATCAAGAGCATCCAGCAATTTTTTGTACGCTGCCAACGGATCGAGCATTCCTACCTATGGCGAACGAATGACGAATCTCAACTTGGGACTGCGACGCTGTTATAAATGGAAGCTGACTATGGCGGAAGTCGGCCGACCGATTCTAGGCGCCGATTTCCTCACCCACTACAACCTCCTCGTCGATCTACACGGACAACGACTTATAGACAAAGTCACAGGGCTGTCTACACAAGGATGCATCACCTCTACTACCGAGTCAAGTATCCGGACTATAGATGACAACTAACCATACTACGTACGTACGTACTACCTACTATCGAAGTTCCCCAACATCACAAGACCAAGTTTGAAGCAAATAACAAATTCGGAAGTCGAGCATCATATCGTAACCACCGTGCGCCACGCCATTGTAAGCGAAGAAAACAGTAAGCAAAACCTTCACATTTGATCGAACTTGGCGTGTTTTTTTCTGTCTTGGCTCATCTGGCCGCTTCCATTGGGACGATTGGGCTTTGGTTTCGACATCATAACCATATACCCACCTTTCGTCACCAGTTATGACCCTTTTGAGCAAACCTGGATCGTCGTTGACGTCATTCAACAACTCCTGAGCGATACTAATGCGACGTTGCTTTTGCTCAAAATTTAGCAATTTAGGACGAACTTCGTTGCCACACGTTTCATGCCCAAAACATTCGAGAAAATTGCATGGCATGAGCCGATTGATATGCCAACGTCCTCTGCAACTAACGATTTTCCAAAACAATTTCTTTCACTGTTTCGATGTTTTCTTCGCTTGTTGATGTGGTTGCAACTCCTGGACGCTCAACGTCATCAACATCTTCTCGGCCTTCTGTAAAGCGCTTGTACCACAAACACTTTTTTGAGACAAAGTGGACTAGCCGAATGCCACAGTCAAAATTTCAAGTGCCTTGAAGCACTTTTTTCCATTTTTAACGCAAAATTTAATACATATTCTTTGATCCATTTTTTTCAACAGTCAAGAACACAAAAGAAGTGACTAACCTTTTCAGTTGTTAATAAATAACAAACTACTAATCTAAATTGGCTGATCATGCCAACATATGATATATACATATGTGTACCAATATAACAATAAAAAATTCGATAATCGAATGTATACAGCCCGCGAAAATTTAAAATTCACCTTTTCTTTTGAACAGACCTCGTATAATGGCTATTTCGCGTAGTGCGTAATATTTTTATGAAAATGACACAATATCAGCTAAATAACCTAGTAGGCAAAGTTGCAAAGTGTTTTGCTCAGAACAATAACTAAAGCATAGAAACCACGCTAAAAGACGAGCTAGACAACAGCTATCTTACTCATATGACTTCAATTAATTCTGTAACGAGAGTGAATGAAACCTCTAATCCACATTCGTTTCTATTTTTTCTAGGTTGTCACAAGGTAGATGTCAGGGGCCCAAGTCTGCTAATTTACGAATGGCATAATTGAATCGCAATTGGATCGCATTGTAATTGTTTGACACATTTGGTATTCTCTTACTCATCTAAGAGATCTAGGATGGATTTAATTGGATGTCTTTAGAACACCATCAGATTAAATGTGTCGTTATTTTCTTTTTGTTGCTGTGTAAATAAGTGGCAACCTATCTTGGTTACATTATAATGACGGATTATTTTCACGCTAAGTTGTAGCTCCTCTCAGATAAATTTAATTATTTGCAAGGTATTCTTCCGAAGAAACCTATAAACTAGCCATAGCATTGTTAGTGATATATATGCGTTACGTGTGACAAAATGTATTGTGTGATTGAGGGTTGTAAATCCCTTATAATAAGAAAAGAAAATAGTCAAGAGACAATAACCTTTTATCGGTAAGCTCAGACTGTTTTCGTTTTACCTAAACATAATTAATGGCATAAATCTAATAAAACACACTAATAGTTTATCTAAATAGTCATCGTGTTCAGTTCTGTGCTGATATAATCATCTAACAATGAAATTTTATTCAAATGTTGAAGGTCAATGATATTATATTAAAAAGAGGTAGATAGGTTATGTCAGTACTAATATCAATGATATTATATTAAAAAGAGGTAGATAGGTTATGTCAGTACTAATATGATTTTAATAATGGACCGAAGCGACGTACGAAAACCTGAGCATGCGCTATACTCACTAAATATTACGATGTTATACGGCCGAGGTAACTTGTCACTTCTAGTCGATGATCTCATATGGCCGCATCTGCCGAGTTAACTTGATCGTATTCTAAAGTGTAAGCAAGATAGCATGACAACTAGTAAGAGCGTAAACAAGACAGATACATGTAGCGCTGTGTCATTTCGAATTACATGTCAATTTGCTGTCGCACTCTATATTTTTATGACACAATTTATTCTGACATTTTGTAGTTGATAAATAATAAGAACTTAAATCAATTAAAATTTAAAGTCACGCATGCCACTCATGATATATAATTTCATGACCTTTTATGTAGTTCGCATGACACAGGACAGCATATTTTTAATTAATTTTCGAAAACAAATACATGCAAACTGACACTGTCAAAGTGTCAACACTGCTAACGCTTTTGTGAGACTACGCTTAAGGTAAGCCAATTAGCATAGTTTTCTGTTGCCACTTTTTGGCACATGTAACACATCTACCTCTTTTTATTGTAACATCATTGACTAATATGATTTCAATAATGGACCGAAGCGTCGTACATACGAAAACCTGAGCATGCGCTATACTCACTAAATATTACGATGTTATACGGCCGAGGTAACTTGTCACTTCTAGTCGATGATCTCATATGGCCGCATCTGCCGAGTTAACTTGATCGTATTCTAAAGTGTGAGCAAGATAGCATGACAACTAGTAAGAGCGTAAACAAGACAGATACATGTAGAGCTGTGTCATTTCGAATTTTATGTCAATTTGCTGTCGCACGCTATTTTTATGACACAATTTATTCTGACATTTTGTAGTTGATAAATAAATAAGAACTTAAATCAATTAAAATTTAAACTTACGCATGCCACTCATGACATTAAATTTCATGAACTTTTAGGTAGTTCGCATGACACAGGACAGCATATTTTTAATTAATTTTCGGAAACAAATACATGCAAACTGACACTGTCAAAGTGTCAACACTGCTAACGCTTTTGTGAGACTAGTTTTCTGTTGCCACTTTTTGGCACATGTAACACATCTACCTCTTTTTATTGTAACATCATTGTTGAAGGTTATGTTTTTCGCCTAGTGACGTGAATTTCTATATCGATAAATCAGTATTTTGTGTAAGTGGTTGGCACATCTATCTTTAAATTATGATATATGTAGGTATACGCCTTATTTACAACTTGTTTTACTCTTAACATGATATAATTAATTTTTAGCTTTAAAAGTTCATCATCATCATCAGCCTATAAACGTCCCACTGCTGGGCGCAGGCCTCCCACGTGGATAATAGCACGTGGGGATATTGGGCCATACCCACCACGCTGGCCCAATGCGGGTTGGTGGGTTTTAACGACTGCCATCTTACGACAGCAACCGGGACCAACGGCTTAACGTGCCTTCCGAAGCACGGAGGAAAAAGTTAAAAGTTACCTATTGATAATTTAAAAAATATTCATAAATAAATGGTCTTCTTGATTACTACTATTACCATTTATCTGCATTTTCACTAATTTTAAAAATTTACATTTCGGTTACAGGTTTCCAAAAAATGATGATATAAATAAAGAATGGCGACGGCCGGCGTGTAAGAAGACTAAATTGGATATGGAATAAACGCAGTCATATATGTTCTAAACATTTTACGATCAATCAATCATGAACAATGTCTGCGACACATTTGTACCAACAAGCATTTTGAGCAATCTTGTTAATCATTCTCTAAAACAAAGTTTCGATGACAATCACAGAATCCTATTGATAAAAGCCGTACCTAAGTTATATTTGACAATACGAATACCAAACTGGAATTACAGGAATGTGCGCCTCGTGACAAATTATGAAGCTTTTTAACCAAAACCTTCTTATTTAAGAGGGAGTGATTTAATAAAAATGTTTTAAATGTTTATTTATAAGTTTTTTATTTCCTTAGTAATCCTTCATATTTATATTTTCCTCGTATCAATTTTCAGATTTACTTTCAAAGCATACAGTTCAATATCCATCTAGTAAATTTGACAGATAAGGGTAGGCCGATGTGACACTGACTGTACACTGCTTCTCGTTATTAACTTGCAAAACTTGCTGAAGACAAAAGTGACTACTTTTACCGTTAACAATTTTTTGGCCTAACAATAGAACGTAAAGTAGTGTGTGTACACACGACCACTGATCGACATACCCAAATCTGCCAAAATATTCCAATTGATATTGAACTCTACAAGATTGACATTAGGACGAAATTTGGTTGCGAGAATTTTACACATATAAGGATAGATAGATGTAACGCTGACTGTACAGGCAACGTCATATCGCCCTACCCTACCTACTCTACGACCTACTAATCTGTGAAATACCTGCAACCGAATCTCATCCTAATGTTGAAATCGTAGAGTTCAATATCGATTGGGATATTTTTACAGATTTGAGTAGGTCGATCTGACGCTGCTGTACCCTATAGTGATTCAATATAATATTGTAGGTGTTTTTCTTATACACCATAATGTAAGTTTTGAAAATTTGACCGATTTAGTTTATATCGTTTCCAAGGCAAGCGAAAAAGCCGACAATGACTAAATTATTATGTTAGCGTCGAGAACACAGGATTTGTATCGCTCTCCATACACTTCTGTCATTCTGTATCATTTTCTCGTGGAAGTGCATTTTGTGAGTAATGTAGTGCGTGTAGTGAAACGCAACGAAATATACAGAATGACAATAGTGCATGGAAAGCAAATACAAATTCTGTCTCCTCGATGCTAACATAATACTTCGGTCATTGACGGCGCGCTTATCCTTCGCCTTCATATTTATTTACATGTTCAATATTTAGTTTTATTTTTGTCGATATAAAATGCCGAGAAATTACGTCCCTAGTGTGGAATAAACTAGTGACCACCTACACAAATTAGGACGAGTCAATCATACTCGATCTCTTTCTGACTCATTAGCATGACTCGTAAGAAGAAGAAGGATAAATGTATGTCTTTGCTTGCTATTTTAGTGTGGTTTCTATGCTTGTTAAGGTTCTGAGGTTCCATCACTAGTCTTTGTGTTCCATGATGGAACAGGTTAGCCTGTTGACCTTAGGGTCAGAGACCATACTGCCTAGTCATTAGTTTTTTAGTTATTGTTCTGAGGTGTTTTGTAAACCTTAGTGACACAACTTTGCCTAGGTCTAGGGTTGTCACTAGTAGGATTTAAATTTAACTTAAAAAACAAATATTATTAAATAAAAGCTCACACACCATGCTGTAACTCCGCTTCTTATTACCGAACGCATGAAGTTGCGAAATCGCGATGCTGCATCGATAGAATCTCACGATTGTACTGCGATCAAACGCAGAGAGTCGCCAAAACGTGATTCAGCATCGATACAGTCGCGAAATCGCAAATCGCCGATGCTTAAAGTAGCATGTCTGCGGGTGCGGTGGCCCTATGGGGGACATACCCACAAAAAATCCTCCTAATTTACGCCCGGGGTGATCTTGGACCACCAGAGTTCACTATAATAGCAGCGGCCCACCATAGGTTATCTAAAAATATCTAGATTACTTTCACATAGTAGATATATTACTTTTATAAATATTTTTCCTTCTTCTAGGTACTGATTCTGAGAAATAATTGTGTTGGAATAAGTAAAAAAAACAGTAGGTAGGTAATAAAACAGACAGACGTTTCTTCCTTTCAGCTCGACTCATTTAATTTCGAATGAGGATCTGGTTTATGAGCTGAAAACTTGACAATGGACGTTATGACGTCATCAGCAACATAAAAAAATTTGCATAGCAGAGGTAGCAAACCTTAGTAGGTTAGGTACACTCTCAATAACAGCTAAAAATATTTCCTATTGAATTATTCGTAGTTAAATGTTGTTATTGAAATTATTTAGATATTATTATCTTTTCGCTTTTCTCTTACCACATCACGTAAATTACCTACGTTCCATCAATAGATAAATTTCTTTTTGAAATTAAGTGTTATTTTTTTTGGTGAATTTTCTACGTATTTACTCTTTTACCCTTAATTAGATACTGTATATAACAAGTTCGCTAATATTTCAAATAATTATGTAAGTATATTGGAGGTTTGTTGGTATGTTTTTGTTAGGGTAGGTTCACACACGAGTTAAATTTATTGTTATAATAATGCCATACTGTATGAATATTTATATTTTGTAAAGGTACTTACTGTTTTGCAATACTGGATAAATATTGAAAAATTAAAACAAGAGAAGGGTAGCGTCAAGGTTGACAATCACTGAACACAGAAAAGGGGGATAAAAGGTATTTATCTTGCTGATTCTTTCACATTGTTAATGTTGATTCTAAACAAACAGTTTCATCTTCTTAAACCTAATATGCCTCTCAGACCAATTTTATTATTAATGTGGCTCAGTGTCGTGCTCGCTGGTGATTCGGTTCGGAAACCTGGCTGCTATCGGATAGGTTGGCAATTGTTTTCTTTATAATTCAGTTTGATTACCTATGTTGTAAACACCAGGTGCGATGCAAACTTCTAGGCGATTGTGACTCTAAAGGTGTCAAGCTCCTCACTGCTTAAAAAATCGCATAAGTTGTTGATCCTGGTTGTTGTAGATGGCAACCGCTAATCGTCAACTCGCATTGGGCCGCCTGGCATGGTTGGTGGGCTGGCCCAATCTCCTCATTTACTAATGTCTATGTAAGAAGGCTTGCTGTATGGAGACGATTACAAGCCGATGATGACGAGGCTCAACCAATCCGCGAGATGTGTGCTGTTCCGACCTGTTCCATGTAATTGCACTTGCAGCTGCAACCAAAAAGTTTGCATCTGCATTATGAGCTTAGCTGCCGTACCAGACACAACAGAAACTCAATTGTTAGTAACCTCTGGAGTCTTCGTGACAGGCAAGGGGATATACGAGTAACATAGTAATAAAGTGTCCAATATTCCGTCACGAAGAAAGAAATTTAGTGCATCATTCCTATGTCTGCACAGTGCACTTTTGGGATGCCTAAAGTGCCTCTTCTCGCCTCGTTTGTTCCTTCAAAGGAAGTTCCTTAGAAGGAACAAGGACGGAAAACATGCTGCAAAACTATTCCATCTTCTGGCGGTGGGGCAAAAAAAACGAGTCACCTTTCTCTGTGCGCCATGGAATATTCGAGATTCGTGCTCCTATAGAGGTAGGGAGAAGGTGGAGCTGAGTCATTTGCAGACTCTCAAACATAATTTTTACTCAGGTCACACCAGAAACATAAGCATACCGGACTGCGTGGAGTTCAAGATCACGACAAACGCATGCCGCGGCTTCTGCGAGTCGTGGTCCCTGCCCAGCATCATGCTGGGCTTCAAACGGCATCCTGTCACCTCGCTCGGCCAATGCTGCAACATTATGGAGTCTGAGGATGTAAGTGGTTGTTACTATTCTAAAAGCGTTCATGTCATTTGTGTATTCCCTCTGAGGGCCTAGACAAGTGGCAAACGCTCTCCCCCTGTCTATTCGTAATTCGTCGTACACTGCTGTGTAAGTGATCCAATGGACGATATTCCGTGATCAAAAAAAAATGTTCCCAACGACACAGAATAAAAAATGACTTCATAGATGGCGCTTAGTAAAAGGCGAGTCCATTTAGAGCACGTGTTATGGCTGCGTAATGGTATCAGAAAATATTAATATTGTGCAACTGTTAAACTGTGAACGAAATTATGGTAAAATAGAAATAGGTCCAGAAATAAAAACACAATTTTTTTTTTTAAACTTTCATGTTCACTACTATAATTTTTATGAAAATACAGAATTTTTACCATGTTTAAGTTGTAACTGAGTTACTCCGTGATCATAGTGCATGCAACTGCGCAGAAATATCGGGGACTCAAAACCAACAACTCAAACATGGTAAAAATCCCTTATTTTCATAAAAATATTTTTTTTTTTGGCTGATAAACCAAATTGCACAATTTATTACCTACAGCACTTTGTGTACTACAGCTCGGCTAACATATAACGCCATCTATCGAGTGTTTTAACTATTTTTATTTTTTAATTTGGGCTGTCAGAAAATCGCCCATTGCTATAATAGTGAAATACAGCAGCGCGCGGGAATAGTACGACGAATTACCTACGAACAGACAGGGGGTGAGACTTGCTATTTGTCTAGGGGGGCAGGTAGAAGATATGTCAAGTGCTTCCCATTTCCCAATAAGGATTTAAAACAAACATTTGTGTTTACAGGTACCCGTTAAAGTTCTCTGCTTGGATGGAGAAAGAAAACTAGTTTTCAAATCAGCTCTCTCCTGTGCTTGTTATCATTGTCAAAAGGAGTAAATTAGCAAGTTTAACGACAGTTTAATTACTACCGATCGAACAGAATTACCTAGTTAAATGTTAGGATATCGTCTATAAGCAAAGATATGGATGTTTTCATAAAATATATTACTTTCGGTGACTTTTAAATAAGTTTTTTGTTTTTAGTAGGACTTTTATTTTGTGAACTAATAATAATGATACTTAACTAATAAATTACGTTACTTATATAAGATTGTTAAATAATGTAGAATTAAATAAATTAAGAAACTTGCAACACGTTACTATATAATATGTAATAAGCACCTACCTAATATTAAGTAATAAATTACTATTAAAACATATCCAAGAACTATGACTGTTTTCCTTCTTTTTTTACCTGCCAAGCATTAATGCATGCATGCCACAGACATATAATAGAAGATGCATGCTAATACTAAATTAAACCTTTTTTAATCGGTATGTGACCAACTTGCCCCCGTAGACTAGTGACGAACGCTCACCACCTGTCTATTCGTAATTCGTCATACACGCGCTGCAGTATTTTTCACTATAGCAATAATAATTAGTACAGTACACAGCAGTAGTACGACGAATTACGAATAAACAGAGGGTCAGCGTATGCCACTTGTAAGTGCCACTTTGACTAGGGTTGCTACCTTTTTTTAGGACAAATAAAGTATTTTTCATTTTACATAGCATAAAAAAGAGTATTTATTTATTTGTCCATAAAAACATATTTTTGTTGCTCTTTGCGACATTTAACAAAATAATATTTGTCTTTTACGTAAATAGAGTATTTTAGCGTAGGTACTTTATTGGTGTCTTTTCTGATATCTGTGGTGTCGTAGATTCCTCTCGTGTGTGCGCTGGCTGAATTCAGCCAGAAAAAAAGCCGCATCTGGGGTCTGACCATGGACGTAATATACTAACAGGACTAATAGTTTATATTTTTAGATATTTCAATATCTAAAAATATAAACTAAAACTAAAGTTGAAAAAAGTTAACTGAGTCTGGTGGGAATCGAACCCACGTCTTACGGAATCCAGGCGGCTGCGTTGACCACTCGACCACTGAGGCACAGTGTTACTATTCATACAGTGGGGCAACGAAGGTACTTTCGCAGAGCAAGGGAGGGGAGCCCGCGGAGAAACGGGCGGTGTGTGGCGAGCATCCCACAAACAACCGTGAATGACAGTCACGTGCGAGTACTGCATGTTTTAAACGGGTTTGTGAATTTACGTTCATTGATTGCTATTTAATATAATAATGCATACAAATTGTTCTGAGTACGGTTGTAAGTCGTCGTCGAAACACAACAGAAATTTAAAATTTCATAGATTTCCCCAAGGACGCATGTTAAGTTTCTTCTATAATTTCGTAATAACTTACAGTACTTACTTTGTCTTTGTTGAAATGTAGGTATCTAAATTACATGGATTGTAAAATATGTATAGTGGGTGAAGTGCAGGGTACTCTAACTACAAGAATAAATAACCGAAACCTTGTGCTCCAACAACAGATGACTAAATATAGTTAGGTACTTCGTAACTCTAACTCCAACCTAGCAGGGTTTTCTGGTGTAGGTTGCACGCTCTTGCGCAAAGTGTTATTATTATGTTTACAACTTATTGGAGTAGAACAGTAACTGTTATGATTTTATTTAAACCAACAGAAAAAGAGGAGGTTCTATATTCACCTATATATATATATTTAGTGTTTATATTCAAGATTTCTGGGATTTTTTAAATCATTTTTTAAGCAATCAGGTTTTTTGTTTATTTTTATTTACTTACTTGTTTTTTACACTCACACTAATTATCTAGCCCAAGATAAACTTCTATTGAAAGTCGTCAATATGGTTAAACTAGATAACGGATAAATATACATAAACATAGAAAAACACCCAGACCAGAAATCAATTCAGAAAAACAGTTTTCTCTAAATTGACCCGACCGGGAATTAAACCCGGGACCTCAGAGATGGCACGACGCCAGACTCGGCAAGTCCATATTGCAATGTCTGGATAGCAACATTTACTGTATATAAGTAGGTAACTAATGGTAACTAATGTTTATCCGTTGTCTAGCAACCATTTAACGAGTTTCATGACGAAGCTTTTCTTGGGCTGGATAATTGGTGTGAGTGTAGGAAAGTTTTTTTATTTTATTTTTTATTTTAAGTATTCTTGTAAGCAGAGATTGTATATTTTCTGTTACATGTTCATTTGTTCAATGTAAAATAAGCATTACAATATCAATAATAAATAATTATTTTATAAAAATATTAACGATTATTTGATTTCGAATTTTGTGACAACCATTTGGCGGCGGCATCGCCCCACAATAAAGGCGTTGCCCCACTGTATAAATAGTAACACTGTGACTGAGTTATTGGTTAGACTTGTCGAAATTCTTCAACGCTATAATGTCTTATAGTCTGGCTAACGAAAGCTAAACCAGGGAAAACGCGGCAAATTCAAAAAAATCATGACTGGGTCATCACTGGGTCATGGTCACAATCACAGAAAACAATTCCCCCTTACTCTTGAAACTGATCGCTATTGGATCGGATAGGTATTGTGAATTTTCGTACTCGTAAGTTACGACACCAGAGCTAATATGGATTCATATTGCGTGGATACTGAGTAAAAAAAATTCAAAACTCATCGCCATTTAGTTCACCCAATATGAATCCAAATTACCGCTGGTGTCGCAACTTAAAAATACGAAAATTCACAATACCAATCCGATCCAATAACGATCGGTTTCGAGAGTAAGGGGGCAGGTCACAACACAGGGTCACACACACACAGCTGCAATTTTCTCAGAAAAATTTCAATTTGACATACGATGTGACACCTCAGATCGACACACTTATAGACAAAGTGTTGCCAATCAAATAACTACGAGGTTCAGCTTTCGTTGGCCAGACTTTACCTCTAGGTCTTAAACTGGTGGTCTAAACCCACAGACCACTTATCCCATAGACTCCGCATACGAGGGTAACGTCACTCATACTACATATTATGCAATCCATTGCATAAGTAAGTGACACGCCCCTAACCTAGATTCAGTCATAGTTTGACAGCGTCGCGGCACGCTAAAATTTAAAAATCTATTAATAATATAAATATGCCGTATTGCGCTGTTAAATTGTGTGGAAAGTGAAGCAAAACTTCTAGCTTACAAAAAGATAATATTTCATTTCATCGGTAAGTACAATTTTATGACGTAAAAGAATAAATTTTAAAATGGTGTAAAAATTCAATTATAAATTAAGAAAAATGAACGCGTTAATGTCTTTTAAAAAGTCCCTTTCATTCTGTTGTAAATGCATAAAGCAACTATCTCCCTCTGTTTTGGTGAGTGTTGCCTAAGTTAGAACCTACAACTTGACGATAAATTTGTTACAAATATCGATAATTTTTTATTAAGTTTAGTACTTTGTTTTACCATTATGACATTATTCGGTTATGAGAACGAAATCAAATTAACTGGTGTATTTTGGTAAATTCAAAAATAACAATAAGAAGCTTTCACGTAAAATGTAATGTTGACTTTAGCAATTTCTAGCAAAATATCATTTCTATACCTCAAGTTTTCGTAACCGAACGGAAAGTTTAGTGTATATGTACTAAAAATAAAGTTAAAAAAACCTAAAAAGTTTGTTATTGGCATTGTATAATCAGTTTTAGTTGGTTTAAAATTATTATTATCTTTTTATCAAAATATTCAATGCTGACTTTTTGTTTTAACTTCTTTATTTTAATTTATTATTTAAAGATAACTAACTTTTGTTGTAAAAGGTTTCCAAAATGCCCAAACTTGAAAATAAAATAGATAGAAGCTACAAGCAAATATAGCGTTATATGCTCACGACATTTTGCCGCGGATAGCTATCAACTAATGAAAAAGCGGCGACTGTTATTTAGTAATGCTGAACCCACGCTTATGCTTCCAACTGTGGTGAGTGAGTGAGCTAAGTAACTAACTATGAAGTAATTACCTACTACCTACAATTTAAATATGCATTTCAATATAATGCGACTAGGTAAATATTCATTTTAACCTTTTTTAATGTTTTAGGGTTTTTCACAAGGTGAATTTGCTTCAGCCACAACTTCATATCCCTTTCAGCACGCACTGTACTAAACGTGCGTTCACCAATGAGGCCAGTTACCACCTTACAGCATAGACCATCGATGATATCTTCTTTGTCACTTAAAGTACCAGCCTATAAAGATCTAATCTAATCTAACTTCTATTTTTTTTTGATACGTTTAAAACTTTCATTATACTTGTTGTTGCAGGATTTTACTCAAAATTATCAAGAAATACCAACGACTTCAGATATGCATATCTCCGATAGTTCTCTCTTCAATAATAAAACTATAAAACATCAAGCAATTAACCAACCAAGTACAAATACCGATTTGTTAGAAATATTTTTCACAAGATTTTTTCCAAGATCTTGTATCTTGGAAAAAATCTTAATCGTCTTAGGGTGGATTCGACCAAACTGGAATAAGACTCACTCCGAGATTAGTCTATACAAATTCGGCGTTAAATCTAGGTATAAGACCTTATTCCAGTTTGGTCGAATCCACCCTTAATCGTTAAACTTATCCGTCTGATAAAATATTACGCGACCAATCTAAAAAAGACTTGTAAAACAATGAATGACATGATATTATAACAAAACATTTTCAAAATGGTTGTATTAACTCTAACCACCAAATAAGTTTTGCCTGACCTTTGAAAAACCGGCCATTACATATTTATTTTTATAAACTACTCCGAAACTGATTATGGCAAACAGATTGATTGGCAAAATTTAATATCTATCTTAACTTGAGTTTTGATATAAAAGTTAGTACCTATTAAATAAGAATAATTGTTTTATTAACTTATTAACACCGTTATATTAATCATCAAGTACGAAAAAAGTCCATCGATATCAATATCGACTCCTACCACATTACTAATTCAAATACATTTGATAATGGTGTGTTACGTGTCACTAGTTTGACCTTTAAATATCCAATCACAGCCAGAGTTACACCCCCGCACCCCGCTGAATTTTTACGATTGCGTCTTTTAGTAAAACTCGCTGAAAGCGACGTCTATGGGATAAGTGGTCTGTTTCTAAACCACACACAACATATTTGAATATGTTATGGAATAGGGTGGTTTTTTGTAAAAACAACAATTATTTTCTCAAAAGTCTTTTTAAAAATACTTTTAAATCGTCCAATTATCTTTTTGTCTATCAATCATTTTAGGGCTTCTTTTAGCAGTGAAGAAGAGTTTGCTGTGCAAGAAACTCCACAGCTTCATATACAAGAAACGTCATTTACAAAAAAGTAAGTCGATAAATTATACAATGAACATTCAAACTTGCATCTAAATAAAAATAAGCAGGGGTGCGATTCTCTAACGCTTAATCGTAATATCAACTGACGATCGATCTCTCATTTCATCACACACAAAATCGGGTGAAAAGTGAGTATCAAATTCGCATTTTCTAAACTCGCCTCTACGCTAACGTCACAAAGGTCACTTTTGACCTGAACATGTTGGTCGTAGTGAGTGCGAGCTTACGATCGAGAGCGTTAGAAAATCTACACTCTCGGTGTTATAATTTTAAAAATCAAAACAGTTACCTACTGTAAAAATTGATGGGACAGCGTTGGTTTTTAATATCGCACGAGAATGAGTAGAGTTGAAGTCTCCTAATTTGAAATAGCGGCTTCATAAAACTGATTTTTTAGTTATTCTTATCGTCGCCGGTATATGACTGAGCCATTTTTTTTTAGCAAATCTTCATTTTTTGGAAAATTACGACAATAAACTTCTAATGTAAAAGTATTTCTTATGTTTCTTAAAGGTCTAACTAAAATGTACGATTGGAAATTAATTCATGGTCACCTTAGCGATCACAAATGTCATAAATGCTGTTTGTTGGCTTACCCGGGAAAAGATACACCACAACCACCCTTCGGCAACCACTAATGCAACATTTCTTGACCATTTTCGATGAACAGCACAAAATTAAGCTAAATTTACGACCAAACACCACAGACATGTTATATGTCTGTGCCAAACACAATTTAATTACGCGTTCGCACGGTTGCCATGACAACATGCTTACTAGTAATAATAATTGTAAGAAACTCTTTTATCAGTTATCACTAATATTAATATGAATTTACTCAAAACATACCAATATTAAATAAAGGTTTTATAATGTAATTTACGTATCTTAATTTATAAAAAAAACCGTCAACATTATTGTATTACCTACTAAGTAAGTCACTAAAATGATTGTCTCGTAAATTGACACTGATGACATTTTCTTACTGTCATTTTGACATAGAGCGACACAAATGGCCTCTAAACGTTATCTCATTTGACTTTGAATTAGCTCTCTATTTGTGCCGATGAAAAATACACCTTATTGGATAAGCGTAATGTTGTTTTTCGTAAATGCAATTTTGGAAGTGATCCGTCCTGTTAGTATATTACGTCCATGGGTCTGGCTGAATCATGGACATAAATACATCTATCAGGACCGAGCACTATCAAAATGACATATTGCTAAAATACACCGTAATTCTATAACAGTAATACTTAATGTCGGCTACCAATACTAATAGTGGGAAACGAGCGAAATTAGAGGTCACATGCCAGGCTTTTTATATCCCTTTCTTTTATTTGCCAACCGATAAAAATAAAGTTGTTGGTATTAAATAAGAGTTGGCAGGTTCCATTTCCAGGTTTTATTTTTATTTATTTAATTAATGGCTTCTCGTTTAGCTTTAAGCCAATTTATACCAACCCCTCTCTTCTCGTCGGTGTCGTAAAAGGCGACTAACGGACTAAAGACTGCACATACATCCAACAGCACAGACCGGCGATGGGCTCACCAAAATAATACCACCAACCCCTCCCTTTCTTTGGGTGTCGTAAAAGGCAACTAACGGACTAAAGTAAAGACTGCACATGCATCCAACAGCATAGACCGGCGATGGGCTTATCAAAATAATACTACCAACCCCTCTCTTCCCTTGGGTGTCATAAAAGGCGACTAACGGACTAAAGACTGCACATACATCCTACAGCATAGACCCGCGATGGGCTCATCAAAATAATACTACCAACCCCTTTCTTCCCTTGGGTGTCGTAAAAGGCGACTAACGGACTAAACTCATTTTTTCTTTAGCTAATTCATGTTTTTATTTTTAGTTACTTTCCTTGTATTCCTTGATATAATAGGTCACCTGTTGAAATAAAAGAAAAAATAGAATTTCTATTGATAACGAGCTCTAGGAGTCGTTGCCACAGACGAGGGGGAGTAAATATTTATTAAAGTGACTCTGGTAACCCTGTCAGTCCCTGTCATGTGATTCACAGGGGTAACCATGATGTTGTAGGAAATAAAACGTAATGATTTTAAGATACGTATTTGTCCCACGTAATAAAACTTCAAGTCATAACTTTAGAAAGAGATGTAAAACCACGCACAGGTAACTCTCGCGCGGCTCGAGATTTAATCGCGAGTGCTCGGTCCACCTCTCGTCTGTGTGAGAGCCGGTCTTGCCGCGGCCCCTAGTCCCACCACACAGACAGGGGTCTTTTTAAGCTACCGGCCGCTAAAAACGTTGCTACCCTCCGTTCTATTCATAATTAAGCCTTAATATAATAACTAGTAACTCTGCATTAGTTCCTTAATCTATTAAAACCATTCCCAATACCTAAAATATTGTAAGAATAAAGATATAATATATTTTTTTTAAATCTTTTTTTTTTCTAGTAAAATAAAAATAAAATAAAGGGAAAACACATAGTTTATTGAAATAAAGCATAACATAAGCATCAAAAAACATGTTATAACATAAATCAGCTCATAATACTATCAACTCGATAATAAATCGATTATTCTGATTTCAATATACGCGCTAAAACAACCCTACGTTTCAAACGACAATATTTTATTTTTATCCCTCGGGACGCTACAAAGGAACTTTTGAATCATGGAGCCTAGTTCATGGTGATTCCAAATATGTACGGCATGTCACTAACAAATAAAAAATAAAGGAACATAGAGCCGAAATATGACACCCATTTTCGCAGTCTGTGGAGTGGCTTAATTGAGCCAGTCCACAGACACGCGATAGAAAAATTGTGGCTCAATTGAGCCACTCCACAGACGAGAGGAAGTCCATGGGCTGAATTCAGCCATCAAAACATGAAGTCATATTACGCGGCAGCGCTCGTTTGTTTTGTTTTTGTTATCGATAAGCTAAACATGTGTGCGTTCACAATGAACATGGCTCCATGATTCAAGTGGTTAGTAGTGGCGTCTAGAGAGAAAAAAAATAAAAAGTTGTCGTTTCAAATTTGTTGTATTTTGCGCGTATTTTGAACTCGGATTTGATGATTTATTAGCGTGTTGATAGTATTAAAAGCTGATTTGTGTTAAAACGTGTATTTTTGATGCTTCTTTTATACTTATGACAATCAAATATTTGTTTTTATTATACACTTTTTTATTTTTTCATTATTTCATAATAATATTATTATTCTTATTAATATTTTTTCTTTATATTATAAATTTTTGGTTTGAACAATTTATAGAATTAGGTTAAGAAACTAATGCAGAGTTATCAGTAAACTTAGTAAGGCTTAATTATTAATAGAACTAGGGTATATTTGAGTTTTAATAAATTATGGACTAAAAACAATCTCTGACTGTGGGGTGGCAGATTTCAGCCACACAGACAAGAGGATTCGGCAAAACCGGCTTACACACAAGTACGCCTACATGAAAAAGAGGACAATACTCTATTTTAGAGTACGGGTGGTAACCCTAACTTTGACTCTGCCGCTGACGCCTACAGGCGCTTGGTATGGTTACGTTCTGAGAGTTACTTTAAAATTCCCCTTTAATTTACCAATGTTATACCCAGAGGTCCCGGGTTCGACTCCCAAGGGAATATATCTTTTTATATATAACTGCTGCGGTGGTGACAACGTAGTTGGGAGATTATAACCACGTTAATTCAGTAGGTAATTAACAAAAGGTTGTAATTGATGGCTACCAGACTTTTCTTATCGCAGGAACACTGTCCTTCTTTTAGAGTCACAATTAAATTGATAATGTTTATTTTTTTAGTCCCATGAAAACACAGTAATCGCTTCAATTAAAGCGTCGTAAAATTAGCAATTACTTTCGTTTTATCGGCATTAAATATAAGGCATCCGTGTCCAAATCTACCTAATACTTGCTTAAGTATATGGCCGTTTAAACCGTGCTACACTGAATGCGTAATATCAAGTAATTTATTAAATTGTTTAAAAAAATGCATGTCATCCAAAAATGGTTTTGCTTTTTGATTATTCTCGTATTAGTGTGTGCCAAAATTCAAAAAGGTAAGTATGTTAACTATACACTACACGATAAAATAAATTATGTCTTTCTGATTCAGTTTCCACCGTAATTGTCGTTAAAAATGACCGCGTGAATATTAAATGATGTTCTATCCGAGGCACAAAATAAAGACTCTCTCTATTTTGTGTCCGAGGCGTTTATAAGAATCGATAATCTACAACACGGTGTTAATTTAAACATAAAGATTATAGATCTCACAGACATATTATATGTCTGTGATAGATCTACGTTTTATCATCCTTGGTTTTATCGATACCTAATTCAGGTGAAGACATCTTTGATTATGAAAAAACACGCGGAAAAGGATATGGTTCGGAATGGATCTACTTTCCTGATGAAGACGGCAATCTACACTTTGTCAATTTGAGCAACACTTTCGATGAATCACTGTCTATGAGAATGGATTTGGAAATAGATTTCAAATTATACTCCAAGTAGGTATTTATTTTAATTTAAAAAGAATATTTAACTCAAAGATAACGAAAAGTTGAAAAAATGACTAATACCTCAGTTAGAAATCAAACCCATGTCTTTCGCAATCCGGGCGGCTGCGTTGACCACTCTGCCACCGTGCCGCCTGGATGGCGGAGGACATTGGTTGGATTCCCATCTGAGGTTGTAATTTTTTCCACGTTTCGTTATCTTTTCTGGCCAAAAAATCAAATATTACGAGAATAATAATTATTTTCCAGGAGACGTCAAAAAGTTATTTATTTTGACGATTCAGCAACACCATTAGAAACGTCTTCGGATTTGGCACGGAGTGGTATATTTTCGAATCCTATTAAGATTATCACTCATGGTTGGATGTCATCAGCAGAAAAAGGTGCTGTAATGGACATAGCACATTCATATTTGTCAGCAAAAAACGAGGTCACCGTCATTACTGTTGACTGGAGCAGTTATTCCATGAATTTGTTGTATACCCAAGTTGCTTCTCAGACAAGAGATGTCGGGTTAAAGGTCGCAAGTTTTATAAATGCATTAAAGAAGCGCTACAATATCATTGGAGATCAAGTACACTTAATCGGTCATAGCCTTGGGGCGCATGTCATGGGAGTAGCTGGATTTGAATCTTTAGTTTCCGTTGGCCGTATCACTGGTAAGCCCACATCAAGCACATTCCAAGAAATAAGTAGTTGTCGATTCTGTTGCATTACGGATAGATATAGATAGCTAGAGGTATGGTTTGTTGGGAAAGGTGTTTCAGCGATCCATTGTAAACAAATAAAAAAAACTTGAATTTTCTTGATTAATTCATCATCATCAGCATCATCATTTCAGTCGGTATCCATCCACCCACCTGCTGGGCATAGGCCTCCTCCGGGGGGCTAATTGTATAACTTGACACCTAATCGTTAACCTAACACCTGTCGCAATACCTTTCAAGTACAAGTACATTGCTTTGCTAGCTTGCTTATTATTACATATATATTAACTAGGAGTTTCTCCCGTGTTCTTTTAGCAACAACACGTGTTGTGAGACTCCATTTTATTTCAATCTACCGTTAAATACTTGATATATATCACTTCAAATTGGCTTAATGCTAAACGCGAAGCCATTAATTAAGAATAAGATAAGATTTAAAACTAATTTTAAAACAATCAAACTAGCGAAGCAATGTACTTCTACTTGAAAGGTATTGGTATTGCGATACATTTATATTGAAGTTAGGTATACAATAAGCCCCCAAGTTATGCCATTTCCTTCTGTTTTGAGCAGATTGGAACCTGGTTTTTCCAGCGATCCTGACTCTCTTGATTCATTATTCTTAACAAATAGAAAATAATTCATATTAAGACATTCCTGTCTTAACTGTATTAACTCCTATAATATACCTACTGTTATGTTTCAGGTCTCGACCCTGCACTACCAGCTTTCAGTGGTGCCCAATCAGTAAAGACTAGGTTAGATTTCATGGATGCAACTTATGTGGACGTCATTCATACTAGTGGCGGATTGCTTGGATTCTTCGATGCTATCGGCACCGCCGACTTTTATCCAAACAACGGGACGCCTCCGCAACCGGGATGCAACATTTTTACAAATTTATTTCATATGGGTAATTATTTTAGTTACCTACTTTTCATATAGCACAGCATTTTATATTACGTATACTTAATTAATTAACACATAAGTACCTACCTACTTACATATTTTTTACTAATAAAAGTTACTTATTTATTTGTATTTAATATTGAAATGTCTTTTGTTTCCGCGGTTTATTGTGCCACACAGCGGCGAATTGTTTGCTTTGCTGCTGAACTTGTCTCCCGGAAGCCGAAACTACTGCGCCTCCTACCCGTTAACTTCCACATACTAACTCACAAGAATGACAAATCAAATGTAAAAAAAAACAAAAAAGTTCCAGTTTTGCCACAGGACACCCTTTACTAAACTGTTGGTCCAAAATTAAGTTTCGAACGTGTCTATTGCAATTGAAGCAAGAATTTTAACGTTCTAAGAATTAAAGCTTTGCGTAAACGTAGATAATTTCTCATTTGCGCAACCCCTAATCTCAGACCAAAGTGTTATAAAAATCTTAAGACACCTAGTCATACGTATGTAACCCTAAGGGATGAATTATATTAGACCGGGCCGTGCACGGGGCGTTCCGCCGTGTGCGTATGTATTTATATTAGAGCGGGACGAACACGGATCATGCACTGTGTATAAACTGATTCATACAAAATGTATGCAACGTCTCAAATCAGTGCCCCGCCCGGGCCACGCACACGGCACGCCCGGGGCACGGTCCGGTCTAATATGATTCCATTATATAACTATCGCTGTATAATTCATCCCTAATATTTAGTACCTTTTTTCAAGTAAGTACCTGCTTACTGCAATTTTACTGGTACCTAATTCTTTGAATTACAGATGCTTGCAGCCACGGGCGATCTTACAAATATTTTGCAGAATCTATTCTGAGGCCGGAGTCTTTTCCTGCATACAGTTGCAACAACAATTGGACTAATGATTTGAAAAATGTGTGCCAACAAACTGGTTACATGGGTGAAGGAGCGGATTTAAAATCGAAAGGAATATTTTTTTCGATTACGAACTCACAAGAACCATTTGGCAGCGGCTAAAGCTTTGTTTCGCATTATTAAAAATATATTCAAAACCTACAAAAATACTTGGTGTATAAAGGTGATAAATGTATCTTGCTGTGAATTAAGTATGCGGTATACACGCCTGCAGATATAACTATCCAAAGGACCATGGGAAGAAACGTCCCCCACCATCCAACAGATTTGAAATTAGTGTCATTTGAAGGGTCTAGTAGGATAGATATTTTTTTACTATGGCGAAATTCTTCAAATACGTGGGATTTAGGTTATAAAAATATATTGTTTTTGAATATTTTACTTTTTTCCAACAAAATAAGATTGCAAGAGCAGACCAGCCTCCACAGGCGGCATCCGTCTACGAGTATGACATGTGAATCAGCCATCGCTTCGCTCAACTATGTTTTAGGGAACGTAACGACCCGACGCACATGCCACCACCGCAGAGACACTTTGAGAGAGCATGACACACTCGAGCAACTCTAATTAAAGCAAGAAAACAATAAAAGTTTTTTTATATTAAAAAAACCCAATACTTTTTGCAACTTACACAGGTACTTTAGGCTTCTTTGGGTCCCAATGAACAAATTGACACGTATCCCATGACTGTTGTAGGGTGGGGACGGGGTTCATACAAAATCCCCCATGGTCCTTTGTCAAATTTCTACAGTCGATATTGATCATAAATAAAATTGATAAGATTTAAAATGTATCTTTTATAATACCTGCTATTTAAAGGGAGATCAATCCAAATGGGTCAGTAGGGAGAAGTCAAAAACTCCCTTTGTCACCGTGTACAAAATAAAAAAATATAAAAAAACCAACGAACATTTTGGTGTAACGTACAATCGAGCAAAGGCACGAGCGCGGGTGCGTGAATTGGAAGCCGCTAAAAGTTTGTTTGTCTTTGTTTATGTTCATTTGCCACCACTTATATTTTTCATTTTAACCAAGAGTGTACGTAAGGTAAAAAGAAGTGTGACAGGCTAACTCGCCGTGAGCCTTACGTCGAACACAGCGTCGAGCATTCGCAAGAACGTTACACTACATGCAAATGTTACATGGAAACTGAGCATTTGCCTGTATTGTACCATTCGTAAGAACATTACATTACACCGTTATGCTCGAGCAAATGCTTTAGTATATATTCACCTTAATAATACAAATCTATGACAAACTGTTTCTGTGATTATAGATAATTATGTTATGAGACTGATGAGAATGATCGAAGAACGAGACTATTTTTTTTTATTTTGTACACGTGTTTACGTTAATACGGCGTGAACCGATCAATGTAAAAAAATAGGTAAGTACTAGCTATTATTGCAAACTGTGTTTTTTTCTATCATTCCAATAAAAATACCTAAATAGTTTGCTAAATTTTGAAATTTTATTTCAACATGCCTTAGATGAGATAGAAAATCATAAAAGGGTAAATCTCTCTACATCTACATTAGTTTAAGTAATGATATGAATAGTTATTCATACACTACATTAGGTATGGTGATATTAGGTGTATTACATTATGGTGTACGAATGTTTAAACATACTGTTCAACCACATCTTAACGGAAACGGCCCATAAACAAAAAATTGGCCGCCATCTTGCTCTTTTAGTATGGAAAAGTTATAAACATTAATATCTCCTAAAATACTGTACCTAGGAAACTGAAAAGTAGGAACTGGTTATATTTTTACATCAACAAAATCTTGGCTATAGTCATAAACTCGCTACTTGCTCCATTCCTGCCGAAAAACCATGTTTAGGTATCAACGCCGTGAGCCCAGCGGGATAACCATAATGATGTACTGTAGCTAGAGTTCTCGTTTTTGTCTAACAAAGGACATAATTTTTTTTGGTACTTAAATAAAAGAAAATTTAACTGCAATAATTCATATACTTCCTTGTCCAAGACACTAAATGCTATCATTCTGTATATTTCTTAGATTTTTAATTACCTCCGATAAAGAATACTGTATTTTTATTAGTTTTGTACGTTTCTGAACGAAAGTTCCGGTTTTTTAAATGTTAACGAACGTAGGGTTATTAAGTAGGTATGTTTAAGGTAATGTAGAAACGATATCACTAACACAGTTATCTTTTTCGCACTTAAAAGTATTTAGCAACGATACATACAAATAACACAACGAAAACGCGGCCGGGAATCGTCTGGCGGCTGACAGTCTGACATCTGTCTACGATGCGTATTGACAAATAAATCGTTAGACAAGCGTCACTTTTTCATTTTTAATAACATAAAGTGTCACAAATAGTCACAATCCTTCTATAATGTTGCCATTTCCGAGTAGAAATCAATGTTGGTTTTTAATTTATATAAAAAAGGGAGGTCTTTAAATTAATAATACGGTCATAAATATGTTGATAATAATGTATTCTTCAAGTATTTATACATTGGCGTCAAGTTAAAAGACTTTGGAATTTAGTACCAAGCCCCATAGTAAAAAAAATATGTCCTTTTCTCGCAGAGTCAACAAAATCTTACCTAAACATGAATGTAGCCTTTTTTCATACACCTCAACTTGAACTTACTTTTCGGAGGAATTTTGACTAAAAGTAGGTATTTGATTACTCGGTAACTACAGAAGGTAGAATCCGGAATTTTCACTGATGGATTCGTAATTGAATTAACAAAACTTAGCGCAATAACTATATCAGTAGCGTGTCAGGATAAGTCGATGTGATGCTGTCTATACATTCAAAAGCACGTTTGACTTTGTACCGCCCTTAAGACGGAGGTCAAGTGCTATTATCGAACTGCAAAGGTTAACGTGTTGTACTGATGAACGTACAATGGTAGTGCAAATTTAAATTTAATCAAGGATAGATCGATATATAGCATTGGTACTTTGTAGCTAGTGTAACAGTGCTAGCATCTGGGCCGGGTCTCTATCGGATCGCCTAATTTTTTGTACGCCTAATTTGCAATGGCACCCAAACGAAAAGCCTAAAATTTTTTCGCCTAATTTCACTCTTCAGAATCGTGTTTGCCCTAATTTCACTTCGCCTAACTTTTTATCGCCACATTGTCATTTAACAAATGCGTCATTTGGCAGAACAATTCGTTATCCGTAAAGTTTACAATTCCTAAATATTAATTCGCACAAAATTAAAAATCATAAAGTACAAAACGCAAACATGTTGACAAAGAGAAGCGGCTCAGCAATGTCCTCAAAAATACGAGTAAATCAATCAATAAGAGAGACCATTTAAGAAATATTGCAATAAATATAAAATTACTGTAAATCATAATAATATAATGTTGATTCATGCATAATCAACATTATATTATTATGATTTACAGTAATTTTATATTTATTGCAATATTTCTTAAATGGTTCAGTTTTGTTTTTGTAGTAAGAATAAAAAACTTGATACATGATATTGTGTTTTTTTTCATTTGTGTATTAATATTTATTAATCTTAACATAGCAAGCAAACATGCAGCATGCATGCAGACATGCAGCATGCAAGCAGAAACACAGCATGCGTGCAGCATGCATGCAGATATGCAGCATGCGTGCAGGCATGCAGCATGTAAGCATGCAAGCACGCATGCAGCATGCGTGCAGGCATGCAGCATGTTAGCGTGCAAGCAGGCATGCAGCATGCAAGCAGGCATGCGGCATGCAGCATGCATGTAGGCATGCAGCATGCATAGTTTCCGTCACGGCTTATATTGCACTCTAGGGTAGGGCAGACAAGACTACGTGGAGTCGGGTTTGCAGCGATTCGCTTCTGTCAATTTATTTTCTCAATAAAATTCTATGCTTTTATTCCAATACATTATTGGCACATTTAATTTTAGATATGCTAAAATTAGAGCTTTTATAAATTTTGCGCAATAATCGTTATGCCAAAATAAAGTTATGCCAAATAGTTTAGGCTATTTTACATTAGACATTCTAAAATTAGGCCTTTCAATTCTTAGGCCAAACTATAATGGTGGCAAAACAATTTTTAGGCGAAACAATAATTGTACGTTTTATGTTTAGGCCAAAACGGTTTGGCCAAACCATATTAGGACAAACAATTTTAGGCGAACCGAAGGGCACCCATCTGGGCCTCAATCACACTAAGCACCAACGATATTACCAAAAATAAACCTTTACGACTTCGTATAGCGCTATCGCGTGTGTCAAACGCGATAGCACTATAAAAGTACGTCTAACGACTGCGTTTCAGTTGTGGTTTGTTTGAGATTATTTAGCGTGATAGCCCCCCTGAGCGTAGTTCAGCGAAAGCACTGCCAATGGGTTAGGTGTATAGTATTCAAATAAAACAACCAATATTACATTATTTATATTATTACATATGATAATTGTGTTGAATAAAAAACAAAAAACCCTTTACTTACTAAAGAAAGTAATTTGTATTTTTTTTATATAATAAGGTGACTGCTAGAAACCGCAAGAAAATTTAAGGGCTGGTCTGGTCAAGTGTTTTAAACTGTTACATTTGAGATTTTGTCCCTTTTGGGGAAAAGGAAGAAAATCCCAAATGCAAGCTTCAGTGGGTTGTTATCAAATAAAACCATAAAATGTTCAGCAGCTAGGCAGTATATTGTAAAAGAACACACAAATATTTTGTCCAACAACAATAAAATAAAATTATAAATTTTATTTCATTCTTATTATTTAAAAGAGGGGGGTTAGTCACAATTTTGTCTTATATTATGTTAGGTACAATTCATCTACGTTACTCCTTTTAATTTATTTAGCCGAAAATCACAAATAAAAACTATCAGTCGAAATTGACCCTAGGGTCAATCTCAAATGAAAGTTCAACAAACTTTCTATTAATTTTGCCAACTATAATTTACTGTTTAAAGTAATCTAAACCTTATTCCAAAGCTATATCACCCCCTAAAACACACTAAAATCCTAAGAGTCAAAAAGTGACCAAGCGGGTCGGTGATAATTTTAATTTAAAATAAATTTTATAATACTGTTCCTACTACTGCCTAACCAGCCAGCTAATATCTCAGTCGTACGAGCTATGGTCGTGAGTGGGGGTCGGGATAAAGCCAATACCGTTCGGAGTATGAAGTTGAAATTAAAATTAAATTACTCCGTCTATAAAAATATTAAATTAAATGTTTTAAACCGTTTAACTATATCAAAACTCTCACACGTTTAAAGCCGATACTCTAGAGAACCGTGGGGTTATACCGATATTAAATAAATATTTATGGACGCCAGGATCGTATAGTCGATCCGAATCTGGAGACGATGTCACCATACAACTTCACACAGGTCGAACTCGCAGATCCTCAAAGGTTTCACAACTTCACCAACGCTTGGTGTAGTTGGATATAAAAGAAAATACTATGTTAAGGTTTCGAAACCCTAATGTAAAAATATGTTCCTGAATAACGAACGATTAAACCCAGAGTGGGGGTACAGAAACCGTCAACGCCTGTGCGGCGACAGCTCGCTGGCAGCAGGTGGCCGCTGGTGCCCCGAAGAGGCAGGTCTCGCGTCCAGGCTTTAGGGCCCAGCTCTAAATCCTGGCGGCGAGACGGGTCTCTCGAAGCATGCGTTGGGATATCTTAGATTTACGCGTGGCTGCCAGCGGCGTCACGACCGGTTGGTTGTGGCACGGATTCCTGAGTGCATTGATCTCAACTCATCGCACCACGTCACACCAGAGATTCAACTCGTTTCGGCGTCGCAACTCGGCAGCTTTCCTTTCGCCGGAAACACTTATAAATCGAAGGCCAGCTTATAATTTCTACTCCCATTGTCGGGTAATTCATAAGAAATTGTTCTTTTAAAATTTTCCTTCAAACTAACAAAACATCAAATATGACGTCTGTCACAACTCGCCCTCTGCTAACAGAATTTGCCAACAATAACAACACACGACCTAAAAAAAAAATTAACGTTTAGCAATGGGAAATGCATTTTTCTTTAATTTAAAATTATGTTTTGTGATATTTAACTCACTAATCACCCTGTCTTAATATTAAGGAGTATTAGTTTCCTCTCTGGTAACCCCTACGGGCAGAGACAATATCCATATAAAAAATATTACTCCCGTTCGAATGTTCTAGATAAAAGTCCTTATAGAAAAAATTAGTTCTATTTCCGGATTTGCTTGAATTAAATTTAATTACTTAAAGTAATTATTATACATATTAATTTATTATGTAATTTATTATTAGAACTGTTTCGACTATTTTTTAAAATTGAATCTTTTATGTGAAATTAAAAGCTGACAGCTACTTCGCCCCGCTACCGCTAGGCGTCGCTACGGTGGCTGTCATTTTGTCTATGGTGTTATGTCAAATACAAAACGTAAACACGGAATAAAATCTCTTTAGATGTAAGTTTAAGTCTTACTAAAACTGATTTAGAAATATGTTTTAATTGAAAATGCAAGAAAAGTGTGTCTTGTAATGTGTCAGCCAAGGCTCCATGTCTTTAATGTGAAGAAAAATGGATTTAATTCAAACAAGCTACACGGACTAATGTTTTTGGACATTTGATCATTCTAAAGCAATTATTTCAGGTAAGTACTATTCAACCATTGCGAACTTCTTTTGTAGATAAGTAAAGGCAGACAGGGCCCTGAATTTACAACGTAACAAAAAATGACAAAAATGACAAAAAAGATTGCAGACTAACGTAGGTACTTCTCGCCCAGCTGACGCGAACGGATCAACAGACGGGTGGGTCAACGGCCGGCCGCTGTCCGCGCGTCGTAAATAATCGTTATTTAATAGTTAATTCTTTCATTCTATTTTTCTTATGTTATGTCTTAAAATAAATTAGATACTCAAACACTATCAAATACAAAATTCAAAAAATGAATATTTAATGAAAAATTAAAAAAGCACGAATTTCTTTTTTGTCATTTTTGTCATGTCTAAAACAGTTGACCTGACCAGCCCTTGAAGTTTCTTGCGGTTTCTAGCAGTCGCCTTATATATAAGGAGGCAAAGGCAAACGAGCAGGCGGGTCACCTGATAGAGAGCAATCACCGCCGCCCAAGGACACCCGCAAAACCAGAGGAGTCGTCGAGATGCGTTGCCGACCTTTAAGAAAGGAATAGGGTTAAGGAAGGAATAGGAGTTGTGAGGGGAAGGGGGGCGGGAAGGGGCTTCCAGAACTCTCACTGGCCGGACAAAACACAACAGCACCAAGTGTCATTATTTCACGTCGGATATTAGTGATAAATAATATATACTACCGACCGACCGACTAATTAATAATAATAATACTTCAGTGGGCAAATATAGCCTTATTATAATAATTATTATTATTTTTAGTAGGTCAATGATATTATAAACTATTTATATAATACCATTGTAGTAGGTACTTACTTAACATAAAAGTGTGTAATAAAAAAATATTTCAAAAAAACTAAAAACCTGACTGCGTCAAAAATATTAACTGAAAAGCAAAAAACAAGCTTCAAGTGCTGCCACTAATTGTTTAAATGTGGGCTCAAAATTTCCTATTGTAATTTAGCGATGGTGCTGTCACGCTCAGCAGCAACAGAGTTTGTTAATTGTGGTAACAGCAAAGTTGCTGAAGTCGTAGTGCTTGAGAGCTCAGTTGTGTGTGTCCTGGAAAGTAAAGAATATCTATGAGTATACAATTCTTTAGTTTTCTGCCTGCCTAGAAACGCTTCAAGCAGAGCGTGAAGCTGAGGTAAATATTATACGACTTTGTTTGACCGTCACTCATTATCTCTCAGTCTACGCCATTTGAAAACAATTACCGATTTCAACCCACGCTACAAATGTTTGGCCAACGTTGACCAATAGATGCGCGCGCCAACATTTGTGTAACAGAGCAGTGGATGCATGGAGTGAGCGAGAGAGAAATACTTAGAAGATTTGTGACTTTATTACTGGGTGCCATGGTTGTAACTAGGTTGAACTTAAAACTCTTTGATAACTTTTGTCTCAGTTCGTTAGTTAAGAAATGTAGCCGTATAAGTATTTATTCACGTAGACAGAATTGAGCTTTGATTTTGTACGTGACGCGTTATCTAGTTGGTATTGTTGATCGAAGGTTGGATTCCTCACAATAGCTCCAGTTTTAGCTTGCATATTTAACGAATGCATTGACTGTGGTGTTTTTCCTGACCTAATGAAACATAGCAAAAATAATTCCATTGTTTAAATCCTACCTGGTAGAAGTGCTACCTACTTCTGACCCTTCTAATTTTAGACCTACCCGGTAATGGGTCGACCCACCGGGACCACGGGTAAAGACTCATTTCTGTGCTACCCATATTTAGTAAAATTTTTGAAAAGTTGATGCTAGCCCAAATTCAAATTCATTTTCATAGAAATAAACTTTTACATTGTAAACAGTATGGTTTTACTAGGGGTCGCTCAACAACTGACGCCGGTGTTGAGCTTTTAATCCAAATATTTGATACCTGGAAGGAATCACAGGATACCCTAGGGGTATTTTGTGATTTATCCAAGGCTTTCGATTGTGTTTTACATGAAACTTTGGTCAGGAAGCTTTGGAATTAGGGATGCTTCTTTGAGCCTTCTAATCTCATACTTGAGTAACAGGATTCAGAAGGTCGACATTAACGGTAAAAGATCTCCGGAATCAGTGGTTACAATGGGAGTTCCGCAGGGTTCAATACTAGGTCCATTCTTGTTTTTGGTTTATATTAATTAATTATTAATATTAAAAATTAGGTAAGTTATTTTGTAAAAGACAGTCATGAGATAGTATTGTTTGCCGATGATACTTCACTTTTATTCAAAGTGAAACGACGACACCCAAATTATGTTGATGTGAATAACGCGATCTCAAAGATTGTTCACTGGTTCAGTGTAAATAACTTGCCATTAAACGAGGGAAAAACCAAATGTGTAAGATTTGTATTGCCTAATGTTAAACAAGTAACAACTAGTGTACTAATTAAAGATAAGAATGTGAATCCTGTGGACACCACTGTCTTTCTAGGCATCACGTTAGATGCCAAGCTTCAGTGGGTCACACATATAGCTAAATTGTCGAATAGACTTAGCTCTGCGGCTTATGCAGTAATGAAGATCCGTCAGTTAACTGACGTTGATACATCTAGATTAGTTTATTTCAGTTACTTTCATAGTGTAATGTCGTACGGCATTTTAATGTGGGGAAATGCTGCCGACATTCAAACTATCTTTGTGCTTCAGAAGAGGGCTATTTGAGCAATCTATAACCTAAAGGCTGGTGACTCTCTATCAGCCAATGGCACGGGTGGCTGGCCTAGTATGTGGGAAATGTTTGGTAACTTCTCTTAGGGAAGGTAGCCAGTGACATTCGTTAAAATATGATCTGTGGCAGTAATTGTAGGAGTATCATTGTAAGTGGGTCGGCCGTTTTGACTCATGCTTGTGCTGATTCCCAACTCCTGTAATTTTTAAGGAAGTGGGTTTTGATGGCAAGTTCAAAAGTCGTGCCATGCGTGAAGTTATTAGTGTCAGCATACTGCCACAGTCCAATAAAGCTCTGGCTGTGTGAAGGTGGCCATGTACGTCCGCGACTCTTAGTGAGACGTTTGGCAACAAAATGGGTGTGCCAGTGGGCACAGAAGGAGGGTGAGCTGATTGAGTAGCAGCCGAGAGTGTATGAGCTGAGTATGTATCAGCTGTGTAGGCATGGGCTGACTGGGCATGGGCTGAAGGGACATGGGCTAAATGGGCATGGGCTGAATGGGCACGGGCTGAATCTACCTCTTCGCTAGGGTGTTCCGTGATTGTTGGTAGTCACAATTGCTAGCGGCGTTCGCGGGGCCTACCTGGCGAACTGGACCTGGGCGGGCTGGCTCTGTAAGCAGAGCTGGGTTGCGCCTGTTTAGCATGTGCGGGTTCGTGCCGCCTGCTGTTTCTAGGGCGCTCCCTCAAGTGCTCCCTCAGCTGTGGTGGGGGTATATGTGCTGACGACGAATGAGCTGATTGTGTTGAGTCGTCTGGTCGATGAAGGGACGTGTGGTGGTCGGAGTTCCCACACTCCTAGCATGCTCCCCTCGACCTGCACTCATTCTCGTAGTGAGGGCCGAGACAACGCTGGCAGCGCTCGCGTGCCTGTACAAAGTCCCAACGGCCCTGTGTTGGCTGGGCATTGTACCATTTGCACGTCATGAGCCTATGTCCCCTAGTGGCACAATAGGGACAGCTAGTAGGGCGCCGAGCGTGAAGAAGAGGACGACGATGATGATGATGAGGAGCGGCTTGGCTGGAAGGCCGAGTAGACGGGGAGGGGCTGACTGCGAGCTGGGGAGGTAGATGGGCGAGGTCGCATTTGCTGCGTTGGTAAGTGGGCTGATCATAGGTGCGGTGACGCGATGGAGCTGAGGAGCGGCCACGGTAATGGTCGGGTTGTTGCTGAGCCCTCTGAGCATAAGTGCGATGGGGCAACTGAGGAGGCGCGCGGCTACGAGAAGGGCCTGGCTGGGGCTGAATGGGCTAAGTCATGGCTATGTTGGAGAACTCTGTCTCCGCACAGCGCGCGTGCTCCTCAAGGTAGGAGATGAGGTTCCTTAACGTGGGCAGGGTGTTACTAGACCCGTGCCTGCGTTCAAATAGCGTGCGGAGCTCGCCCTTGAGCTTCCGCACCACTATTGGCACAAACACGTAGTCGTCTCCTATGGGCAGATCTAAATTGTTGAGGGCACACTGAGCTGATATGAGCGGAGTGAGGAACAGTGTGCGGATGTTCGAGCGCGTATGGATGCTTGGCAGCACTAGGATGATGTCCACAAAACTATCAATGACAACCCGGTGGTGACCCTTAAGTGGGACACCATACTTAATGCCTCACCGCTGAGACTCGAGAAGAGGTAGTGGAGCTTGACTGCGTCCGACAAGGTCGCCATGTCGTCAGTCAAACTCCTAAACAGCGCAATAAAGAAGGCCAGTCCTCCACTTTTGACCTGAATCTGGGCAGCACTATCTTAGGGAGGACGGCTGTGGGCGTATTGACGCCGAGATTGGGCTGAGCGCTATGGGTTGGAGAAGACGTGGAGTAGGCTGAAATTTCCTCCCTTGCCATAAGTATCCCCAGGTACGCCCCGGAGGCTTTTGTGTGGTTTTCAGTGTATGTCTTCTCAATCTCCTCGTCTAAGTTCTCCTCGTCAAGAATGTTGTAATATACTGAGTCCAGCTTGTCCTTTTACGCCTTGTATTTGTGCGAAACGCACGTTAAATTCCGTTATGGAATGTTTGGTGCCGCCAGCAATAATCTGTGACCCCACCTCTAGGAGCTGATGTATAGCCTTTGCAGCCTCCCTCCCTAAATATCGCGGCTTCTGACTTGGTCAACATCGCGATAATTGAAAAGAGACAAAGAAAAAATAAATAAATTCAAAGGCAGTAAAAAAGAACAACATCCTGTATATATTTTACAGTTGGGCTGAACGTATTTGCGAACAAAGGGTGACGCTAGATGTGCTGAAGGGTAAGTGTAAAGTGGACCTTAAATAGTGTAACACTCTGTATATAGCCCACAGTTGGGCAAACCTGTGGTGGGAGCGCGAAAAATGAGCCGGTCGCAAAAATAAATAAATAATAAAAATCAACAAATTAAAATATAGGACACACTGTATCTGTGTCCCACAAGTAGAAAAACGTTGGGAGTCTGTACGAAGAGTAAGCCGATAGCAAAGGCAAAACTATTAAAAAAAAATAACACGAGAAAATCAAATTAAAGCACGCTGTATATGTCCTACAGGTGGGCAAACGTGTGTAGAAGCGAGGGCGCAAGTAGTACGAGCCGGTAAGCGATTAAAAAAACTGCGCACACTGATCACGTATGCGCCAATCACACTTTTGTAGGTCGCGCGCACGTAGCATTAGCCGGTAAGCGTAAACAAAAGAAAAAGAGAGAAAAAAAAATAATTGATCACATCCTACTGGGCACCAAGAGAAAAAAAAATTAGTTAATAGATAAAACACGCTGTAAATAACTGCAGCCGAAACGACAAAGGGAAAAAAAATCTTACAAACAATCTCTTGTTGTAATACCAGTCACAATATAATGAGCTTGGGAAAAGTATTTTTATTTATTTATTTATTTATTAAATATTTACATTTTAACTTAAAATATGACATTAAAAAATTTTCTGTACCCCTTCAAAATACTTCACAATATTTTTTTAAAGATTCATAAAAATGACCACGCGCTATTGTTTTTGTGACCCGCGAAACCCGCGGCGTGACGTCATCGGATTCTATTCTCTCGCACAGGTGGCGGCGGTAGCGTGACTCGCGCGATTTCGTTTTATTATTATTATGTCTGCTCTAAACCAGTGCAGTTGTGCCACAGATTACTTAAGAGGCCTATTACATCTCCACTGTGATTTTTGCGTCAAATGGCCAACTTTGGCGCTCTGGATCTCGGAATCAAAAATACATTAACAATTTTGACTTGATGAATAGTGTAGAATAGCTATTGACATAGTGCGTAGCGGCCTCGTTTTTTGTAAATTTTGCTTAACTTATTAATTAAACCCAAAATTGCAGAGAAAGATTTTTCATAAAATGTGCGGAGGCACTTTTTTGAGCTCATCGATTGAACTACTGTTATATGCAAATGAAATAAAAAAATATAATGTTATCTCTTATATAGTCGTATGGTGCTTAGCAGCCTCAGAATTTTTAGATATCATTGATTTTATATAGAAAAAAAATCTTGTTCTAAACCAAAAAACTTCGAAAATCGCTTCAAGTTAACTGTGAATTTCTCCTATCTACGATAACATTATTGAGCAAAATTTATACCAGAATAATTGTTACTTCATGATGAATAAAAATTTTATAAGTTTAAATCATGAATTTATTATTCTATTTCGGTAAAAACGATAAATACAACTGCAAAATTACTACAAAATGCGATGCGCCGGCCGTCCGCACTTCAGTACTGCGCGAGCGCTCCTCAGCGTTGGACCTGTGTCGAATTTCTTCGCGCCAATATCGATCGATCGAGCGGCAATACATATATAAGGTGACTGCTAAAAACTGCAAGAAACTTCAAGGGCTGGTCAGGTCAAGTGTTTTAAACATGACAAAAACGATTTCTTGTGTGCGATATCATAAGAAACATAAAATGAAAACAATTATAAATAATGATTATTTACAACGCGCTTGCAAGGAGATGACCCGTACGCGTTAGTACCTACGTTGACGGGTCAAGGGCCGGACGTCTGTTGACCCGTCCGCCTTAGTACCTACGTTGACGGGTCAACGGCCGGCCTGTCGTTGCCCGCGCGTTGTAAATAATTGTTATTTTTAATTGTTATTAGTTTATTTTCTTATGTTATTGCTTTAAAATAAATTAGATACTTAAAGACTATCTACTTAAAATTCACAAAACGAATAAATTGCCATCAATTACGCCTTCCCTACCTCTCAACTTAACCTATATTATGTTAACTCTTATCTTAACTAAAGACTAGGTTATCTACAATCTAATGTTTGTGTCTTTGTTGTTTTGTAGAGTGCGTTGTGTTTGTATGATAATGGAACCTTAACCTAGACCTAACATAACTTAATTCTATTAGCAATATACTTCAGTCAAGCAATGTAATATTATAATAAGATACTATTTTGGCCAGATCGTCTAGTGAACCCTCCGTTGTTAACCGCATCTAAGTAACTTAAGTGCTTTTCGTGAAAGTTTAGTAATTGGCTTATCTTATGTTAAATTATTTACTACTGACCTATTTACCTATCCGTCAATACCTAATATCCCAGATAGGCTCAAAACTACAATGTAAAACTCTTAAATTTCCTACCTGGAAATACCCGAAATACACCTAACTCGAAACTTAAGGGTTTCTTAAATTATCAGAGTTAATTCTGAAAAAAATTTTGAATTTCACCCAATAACTAAAAAGTCAAAAAAGACTTGGAAAATTTTCAACCAAAAATTCAAAATTTAAAAACTTTCAAAAACTTTAAATAATAAAACTTTAGACCTAAAAACCTCCTAAAAAAATCCTTAAAATTGACTTTAAAAATAAAATTATTACCTAACCTAACCCTAACCTAACTCTAACCTTTTTTTTTATCTTTGTTTTAGTTGGAGAAAATGCTTCTCTGCACTGGCATGAGGCATCGAGAGGAACGGGAGACACCCCATGCACTGTCCAGAGCTGGAACCCATATGTCCCCACCCGCCCATCCGTTGAGGAAACGGGTGAGTAAGGACATACGGGCCCGACCTGGTAAAAGAACCGACACCTTCCTTCCTAGCGCGGCGCGGCGCCGCGGTACCGTGCTGATACGCCCCGCGAAACGCCGCAACGCTTCAGACCCAGTTTTACCTGGGTCCCCTGCCGCTACGGAGCAGCCTGGTAGGTTCAGGCTGCTCCCAAGCGGGTGGAGGGCTGGTGCAATGCAGCCTAGTGCTCCTCTACACTAGGCCGCGGCTCTCCCTTAGGGGGTAAGGAGGGCGACGTTATGTCGTCGCCTTCGACCCCCCCTCCGCCTACGCCGGATCGGATCCGCGAGAACATCGTCCTCGCGTACCCTCTCCGCCGCTTCCTTGTGTGAGACCACGGTCTCACAAAAGGAAGTCACCGCCCGTCAGGCCACCTCACTCCTGAGCATGGCCCGCACCACCGCGGGCAGGGACAAGTCCTGCCCGATAGCGCCCACCAGAGTGTGCCGCTGTGCAGCCCACGCGCCGCACACCTCGAGGGTGTGCTGCGCCGTGGCCTCCACAGCCCCACACTCGTGGCACTCTCCCGTCGTCTCTCTCCTAGCCCTCTTGTGCAGGTACCCACCGAAGCAACCGTGTCCGGTCAGCACCTGCACAAGGCGGAAGGAAAGGGTACCGTGTGCCCGGTCTACCCACTGATCCAATAGTGGGCGGATTGCGCCCACAGTGCGCACTCCCCAGCGTGGATCGGCCAATGAGGCCCTCCATCGTTCCCTCAGGGCGCCGTCCAACTCACGCCTGACGCTCAGCGTCTCTTCGGTAGATAGGCGTATCCCCCGTATGTTCGCCGCAGCCCGGCGCTCGTACATGTCCGCAAGTACCCCCGCCTCCAACTCCCACGGGGGGGTACCAGCGAGCGCGCAGGCCGCCGCATACGACACCGTCCGGTATTCCCGGATCACCCTTTGCGCCATGACCTTTTGGGGTCGGCGCAAAAGGGCCCGGATCTCCTGACTCCGCCTCATCGCCCCTTGCCAGACGGGGCAGCCATAGAGGGCCATTGAGCCCACGGCTCTCATGTAGAACCTCCGACAAAGTGCGCTCGGCCTCCCCAGATTGGGGAGAAGACGGCCGAGCGCAGAAGCCGCACCGAGGAGCCGCGGCGACAGCCTGCGGAAATGCTCGACAAAGCTCCAGCGGCTGTCTAGGGTGAGCCCCAGGTAGGTCATAGCTGACCCCACCCTCACCCGCTCACCCGAGACATCCACTGAAGCGCCCGCCGGGGGGCGGCGCCGAGGACCGTGGAAGACCACGGCCTCAGTTTTGCCCAGAGCGACGTCGAGGCCCAAAAGGCGAATCCTGTCCACCACTAAGGTGGACACGACCGTTGCCCGCCGACACGCCTTCCCAAAGGTGCTGTCCCGGACCACAACGAGGGTATCATCCGCGTAACAGATAGCCTCGGCCCGGGGCAGCAGCTCTCCCCGCAACACCCAGTCGAAGCCGATGTTCCACAGAAGGGGCCCCAACACGGACCCCTGTGGAACACCGGCAAGAACCGGCTTCGCCGCCCGACACCCGTCCTTCCGAACGAAAACCACACTCCGGCCCCGAAGATAGTCACCGACCCAACGCCGGAGGTAGAGTGGGACCCCATGGTGTTCCAGGGCCCACTCAATAACCGCGAAGGGGAGGGTGCCAAAGGCATTGGCGATGTCCAAGGACACCGCCAGCACCCACTCCCCGCGCCCCGTCGCTTCGTCGGAGTACCGCTTGAGCAGCATGACGGCATCGATCGTCGAGCGGCCCCGACGAAAGCCATACTGCCTCTCGGACAGGTCCGGGCCCACCTCCTCCAGGTGCTGGACGATGCGGTCCGCTACCACCCTCTCCAGTAGCTTGGCCGCCTCGTCCAGCAGGACAATCGGGCGGTAGCCCGCCGGGCTATCCAAGGGTCGACCCTTCTTGGCCAGAAGGACAAGCCGCCCCTCCTTCCACACGCTAGGAAGCCTTCCCACCCGAAGACTCGCGGAGAACACCCCTCTCCAGCGTTCGCCAAGCTGACCCGCAGCAAGCCGCAGGACCGTGCCCGGGACTCCGTCGGGCCCCGGCGCTTTCCTGCGGGTCAGCCTCCCGACCGCCACCTTTTTTTTTTTTCTTTGTTTTAGTCGGAGAAAATGCTTCTCTGCACTGGCATGAGGCCTCGAGAGGAGCGTGAGACACCCCATGCACTGTCCAGGGCTGGAACCCATATGTCCCCACCCGCCTCCCCGTAGGGGAAACGGGTGAGTAAGGACACAGGCCCGACCTGGTAAAAGAACCGACACCTTCCTTCATAAGCGCGACGCGGCGCCGTGGTACCATACTACGATGCCCCGCGAAACGCCGCACGCTACGGACCCAGTTTTACCTGGGTCCCCTGCCCCCACGGAGCAGCCTGGTAGGTTCAGGCTGCTCCCAAGCGGGTGGAGGGCTGATGCAATGCAGCCTAGTGCTCCTCTACACTAGGCCGCGGCCCTCCCTAGGGGGGAGGAGGGCGACGTTATAACGTCGCCTTCGACCCCCCCTCCGCCTACGCCGGATCGGGTCCGCAAGGACGTCGTCCTCGCGTACCCTCTCCGCCGCTTCCTTCTGTGAGACCACGGTCTCACAGAAGGAAGCCACCGCCCGCCAAGCCACCTCGCTCCCGAGCATGGCTTGCACCACCCCGGGCAGGGACAAGTCCTGCCCGATCGCGCTCACCAGAGTGTGGCGCTGCGCAGCCCACGCGCCGTAGACCTCAAGGGTATGCTGCGCTGTGTCCTCCACAGCCCCACACTCGTGGCACGCTCCCGTCGTCTCTCTCCTAGCCCTCTTGTGCAGGTACCCACCGAAGCATCCGTGCCCGGTCAGCACCTGCACAAGACGGAAGGAGAGGGCACCGTGAGCACGATCCACCCACTGGTCTACTGTGGATCGGCCGGAGAGGCCTTCCACCTCTCCCTGAGGGCGCCGTCAAGCTCGCGCCTGACACTGAGCGCCTCTTCGGCAGTTAAGCGGGTACCGCGTACGTTCGCCGCGGCCCGGCGCTCGTACATCTCCGCTAGCACCCCCGCCTCCAACTCCCACGGGGGGGCGCCAGCGAGCGCACAGGCCGCCTCATACGCCACCGTCCGGTATCCCCGGATCACCCTAATCGCCATGACCTTTTGGGGTCGGCGCAACAGGGCCCGGATATCCGGACTCCGTCTCATAGCCCCCTCCCACACAGGGCAGCATCAGCAGCTCATATACAGCCTTCGACAATGCGCGTTCGGCCCCCCCAGATTGGGGAGAAGACGGCCGAACGCATTGGCCGCGCCAATGAGCCGCGGGGACAACCGGCGGAAATGCTCGACAAAGCTCCAGCGGCTGTCCAGGGTGAGCCCCAGGTAGGTCATCACTGACCCCACCCGCACCCGCTCACCCGAGACAATCACCCGAGCACCCGCTGGAGGACGGCGCCGCGGCCCATGGAAGACCATGGCCTCGGTCTTGGCCAGAGCGACATCGAGGCCCAACGCACGGATACGGTCGACCACCGTAGAGGACACAGCCGACACACGCCGACACACCTCCCCAAAATCGCTACCCCGGACCGCTACGAGGGTGTCATCCGCGTAGCAGATGGCTTCGGTCCGGGGCAGCCACCCACCGCCTTCCGACCGCCACCTGCAGCTCACCCTCCGAAACCGGGGGAACCTCTTCTGGGCGCACTTCCGCCTCCTCTACCGGGGGCCGAGTCCTCCGCGGCGGGACGAAACGTCTACCGCGCGGGAATAGCGCCTCCACGATCTGGTCCAGGAGACCCGGGTCGAATGACTCTAGGGGGGGTGCCTGTCCGGTCATCCTCCCCCTGACCATCCGGTTGGGTCTGCCCCACAGGTCCCTGTCCAGATCCATCAGAAATTCCGCACGAGCGGCATCCTTAGCCCGGAATATGGCCACCTTGAGGGTGCTCCTGGCCTCGCGGTATGCCTCCAGGAGGGCGGCCTCCTTCTCCTCCTCGTGCCACCTTCGGCGGCACCTCTGAAAGGCCCGGCGTGCGCTGATGCACCTGGCGCGGAGGACTGCGAGCTCCTCCGACCACCAGTACACCCTCCGTCTGGATTCGGCGGCTCTAGCCCTGGGCATGCTGTGATCGCACAACCCTATCAGGACCTGGCGGAGACGTCGAGCTCTCTCCTCAACGTCCAGGTCCTCCTCGGGTGGGGCACACCAATCGGCCACGAGCGCTGCCTCCTCCAGACGGTCTGCGTTTAGCCGGGACAAGGCCCACCTCGGGAACGCGAATTGACCCTGTAATGGCGTTGGGACGGAGACCCGAAATGAAACAATGTCTTGCGTTGAATCAATTCTCCTTTATCCTCTAGTGTATCATCTTAAATACTAATTAACATCACATCTATACGTGACTAGAGGAAGGACGCCTTGTCAATCAGGAAGACCTTAATTATCACGTACTATTGAGTACGTGCTGATAGTGTAATTCACTATATCACACCTCCCCTGAAAAGGCTAGGCATCCCTTCCCTGAAAAGTAAACTCTTATTTTCTAAATATCTTAGTCCTATTCTTATGAACTATATATTCTTTATTATTCTTTAATATTTTTACATTAGTACCTAGCTCTTCTAAAACTTCAAATGGACCTAAATACAAGTCATTCAATTTATTATAATTTTCATTCTTATACAAGAGTAGATCACCTTTTTTGTAGTGTACTTCCTTACAATCTAAATCATAATTAGTTTTTTTACTTTGTTTTGATATTAATAAGTTGTTCCTGGCATCATTATGAGCTTTTTGCAATCTAAATTTTAACTCCGATGGATAATTGTCGTATACATATAAGGGATCAACTTTACTAACTAAATTACTAGGTACGTTACATGTTTTCCCAAAAACTAGTTCATAAGGGGAGTATTTGGTACTAGTATTTACAGAATTATTATAAGCAAAGCACCAATATGGTATCCAGGTACTCCAATTTGCCGACTGATTCTGTGTTTGTATTCTCAAGTAACATCCGAGATGTTTGTGCCAGTTTTCTAGCGAACCTATACTCTCATGATGATAGGGTGTTGAATTTAACTTATCAATATTTAGCAATTTACATACTGTTTCTAACGTGGAATTAATAAATTCCGTTCCACAGTCAGTCGCAATAACCCTGGGAGTACCATATCGTAAAATAAAATTTTCAGTAAAAACCCTAGCAACAGTTTCAGCTGACTTATCAAGTATTGGGTAAGCTTCTACAAACTTTGTCAATTCGCATTGTATTGTTAATATGTATTTATTACCCAAATTATCGACCTCCAACGGCCCCACAATATCTAAATATAATTTTTCAAAAGAAGTAGATGCTGTAGTGGTTATTACCATTTTCTCTTTATTATTTTTATTACAAAATTTCTGCTTTTGGCAATCTTTACAGCGAGTCACATATTCAGTTATGTCTTTTTGCATATTACTCTAAAAATATTTTTTTCGAATATTCTTAGTCATTTTATTTATGCCTACATGACCACTTGTCGGCAATAAATGATAATCATTTAGTATAACACGTATCAAGTCTTTATTTGTAACATGTTCAACTTGGTTATTAATAATACATAACCGCGGTAATTCTTTATGTTTCATGAAAGTTTGGGTCAAAATTTTAATAAACTTTTTATTAAACCCATTTTTAATCACAACGACTTCTACAATATTATATTTTTTACATAATGCACTCAGTTCTCCTATCGTTGCGTCTCGGCGCGCCTCCGTTAGTAGAGATTCCTGATTTATGTAAATAGTAGAGTCACTAAATAACATGTCACCCGTCTGTGAGACGTATCTTTTCTTTTTCCTCAACTTCACGAAGTTTTCATACGAACAAATATCTAACCTTACATCATTTTGTGATTTCTGCATAATATCTACCACTCTTGGTTGCCTATGATCAACAGGGGGCTCAACCCTGCTACTTCCAGAGGTAGCGGGTTCATTATTTTGCTCCATGGTTCTTTTCATTGAACGGGTTACTACCCCCAAAAAATTTGAATTTAGATTTTTTAACTCGTCTGATGTTATAATGACTCTCGATAAGGCATCTGCCGTTACATTTTCGGAACCTTTTATGTATTCAATATCGAAATCATATTCTTCTAAACAAAGTCTAAACTTAGTTAAACGGCTACTAGGATCTTTTATGCTAAATAAATGAACCAATGGTCTATGATCTGTTAATACTTTAAATTTTCGTCCGTATAAATATGGTCGAAAATGTTTTATAGCCCACACTACCCCTAATAACTCTTTATGAATGGTTGGGTAGTTTATTTCTGAACTGTTTAATTGTCTGCTTGCATAAGCTACGGGCTTATTATTTCCATTTGATAATACAGCCCCCAAGGCTACCCCTGACGCATCGGTTTGCAACCGGAAAACATTATCTTTTCCAAAATCTGGATAATCTAAGACAGGAAATGAACTAAGTGACTTTTTTAAGGTCTGAAATGCCACGTCACATTCTTCCGTCCACTGAAACTCGACATGTTTCTTACAAAGACGGTTTAGTGGGTACACTATTGTGGCAAAGTTTTTTATGAATTTTCTATAAAAGTTCGCAAAAGCCACAAAACGACGAATCTCATTTACATTTTTAGGTACTGGGAACTTTTCCAAGACCTCGATTTTACTGTTGTCTGGCAACACCCCGTTTGGCGTAATAACATGCCCTAAATAATTAATTTCTTTCCTCAAAAATTCGCACTTACAAGGGTTTAGTTTTAAATTAACTGACCTAAACCTCTCAAATACACTCATTAAATTTGTATTATGCTGCGATAGGCTTTTCCCGAAAACTATTACGTCATCGAGATATAGAAAACATATCTCGTGATTTAAACCCGATAGAGCCATAGACATAAGTTTAGAAAATACGCTAGGACTTGTTTTGAGACCCATAGGTAATCTTTTCAGTTGATATTGCTTATCAGCTGTAAAAGAAGTGAATTTCCTACATTCTGGTGATAACCCTAGCTGGTAATAACTAGAACTGAGGTCTAAATGAGAATAGTATAAGCATCCCGAAAGTGAGTCAATAATTTCTTGTATATTTGGTAACGGGAACTTTTCGTCTACTATTTTTTTATTTAAAAGTCTATAATCTATTACGATTCTCCACTTTTTTTCACCGCTACTGTCAGCTTTTTTTCGGAAGTAATAATAATGGAGAAGACCATTCGCTGGTACACTCTTCGATAATATCTTCTTCTAACAATTTACCTACCTGTTTTATTAACTCAGCCTTCTGAGCGTGCGGTATTCTATACGGTTTGACATAAACAGGAGACGCGTCATTTTGCAGTTTAATGTTGTACTCGTATAAGTTTGTAACGGATAGCTTATCACCCGGCATATGAAAGATATCTGCATATTTTGCACATATTTTCTCAATAGACCGTCTCTCTTCATCACCAAGATATGTTTTTAATTTAAGAAAATCGAATAGTTGTTTAACCCTCTCGACAGATTTTCCGTTTTCCGTATCAAAAGAGCATACGAAATAATCCGAGTATTTTCTAATTTTCGGGCTAAAGTTATTTAATTTTACATCTTCTTCCCGTGTGTTTAAAAATCGCACCGGAATCTTTTTCCCGTCTCCTACTACCACGGCGCCTGCTACAAATACGCCTGCAATAACTTCCTCCGCTAAAATGACACATTCGCCCTTTATCTCTGACGAAACATATTTTACGACCTCACATCTCCCTGGAATAGTCGTTATTATGTTTTTACCTAAGCCTAATTCTAGACTTATCTTATCCTGTAATGTAACCAGCTTATTTTCATAGTTAATTTTACAACTATATTTTAATAAAAAATCTTCTCCTAAAATTCCATCATTTTTACAGTGGAAGTTGCTAAACACATAAAACTTATGCCTAAAATTATAATTGTTAACACATAAGTCTAGATAAACATAACCTATTGATACTAAATCCCCACATACTCCTTTAATCTTAATTTCATCCCTTACTAGCTTTGCGTCGCGGGACACGCTACGGAGTTTATTTAACCAATCTAACTTTAAAATTGAAATGCTTGCTCCTGTGTCTACTAATAGAGAAATTTGAGTTTGACTACAAGTAAAACAAACGTAATTACCACTACCATAACTACAAATATCTACCTCAGCGCTATTCAGAACGAAAAAAATCATCGCTATGATGTTCGTTCTGACGTATACTCTGACGTTCACTTTCGTTCTCGTCATTAGACTGTTCTGCTGAGTCAACTAAGAAATGTACATTCCTACGTTTATTATGAGGTGACGTAAACCTGGTGTTGCGCTGACCCTGAAACCTATTCGAGTTATAGTAGGCACGACCCCGACCTTGCTGACTCGTCGCGTTGTTGTTACGTGACTTATTATATTGTTGATGATAGTTTTTATTTATCTTTTCAAATCGCTGGTTCGAAACATAGTTAACATAATTGTTTATTGGTGGTTTCACTACCGAGTCTTCTTGTTCTAAGGCTATAGTTATTGCCTGCCTAACTGTGCTTACGGACCTAGACGTAACTATAATGCTTGTACGAGCATTGTTTAGGCCGTCAGCGAAACGCTTGATAGCCATTTTTTCATTAATCGGCTTTAATAAATTATATGCCGACTCGTCTCCATTAGCCTGTGCTGTACTTAAATCGTTGGACATTTTTTCGATTTCACTACCAAACACTTCTATGGTCTTGTTTCCTTGCCTACATCGTAGCATTCGGTCTAAAATGGCTGTGTATGATTTAATCGGAATTAAAACATTTTTTATATCTTTTATTAGGTCTGCCACAGACACATAAGACTTATTAATTTTTGTTTTAGCACTGCTAGAAAGACGAGTTTTTAAAACAAAATTGATTAACAGAGGCTGGTCCTCGTTTCTAAGGGTACTACTATAATACTCTATTCCGTCTATTAGTTGGTTAATTTGCGTTTCGTCGCAATCTACTACTGGGAGGAGCGTGAGCGCGACTTTTAGATCGAACGTGGCCATGGTTGTGATCGTTTCTGAATGATGCGGGTTAACGAGTGACTCGATTTCCTCAAAATTACATAAAAACTTTGACGATATTGCTTTTGTTATTTGTAATTCTACAGCATCTATCCCTTTTTTACATAAGTCTGCAGATATTTGTTCAAAATTATTTTTAATTTCCTTTGCTCTTAAAAACTTATTCTGCCCCTGAGCGGAATAACGTTTGTCCTTACTTAATTTAATAATAGAGTCTCTAATAGCCTTAAGCTCACTCAAGAGTTCTGACAGGTTTGCCATGAACACACTTTAGAAAAAAAAAATCACTCACACACACACATAGATTCTTGGTAGCATAGTTATATTAATTCGTGCTGGCTTACACGTTCTGTGCTGGTCCAATTGCCCGTCGAACCGCTCTGCGTTCTACCTCTTCTAATAGTCGTGCGTTGAAGTAACGTAGCAGCCTAAGTACTATATAGCCCGCTAGTACAACGACGATGGTCAGTAAAAAGATCTCTGAAAGTTGCATCCCAACGGCCAAGGGAGTTGATGCTGCCGCCGATTGAGTTGGTGATTGACTGACAATAATATTGTCTTTAGATTGTGGGTTTCCCATAGTTAAACAATTTTGGCTTACAGTTTTTCTTCTTATTTCCTTCGTTCTTCTTGTAGGCCCGTGTAGCACTATTTTCCTGATATTTTGTAGACTTCAACTAGCGATTTCGCGGCGCGGACTTGTGACACCATGTCACGGTCGCCATGTAATGGCGTTGGGACGGAGACCCGAAATGAAACAATGTCTTGCGTTGAATCAATTCTCCTTTATCCTCTAGTGTATCATCTTAAATACTAATTAACATCACATCTATACGTGACTAGCGGAAGGACGCCTTGTCAATCAGGAAGACCTTAATTATCACGTACTATTGAGTACGTGCTGATAGTGTAATTCACTATATCACAACCCCGTCGCGCCTCTCCACCACCGGTACCTACTCCCCTCCCCGAGGGGGAAACCTCAAACTTGATGTACCGGTGGTCACTGAGGGTCTCGGCCTCCTCCAGCACCTGCCACCCGTGGACGCGTGCGGCGATAGCGGGGATGGCGAACGTTAGGTCCACTATGGACCCCCCGTTATACCGCACACACGTCAAGGTGTTGCCCTGGTTGAGCAGTGCCAGCCCCGCCGACACGGCCCACAACTCAACCGCCATCCCCTTCCCCGTCGTAGCTGGGGAACCCCACGCCGTGGACTTCGCGTTGAAGTCCCCGGCCACGACCACCTGGGAGGGCGACATTCGCCTAACCACGCCGCACAGCACCTCCAGCCATGCCTCCAGCGCAGCGAGTCCCCTATTGGGGGAGAAATACACCCCCACAATTACCACTTCCCCCCACCCAACCGCCACATATCCCGAGCCCCTTTCACGAACGGAAAGGGAGGGAACGCGGCCAACCCCGGGGGGGACCACCACCGCAACCGACCCATCGCAATCCCCGGCCCAATTCGGCGACGGGGGGACCACATAGGGCTCCGCGACTATCGCGGCCCCAATTCCCCACTCCGCAATGTGCTGCACAAGAAGGTCCTGTGCAGCTGCGGAGTGATTAAGGTTACCCTATAAACCTAACTCTAACCTAACCTAACATGGCGCAAATGCTCAGCTCACCGCCTGGTGAGATAAGCGAGCCGGAGACGCCTGGTGTCCCCAAAAGGTCCTATATGAATGTCAGGGACGTAGAGACATTCAGGACTTTGATACAGCGTTACTGCGGCCGGATACACGAGGCGGTTTGATCGGGCAAGTCGGTCACAAAAGCCAACAAAGAGGTGATCCTAGACTCTGCGACCGCTATCGAAGGCTGCCTGACCAACTTGCTGGATGGGACCGAGCCCGAGCAGCCGCCGGATGTCTCCCAGGAGCAAATTAGCGAGGACAGCATAAGGGAGTTAGGCCATAAGCTGGATAACAGCGTGAGCGCCGTAGTCGCCATTCAGGGCGAGGCAACGGCGGAGATCCGGAGAGAGGTAACCCAAAAGGTCGACGAAATGCTGGCGCAGCAGGCGCGGCTCGAAGACCTTGTGCGGCTGACTGCCAATATGGCCACAGCCGCACTGAAGGAGGCTCCTCTCTCCCAGGGTCCACCGACCGGCGTTCAAACTGTCAGTAAAGTCTAAGAGACCGAGCTCCCGAGTGCTCCCTCCTATGCCAGCGTTGCTGCCAGGGCTATACCACCAACGCCTAAAACATACCCCGCAGTCATAATTTCATCGTATGACTGCACCTTGAAGCCTCCGGAGGTGGTGTCCCTCTGGAAACAGGAGACGTCTTTCCGGAGGCACAAATATGCCCCTATCCGAATACAGTCGTTGCCCAAAGCCTAACTGAGGGTGGAGTTTGAGGATGTGAAGCAATGCGCGGATACTATAGCCCGTCATTCGCACAGCAGTAAATTCGCCGCCGAACAGGCGAAGCTACGACCACCTCTAATCATCCTAAAGGGCATATCCAAGGATGTTGCCCGCGAGGAGTTAGAGGAGGTCCTAGTCTCCCAAAACGACATTGCAGTGACCCGCATTTGCTTCATAACCTCAAACCGAAACCCGGCACTGTATAACGCGGTTGTCGAGGTCACCCCCGAGATGCGAACTACCATCTTAGCTCTCGGGAGACTCAACGTGGACCATAGTAGGGTCCACGTTGAGGACTTCAGCCGCTTTATAAAGTGTCGGGAGTGCCTTCAGTACGGCCATACGAAGGCAAAATGTAAGTCCGAAAGGAAACCCTGTGCCCATTGCGCCAGTCCGAGCCACCAAGTAGCACAATGCCCCAACAAGACCCAGGGGCCAAAGTGCTACAATTGCTCGGCCCATAAATAACATGCGCATGGGCACAAGGATTGATACCGGCCATAATGCCACAAACACCAGCGAATGTCCCCGTATTCGGTCAATAGTCCTGCGCCTGCAGGGCCAGACCGATTACGGGAATTAGACCATCTACATAACAAATTAAATTAATTATTTACAAACACAAATAAACCTAAATTAATACTAAACTTAACAAAATATAAAACAAATAAATAATAAAATTACCAAACAATCACATAAATAATTAAAACCAACCTAAATACTAAACTTATAACTATAACAATAAAACTTAAACCTAACCTAACTAAATCAAACCATAAAACAAAATAACATAAACTAACTATCATAAATTAAACCAAATCATGTAAAATAAACAAAATCTTAAACACAAGTAGACAAGTCTAAACAACAATAAATGTAACCTAATAAACAAAATAAAACAAAAGACTGGACAATATATAAATAAACCTAAAATGCCCACAAATTAAACTACATTACTAAATTAAAAATAAAAATCACTTACACACCAAAACAAATTAAATTCAACCTAAACTTAATCTTAACCTAAACTCTTAAAAAACAACCGAAATGTAAATTGTACCAAATAGAAAAATAAACAAAAATAAGTAATCTAAATAAAATGTATAAATTAAATTCTAAATAAACAAACAAACAAAATTAAAAGAAAAATTTACACACTCCCAAAACCCTACAATAAGTACCTCCAATTCCTTTCTTCCCTCTCTATTATCTTCCTCTTCTTATCTCTGTAGTTTTCCCCTCTTATGTGCACCGCAATTCTTTAGAGGTGCACCTTCTGTCCACCTAACAGTAAATAAGTAAAAAAATATAATTAGCAATAACAAAGTCCCCTTCTTGAACTACGAAGGGGGAAACAAAAATAAAAAATAAAAAAATCCCAGATATGTGTAAGCCTATCAGTGTCTTCGTCTGAACTGTGACCTAAATCCATAACAGCAGCTGCGGGAAAGGAATGTTTAACCACTCTAAGATAATCAGATGATAGCTTAGCTTGCAGGTATTATTATCATTTATAATCGATAGCATTATACATAAAAGGGTTTTGTGGAAGTTTATGAGCCCCAACCGCCGCTCCATAGCGTGCCAATACATTACATTGTTTAATTATAGCCCCGTCCATTATGAAAATTATGTATTAGGTTTTACGTTATTATTATTCCTCATAAAATCAATAAAGTTTATCTTAGGGCTTGCTATCATCCAAATATCTTTCCACATTCAGAACCCCACTTTTCAATGCAATAATTTATGTCTTATGATATCCCTTTTATAGAACAGAGGTGTGAAGCCAGCATTCAACAGATCCCACTTATTTCTCTGATCATTGTGTTAATTATAAAGCTATTACAACGTAACATTATTAACTGAATGTCTTTATTGCCTTATTAGAATATTAACTTTCAGTTCTATAGATGGTTAATAATTTATTCAAAACCCACTTTCAGGCAGTAGGCTAAAATAGAATGCTATTAATAAAGGTAAAATTACTTTTATTTACTCTTAGTATTTATTAAACAGATCTCACAAATCACTAATTCAACTAAATTGTACTGACTGCCTTGACAGCATATCACTTCTCAAGTTTATTAAAAGATGCCTGATTTATTCAATATCCTCTAACTTTTAGGAAGTGAACTTAATCAGAATACTATCATTTGAAGTAAACTCACTTTTATTTACTCTTAGTGTTTATTATACAGAGCTTATAAAGTAACAATATAATTAAATTGTACTGACTGCCTTGACAGCATATCACTTCTCAAGTTTATTAAAAGATGCTGATTTATTCAATATCCTCTAACTTTTAGGAAGTGAACTTAATCAGATTACTATCATTTGAAGTAAACTCACTTTTATTTACTCTTAGTGTTTATTATACAGAGCTTATAAAGTAACAATATAATTAAATTGGACTGACTGCCTTGACAGCTTATTACATCTCAAGTTTATTAAAAGATGCCTGATTTATTCAATATCCTTAACTTTTAGGAAATGAACTTAAGTGAATTATTTTTCATTAACTTATACCTCAGTCTCTCAGACTGGGTGATTATTTAATAGCCTACTAAATCATAGTTAGTATACTTCGAGTAGGTAGGTACTGTAGAGTTTATACCATGTTAGGGCGCTGGCTGGTTTTACTTAATAGTATTTGAATTGACAAGATGTCAAACTGGGAATTGAGGAGAACGATCTGAAGTGCCAACATGGGTAGACTTGACCATGTTATTTTTATATTATAAATATGTAATTGTAAAATGTATATAAAAGTATACAATAAATGAACTCGTATACTAAATAAAGGTTGTTGTTATTAAAACAAACGCCCCCCAACCTTTACGAGTTCCACAATGGTGGAGGCGTCAAGAGCGGGCCGTGCGCGAAAAGTTTCCGTTTTTCAGGTGGCACGAAAGCACTGAAAAGAATGGTGAATAAGCTAAGTGTTGAAGAATGAAGAATAGAAAAGAAATTAAGATAATCTATACCTAAAAGAAGAGGAACATTTTTTTTAAGCAAAATGGATCGCGTAGTCACTTGTTTTACGGGTCATTTTGATGAGTCTGTGGAAGAGTTTCTGGAGCAGTTCCAAGCAGTAGCAGTTTATAAGAAGTGCACTAGCTCTGAGGATCAGTTATTGTTGTTGCCAGCATTTTTAAAAGGGTCTGCACTTCACTATTTCCGATCAATAAAAGCTTCATGTAAAAGCTTTGAAGAAGTGGTGGATAAATTGAGGGAAGAATTTGAAGGGTGTGATTACTCCGAATTGTTTTATAATGCCAAGCAGGACCAGAAAGGCCTGAGCGAGTATTTCTATAATTTATCAGAGTTGGCTAGCAAAGCAAACTTAACCAATGAAGCAACATTCATTACGCAATTTTTAAAGGGATTAAAGCCTTACTACAAGAGTAAACTGGCATATTCCCATTATGCGTGTAAAAGAGACCTCAGGGAGGTTATTTTGCAATTGGAGAAAGTGTATCCACAAGCACGTGAAGAACAGTTGAACTTAGCGCAGAATCCTGCTGCGTTCGTTCATAAGTTTGTTGGTGGGGGAGGTGATCATAGTACGCCCACTCCATTTGGTCCGCCAATGACAACGGAAGTGCAAGATGAATGCCGCGTTGTACCAGGACCTGCACCTTCAAATAGCTATAATTTACGTTCTAATTTTAGGAAAACGCAGTCGCAGCCGGGTTTTCCACCGCGCCGACAATAAAGAAGGCCAATTGTCGCGACGGTGATGTTTTTGAGATGTCGTCTGGTCTTTTGCAAGCGCACACATCTGACGTGAAATTGCAAGCGATGGATGAAGCTAGTCAACAGGTTAGACCTTCTTCTGCGTTATTGCCATTATTAGTATTTTCTACAAATGAGGTAAATTGTGTAGCTCTTGTAGACACAGGTGCCACGGTTTCCTGCATCAGTCAAGTTGCCGCGGATGAGATAGGAGTAAAATGTAGAGATATAGAAAATAGATGTGTTAGTGCGAGTAATGGTAGTACGTTAAAAGTAGTTGGAAAATGCGATATAATGTTTTCTTTGAGCGATTTTTTATTTAAACAAGAATTTATAATTATAGCTGACTTAAAGTGTAGTGTAGTTTTAGGTCAGGATTTCTTAATAAAGAATAAAATGTGTATTGATTTTTATAACAATTGTGTGTCTTTTTCCCAAGGAAAAATTCATTTTGTTCAACCAAATGTGTTGGGCCAAAAAGATGAATCCGCTTTTGTTGCAAGACAGGACTCTGAAAGATGTTCGATTGTTAGTCAAAAGTTAGGAAATATTCATTCTGTTCAGCCAAATGGGTTGAGTCAAAAAAATGAATCCGCTTTTGTTGCAAGACAGGATTCGCAAAGATCGAGTTCGATTGTTAGACAAAAGTTAGGAGATATTCATTTAGTTCAGCCAAATGTGTCGAGCGAAATAGGTAAAGCCGCTATTGTTGCAAGACAGGATTCGGAAAAATCGAGTTCGCTTGTTAGACAAAAGATAGGTAAGTCATCGAATGTTCCATGTCAAACAATTGGTTTAGAAAGTTTGAAGTTAGAACAAAAGTCAGATAGGTCATCGAATGTTCTATATCAGGCAATTGTTTTAGAAAGTTCCGAGCCGGGCGCGGAAAAGAAAAACATTGATGTGTCAACAAGTGACAGGCATCAATCAATTGTTGACTTTATTGATTTTCAGAAATTGCGTAACAATGATTACGTATATTTCTTGAAGGCACCAAATAGTGGTGAGTTTTCCTTGCCGGTGGAGGAAAAACGTTTTGTAACTAATGTAGATTTAGGAACGGGTTATCCTAAAACGAAAATTCGATAGAACAGGTAGGTTGTATGAATAAATTATTTACGAAGGCACTACGTAAGAGTTAGGCCGGTATTCTTTAACGTCAATGATTTAATTTTATTATGTTCCAAAGCGAGTTATTGTATATGTACGAAACTGGCACGTCTTTATCAATGGCATATAAAATCATTGAGCGGTGGGAGGTCTAATGTTGGTGGCTTGTAAAGTTCGTTTTTCATAAAAATCGCCTAAAGCATTTCATGTCACGATGATGTGTGTTTGTAGACATTGTTGTGAATGTATGTTTGTAAATTATATTATGTTTGTGTATAAAGAGAAGACTTTAGT